>JAHRHZ010000035.1:29883336-30000796 GCA_024137785.1 Ginglymostoma cirratum
ACCTGCACATCTGCCAATGTGGTATACTGCATCCGCTGTACCCGTTGCGGCCTCCTCTACATCGGGGAAACCAAGCAGAGGCTTGGGGACCGCCTTGCAGAACACCTGCGCTCAGTTCGCAACAAACAATTGCACCTCCCAGTCGCGAACCATTTCAACTCCCCCTCCCATTCCTCAGACGACATGTCCATCCTGGGCCTCCTGCAATGCCACAATGATGCCACCTGAAGGCTGCAGGAACAGCAAATCATATTCAGCCTGGGAACCCTGCAGCCCAATGGTATCAATGTGGATTTCACAAGCTTCAAAATCTCCCCTCCCCCAACCGCATCCCAAAACCAGCCCAGCTCGTCCCCGCCTCCCTAACCTGTTCTTCCTCTCACCTATCGCCTCCTCCCACCTCAAGCCGCACCCCCATCTCCTATCTACTAACCTCATCCCACCCCCTTGACCTGTCCGTCCTCCCTGGACTGACCTATCTCCTCCCTACCTTCCCACCTACACTCATCTTTACTGGCTCCTTCCCCACCTCTTTGACTTGTCTGTCTTCGCTCCACCTATCCTCTCCTCTATCCATCTTCTATCTGCCTCCCCCCCCTCCCTATTTATTTCAGAACTCTCTTCCCCTCCCCCATTTCTGATGAAGGGTCTAGGCCCGAAACGTCAAGCTTTCCTGCTCCTATGATGCTGCTTGGCCTGCTGTGTTCATCCAGCTCCACACCTTGTTATCTCGGATTCTCCAGCATCTGCAGTACCTATTATCTCTGAATATGCCTTCATCCCATTTTATTCATATAATTATTTTAATCAACCTGTTGAACATGTCTTGACACATTTCTGGGGCAGGAGTGACTTAAACCTGGACCTTCTGGCCCAGAGGTGCGACCATTGTGCCACAAGACCCCCCTTTTTTTCTTCTTATAAGATTTTGAGTGCAGGTGGTACAGCTGAGTGGCTTGTTTAGCAATTTCAGAAGGCATTTAAGACTCAAACACTTTGCTGTGGGTCTGGGGTCACACACAGACTAGGTTGGGAAGTTTAGCACATTTTCTCTGTTAAGGATATTAATGAACCAGCTGGGGTTTTTAAAGGCATCTGATCATTCTACAATTACTATTACTAATGCTATATTAAATCTGTATTTCAAATTTATTAAATTATCTGAATATATGTGCCTTAGCTGCCATGAACTCATATAATTTCAGCTCATTAATCCATGTTCTGGATTACTCATCCATTAATTATTATTACCATGTATTATTACCTTACTTCATCAAATTCTAGACTTGAGTGTATCCAATTCACTGATGGCTGTACTTCTGGTTACCAAGGCCTTGGGTTTTATCATGCACCTGAAAGTATTTTGGGATCATTTATTATGTTAAAGGTGATATACAGATCTAAGTTGTTGTTCTGTACTGTACAAACACTGTTTAGATGAAACATAAGAATGGCAAGAATAATTTAAAGCAAACAAGCAATTTTATAACGCCCAAGTAAAATGCTCCATAAAATGCAGGGCTGAATTTTCCCTGACTTTGAATGATGTGGACAATAGGAAAATATGATGATAGGAACAATGATATTCCTGGTGTACAGAAATAAAACATGATTTTCCACCTGAGGTTTGAACAGCAAGATGAGAATCTCACTAGTGAGTGTTGAGAGGCCTATTTGTATGCATTTACATCAACATTATTATCTATTCTCATTGTCTGCATATGTAGTTTGCTTTTTGCCTATAGGGTGGAGTGAATCTAGACGGTAACAATTCCCAATATGTAAAGCAGGTTGGGTATCAGGTGGCACCTGTTCACCATTTGCTCCTCCAGGCTTCCATCTTGGCTGGATTCCCCAACATCTCAGGGCATGCTTCACAGGCATCAATTGCCTGCACATCCCATCCATGGAAACTGACAGATACACACCAGCCTCAGTGCACCATCATGATACATCACCCATCCACTTAAAATAGTCATCCACTTTAAAGCTGTACTTTTATGTACTTACAGATTCCATTTTAATGCTGCTGTGTGCAGCAGAGTGCACTTCAGAGCTCTTTTCTTCCTTTCTTAGGACTAACTCACTCCACACATACTTAGTTGCTCACAGCATCTATGACTTGTTCTGCTTTCTTGTGCTTTGCCATTTTATTAGAACTTACAGGTTCACAGTAGTTCTAGTTTGCCTTGCCTTTTACAGCAAACACAAAGCTGGGCAGTGTGTCATGGTTGTAAACAGGGATCAGCTAAGGTTTTGAGTATTGCTGTACTGCAGAGGTGCACTAACAGGTCACATAGATCAAAGCATAACCTTAACAAAGATATATTTTGGAAAATTTCATATCATTGTAAAAGCTTTTAATCAACTCTGAAAACAAACAAAAAAACGCTGGAAATCACTGTGGGTCAGGCAGCATCCATGGAGAGAGAGCAAGCTAACGTTTTGAGTCTAGATGATTGTTCATCAGAGTCATCTCGACTTGACTTTCCTGCTCCTCTTATGCTGCCTGACCTGCTGCGTTCCTCCAGCTGCACACTGTATTGACTCACCTCAACTCAAAATGTTAGCTTGCTGTCTCTCCATGGATGCTGCCTGACCTGCTGTGATTTCCTGCATTTTTTTGTTTTCAGTATAAGATTCCAGCATTTGCAGTAATTTTCTCCGTTAAACATATTCACTAGTTTTTACTGTCCATTAATTTGAAGTCAATTTCATTTATGTTTAATACATTATATTTCTTTTGGAGAAATGGGGGGCAATCATCGGTTTATTTTGTCTAGTCCCCTCTATTTCAGTTACAGGCTGGGAGGAGTGATGGGGCTGCAGAGTTGAAATCTGTGTGTGGACTGCTGTGTAACCTTATAGAATTGTGCTGTGACTTACTGCATGTTCTTTTGGCAGAGGTGATCCACCTGAAAAGAGGGGAGAGAAAGGCTCGACTAGCAGCCTTCCCAGGCAACAGGACCACAGAAACGGATAAAACAATGTAATAGGAGTTCTCTGAGAAGTTTTTATTTTGGGCCAACATGCACAGGAAAACAATATATTAGACAGCAATGATGTCAAGAACTCACTGTTCAAAGTTCAGTCTACAGCTGCGGCAGTTGTGATGACCTCCAGTTACTTCCTGTGGTGCCAAGGTAGCAACGGAGCTTTTCATGAGCTCAGGGACAGTTTTAACCCTTGATCATTCTTCTGTGCTGCTTCAAGCCAGCAGCTCCAACTCCAGAGTCCCTGATTTTGCAGGATGAAAAAAACTGGGCAGTCAGTCAGGGTTCACAATGTCAGGAAATGAAGGCATGGGGCCAGATGTGAAGCTGTGGTGTGCTGTTTACGGTCCAGGGACTATCATTTGTACACCACAATGCACAACACTGTGCTACATCATTGTCATACCTACAGAATGTGCCACTGGCTTATATAGTGAACTCACTACGTATTTCAGCCAAATAGCTATGTCTCAAAGTCAAGGGGGAATACTCCTCGGTCAAGTCAACGAGGACTGCCATTAGTAAGGGGATCTCACCGAATTCAGTCAAGAGCATCGTCCAATTTAAATCCAGCAAATTGGATACTGTCAGTTGCAGATGGTCAACTGGCCGCTTGGGGCAGTGAGGGGATCCATACATTTATGTTTTGAGGATTGGATCTTAGTCTGCAGATCTAGTGCAACCAATCAGGAGATTAGTCAGTTGGGGAGCTGTAAAGAGATCAGACAGTGATCTGGTCACCTCATTAATACTTCTAAGTTGGTCAGGTCATAGGTCACAGGCAGTCCTGGGGACTATTCACTGAAAGGCAAGGTGGGTTATCAGGGGCCACCATCATTGTAGGGAAATTGGGAAGTGAATTCAGGGATTGGAAGCAGCATGCTGAGAGGTCAGAAGGGACAATAATTGTGATGGGGAGGCAACTCACCATATGAAAGTAGGAGATGAGAATGCATTGAAGGGAAGACATGGGTTACTGTGGGAGAGGGGTCAACGAACACCACCACCCTATTTCTGATTGGGTGGGAGTGGAGGGAAATGGATGACAGTGCATCATGATGGTTAGCATGGCTAAGCTGTAAGTCTGGGTCTCAGGGTAACATTGGAAGACGAAAAATTAAATGAAAGGGTTAGGTGGGAATATCTGAGAACTCAGAGCTGATGAATTGACAGGGAATGCAAAGAAGAAAGGAACATTAAGGTTTGGGGCTTCCCTTAACATACCAGCTAGACCCTGTGACTAATTCTGTAAAGTCCGACCTGTGTTGTTTACCATGCTCAACTGAATAAAAAATGTGCGATGGAAATGAAAATATGGCTGCCACCACACCCAGAGTGGCACAGTAAGTGGTTTTGTCTGTCTGAGCATGTAGACAATAAGAGGTGTAATGGATTCCCTGCAAGATGCAATTGCATTAAGCAGGCACTTACACAGTACAGGTTAAAGACACTTGAAATTGCAGAATTCTGCAAGGGAATTCCTTGCAGTGACCAACAATGTGGCACCCAAATCCTGGGCCTAAGTAATCTTGACCATGCCATTTCAAATGATCATAGTCATCTTTGTGAAGCAAAAGTAATCACAAGCAACCTTAAAAGTATCACCTGTGGGCCACAGTTCATAAAGACAATCCAAGATCTTATAGGTTACACAAGTCACAGGGCTGATTTCCTCTCATCTTGACCAGCAAATATTTACCAACATGTTGCCTTTCTTGGGTGGGGAGGGTGCACTTACAATCTCCTATTGCATTTGCACAGAATGGCTTGTGCTGCATACATAAGAATAAGGTCCACTCTACAAAGGTCCATGTACAGGCATTCTGTGTACCTCCTTGTTGGAATTCTCATTGTCCCATTGTATCAAAGGCTAAGGTAAATGTAATTTGTGTGATACAAATACTGATTATTTACATTACTAAGGACCTGTTCCATTTCTGATATTCCCCACATAAGTTCATTAGAACCATGACCAATAGATTCAGCCATAGCAAAGCACTGTGGTGCAATGACGGCACAAAGATATCAAGAAGGAACAAATATGCCAGCAAAATTAACACCATAAGCATACTCCAAGGGCTGCTGAATAGTATCCACATTAAGTTGTCACATTTGAAGGTTTCTCAGGATGCAGAGGAGGTACAGGAGGCCCAAACTCTATCATCCTTGAAGTTGTTTCCTCTAGATAAACATGGCACATTGCTGTTGCAGAATAAGGATGTCCTACGACACCATCACAGAACTGTGTCATCTGCTGGAGTGGGACTCGCGATCTGAACCAATGGGTGGCCATCAGTGAGACAGCTGTACTGAAGTTTTGTATAACTGGTTGATTACAAGGATTGACTGGGGACCTGTCTCCAATCCCCAACCCTCAAATATTTGAAGGGTTGTTACCGATGCAATTTGGAACAGATCACACTGCTTTATCATGTTTCCCTGTGATGAGGGCAGTTCTGCCGCTTGGGCAGTAGGCATTTGCCAACATAGCTGATTTCTCCCAGGTGCAGATCACTACAGACTGTACACATTTTGCATTCAGAGTGCCATACCATGGTATGGCTAACTTCTTTAACAGAAAAGAATTCCATTCCATTAATGTACAAGTCATGCGATCATCAGTGCCACATCTTAGAAGTTTGCATCAGGTACCCTGGGAGTTGCCACAATGCCTGCATCATTGACAACTCATATTCCTGATTTATTTGATGTGAGAATGCCTTATAGGGATGGTTACTGGGAGGTAAGAGTTACTTTCTGCAAGCATAGCTTCTGACTCCAGTATGCAGCCCCCTGACTGAAGCCGAGTGTAGATATAATTCAGCCCATTGTTCCACCAAGACCATTATGTCGGATATAACAGGCTTCTAGAAGATAAGGTCCCAATGTTTGGATTGGTCTAGGGGGATCTTGCAGTGCACTTCAGTGTGCCACATAATCCTTGCATGTGGGAGCAAAGGAAAAGAGACTTGAGAAAAGAAAATATTAAAATGCACTGCAATTCAGAATTTTAAAGTAAAATAAATGAAGCAAACATGCTGTCAATTTTAAATATTTTATCCAATTGCTGCTTCCGGTAAATCTTTGCTCTTCCGTTGCTGAGGGTTGTTTGTTTTATCAACTGTAACTGAGCCACATTAACTGATAAAGAGTTATTTTTGGCTAAGAAATCAAGTCAAATCATGTGATGAGCCAATTTCATTCAAAATGACATGATACAAAAATTACTGTTTGAAAACAGTGTCATGTTGCATATTTTCACAGTAGAAAGCAAAAATATAGAGCAATATTTTGTTAAAAAGACACCCAATTTTCACAATGTTAGATTCAACAAAATTCACCATCATCTTAATTCTATGGCCATTATTTCTACTTGTATAATTGAAGCATATCATCTACTGAAATGTATATTGTCAGTAAATAGCCCTAGTATTTGTGTGATATTTCCTTATTTCATCTTCTAGCGATGTTTAAAGGAGAAATCTGAACAAATAACATTTTTTCATTTCTTCATGGGATGAGGGTGTCACTGGCTATGTCAGCATTTATTGCCCGTCCCTAATTGCCCAGAGGGTATTTGAGAGTCAACCACATTGTTTTGGGTCTGGAGTCACATGTAGGCCAGACCAGTTAGGAATGGCAGTTTCCTTCCCTAAAGGACATTAATGAACCAGAACTGAAAGAACTGTGAGAGAAAATGTAGTATTTAGTCTACTTCAGGTGTAGGCTGGTTTTATCTCTTAACTTCCAAGGAAGTACAAACGACATGAAACAAAAATTGACACAGTCTCCTAACTGCTTTCCAAACATTGATTTGTCTTCTTGCTGGCTGTCTCTGAGCTGTTTTACTCAACCAGTCTTACCTGCTAGCTATGCCCCAATGAATTCACAGGCATAAACTGAAAACAAAAAAAAAACTCACTAAGCACCAACTATTTCCATGGCAGATGACACACATAGTGTTGTTTCCAGGTAGAAATGTAAGTTAACTACCCTAACTTTGAGAAGCCACATGAATAACTTATATTCTCACCTAAGTAACTACAGACAACATGTCTCCAGTTCTTTAGCTTAGCAGGCTTACCTGCTGCTTTAGGACTGTCATCTTTTACTCTGACCTTATTCAGTAACCATGATGTAGAGGTACCAGCATTGGACTGGATGGACAAGGTCAAAAGTCAAACAACACCAGGTTATAGTCCAATAGGTTTATTTTAAATTACAAGCTTTTGTAGCTCTGCCCCTTCATCAGGTGAAGTGAAGAGAGCGCCCAGGGACAGGCTTTATAATCAGAGAGATCAAAAGATCAAATCTTTTGACAGATCAAATCTCTTTCAGCAAGATGCAACAAAGTAAGATGATCCTATCGGAGCTCCACTGCTCTGCCAGTCCTTTTTCTCTCTTTTCCTTTTCTTTTCCTCGCTCTTTCTCTCTCCTTAGCACTGGAAGTGAATCCTGGAGTAGCAGCAGGTATGGGGAGCAAGTCCCAAAGCAGCACAGGCAGGGAGTCCTGGAGCACCCTGTAGGTAGTGAGTCCTGTGCAGAGACCAGCACAGGGGAGGCAGTCCTGGAACTTATCTTGGAGCAACCGAGTGTTGATACAGAGTGATCTGGAGGCGTGGAGCAGAGCGGGGATGGCTGTTGGACTGGGGTCTGGCACGGGTGGTCAGACCATGTGCGGAGCTGCTGCAATGTACTGTTTATTTGAAACTTTTTACCTGACTGTAATGTCAATCTATTAACAATGTCTTATTTCTAACTTATTTTTTAAACTCTGTAAAGTAATGCAACCACCTTTCATTCCTCTTTTGTATCCACAATTTGTACCTTGGTACTGGCACTGAAGATGGCACCATAAGAGGCAGCCATTGTAAAAGCTTTTCACTATACTTCTGCAATGGAGTACATGTGACAATAAAGAATATTCTATTTTATCCTAAAAGATCATGCAACTGGTGTGAGTCTAGTGTCAATAGGCCAAATAACAGGTCTTTGCAAGTGATCAAGAGTGTTAGATGGTGTGAGTAAAGTGTCAACAGCTGAATAACAAGTGAAGAGATAACTTATAATCTGATTAGTTGAGGCAGGGAGATAGTTACAAAAAATAAAAATAAGGTGATACTAGAGACAAACCAAATGACTGGAATAACATGCCAGGTACAGGAATTGCATGCCGAGGGGCTAACCAAAATAACAAGTAATCCAAAACTGTGCAAACTAATTAAGGTAGGGAGATCATAACAAGTTATGAAGGCTATGATGTCAAAACAGGACAGTAAGGAAGATTTTACGAAACAGTAAGGTGGGGTCACATGGAGCACAACATGAACCAAAATCATGGTTGAGGCCATCTTCATGGGTACAGAACTTGGCTATCAGTTTCTGCTTGGTGATTCTGCATTGCTATGTATCTCGAAGACTGCTTTGGAGGACGCTTACCTGAAGATCAGAGGCTGAATGTCCTTGACCACTGAAGTGTTCACTGACTGGTAGGGAACATTCTTGTCTGGCGATCGTTGAGCAGTGTCCATTCATTGTCTTAGCGTCTGCGTCATCTTGCCAATGTACCATGTCTTAGGGCATCTTGCCTGCAACATATGAGGTAGACAACACTGGCTGAGTCACATGAGTATCTGCAATATATGTGGTGGGTGGTGTTCCATGTGTGATGGTAGTATCTATGTCGATGATCTGGCATGTCATGCAGAGGTTGCTGTGGCACGGTTGTGTGGTTTTGTGGTCAATGTTGTCCTGAAGGCTGGATAGTTTGCTGCCAATGATGGTCTGTTTAAGGTTTGGCAATTGTTTGAAGGCGAGAAGTGAAGGCATAGGGATGATCTTGGCAAGATGTTCGTTGTCATTGATGACATGTTAAAAGCTATGATGAACATGGCAATGTTTCTCCACTCCGGGGAAGTACTGGACAACAAAGGATACTCTATAGGTTGAGTCCTGTGTCTGTCTTCTGAGGAGGTCATTGCGGTTTTTTGCTGTGGTGCGCTGGAACTAGCGATCGATGAGTTGAGCATCGTATCCCGTTCTTATGAGGGTGTCTTTCAGCATCTTTAGTGATGTAACGTTCCTCCTTGTCTGAGCAGATCCTGTGTATATGAGAGCCTGTCCATAGTGGATGACTTCTTTAACATGTTTAGGGTGGAAACTAGAGAAGTATAGCATCGTGAGGTTATATGGGGACTTGGGTAAAGTGAGGTACTGAGGTATCTGTCCTTGATGGAGATGTCTAAAAATGAGACTGATTCTTAACAGTAGTCCATGATAAGTCTGATGGTGGGATGAAACTTGTTGATTTTGTTGTGTAGTCGTTTCAGTGATTCCTCGCCATGAGTCCAAAGGAAAGAAAATGTCGCTGATGTATCTGATGTATCGCGTTGGTTAGATGTCCTGCACAGTAAAAATGAACTTGTGGATGAAAATGTTGGCGTATTGAGGTACAAATTGTTCCATGTGTCTGGATGAAGAGCTAGTTGTCAAAAGAGAAGACGTTGTGGTCGAAGATGAAGCAGAAGAGTTGTAGGGTGGTGTCCAGATATTGACAGTTGTTGGTGTTGAGTACTGAGGTTGTTGCAGAATGCCACCGCCATGGGGGATGCTGGTGTAAAGAGCTGAAATGTCTATTGTGACGAGGAATGTTCTTGATTCAACTGGTCCATGGGTGCTGAGTTTCTGTAAGAAGTCTGTGGGATCGCAACAGAAGCTGGGAGTTTCTTGTACAATGGGTTTCAAGGTGCCCTCAACAGACCCAGAGAGGTTCTCATACAAGGTCCCATTGCCTGATACGATGGGATGTCCAGGTGTGTTGGCTTCAGAAGGCAGTAGAAGTTTGCTATGCAAGAAGTATGCGGGATGAAAGAGCATAGGATATTCTGAACGTATGCATCAAAGGTCTTGATTAGTCTGTTGAGTTGATGGGTGTGTTCTTTGGTCAAATCGGCAGGTAATTGTGTATGGTTTTCTAGGTTGTTCAGTTATCAGTACACTTCTTTGCAGTAGTCTGTTCTATTCTATATGACGAATGCTCCTCCTTTGTCTGCTGGTTTGATTACAATGTTCCAGTTGGTCTTGAGAGCATGGATGGCTTTGCGTTGCGCTTGGGTGACGTTCTGCACTACCTTGTGAGAGCGGCTGATGAAGCTGGTGTTGATACATCTCCTGATGTCTTCAGCAAACTCGTCAAGACTGGGGCAGTGGCCTTCTGGAGGGGTCCAATTCGACTCTTTCATCTTTGGTCGCTGCACTGCGAATCTTTCTGTTGACTGTTCCAGTTTGTTGGTTGTCTCCTTGGGCTCACTGCTAATATCCTGGGATTTGTGGAAGAATTCCCGGAGTCTCATTTGCCTGACAAATTCCTCTGTGAGACCTCTGGGATCCATTTTGGTAGTGGGGCAGAAATTGAGCCTTCAGCTGAGAACTTAGATTTCATCTAGTTGAAGGAGGTGGTCAGACAAGTTGATGATGGACTTCTCCATGGCGGTACCGGTTTGAACTGTGGTACTGGGGAAGGCTTGGTTACTGCTGGTGGTGATGCCAAGTTTCTCCAGTTGCTTGTTCTTGGTGTGCCTGTCGGTGGCATAGTTCCATTGCCTCATTTGCTTGGCAGTGTCTTGTAGCTGGTCAGCTGTATCCTGAGCAGAAGCTGACAATATGGACTCTATCTTGCTATAGAGCTGGTATCTCCCAGTCAGGGAACACTTCAGTGGTCAAGGATATTCAGACTCCAATCTTCGAGTAAGCGTCCTCCAAAGCAGTCTTAGAGATACACAATAATGCAGAATCACCAAGCAGAAATTGATAGCCAAGTTCTGTATCCATGAAGATGGCCTTAAATGTGATTTTGGGTTCATGTTGCGCTCCATGTGACCCCACCAAACTGTTCTGTTTTGACACCATCACCTTGTTAACTTGTTATGATCTCCCTACCTTAATTAGTTTGTAAAGTTTTGGATTATTTGTTACTTTGATTAGCCCTTCAGCATGCAACTCTTATACCTAGCATGTTATTCCAGTCGTTTGGTTTGTCTCTAGCACCACTATATTTTTAATTTTTTGTAATTATCTCTCTGCCTCAATTAATCGGATTATAACTCATCCCTTCACTTGTGATTCAGCTGTTGACATTTTACTCACATCGTCTGACACTCTTGATCACCTGCAGAGACCTATTATTCAGCCTGTCGACACTCCACTCACACCATTTGCATGATCTTTTGATCTCTCTGACTATAAGATCTGTGCCTGAGTACTCCCTTCACTTCACCTGACAAAGGGACAGCACTCCAAAAGCTTGTGATTTCAAATAAACCTGTTGGACTATAACATGGTGTCATGTGACTTTTGACCTTACTCAGTAACCATAAGTCACTATTTGAATTTTAATTATCTACAGCTGGTGTGATCTTTCCAGACTCTAGATGTTTATCAGAGTTTGTATCTACCTAACTCGCATTTAAAATGCAACTTTTAAAATAAAGAAAACTATATCTTTAAATGACATGATTTCTGCCATTAGTCACATGTTACACACCATATACAATATCACGTTTTGAGTTGGGAATGTTTAGGACCAAGTCATTTATTGATTTTGGAATTTTCTGGGTTATAGAACAATGTTAGAATGCGTTATTACAAACGTGTAAATCAGCAAACACTGTAGATGTGCCTGAAACATAAAACAGTGATATAACATTATAAACTTATAATAAGGGAAATTTACTTATCCAGTTGCTATGTTTTCCATGTTTCCACACCTAAAGATTGCACTAAATGATGGGGATGACATCAAAAGTCTGTCTAAAAGATTCTGGACAATTGGTATTTCAAAACAATTAATTTCTAGATTACTTGTTACTTTGGTTAGTCCCTCGGCATGTGACTCTTATACCTAGCATGTTCTTCCAGTTATTTGGTTTCTCTCTGGCACCACCATATTTTTATAATACATTGCAGTGTATGAGGTCTTGCTTACAAATGGCCCTTTAGTTCATTTTCATTTGTCGATAGAAAATGCCTTTACCATTTATTGGATCTTTTCCTCTTTTATCTTTACAACATTTTATGCACCAAGGCAATGGGAATTTCTTAAGTAAGGAGCTAAACCTATGTCACATTTTTCACATTTCTTTGCTTTGCTACTGCAACCAAGTGCTTTAATTTCATGAGGCATTCCACAAAGCTTAGTTAAGATGTGATAAAAGCCATTCAAGAAATGGCAAATAGATTTAAGTGATAAGTCAAAGAACTTTATCTTTCACTATCTGCATGTTCAGTTGGTAACGATGTTAACAGTAAAAATAATAATCTTGCGGTCAAAATGCAAGAATACAATGTCTATGGAGGATGTCATTAAAGGCAGCATGTAAAAACACAATAGGAACCAAGGATAACATGTTGAAAGAGCCTAACAGTAATGAGATAGGCTAGAATGGAACCAGTAAAGGCAGTCTTACACTGCAAGAGAAGATCTGATAACTGACAGAGCATTTGACAATGTCAGTGGGTGCAGAAAGTGAAGGAGAATGAACTGTGGTCACAGTAATAGAAAACAACAGAAATTTGATTCCTTATTTGCATCTATCAAGACCCTGGGGGTTACCATTGACCAGAAACTGAACTGGACTATTCGTATAAGTACTGTGGCATAACAGCAAGTCAGAGGCAAGGTATTATGCAGTGAGTAAGTCACATCCTGATTCCTCTAAGCCTGTCGACTACCTACAAGGCACAAGTCAGGCATGGGATGGAATAATCCCCATTTGTCTGGATAAGTGCAGTTCCACCAAAACACAAGGAGCTTGACTCTACCTTGGAGAAAGCAGTCAGATTGACTGACACTCCACCATCGATGCTCAGGAGCAGCAATATGTACTGGAGATACACTGAAGAAATTCACCAAAGCACCTTCCAAACCCATGTCCATGACCATCTGGAAGGAAAACTAGGGCAATTACGCATAGGGAAAAACCACTAGTCCAGCCATTGACGCACACATTCTGTGAGTGAATAAAATACTCCTAATTCATAAGCCTGTTATTTCCCACGCCAAATTTCCTTGCTAATTACCAGCAATGCCTTCAATCAACAGGTTCTGTCTGGGTCAAAATTTCTATCCATTCAATGTCAGAATTAAACAAAGTCATAATTTTTGCTATTTGCCAGTACCTTTGTGTCAACAGACATTCTGTCTGTCCTCTCAAGATTATCTAGTGCAACCTTACTAACTCATTTGAACTTGTTGATTTTGTTTTCCAGATCCAGCCTATCACCAAGCTCGGATATTTTGAATCTCCACGTCACTGATGCTATAACCTCACTTTCCTGTCCCAATGATGCAATCTGAATGCCTTCATCACCGAGGTTTGCTTTCTAAAATATGCTCTTAATTGTACTCTCTTTTCCATCATTTTTAAATTTAGTTAACCCAAAGTCCTACAGGTTGTGTCCATTTCTGAGGTACCTGTGAGTGGTTTTTCCTTAGCTCTGGGCGTCTGGGTACCACCTTGTTCCCTTCTGAGAATGGTGCATCAAGAGTGTGTGCCAGGTTCCTGATCCCCCTGTAGCCATGTCTTCGATCCTGAGGACCATTGACAGGGTGATGCAATACAGGTGTGTGCACCTCTCTAGCAGACCCTGAGGATTCTGGAACTGGCTCTCCAGGGTGGCCCCAGCCAGCTCATGGAGGCAGCCAGACGATTGCATGACTTCCTGAACTGCTGCAGCTTCTTTGCTAAGGAGAGCCATTGTATACCATATATCTGTCTGCCAGTCATGTTCTTTCCTGTGCATGTGGACACCACAAGGTCCTCTCTGCCTGGAACTGAGCAGGTGTTTGGCAGAGCTCTGAGTGCCAGCGACGTGCAGTGTTCCTTCCTTGACCAGTTATGGAGCTGTGGATCACGAGATTGTGCTCTCCACACTTTCTACAGCTAATTCTCCAACTGAGGTGTCCGTACTTTATCTAGTGCGGCATGCAAGCGGCAGCCTTGTTGATGCTTCCTTTGAAGCCTCTGTACTCTTGTCCTCAGAGGTCAAGGAGGTGGCTTCTGCGGGAGCCATTGGACCACAGACATGGACATGCTGGCAGTACTTTCTTACAAGAGGAAGAATGCATCACAGCCAATGGTCAGAAACTGTTGGGGGTGTGGCAAATACAGGCGAAGGTAGTGAGCAGAAAATAAATTGAGTATGAGGTAACAGAGAGAAGAGCATGGCACTTACTATGGCAGAGTACAGAGGGTCATTGACCTTCTTAAGGCACTACTGGCTGTTCCTCTCCACCATCAAGACAGTACTGACCTGGTGGTGACCTCAGACCAGGGTGCTTGGGTCTGGTGGCCATTTTCCTCTTCATGGACACCTTCCAACTCAATCCTTGACCAAGCATGGCTGTTTTGGAATGCCAGCATTTGTCATTGCACATGGCACAGACATCAGAGCTGCTGGTCTTTCGGCAGCTATCTTGTGAGTGGTAAATTATTCTGATAAAGATTTGAGGTAAAATGAGGCTCTGGTTTCCTCCCACAATTCAAAGATGTGCAGGTTAAATGGATAACCAT
The DNA here is from genome assembly GCA_024137785.1 of Ginglymostoma cirratum. Lineage (NCBI taxonomy): Eukaryota > Metazoa > Chordata > Chondrichthyes > Orectolobiformes > Ginglymostomatidae > Ginglymostoma > Ginglymostoma cirratum. The sequence continues at coordinate 29,897,900 of JAHRHZ010000035.1, forward strand.
GCTAAATTGCCCTGTAGTGTCCAGGGATGTGCAGGCTGGGTGGATTAGCCATGGTAAAAGCAGGAATATGGAGACAAGGTGGGGGAGGGGGGGAAGGTGGTCTGGGTGGGATGCTCTTTTCAGGGTCGGTGGACACTCGATAGGCTGAATAGCCTATTGTCTGGATTGTAGGCATTCCATGATATATTATTCACAGAAACTTCACATTCAACTGGTCAAGCCTCCTCAGGATCTTATATGTTTGATTTAAGTCACCTCTGACTCTTCTAAACTGCAGAGGATACAGGTCTAGCTTGTCTAGCCCTTCCTCATTAAGGCAATTTTCTCATCCTAGGGATTAGTCTAGCAAAGTTCTCTGAACTGCTTCCAACACATTGACATCCTTCCATAAATCAAGTGACCAGTGCTGTATACAGTGCTCCAGATGTGGTCTCACCAAGCCATGTAGAACTGAAGCAAAAACTCTCTACTCTTGCATTCAATTCCCCTTGCAATAAAATGTAATATACCATTAGCTTTCCTGATTACTCACTTTCCCTACACACCTTCTTGATTCATGTACTCAGCCACTCAGATCTCTCTGCATCTCGCAGCGCTGCAACCTCTTACCATTTAGTTTTTTTTATATTCTTTCTGCCAAGATGGACAATTCCACACTTTCCTGCATTGTACCTCATTTTCCAGATCTTTACCCACCCACTTAATCAATCTATATCCCTTTGTAGGCTCATTGGGTCCTCTTCATAACTCAACTTCCCAATTATCTTTGTGTCATCAGCAAGTGTAGCTATCATAACTTTGGTTCCTTCAATCAAATCATTTATATAAATTGTAAAGAGTTGACCTTTGTGGCACATTGCTCATGATATCCTGCCGGGCTGAAAATGACCCATTTATTCCTACTATCTGTTTCTTGTTCTATCTTCTATCCATACTAATATGTTATTCCTACTCCACTAGCTTTTATTTTCTGCAATAACCTTTGATGGTATAATCTAATCAAATGCCTTTTGGAAATCCAAGTATAACACATCAACTGGTCCCCCTTTATCTACAGCACAAGTTATTCATAGATAGAATCCCTACAGTGTGGAAACAGGCCATTCGGCCCAACAAGTCCACCCCACCCCACTGAAGAGCACCCCACCCAAACCTCCTGCATTTCCCTTGTCTAACCCACCTAACCTAAACATCCCTGGACACTATGGGAAATTTAGCACAGCCAATGCACATCTTTGGACTGTGGAAGGAAACCGGAGCACCCGGAGGAAACCCACACAGACACGGGGAGAACGTGCAAACTCTATACAAATAGTCACCCAAGGCTGGAATTGAACCCGGGTCCCTGGCGCTGCGAGGCAGCAGTGATAACCACTGAGCCACCGTGCTTTTCTTCAAAGTACTCCAATAAATTAGGTAAACGTGATTTCCCTTTGACAAAACAACATTGGATCTGTCTGATTACCTTAAACTTATTTAAGTGCCCCGTTATAACATTTTTAATAATAGATTCTAATATTTTCCCTATGACAGATGATAAGCTAACTTGTCTGTAGTTTCCTATTTTCTGTCTCCCTGTGTCTTTTTTTAATAAAAGGGTCACATTAGCAATTTTCCAGTGTGACTGAACATTCCTCAAATCTAATGTGTTTTGGAAAATTGAAACCAACACATCAACAACGCACAAGCTATATCTTTTAAAATCTTAGGATGAAATCCATTGGGACTTGGTACTTATCAACTCACAAGCTATATCTTTTAAAATCTTAGGATGAAATCCATCAGGACTTGGCACTTATCAACTCAAACTTTGAACAATTTACTCAGTACTACAGTACTTTCCTGGTAGTTGTAAATTTCTTGAGTTTTCCCTCCCTTTCAATTCCTGATTTACACTTATTTCTGGGATGCTACTTGTATCATCTCTAGGGAAAATATCTGTTCAATTCATCTGCCATCTCTCTATTTACCATTACTAATTCACCAGACTCATTTTCCAGAGGACCAACACTTTGTTAATGCTTTTCTTTTTTAAAATCTAAAGAAACATTTCCCCATTTTATTTATATTTTTGTTTAACTTTCCTCATTCTCTAACATTTTCCTTCTGATTAATCCTCTTGCAATACTTTGCTGTTTTTTCTGTTCTGTCTAATCTTTTGACCTGCCACCTATCTTTGCACAATTATATGTTTTTTCTTTTCTGTTTGACATTTTTTAGTTAACCACAAATGGTGGGTCTTTTCCCTAGTGTTTTTCTTATTTGTTGTAATGTATCAAATCTGCACTTCCTGGAATATCCCCTTAAAAGTTTGCCATTGCATCTCTATTAAATATCCTTTAACCTAAGTTCATCTTTGCTAGCTTTGTTTTCATGGTCACATAATTGCCTTGTTTAAATTTAAAACAGTAGCCTTGGACTCATATTTCTCTCCCTTAATTTGTATATACAATTCAATCTTATTATGGTTACTGCTGCCCAGGGGTGTTTTTTGTTTATCAACACTACCCATAATTTGTTTCTAAATAATTAGGCTAGACTATGACCCATGCTCAGAGTCCAAAATACTTGAAACAAATCAGGTCTAAGTATAGGTGCTACCAAGCCCCACCCACTTGAAAGAAAGGTGTGGGTAATACAGTAATAATGAAGTTATAACATTCTTTGGGGTCATGTAAGTTTGGGAGAAGGAACACAGTTCCTGTCACACTGAATTTCTAGGTTCAGCCTTGGAACAGAGTTAAATATTAATGGGCCAGATTTTTCTACAAGTGGCAATCACAGTCAGATTGCTGTTCTGTTTCTACTGATTTCCATTAGACAAAGCTCTGCATCTTTGACAGAATATTCCAATTATGACTCTCTCAGAAATAATGAGTCTACCTGAAACCCAACAGGTCCATCTTAGTGTAGGACAGTCATGGGAAGTCAAACTCATGCCCACATTTAAAGTCGGTAGTTGTAATATTCTGTGATTTAAAGCTCAGTCAGTCACTTTGACAGCTCCTATGAAAGGATAAGTATGTAAGTAAATTGGAGTTAGGGAGCCAGGTAGGTGATGGAGTGTTTAGGGTATGTCAGAGAGGGTGGCTCAGGTCTGCCAGTACATGGATGAGGGAAGACAGAATGTCAGGTGCCAAGGGGAGTCTTGTCTCCTAGGGCAACAAGGGAGTAAAGTCCAGGGAAAAAGGTGAGGGGCTGGAGGGGGTCTAGGTTATGTCAGATGAGAGGGTGAGCAGAGTGTCAGGTACAATGCTGGGGGATAGTTGCCTGGCAGCGAATTTGAGGGCTTGTCAGACTTGTCAGATCTAGGGCCAGGGTGAGGGAGACAGAGTGCGGAGTCTCAGAGGCCAAGGGTTCTCAGGACTGCCAGTGGGATGGGGGAGGGGAGCATGCTATCAGTAGGCAAAGGAAGGGTTTGTTGGGTCTGGGGTTTGTTGGGTCCCAGGGATGGAGGGGATGTGTCGTGTTTGAGGTGGAAGGAGAGTTGTCGGGTCTGCAATGTGGGACGTGAGGTGTCAGGTCAGCACCCAGTGGTTGTAAGGGGTCTTAGGGTGAGTGTGGTTGGGGAATGAATGGTCATTTGGGGTGTCAGTTTAAGAGGTTTTTAATCTTCTAACTTTTCCTAGGTAACTATTAATTTAACTGCAGCAAACCCCCCAATTTAATCAATATTTTAGGAGGGTTCCAGGTGCAGGTGAATTGCCCTCGGAATCTTTCCCAGGCAATTCCCTTGGAGCCTGCTCTATCAAGGATCCTACAGGGTTCCAACATGCAGCTCCCATCTATACTACAAAAAATGACTAACAGGCTGTTAGAAAAAGCAGAGCATTGTATTAATTTATGAGTATTTTGTGATTAAGGAGTTAAATCTAGGCAAGACAGGAACAAAAGAAAAATAAGTTGTCAACAGAGACAAAGGAAATACTTTATGTTTGGCACTGTGTCCAGCAAAATAACAGCAGTTTTTAGATTAATTCATGCAGAAAATAAATTGACAGTGCTAGGTCTTTTCTTCTCAAGTATGCTACCGCCTTTTGTGCAGTTCCAGTACCTTGCCCTTTATGTCATTGTGACTCCAAACAGATTTTCCAGTGATATACTTCAGTCTTGTCTGCTTCCTATTTCCAAGGTTGTTTGGCTACAAGTTCCTATCAGTTGATCTCATACTTTCCTGTGTTTTTTGAAAAAAAAGGTCTATGAGTCTGCATTTTAAACATCATCAATGTCCTGCGTCAGGATGTTTTAGTTGTAAAATTAAGAATTTTTTTACATTTTTCAGGATTATAAGTATTGAGATTTTTCTTGATTTTTTTCCATGCTGCAGTATGTTCTGCCATACTGTAGTTTATATAGAAGGCTTATTCTTTACTTTGAATAATGACCCGAGTCCTTGACATGTAAAAATGAAAAACTTTTAGCAGGGAATGTGTGCATTTTACAATAGCATGTTTTATGTGAATGCTGATATCGTTATAAAGTTCCCTCAGCTTTGTAGGGTCACTTCAAAAAAATCAGTCAGGACTTTTGGCACTATTATGGCATAAATCAGGCAACTAGCAAAGGAACTGGACTGGGGTTCAATCCTGCTACATCTCTGTATATCTTATGTTTGTAATAATTTCTGATGTGGGTGGGAATGGCACATCCTTTCGTTAAATATTTATTTAGGGACACATATACCTTGAATTTTGCTTCTTCAGGGGCACCTGACTTCAGGATGTCATATTTTCACTGACATTGTATGAAAGAAGAAATGTTGGTGTTCCAACAGCCTGTGCAACATAGTTGGCTGCACATTTGAGATGCAATGAATTACATTACCAGATCTCGGCACTTCAACCTATCAGTGATCATGAAAAACTGTCTTCAACAGGCCAGGATCAGCAGACAACTAGATACATTGTTATGGCATTTCTAACAATGATATTAGCAATTATGATACATCATATGGCAAAGATACCAAAAATGTTGATAACAGTCATGTATGGCATGAATTCTTACCGCTTTAACCACAGGGATTGATGCAATGCAGGGGAACAGAGGACTATCATCCTCAGTAGTGACTCTGCAGACATCAAGCAAAGGAATCAATGCAGAAGGTGATTTGGAAGCAGGATTCGGGATTAAGATGGTAAGATAGGATGTATACATGTGCCCATAACCACAATCTTCTCCATTCTTATGTCCACCATTTCCTCCTTCTCTCATGTCCAGCTGGGCCCTTGTTGGCCCTCTCTCGTGCTTACCTTCTCTCTCTTATTCATACCTACTTCCCTCTTATATACGTTATCCTTCCCCATGCCACCTATGTGCCCATTTCCTTCTCTTTATCCATGACAGACTCTTCCATTGACTCTGTCTGCCACTTCCCCGCCTAATGCACCTCATGCCCAACACCTCTTTACATGCACACCCCAATCTACCCATTTCGCTATGCCCACCTCCTTCTTATTGTTGTCTACCCACACCAAAAGCTACCCAATCCCTCGGCTCAACACTCCTTATAATTTCCCATTGAATCCCAAGATAACTACTCGCCCATGCCCAGCTTCTTTATTGTTGCCCTGCCACACCTCAAGCTACCCAGTCGTCCCATAGCCAACTTTATCATTGCCCACCTATGCTAGCAGCTGCCCACTCTCCCATGCCTATCCATCATTGTCAATTATCCCTCCCATAATGACCTAATCATTTGCTACCAAAACCCCCTCCCCATTTCTCCTCTATGCTAGGAACACAAGCCTACCTTCTCCATGCATGCTACCCACTTTCCCATTTCACCTCCTCATGATGCCCACCCCCTCACTGCCTAATGCACACTTGCTCACCCAGTTACTCGATGCTCAACTCCTCTTCATCTGTTCTGACAAACTCAAAATATTAACTCTGCTTTCTCCCCACAGATTCTGCCAGACCTCCTGAGATTCCCCAGCAATTCGTTTTTGTTTCACATCTCCAGAATCCATTGTAATTTCTTATATTGTTCTCTTTATTGTTCACCAACCACATCCAAAGCTGCCCATTTTCCCATGTCCATAACCTCACTATACCCCAAGTACACCCCAAGCTATCCACTCCCCTATGCTCAACCCATCATTGCCCACCATTAACCCATGCTATTTACCACCCTATGCTAACACATTACCCCTTCATGCCCGCCTCTTCATCATTGCCCACCCTTTCTTCCCCACGTGTACTCAATACCCAATGTTACTCAGTCCCCTGCCCATCTCCTCTATAACGTTGCTCAAAGTCGCTTCCACCCCTTGTTTCCCCCTCTCCCACTTGGTGCCAATCCATTTCCTTTAACCTCACGCGTTCCTAACGGTCGCCTCCCCGCGCCGCGCCTCTCAGTCCCCACGCGACGCGCCTCCAATCGGATTTCCCGGCGCCGGCTCGAGACATTTTTTTTCCTCTCTCGTCTTTTCCGAGACAAGAGGTGAAGCAAAAAAACAAGTTTACTCACAGTGCATGACGAGAGGAAGGCACGGAACAGGGAAATCCCATCCCGACGGAGAAACATACTCAGCCCGAGATCGCAGAGGTCAAAACCGCCATTTCCGACCTTTTTTTGAAGAGGAATAAAATTTAGAGATATTGGGAAACTCGCAACTTGCCGAATCCGAGGTAAGAAATGCCCAGTTGCAATTTGGTTTCTGTGCATTTGCCGCATTTGTCAGTTATCGCTGCAAAGTATTTCTATATTTATTTTGTACGGAGGTTTTAGTTATTCTCCAAAGTTTAAAAGGTACGGAATTACGATGCAGTTGGATAATATAACTAATCACAGGCTGGGATGAGCATTTACAGAATTGCGATTGTTACTGTTTTTGTTTATTGAAAAGTTATTAAATGTGTCTAATAGAATGAAATACTTGAAAATTTTGTAAGTTTTATTTGTTTTTCAGCATGCTTTTTGACACGATTATGAATTCCGTTTTCCTGTAACCGGACAAACTGTGGCGTCATTCCCTTCCTGACGATCTCGCCTTATCGGCTTGCCGGTTGGCTGTTGGTTTTCCCAAGAACGGCCCCACAATGTGATATTAATGTCTGATTGGATAATGTAACTGTCAGTCAGCTGGAGGGACGTGTTGCGCTGTTGATAGCTACGACAAAAAATGTTTTACCAGAAGTTTGTGGTAGGAATGAAGAAAAAGAGTTAAAGAGTCTTCGTACGCAAAACGGGAATAACAACAATCCGAATTGTATTTGCAGGTATCGTTTTAACTTCTGTAGTTATAAAAATCTAAAGTCCGGTATAGTTTCACCAAAAAAGCCTTTGATTTCTCGTTCTCTAATATGTGCAGTAGGTTTTGGGAAATAATAAATTTTTTGGCGAACCTGTACGATTGAAACTACTCAACAGTCCCCAGCGCTGTAAAAGTCGTAGAATCGGTGGTACAGATTACTCCTGTCGTGTTAGTGAGAAATAATTATTTTTATAAATCAAATCGTCGCTAAATTCTGATTTGATTACGGAATAATTGTATTTGGTTAACGTGCGCAATACAGTGGTACAGATTTACAACTGCAAATGTATTCAAGTTAGATGTTGGTTGCAAAAATCTAGATTACCTATCTAGATTCTGATTACAGCTAGCAATCGCTGGAAGTATTTTTTTTAAAAAAAACTTTGATCAGTTTGTATTAGAGATCTGAAAAACCTCTGATTCGTTTCTTTTTGTATAAACGAAATGAATTTTTACTCGTGAAGCAATCCTGGATGGGACCGACATTTATATATGGTGTGAATTTGTTGCATGTATTGCTTTCGATTAAATCATGCGTTATTAATGCTTAATTATATCTAATATTAGACGTGCTTTCAATAAGTTTAAGCAATATGATTAGCTTCGCCTAGGTATATTCTAATTTATTTGAGTTAGGTTTGATTTCATAATTGGTTGCAAAACTGTGCGATAGTTTAGTCATGCAGCACAGAAGCAGACCCTTCTGTCCAACAAGTCCATGCCAACCATAATCCCAAACTAAACGCCCCACCTACGTCCGCTTGGCCCATATCCCTCCGAATATTTCTTATTCGCGTACTTATTCAAATGTCTTTTAAATGTTGTAACTGTACCCTCATTCAGCACTTACTCTGGAACTTCATTCCACACACAAACTGCACTCTTTTTTTAAAAAAAGAAAACCCCCATGTATTTTCTTTAAATCTTTCTCCACTCATCTTTAAAAACTGACCCCTAGTCTTGAAATCTGTCACCCTGTGGAAAAGACACTTGTCATTCATCTCATCTATACCCCTCATGATTTTATAAACCTTTAAGGTCACCCCTTTGATAGTCGTAAGTTTTGTTAATTATTAACAAAGTGGTTTCGTTTAAAATTACCTATTCATTAATTCTAATTATACCACAAGATTCTCCTGTAAGAGTACATTTTTTCTTCAGTAGGTGAAAGTCTTGCCTTTGATTCAGAAAATTGAGGGCTGAAATCACTCGTTCATGTAAACTAAAAGGTAACTTGTTCATATACACTGAAAATGACATGGAGCATTTGCAGTGCTTGAACTGTCGTCGACAATTAAAAGACCAAACCCAAGTGGTACTGGAGAAGATCCCATAATTCATTTGAAAGAATAATAGTATATTCTCTTGGCCATTCTTCAGAATTCACTGTTCATTCATATTGTTGGTGGGACCTTATTTTGGGCTTGCATGTGCAAAGAAGAGATATGATAAACTAAACAATGCTTATTCATTATTTATAATTCTCAGGCCTATAAAATGCTTTCCCAGGGAATCAAGTTTGTCTGGAGAAATTCTTTTCGGCCTGCGACTTGGGTTTCACCTTCCATGGTTTGCTCGAATGGCAGAATAAATTCTTTGTGGAGATGTCCAAAATATAAATCTCACACAGAGCTCTAACATGTCAGAAAATAATCCTAGACTCAGAAAGAAAATATTGTAGCTGGTGGTCACAGTTGTGCTTTCAATGTTGGACTTCTGATTTTGTTTATTGAACACTTGCAGATAATTGATGCCAACAAAAGACGTCAGGTTTTAAAAGGTAGAAAATACGAACTATTTTTGTGATGAGTTAATGGCATTTTTTTCTGACTAGATTTGCAACAGACCTCAAGGCTGGATTTGTGGAGTTTGATCTCCCCTTTTTTCCCTAAATTCAATTCACAACAACTTCCTCTTTTACTCGGAGAAGAAAAGGACCTGGACATATCACCACCTAGATACAGGATTGAAGTACTCCTCGTTGATAGGAAAGAAAACATGGAAGCAATTCTAACAGTATTCGTGGTAGTCATTTTAGGATCACAGATACAAGCAGGTAAACTCATGTAAAATATTTATATCTGAGTAACTAAGCAAACATTGTTGCAACTGTACATATTCCAAACAAACGGTGGTTGGGCAATAGATTTAATGAGACTGTTTTCCAAAATCTCAGGATGTTGAAGATTCACGGCAAGACGACTAAGGTCTTGTCCTGTTGTCTTAGCCAATATAAATCTTTGTCAAATGGCTGGAAACAGATTATTTAGTCATAAAATTAATTTCTGTGTGGGACCTTGCTGTGTGCAAATTAACATCCATGTTTCCTACATTACAGTAATTTCCATGGTGTAAATGTATTTGACTGGAATTTTGCTTCTCAACTATTCTTCAATATTGTGTAATATGTTTTGAACTGAAAACACTTTTTTTCACGAATTTAAAAACAAGGAACTGCAGACACTGTTTTGATTTTTGATTTCCAATATGCTGGAGAAACTCAACAAGCCTGTTGGCATCCATAGATAGAACAATAGAGTTCATGTTTTGAGACCTGTTACACTGCATCAAGGTCTCCTTACTGACTCTGCTTCCCATATTTTAGCACAGCACTCAAACGAGAACTATTCAATGGGTGCTGGGGGTTGTGAAATAAAAAGGAATAGAGGGAGGAGGGTTGGCAGTTTTGATGAAAGGAGAGACTTGCATTTATAGACAATATCAGTGAACAAGTTGTTTAGAAATTCTTACACCCATTTGAGCAGATGGGGCTTGAACCCAGGCCTCCTAGCTCGGAAATAGGATGCTCCCACTGTTCTACAAGAGCAACCCACCCCTCCCAGATAATTAAGTACTTCTGTAGTGTAGTCACTGTTGTAATGTAGGAGAAACACCATACTCCCACAGCAATCTGATAGTGATCAGACAATTTTTTTTTGGTGATGTTATTTAATGAATTACTGTTGGCCGGGTAACTTCTTGAAAACAATGTTGTGGGATCTTTTCACATCTGCCAGAGTAGGCAGATGTTTTGTCTGAAATGCAGCCCCTTCAAATGTGCAGGACTCCTTCAGTACTAGAATAGAGTGCCAACTTGTGCTGGCGTGAGACTTGAACACAAAACCTTATAACTTAGAAACAAGAATGCTGCTCACTGAGTCACGAGTGATATTCAAATGGAAATATGACACGCTAAAGAGAGATCTTCAAGAGGAGAGTTGAAGAGTCTATTTGGTTACAGCTAAGAAGCAATAGAAGTACCATTTGGATTGTATAGTTCACCAAATAGTGAGAGACAGTGTGAACCAGATTTGTCAGAAAATTACAAAGGTGCAAACCTATAGTGTAGTTATAGCAGGGAGCTTTCCCATCCTAAATTAGGATAATTTTGGTAGAATGGGCAAAGAGCAGAAAGTGTTCCTGAAATGAGAATTTTCTAGATCAGTTTGTGTAACCCAATGAGAAAAGAAGCATTGCTGGAAATAGTCCTGAGGATTCAGGTGATTCTGGTCGATCATGTACTACTGAAGCAATATGTGGGGACAGTGACCATTGTATGGGATGGTTTAGGTTAGCTACAGGAAAAGACAAAGAGCAATCCAGCGTAATTATGATGAATTTGGGGAGGAATACTTTCAATGGGGTGAAAACAGAAATGAAATCAAAGGTAGGATTTAATTAGGAGTGTTTGATAAGGTAATACATCTTAGGCTGCTTAATAAAATGAGTGGCCATGTTGAAAATGGTATACTAACTAATAGAAGCCAGATAAGGTATAAGAGATGCATTTTCAGGATGACAACCTGCAACTAGTGGAGTGCCACAGGGGTTAGTGCTGGGTCCAGAATTATTTGCAATACGTTAATGCTTGGAATGAGCAAAGTAAACGTACTATAGTCAGGCTTGCGGATGACACAAATTTAGCTGGAAAGGCAAGCGATGAGGATGACACAAGGGTTTGCCGAGTGATTATAGACAAGTTAAGTAAGTGGGCAAAAACATGACAGATGGAATATAATGTGGGAAAATGTGAGGTGATGCACATGGGAAGGAAGACAGAGGAGCAGAATACTATCTAAATGGAGAAAGACTGCAGAAAGCTACAGAATGAAGGGATTTTGGGGTCCTGGGCCATGAATCACAAAAGCTAGTATCCCAGTTTGATGGGTAGTAGGGAATGCAAATGGAATGTTGGTCTTTATTTCAAAAAGAACGGATTATAAAGGTTGGGAGGTTTTGCTAAAACTGTACAAGATTGTTATCAGACTATAACTACGATACAGTGAACAGTACTGTGGTTGGTTGGTTTGCTCGCCGAGCTTGGTTCATTATTTTGCAGACATTTCATTACCCTGCTGGGTAACATCATCATTGCAGCCTCCAATGAAGTGTTGTTGTGTTTTCCCACTTGTTATTTAAACTCTGGGGTCCTTTGGAGTGGGTTATCTCATTTCCAGTTTCTCTTTATGGTGGTGTGTATATAGACCCTATCCAACCACAGCATCCACAACTCGAGCTACTAATCTACTCAAGGACCTTAGTTGAGAACTGTTTTGGACTTTTTTTAAGGAAAAATATATGTTGGCATTATAATCAGTCCAGAAAAGGTTCACTGGGATGATAACGGGTATGGAGAGTCTTATGAGGGGAGATTGGGTCTGTACACACTGGAGCTTAGAAGAATAGGAGGTGATCTTACTGAAACATACAAGTTTCTTAGAAGACTTGACAATATTGATGTGGAGAAGTTGTTTCCATGGAAGAGTCTAGGACCAGAGAGCATAATTTCAGAATAAGGTGTTGTATATTTTAATAGCGAGATGAACGATTTCTTCTCTTAAATGTAGTGAATTTGTGGAACTTTAAACCACGGAGGGCTGTTGAGATGGGTCATTTTAAAAATTCTATCCATCTTGCCTTGAACTTAGTCAGGAAAGCAAAATTAAAGGTTGTTAAATGTGCCATGATTTTATTGAATGGCAGCGCAGACCTGATGGACTGAATGGTCTACTTCTGTGGATCCATCTTTTGGTCTTGTATTTATTCCGGAACAGAGGAGGTACCTAATGAGAGGAAGATATCAGACAAACGAAGCCAAAGCCTGCTGTATGGTGAAAGGTTAGAGAGTAAGATGAAGAAAAGCAGTGTGTATGAAAGATAAATGGTAGATAGTCAAGTGAGAATTATGCTCAGTATGGAAAATTTCATTTAAGTAAGGAGAAGCAAAAAGTCTCAATGAGAAGTTTACAAAATGGAATCTGTAAATCTTCTGTTGTCATAATGCAAGAAGAATGACAGGAGTAAATGGGACACTCTTTATTCATTATGAGGTGTTTGGTAACAAGGGTCAAGGATTTACAAAAATATCCCTTTTGTAGGATGCTTCTCAAAACGTTTTTGTCAAATTAAAGGTACAGAAAACATTGAATTTTTTAATGTACTAAGATGAGAAAGGTCACCATAAACCTGCAAGGTAATGTTCATGTACAGGTATGAAAAACTGTTATCTTGTAGGTCATTATCCTAGTCTTGACAGCATATAATTCATTTATGAATCATGAATTCCTTGTGCATTCCATAATAAAAATAAATTGGCTTAATTAATGTCACTATAGATGGGATCTGGCAGTCATTTAACCTTCCAGTTGCTTCACAGGGGAACTTAACCTTATTTAGCAGTTGTAATATCACAGCCAACAGTACACACTAAAGACGAACGAAGATTAAAATCTTTCTGTGTAGCCATTTGGGAGACATTTTAGTGCTGCTTGTTGCCAGCCAGTCTCGCCTTGTTTTTTTTTAGGTTTGATATTTACATATCTTGTTGAGGTTCACACCCTTGTGACTTGTTTAATGCCACAGTCAGCACTGCGCATTTATCTGATAGCTGTTTAATACTCTTTCGGGATATTTTCCTGTAAACTTAAACAACAGCACTGCTATTATGCAGTTGTTCTTATTTCTTTTAATCAGATTTGGAACCATTCTTGGATTTTGTTAATATGTTCTAGTTTGCTTCAAATCCCCTTTTTATGTAGCTACATTTCAGTAGAGTACAAAAATGTGGGTAGATATTGGTCAACATTGCACCTGTATTGCATACTATAAACTTAGCAGTGGGATAGGCAGCATTTGGTGCTGTTGCTGGGCCTTTCTGTCATATGTATGAGACTTTTTTCTTAATGGGTAATCTAAACGTGTGGGGCCTTTTTGAATATGCAAGTTAAGAATTTAATGCTTATTATCGGACCCCCTTCTCTCAAATTTATCACTGGGACAGGCATGATACAAATGTAGTTGAAGCCTTGGGACCAGTTTCTACTTAGGAATAGGAATCAGCCATTCAACTCGTCGAATGTGTTACGATTCACTGAGACCATTGCTGTTTTGTATTGGAACTCCATCCATCACCTTTTAGGGTTTTTGCCTCCAACAGGGTATCTTTACCTGAACTGGCCATGCTTATGTTGTTTCTCTTAAAATAAGAAACTAGGCATGAATGATATGGTATTGAAATATCCATATGTTCATTATACCTTGCTATTATATACAACTACTGTATTACATGCACAGATAAAACTATGTGGGCTAGTATTGGATGATTTCGTTACAGCACAAGAACACACTTCAAGTGGTCCCAAGTAAGACGGGCATCCAATCTTTATACCATCAGGCTACATGCTGTGAAGTGGTGATGACATCACGAACATGTTTCTGAAAGGTTTCTGTTAGTGTGTCTCTTAAAGCTATACTGATACTGACCGTGAGACATAGCACAACATGCTTTCCAAAAATAACAACTTATCCCAAACGGTTACACCTGGTTGTATATAAACACGTATTGTTTATGCGATAATTACACAAGCAGGCACAGCCAAGTTTTCAAGATTAATATTTCAGGCTTCAGAGTAATGCTATGAAAGTTTGACAACTTGCTCTGATCTGGTGATTGTATACCTGTCTGGAGAGGTATGCATTGTTTCTTGTTTGACAGCTTGTTTCTTTGCTCTGATTTGTCACATCATCACCATGCAATTAACATTGGATTGTTCTTCTTCATTTTTCATGCATGATTGCTGTGTTCTGCAGCAGTCTAGGCAGGTTGCATTTTCTAGAAACCTATTCTAGTATCCGAGTGTTTAAATTTTCAGATAGCATTTTTTTGCTCAGCCGGCAGTTTTAGTTGTTTGCAATATGCTCAGTCATCTATCTCTTTCATTGTGCCCTTCCTTGGAAGCAAAATGTCCCTTGTCTTGAAATGAATAGACAGGTGGTTGCTGGACAAGTTTGTTTGCACTTGCCTTCTAAGCGTAAGTTATGCCAAGGATGGTAATCCCTTTTCCGTTGGTATTGCATGCAATAATGCAGTGTAAAAATCTTGTTTTGTTGTTTCAGAGATAGTAGGAACTGCAGATGCTGGAGAATCTGAGATAACAAGGTGTAGAGCTGGATGAACACAGCAGGCCAAGCAGCATCAGAGGAGCGGGAAGGCTCACGTTTTGGGCCTAGACCCTTCTTCAGAAATGGGGGAGGGGAAGGGGGTTCTGAAATAAATAGGGAGAGAGGGGGAGGCGGATAGAAGATGGATAGAGGAGAAGATAGGTGGAGAGGAGGCAGACAGGTCAAAGAGGTGGGGATGGAGCCAGTAAAGGGGAGGTAGGGAGGAGATAGGTCAGTCCAGGGAGGACAGACAGGTCAAGGGTGCAGGATGAGGTTAGTCGGTCGGAGATGGGGGTGGGCTTGAGGTGGGAGGAGGGGATAGGTGAGAGGAAGAACAGGTTAGGGAGGCGGGGCGAGCTGGGCTGGTTTTGGGATGTGGTAGGGGGAGGGGAGATTTTGAAGTTTGTGAAATCCCCATTGACACCATCGGGCTGCAGGGTTCCCAAGCGGAATATGAGGTGCTGTTCCTGCAACTTCAGGTGGCATCGTTGTGGCCCTGCAGGAGGCCCAGGATGGACATGTCGTCTGCGGAATGGGAGGGGAAGTTGAAATGGTTCGCGACTGGGATGTACAGTTGTTTAGTGTGAACCGAGCGTAGGTATTCTGCAAAGCGGTCCCCAAGCCTCTGCTTGGTTTCCCCGATGTAGAGGAGGCCACAACGGGTACAGCGGATGCAGTATACCACATTGGCAGATGTGCAGGTGAACATCTGCTTGATGTGGAAAGTCTTCTTGGGGCCTGGGATGGGGGTAAGGGGGGAGGTGTAGGGGCACGTGTAGCACTTCCTGGGGTTGCAGGGAAAAGTGCCGGGTGTGGTGGAAGATAGCATGTATCATATGCTCTGCTGTTTTATTTTGAGCTTGGATAGTGGGATGATGTGTTGCTTGTTGCTTCCTGCTTAATGGATGTTTTGAAGTAGTTTGGCAATAATTTGCAGTCTGTTATCATGGCTGTCCATTACAGAATAAGCTGAAAATGTCTCTCGTTGTGTCAGTACTGAAAAAACTTGTTGTGTTGTTTAAGTTATCAAACAGTGGAAGATTTGAAGAATGATAATTTGATATGCCTTGCATGCATACATACATGAGTCATTGAATACCCTGATTTATCACTGGCTTATGTACAGATTCAGCTGCTAGCCATCTTGTTCATTGAAAACTCATGTCTCTGGTGTAACATGGAATGATATCCTGGTGTAATACTTCTGGTTTTAGGACTCGTTTCTGCTTGGCCAAAATGAACAAATGCTGTCAAGTACTTTTTGAATTCTGTCAGGCCATCCTTAGATAGTGATCTTCCTGCAACTCTTCTAGTTGCTGATTGGAGTTGTTCACACTGGTTCTGACCAAAGTGTATTAGCCCAACTTTGTGAATGCCTTCAACTTCATAGTGAAGAGGAATATCTTGGTCTTTCTGTGGTTTGGATAATCTCTGTTTCAGCAGCGATTCTGGTACCTGGCCTATATCTCACTTTCAAGTCTTATGTTGTAAAAGTCAGATGATTGTAAAGGCATATTCCTGCCTCTAGCCAGCGTTCTAAACAGTCTAGACCAATAAAGTGATGTTATGTAGGCTGTCTTCAATTTTGGTGCCAATTTGAGGAAAGAAAATGGCAGGATCAAATAACCTCCAGGCAAAGGTAATGCTTGTCAGTGTAGCAGACCGCAGTTTTTTTTGGTTTCAAAAGCTGTAGTTTCTTTTAGGAGACATTTTATAGCTATGGCGTCTGGAACTTTTTTTTAAAGTCAGCTGCAGGCATGAGAGAGGGAGACTAAGTTATAGTTTTCATTCTCCATACGGTTGTATAGTCTTCAGCCTTTGCATTTGTAACTTTAACAGTGCCTTCTTAAAGATTAAAGTTGAAATTGAAGCTAACTTCTTTCCAATTTAAAATCAGTCTCATTGGTCAATGCCGCATCTGCCTGTACTCCCTGGAACCAATGCTGCTGATTTCTTCTGAATTCTTTACTGTCCAGGGCTGTGGTCAAGTTGGTTTCCAGGTATCTGCCACTGTGATTCTAGACTTTCTCTGTTTATATAAATGGCCACCATTGCTAGCACTCTAAATGTGGGCTTTGCCTCCAGCATGGTATATTTATGATCTATGGCAGTTTTTTTTATTTCTCATATACAATTATTACATTTCACAGGCATGGTGGTGTCTGGACTAGTATTAGGCTATTCGGTTACAGTAAAAGAGCATGCTTCAATTAGTGTCATGCTTTAAGTGATTCCAGGTATAATGGAGTAAGCAGTCTCTACCATTTAGGTCACATGCTATGACACAGCGATGATTTCATGAGCATCTCTGTTAATGTTAAACTAACATAGTGACTTAGAAATAAAACAGCCTCTGCTACACAAATCTTTAATCTGTGACTAGCAAAAACCTGTCACTCTTAGATCTAAAATGCTTAATTGAGCTCAAATGAAATACTTTTATTTGAGGTAATTCCACTTATTTTAACAGCCTTCATGAAGTGTTCCCAAGCTTCTCTCTTGGTTGGTTTTTGATTGGATGACGATGCACCTTTTTTTATCAGCTCTTTCCATATTACCCACCAGCAGCAGGGAAGTTTGATTCTGGTAGAGTGGGGTGGGGTGGGGTTGGGGAATGGTGGAGGAAGGCAAGAGAGTGAGGGCTTAGGGAACATCATATGGAAAAAATTAACGAGGAGTTAGTTCATATTATGGTACGAGCAAAAATAGAACAACTGACCTGTTGAGTTAGCTTTGTCATTTCGAGAGATCAGGCAAATTCTGATAATCCTCAACTCCTGATTTTTCTCCATAACCCTGGAATCTCTTCCTGATTAGAAGTTTGCCTATCTAAGCCTTGAAAATTCTTAATGTGGACTTTGACTGCCCTCTGCGGGAAAGAGTTTTAAAGATTGCCTGCCCTCTGAGCGAAGAAATCCATCCTCATTTCTATTTTAAATGGGTGACCTCTTAATCTAAGATTTTAGCCTCTGGTCCTAAACTCCTCCCGGAAGGGGAAACCACCTCTCTGCATTTACCCTGTCAAACTCTCTAAGAATCTTATTTCAATTCTCATTCTACCAAACTCCAATGACTACCAAGCCCAATCTTCAACTTCACCTCGTGAAAAACAGTTCACCCAGTATCAGCTTTGTGTACCTTCCTTGGACTGGCCCCAAAGAGAGTATATTTTTCCTTAAATGAGGAGGCAAAAATTGTTCACAATATTCTGTGTGGTCTGATGAATGCCTTGTATGGTTTTAATGAGACTTCCCTTTTTTTTAAAAATCTCATTGTATTTGAAGAGGGCAATAGCGTTCTTAGATGGAAAACTTTGATTCTAGTGACATAGCATGATGTGGATAATACCAGATGTTTTCAAGCACCGTGTTACCTGCAAGGATTCCATTCTCCCAGTTGCTCCATCTCTGGCATCCATTCCAATAATGCAGGGGTCCTTTTTCCTCAACTGAGGATTATCCTGCACTGAGGTTGATTGGATACTCAGTCAGAAAAGATAATCTTGTGAGCCCTTAAGAGAAATAAAGCATTTTTAAAAAACTTTTGCCTATGAGTAACGCTGATGATCTTTATTTTTAATGTTTTTGTTTCTCTCTTGCTGATGCTGTTAACAAGTATAAATAACTGTGTAAATGAATTTTTATAGCTTCACAGACATAACTTCTAGAAAACAGTACTAGAATTAAATGATGAAATAATTTTGTCTAGGAATACTTCTGAGCAAATAATGAAAAAATCTAAAGCATTTAGCAGTTTTGAAAATATGAAATTGAAAAGGCATGTAATATATTGGCACCCTTAGTTCATTGTAAATTGAACTGATCATGTTTGCTTTGTCTATCTTATTTCCCTTTACAATTTGTCCCTTGTTACATGGGGTCACAATTCTTCTCCATTTTAATTCAATAAATTTTTGTTATCTTAGGATTTTAGAGCTAGAGGCCCTTGCTGCTCATTCTTCCTGTTTTATCTGGGTTGTATGAATGCTGGTTCCCTGCATCAGTGGAAAGGTTTTTCTGTCCAGCAACTAATAAATCCTGGTCTGGGCCTTGACCCCATCCCTCACCATGTTTATTTTGTCTATAGAAGAAGAATAATCTTTTGCCACTTGGAGGTAGCATGGATCTCACAGCTGCCCCTGGTATTGCCAGCTTAGTTAAAGATTTATTATAGTTTTTCAATTGTTATTAGTAAAATATAATGACTGTAGTAAGACTATTATTCATTTTGTTTCATTAACATTAAAGAAACCCACAAAAAAAATCACGATTTGAATTTCAAACAGACTTTTTTAAACAAACTTTTCAGAGACTAAAGTGGATAGCTGAGGTTTTTTATTCTAAACTCAGAAGTTAAAAAGCACTGTGTTTTAGATGTTATTTTTAACACTGCAGAAGTTTTTGTTTTGAAAGAAACGAAGAGGAGCTTTCCTTAAAATATGGAGTTGTTTTCACAGTCCTACATGTGGTCGGTTCTAGGGAAGTTTCTTTTTCTTAGGAATCTATTGAAGAGTTTTTTTACTCTTTTATTCAGTTATTCAGCTAAGTGGTTCATTTTATTTAAGCTTTATGTTTGATATATTTTTAAATCTTTTCCATCTTAACATTATTTTCAGAAAGTAATGAAAGAGTTTGTTTGTTTGTGTGTTTGTTTGCTTCATAAGGTGTTATTGAAAGTTCCTTTTTTAGGCCTGGTGTTATTAAGGCCATACATGAGATATGGAGAGAGATGGCTAGTAGATCTAGAAAAGTTATTACGCAGCAGGATCAGTCAGATAGATAGGTGACTGTTGGGAAAGTTAAGGTAGTTCAGAAATCTCCGGTGCCTGTTCCTCTTTCAAATCAGCATTTGGTCTTTGGAACTGGAGAAGGGGATATCTAAGGAAAATGGAAGGGGCAGTCGGTTATTGTACACTTGGAATGATTGTGTTAGGCAGGTTTTGACAAGATTTAATAGAATTATTGTTATAGGGGACTCCCCTGTCAGGGGCATAGACAAGAGCTTCAGTGGCAGTGGGCATAAATATAGGATGAACAGTTTATTGCTTTCCTGGTGCTAGGAATTTAAGATGTCTCTAAATGTTTCGAGCATGTTGTTAAAGGTGAGATTGGGAAACCAGAAATGATCCTACACGTTGGCAGGAGTGGCATTTTTTAGGGAAAAGATTAAAGCAGTACGGAGTGAATTTAAGAGGTTAGGTAGAAGATTAAAATAAAAGTAGTAATTTCTGATTTAGTCTCAATGCCAAACTCAAACGGGGGAACGAACAAAAGGTTAAAGGAAATAAATCAATGGCTGAAGAGCTGGGGTATTGTTCAGAGATTCAGGTTTTTGGACAACTGGAATGTCTTTTGGGGTAGAAAAGACCTGTTCAAAAAGAATGGGCTGAACCTAAACTGGAAAGGGACCAATATCTTAGCAGGGAGATTTGCTCATTCCATTAAGGGAGTGGAGCAATTCTATTTACACTGCTACTTAGAAGGATTGATGGGGAATATTCTGAATGTGAGGAGAGCATGTCAATTAGAAAAGAAAGATGAGAGAGTCAGAGTATGTAGTAACCCTGAAGAACTAAACTGCATTTTATTTCAATGCAAGGGGTCTTGCAGGTAAAACTGATGAACTTGGGCCACGTTTAAGAACATGGGATTGGGACCTCAAAGCTATTACAGGAACTTGGCTGAGAGATGGACAAGACCGGCAGCTCGATGTTCCAGGTTTTAGATTCTATAGGAAGGATAGAAAAGGAGGCAAGAAAGGGGAGGGGATGTTTTTGATTAAGGAATACATTACTGCTGTAACTAAGGAAGATATTTCTGAAAAATCATCCAGTGAAATTATATGGGTAGAAATTACATATCTGAAAGGAGAGAACTCTTTGGGATTGTACAATAGCCCACCCCACCCTCCCCAATAATAAGAAGGAAATTGAGAAACAAATATGTAGGGAGATCTCAGATATATGTAATATTGGGAGATTTAATTTTCCAAACATTGGCCAGGGTTGCCAAAATTCTAAAGGTTTGGATAGTGAAGAATTTATTAAATGTGTTCAAGAAAATTTTCTTTATCAGTAAATGGATGCTCCTCCTGGATAGAGCAAAACTAGATCTTGTTCTGGGCACTAAGGCAGGGCAGGTGACTGGGTCTAGTGATCATAATTTTTAGTTTCAAAACTGTTAATGGAAAGGATAAGCCTTCCATAAATGTTAAAGCTTTTAGAGGAAGGCAGATTTTAATGGTGTGAGACAAAACTTTAAAAATTTGATTGGAGTAGCCCGTTTGCAGGTAAAAGGATGTCTGACAAGTGGGAGGCATTCAAGAGTATGACAACAAGAGTTCAGAGGCACTATGTTCCTGTTAGAGTGAAGGGTAAGGCTAGTAAGATTAAGGAACAGTAGATGAATAAAGATATTGAGGGTCTCGTCAAGAATAAAGACAATCTTATTTTAGATGTAGACAACGGTTCAATTGAAACTCTTAATGTAAGGAGTATGGGGCATTCTTAAGAAAGAAATCAGGAAGGCAAAGAGGGAATGTGAGGTAGCATTGGCAGATCATGTTAAGGATAATCCAAAGAGATTCTACAAATACAATAAGAGCAAGAGGTTAGGGCCTCTTAAAGATCAAGGAGGCCATCTTTGAGTTGAACTCAGGAGATGGAAGAGATACTAAATGAATATCTCGTCAGTTTTTACTGTGGAGAAAGAAATAAACTTTGTTTTAAAAATAGTTCACATTATCGAAGAGGAAGTTCAGGAGATCTTAAAGAATATAAAGGTGGATGAATCTCTGACCTGATCTAATGTATCCCAGAACATTGTGGGGAGTAAGGGAGGAAATTATGAGACCCTTTGCAGAAATATTTGCATCATCTATAACTACACGTGAGGTGTCTGATGACTGGAGGGTGGCTGATGTTGTACCTTCGTTGATGAAAGGTTGTAAGGAGGAACAGAAACTGTAGACCTGTGAGTCTGACTTCAGTCACAAGTAAATTGTTGGAGGTGATTATAAAAGACAGGACTTATGGGTGTTTAGAGAGGCATATTTTTGTCAGGCATGGTCAGCATGGTTTTGTGCGAGGAAAATCGTGTATTACAAACTTGAGTTTTTTGAGGAAGTTACCAAGAAGACTGGCAGTACAGTAGATGTTATTTATTTGTCTTTAACAAGGTTCTGCACGGTAGACTAATTGATAAAGTTAGGTCACATGGGATTCATAGTGAGCTTGCCACTTGGATACACAATTGGCTTAATGGCAGGAGACAGTAATCTGGTTGCATTCCAGACTGGAATCCTGTGACCAGCAGTGTTCCACAGGGATCAGTTCTGGGTGCTGTTTTGCTTGTCATTTTTATATATGATTTAGATGAGAATGTTAAAGGCATGGTTAGTAAGTTTGCGGTCGACACCAAAATTGGTGGGATAGTAGACACTGAAGAAGGTTCCCTAAGATTACAAAGGGGTCTTGATTAAATGGGTCAATGGGCTGAAGAATGGCAAATGGAGTTTAATCTAGATAAATGCGAAGTATTGCATTTTGGTACAACAAACAAGGATAGGGCTTATACAATGAATGGTAGGGCTTTGGGTAGTGTTGTAAAACAGAGGGACCTAGGGGTGCAGGTACATAATTCTTTGATGTTTGTGTCACATAGACAGGGTGGTTAAAAAGGCGTTTGGCATGCTTACCTTCATTGCTCAGTCTTTTGAGTACAGGAGTTGGGAAGTCATGTTGAGGTTGTACAGGATGTTGGTGAGGCCACTTCTGAATACTCTGTCCAGTTCCAGGTGCCCAGTTATAGGAAGGTTATTATCAAGCTGGAGAGGGTTCAGAAGAGATCTACCAGGATTTGCTGGGTATCGAAGATTTGAATTATAAGGAAAGGCTGGAGAGGCTGGGACCTTTTTCACTGGAGCGTAGGAGGTTGATAGGCGACCTGATAGAAGATTATGAAGTAACAAGAGGTATAGGCAGAGTTGATGGTAGTTGTCTTTTCCCTAAGATGGGAGATTTCAAGACCAGGGGGCACATTAAGGTGAGAGGAGAGAGATTTTAAAAAAGATGAGTGGTAATTTTTTTTACACAAGGTGGTTCATGTGTGGAATGAACTTCCTGAGGAAAAGGTGGATGTAGGTACAATTACAACATTTAAATGACATTTGGATTGGTACGCTCAAAGGAAAGGTTTGGTGGGATTGGGCCAGGAGCAGGCAGGTGGAACTAGTTTGGTTTGGGATTATGATTGGCATGGACTGAACCTGAAGGGTCTCTTTCTGTGCTGTATGACTCTTTGACATAGTGGTAAGTGCTGATTGAGCATATTTTTCTCTATTAAATTATAACCATAAATAACCATACCTGGTAATTATAAATATTCATTTGAAATGATTTTTATATTTTGAACGTGGCCTATTGCAAGTACATATACTAAATGAAACTAGTAAACATTCTGTGAAATTTTCATGCACGGTTAAGATTTATTGGAAAAATTGTGAATCAGAAAAGAATGTTTACTTTTGAGGAAATGTGCTATAAATTCCTGGAGTATGACTGTAGTCAAAATGCCTAACAAACATCTGCTCTTCTTGCTACATTGTACATCACTTTGTGCCATTAGCCTCTTAGGATAATCAGAAGAATTTTGAGATTACCTGAGATTACCTCTCCATTGGAAAGTGGGGGAATACTTCGTGTTTTCCATTTCTGTTTGCTGCAGTGACTTAAATCTTTCATATAATTAAATGAAAACTGACCTGTTGCTGTTCAGTACTAACAAAATAATGCTCACCTTCATGTTAGCCTGGAATTTGATGTAAAGATTGTAAAAAAAAAAAGAAATGTGCATCTGTATGGTCGTTTTTACTGAATGTGACCAGATGCTTGATGTTTGAAGTGGGTTTTGAGGAAAATTTGGAGAGGTTTACAAGAGACTTGATTAGGGGAGGCAGTGGTAAAATCAGTAGGTTAGTAATCCAGAAGTTCAGTGAATGCTGTAAGATCTATGATTCCTGCTATGACAGCTGGTAGGGTTTAAATTGAGTCTGGAATTAAAAGCTTGTCTCAATAATGGTGATCATGAAACAATTGTTGTAAAACACAGCTAATTTACTAATGTCTGTTGTTAATGTCCTGTAAGGAAAGAGATCTGCAGTCTTTGCTGGCCTGACCTATATGTGACTGCAGACCAAAAGTAGTGTGACTCTTGAGTGGTCTTGCAAGCCATTTGTAGGAGCAAATTACCACAGATGCTGCAATCTGTACTGATAGCAAAAAATGCTGGAGATCACAGTGGGTCAGGCAGCATCCATGAAGAGGAAGTAAACTAACATTTCAAGTCTGGATGACTCTTCTTCAGAGCTGTTGTGAAGTGTGGAGGGGGCAGCATTTATACAGTAGTTGGCGTTGGATGTTAGAGTGCTGGGAAGAAAGGAGGTTTAATTGTTCAGATTAAGTGATTGGATTGTGAGCATGGCAGAACAATGGAGTATCTAACTGCCAGACTGGTAAGAACAGACAGCTCCACTGGAGAGGCCGGGGGTGGGTGGGGGGTGGGTGGCGGGTGGCGGGGAGTGGATGGTGGTGGCGGGTGCGAACGGGAGAGAGGACATGGTGACAGAATGTAACAAGCACTTGGTTGTATCAAATAGTTACAAAGTCTAAATGAATGAAACTGTACAGACCTCTAGCCATTGATCTAGGCATCTGAAATGACAAGCTCAAACGAACCTACTGATCCTGACAAGTCCTTCATGCTAATTTTTGGGAGTTTGTGCCAAAATTTAGGGAGCTGTTACATAGACTAGTTCAGCAACAATCTGACATAGATTGCCCTTAGATTGATAACTATACTATCAAGTGGTACTTGGTAAGAACCTGCCCACTGCTCAAATTGATTTTGCCAGGGCCTTCTTTTAAACCTCAATATCATTTTGATCCAAATATGGACAAAAGGGTTGAACTCAAGGTGAGGTGAGAGTGATGACTGCCCTTGATATCAAGGTAATATTAGAATATGGAACCCTGCAGTCAGTGTGAATGGGAACAATGAGCTCCACTGTTTGGAGTCATACCTAGCACAAAGGAAGATGAATGTGGTTGTTGGAGGTCAGTAATCTCAGTTTCAGGACTTGGATGCAAGAGTTGCTGAGGAAAGTGGCCTTGGTCCAGCCAACTTCAGTTGTTTGCAAATGATTTCACAATGTTCACCATTCTTGAATCCTCCAATGTTGAGGTTATCCATGTTTGTATGCGGTGAGACTTGGCGTAATAATTGATATTTGTGTCTCAAAAATAGAAACCATCTCCTAACAAGAGAGATTCTAACCATGTTCCCTTGAGATTCAATAACGTTACCATTGTGGAGCTCCCACTGTTGTTGAATTGAGCAAATATCCCCATTATCTGGAATACTGGACAAAATCTTGTCTCGGGCTACAGTAGACACATTGGAGCCAAAATGATTTCTGTCTGGGATTACTGTTCAACCTGGAATTCCAATTTGCACCTCCACTCTAGAACAATCAATTAAACCTAACACTCGAGACTGAAACTAATTTGTACGCCTCAGGCTGTCTAGCACAGACAGTATGGGGGCTGAAAAACATACCGAACATTCAACTTCAATCAAAATTCATTCACAGATACTCTTAATGATTGGGAAACCAATTACCTTCAAAAGGAACACCAGAATCACAATAGAAAGCATAGATTTGACACGAAGGGGCCCACAATCAGTATAATTGTAGACCCCGACTTCACCTGAGGCAGTTATCCATGTAAGTGTTTCAAACAGCCATCTCCAAATGAAGAATTCCAACAGCTAATTCCAGCGGCTCTTTCCAAGAGCCCCCTTTGGAAGGGAATTCCCCATCAGTAATTGCGAGAGCTACCAACACTGGCTTGCTCTGAACCAAGGGACCCAATGGCAACTGACCACGGCCAGCATACCCAAGAACCAACAAACATTGAAAACCACTAACCCGACTGACACCACAGGACCTCGAACACATCCTGAGGTGAAAAGCAAATCTGCAAAAGCAGCAGAAAGTAAAGAAAACCAAGTACTTACCCGATAGATCTACTGTGCACCTTACTGCATCAGTGGGCTCAACCCAAACTGAAATGCCATCCGAAGTCTTCGTCCACGTCCAGGTATGGCAAGCAGGAACAGCCAGCTGTACTTCAAAATTGCGTTTTTCTCAGTGGTGAGCTGAAACTCCTGAGACCACAACGTTTCTGACTTAGCTAGCGGGGAGGGGAAAGTGGTGATAGTGCATGGGACCCCAAGGGTAGGAAGCCTGATTAAAGGTTCTGTGATTAAAATGGTTGTCTTTAGGTGCTAGTAGTGTATTTAATAGTATTACTGTCCTCTGTATAATTGTGTTAATTTCACTTTATTGCATTTAATTTTTATTTCTTGTATTATACTTCCCTTTTGTATTTTAAATACAGAATTTTTTTTGTCCTGAAACACCTGTCTACAACCACCTTCATTTCACATTCCCTAAATAAGTCCAGTGCCTAGAACCAGGGATCTGGAAACATTTGAGTCTCCTAAAAATCAGGAAATTACTGATGGCAAATCAGAGTCGTATAACATCAACATCTTGGGGTTACCTTTGACCTGAAACTGAACTGGATCAAGAATATAAATGCTGCAGTTACAAGTAGTCAGAGGTTGGGCTTTGAGGACACACATTCGCCTCCTGACTCCAGACTTGCACCTTGTACATGGTGGACAGGCTTTAGGGAATGTGAGGGCAGACTCTGTGCTCATCCAGGCAAGTGGAATTCCAATAGCCTGCAAGCTCTGTTGCATCCAGACAAAGCAGCCTGCTTGATTTGCACCATGTCCACTACCTTTAAACGTGTGCTTCCTCCGCTACCAATATACTGTGGCAGCAGTATGTATCATATATGAGCTGAACTGCACTGCAGTCACTCACTAAGGCTCCTTTGGCAGTACCTTCAAAACCTGCAACCTCTACCACCAAGAAGGACACGGGCAACACTTGCAGGAAACATCACTGCTTGCAAGTTCCCGTCAAAGCCATACGCTATCCTGACTTGGGACCATATTGCCGTTCCTTTGCTGGATTAAGAATCCTGGACCTATTCCTAACTGTTCCATGATTGTACCTACACCATGTGGATTGCAGCGGTCCAAGGAGGTGACTCACCACCATCATCTTGAGAAATTAGGGATGGCCACTCTGTATCAGTGCCACCTACGTTTCATCAATAAATAAATAAGAAAAAAAAAACTGAAAATAATCAATCAGTCTGAGACCGTAGCCAGTGAAAAGAGAGAGCATTGATGGCAAAGTTCCATATTTATGGCAACAGCTAATGAGTTTCATCCAAGAGTGAATATTGCACAAGAAGCAGCATGATAACAAAAAGACTAAAAGAATTACAAAAGCTGGAGGAGTAAAGAGTTGTGTCGTACTTGTGTAAACTGGCCACATGTTTGTGGATAATGTTGCAAAGGCATAATATCTAGATAGCAAATATCCACATCATGGTTAGGGCTTCTTGGAACTGGGAAGCAGAAGAATGTTGGTGATGCTCAGGTAGGTAAAAGCGGAACCAAGTGTGAGCTATTCTGATGAGCTAGACAATGCAGAAGAGCAATTGTGGAAGAATGGAGAACTTCAGGATGGAAGTGGGGATGGATAATGTACCGTCGTCCAAGTGACAGGTATTAAGTATTGCATTTCAAACGTAATGTTGTATTTGATTATACAATAACTGCTGTTCCACAAATGTTTCACTGCTATTAGATTTATAAATAATTCTGGCTTCTTACTCCTTACATTGACTCGTTGTTTGTACTTTTGTATATCCTAGAACAGGAAATTATTCTGAATGTGCTTAAGAAATTCAGACCTTTTAACATAAGCTACTTGCCTGTTCTTTTAATGTGTGAAAAGCAAACTCATTAAAACAACTTGGTCTTACCACAAGCTTTCTGACTTGATGCATTCTGCCAGTTCATGCATGAATATTCAAGCTGCAGATGAAGTGAGGCAAGAGCAGAAACTGGCAATGCCTTAATTTTCACAATCTTGGTTTTAGGGAGGATACAGAGCTACAAGCTAACTTTTGTACTCAGTTAGGACTCCAAGGTTGCAAAGTCAAGTTCAGCCTTGAACAGTGGCCTAGGAAAGAATAAAGCTGCTGTCTAGAGAGTGGAGTTTGTGATGGGATCAAGGACCTTGTACTAGCTCTTCTCAACATTTAATTATCTGTTAACCTAATAGTGAATATTTGACAAGCAGCATGACACATCTGGAATAGCAGCTAAGTTGAGAGGCGTAAAATAAAGGTAGAGTTGCCACAGTCCTACTGGGTCATAGGGCTGCTCTCCCATTAGAGAGAGATGACAGGTAGCAGTTCAATCTGAGGGTCACTATGCCTTGGGTGAGGGGAGAGGTTAAGAAGGAGAGATCTTCATGCTAACAGCAGCTAGCTTGAGAATTGAATCCATGCTGTTGGCAACACTGCATTCCAAACCAGCTATCCAGCCAACTGAGAAAGCCGACCCTTGTTTGATAGAGGTGGTGGCAAAGTAGAGCGGGTTGTTGTCAGTATACCTTTTGAACTTGATATATTTACAGCTGATCGTCGTTAGAAATGTGATTTAAAATAATGGAAAAGGCCAAGAATAAAACGTTGGGGAATTCAGGTACATTGAAGAAGTAGGAGGAGAAGACTGCAGGTCATCTTCTGGTTATGACTGTGTACATAGGTAAGCTTACGCTATATGTTTAAGTAATATTACATAAGCAACCCATCGTGATCAGATAAAGGACTGTGGTAATAATTATATAAAAACTAAACAAATGTGGATAATAATCATTGTGTCAGTGGCTTGTTTGATAGCATTATGACCTGTACATTAGGCGATTGCAGATTCAGGTCATAGTGCTCAAAAAGCTCAATGGACCCAGCAGCATTCTGTGGACAGAGTGACAAAATGAAAGCTTGTTTGAGTTGAATGTGACATTTCATAATTACTCAAACTCTTGCTTCTGCAAGACTTGAGCATACAGATTGACACTTCAGTAAGTGATGAAGAAACACTACATTCTTGGAGAGTTGATGTACCTTGGATGACGTGGAAAACTGACCCCTTATTTGAGTTTGAATGACTCGTGCAGACCTCAAATGTTTATCAAAGTTTGATGAAATGCTGGTCTTGTATGCAAAACTTTAGTAGCCATACTACAGCTATACTTTTCCAAAGAAAAGATACATTAATCCAAACATTAATTCTTTTTCTTTCTTCATAAATGATGCCACTCCTGCTGTGATTGTCCAGTGCTTTGTTTCTGATAATAGCAAAAACAGATAGCTATTCATCTAATTGTTTCTTAAATTTGTATGCAAAAAATTTAAACAATTTAAAAGAAACAATAAAACCACTTTTTAAAAAATGCGTTTCAGCCTTCTCTTGAGTGCTAACTTTTTCCTTTCCTGAAAGAAAGGCATCTATTCTTAGTCTGACTAGTCAAGACTGCTGACTCACGGTAAAACTTGACTGAAACTTATAATTCACAGCTTAGGGCAAGCTTGTGTTTTTGAATAGGAATGTGAAAGTTTTAATGTTCTAAAATTAATAATTGGGCTGTGTGCATAAGCTGTAGTAACTATACAATGCTAAGCTGGAGCGTTGCAGGAAGGGATGGATTTGGCCTTCTGCTTGCCTTTGATAAGGACTTGTTTATGTTATAGGCATTACTAAATATTCTGATTTGATGGTTTGTACACTTGAGGAAGTGTAGGACAATAGGTGTGCATGAAAGATGACTGCTGAGGTTAGTCCTTGGATTGAAAGATTTTATTCAATTGTGGAGTCCTTGGTTGCTATAGTCTTTGGAGACCAGAATTATTTAAATATAGGCCTTCTATTTGTAACACTTTTTTCTTAGTTTTTAATGTAATCGTTGGTGACTATTTGTAAAATCAGTACTAACATAGCACATTTATAAAAAGGCCTGTTTATGAACAATAATTACATCAAATAAATTGAAATATACTAAAGACTGTACAAGGGCTAAATTTAAAGTCATAGAATCCCTACAGTGTGGAAACAGGCCATTTGGCCCAATAAGTCCACACCGCCCCTCTGAAGAGCATCCCACCCTGACCCATTCCCCTATCCCTGCATTTCTTGTGTCCAACCCAAACATCCCTGGGCACTATGGGCAATTTAACATGGCCAATCCACCTCTGCTGCACATCTTTGGACTGTGGGAGGAAACCCACGCAGACACAAGGAGAATATGCAAACTCCACACAGACAGTCGCCTGAAGCTGGACTCGAACCCGAGTCCCTGGCACCGTGAGGCAGCAGTGCTGACCACTGAGCCACTGTGTCGAACGTAACAAATCTATATTGATTTAGACCTTCATAGTAAGAAATGTGGGAATAGGTGTGAGATATGTGAAGTGGAAAGGGACAGTCAGAGCTTCACAACTGTAGTAATTTTAAGCAATTAAAATTAATGATGAGAAGTAGGAATGAATGCTTGTGCATGAGTATTCTGCTACACTCTGCCTCTCCTTTTTTACATTACTTGCTTTGTTTCTATGTTCTGCAGCATGCACAGCCCATTTCATCACAGTTGTTATTCTCTGATCATAAAGCAGGACCAACGTATACTAGTAACCATTTAAATGAACTTATTGTGTATCTTTCAAACAAATATTGCACTTTTCATGAAATAGCCTTATGCTTCCTTTAAAGTAATCTCTAACATTTTCCCAATGACAGATGTTAAGCTAACCAGTCTGTAGTTAATGCCTTTTTTTTTGTCTCCCTTTTGAATGAAGGTGTTAAGTCGGCACTTATCCAGTCTTCCAGCCCTTTCCAGATTCAAAGAATTCTTGGAAGATAGTGTATCCACTATCCCTGTAGCTACTTGCTTTAAAATCCTTGGGTGCAACCTATCAGGTGCAAGGGACTTTTTGGCTTTAATCCCATTGGTTTCCTTGGTACTTTTTCACTTGTGATTGTTATTGTATTTATATCCTCCTCTTGTTGGATTCTACATCATCTGATTCAAGACTTTTTGCTGTTGTAGTTGCTCCAACTTGTGCCATCAAAGCTGCCCCATTATCTTTACCTGCTGGCCTGTCCTTTTAATAAGTCACATACCCTGAATATTTAGTTCCAAGCTTGATTCTCCTGGTAATTGGCTATAAGATCATGCCCATTAACCTCTATTTGTGACATAATTCATTTATTTGTTCTGAATACTAAGTGCAAACAGTAAAAAATGATTTTGTCTTGTTTACCATTCTTTCCCCCTTGACCTAATTTGCTGCTTTCTATGCTTGTACTGTTTTCCTGTCCTGCACTGAGTAGCATTGTCAATAGATTTGCCCTGTAGTACCAGTTTATTCTTTTACTTTGTAAGCCTATGTATCACCCCACTGGAAATCTTTCTGTTCTCTTCTCCCATCCTCTAATGAGTTTAAAGCATTCTCTACACCCCTGGTTATTTGATTCTCTAGGATGCTGGTCTCAGCATCTTCAGTTGAAGGCTGTCTGAACGGAACTGTTTCCTTCTTCCCAGTACTGATGCGAGGGCCCAGTGAACTGAAACACTTTCTCCTCGCACCAGTATTTAAGCCAAACCATGAATTGAACTCTTTGACTTTACTTACCTTTATGCCAGTTTGCCCATATCTCAGATAGCAATTTGATATCATTAACTCGGAGGTTCTCCTTTATAGTTTAGTTCCTAACTGTTCGAAATCTTTCAGCTGTTGCATCATATCATCCTCCCACAAGGAGAAATGTTTGGTTAATCAAAGTCTTGTCTTACGATTCCAACTGATGTTTCTATGGGACAAGTCAGATCCTAGAGTGAAATCTGGTGTGACAGATTATTTTGTACAATTTTAGTTAATGCGGTGGTCAGTAAAGCATGGACGCACAAGGCAGACTTTTTTTAACAGAAGTTTATTACGCAAAAGATGAAACCAAAAACAGGCATATCTAGATGTAGAAGACAGATTAAACCTCTTCATATACCCAGCAAAATAAAATTTTCAACCTATTTCCTATTTCCTAGTTTAGAAATACACGTTCAGAGAAATCATCCCTCTATGTCAAATCTTTAAGTTCTGTTTGATTTTTTTTATTGTCACATGTACCTAGGTATGGTGAAGAATCTTGTTTTGTGTGTAGTACCAGAAGATCATTACCATACAAAGTCTGTAAGGGTACTAGAACAGAACAAATAATGAAATGTTATGGCTGCAGAGAAGATGCGCAAAGATCAAGATTAACATTAGAGTTAAAAATTTGAGTGATCCATTCGAAGTCTAATAACAGCAGGGAAGAAGCTGTACTTGAATCTGTTGGTCCGCATGTTTAAGCTTTTGTATCTTGTGTCTGACCAGGGCTGGAGTGGTCTTTGATTATGTTGGCTGCCTTCCTGAGGCAGTGAGAAGTATAGATGAAGTCAGTGGATGGAAGGTTGGCTTGCGTGATGGACTGAGCTGTGTTCAGAACTGTGTATTTTCTTATGGTCCTGTGCAGAGCAGTTGCCCTTCCAAGCTGTGATGCATCTGATAGAATGCTTTCTGTGCTGTATCTGTAAAAAATAATAGGAGTTTTTATGGACATGCTGAACTTCCTTTTAGCCTCCTGAGGAAGTAGAGGTGTTGTTGTGCTTTCTTGACCGTTGCATAGAATGTGCATGGACCACGATAAGTTGTTGGTGATCATCACTCCTAGGAACTTGGTCTTGATCATCTCCATCTCAGCCCTATTGATACAGACAGGGGCGTGCCCTCCACCTTGCTTCCTGTAGTCAATGACCAGTTCTTTCATTTTGCTGACATTGAGAGAGATTATTACCTTTACACCTCACCACCAAGCTTAAATCATAGAATCCCTACAGTGTGGAAACAAACCGTTTTTGGCCTATGGATCCCACACCAACCCTCACAGTGTCCCACACACCTCTTCCTCTCTCTTCTCTTCCCCCCACCCATCCCTGTAACCCTGCATTTTTCCATTGCTAATCTACCTAGCCTACACATCCCTAGACACTATGGGCAATTTCACATGGCCAATCCACCTAACCTGCATGACTTTGAACTGTGGGAGGAAATCTACACAGACATGGGGAGCTTCTGCCAATCAAATCGATTTATGATCAAAACTGAGAAATTAAAGCAAAAGGAAAGACACCATGGATGCTGGGAGACTGAGCACTCTGTTTCCTGCATTCTGTCTCATCATTGTTTGAGATCCAGCCAATAATGGTTGGTGTTGTCAGCAAATTGTCGATGCAGTTAGGACAAAATTTGGCCACACAGTTATGAGTGTGCAGGGAGTATAGTAAGGGGCTGAGTGTGCAGCCTTTTGGGACACCAGTGTTGAGGATAATTGTTCTACAGTTAAGGTCTATTTAACTGATTCTCCCCAGTTTGCTTTTTTTTTTGTGAACTGTGGTATCTTCTGACTTGAATGTTCAGAAAACAGAGAACTTGATATGAAATTAGGAGCAGGAGTAGGTAATTAATTCTCTTGAGCCTGCCTTGCCATTCAATGCAATCACTGCTAATCTCACACCAGCCTCAACTTCACTTTTCTTCCTGCCCACTCTCCATTACCCTTCAACCCATTACTAATTGAAAATAAGTCTATCTCTAAATTTAGTCACTGTCCTGGCATCCACCACACTCTGGGGTAGAGAATTTCATTGATTCATGACCCTTTGAGAATAATTTTGCCCCATCTCTGTTTAAAATCTGCAACCCCTTATCCTAAAACTATGACCTCTCTAGTTTTCCCCACAATAAGAAACTTTCCATTTATGTATGCTTTGACAATCTCCTTTTTAGCATCTTCCATGTTCCCACTTACTGAGATACCACTCATTCTTCTGAATTCCAGGGAGTATAGGCCTAAACTGCACAATCTCTCTTCAGATCCCTTCACCTGTGAAACCAATCTAATAAACCTTCTCTGAACTGCCTCCATTGTAAACTGCCTCCATTGTAACTATGTTGTCCCTCAAGGGGATCAGAGCTGTAAGCAATAAGCCAGGTGTGACCTCAGTAATGTCCAGGCAATCTCCTTACTTTTGTATTCCCTTCCTTTAGCAATAAATACAGAATTCCATTTGCCTTCCTTCATTACCTGCTGGACCTGCATACTAGTTTTCTGTGATTCATTCATGCGGGCACCTCAGAAACCTTTGCGCTGAAGCACTTTGGAGTTTCTCTCTATTTAAATAAGTTGCTTTTTCTGTCCTTCTTAACCAAAATGGATAACCTCACACTTAAAGTTAAAAATGTTTTTTTGGCCAGATTTTGAATAATTCACCTAATCTGTCCATACCTGTTTTGTAAATTTCTTATTTCAACTTACTTTCCCATCTATTTTAGTGTCATCTGCAAATTTAGCTATAGTATCTTCTATCCCTGTGCCATTTATGTAGGTTGTAAATAGTTGACGCCCGAGGACCAAACCCTGTGGCACCCCACTAGTTACATCTTGCCAACCAGAAAAACACCCATTTATTTTGACTTCCTGATTTCTGTTGGTTAACCAGTCCTCTGTCCGAGTTAATAAATTACTCCTAACCCAATGCAATCTTATTTTTTGTGTGGCACCTTGGGTGGCACAGTGGCTTAGCACCACTGCCTTTCAGCACCAGGGGCCTGGGTTTGATTCCACCCTTAAGTGTCCATGTGGGATTCTTCCAGATGCTCCAGTTTCCTCCCACAACCAAATATGTGCAGGTTAGGACTTGCCATGCTGTTGGATGGGAGGGTGAACTGAGACGAGGATGCAGAGATCCTTCAGCGTGATCTCGACAGTTTGGGTGAGTGGGCAAATCAATGGCAGATGCAGTATAATTTGGACAAATGTGAGGTTATTCACTTCAGAAGCAAAAACAAGAAGGCAGATTACCACCTGTATGGCTGTAAATTGGGAGAGGGGAGTGTGAAGCGGGACCTGGGCGTCCTTGTGCATCAGTCGCTGAAGGTAAGCATGCAGGTGCAGCAGGCAGTAAAGGTGGCAAATAGTATGTTGGCCTTCATTGTGAGAGCTTTTGAGTACAGGAGCAAGGATGTGTTGTAGCAGTTATACAGGGCCTTGGTGAGGTCACACCCAGAATATTGTGTGCAGTTTTGGTCTCTTTTTCTGAGGAAGGATGCTCTTGCTCTCTACGGAGTGCAGCGAAGGTTTACCACGCTGATTCCAGGGATGGCGGGTCTGACACGTGAGGAGAGATTGACTAGATTGGGATTGTTCTCACTAGAGTTCAGACGAAAGGCGGGGGGAAATCTCGTAGAGACTGAAAAGAATTCTAACAGCACTAGACAGAGTAGATGCAGGGAGGATGTTCCCAATGCTGGGTGTATCTAGAACCAGGGATCACAGTATGAGGATTCGGGGTGGACAAATTATGATGGAGATGAGGAGACATTTCTTCACCCAAAGAGTAGTGAGCCTGTGGAATTCATTACCACAGGAAGTAGTTGATGCCAAAACATTGAACGTATTTTAGAGACTACCAGATATAGCACATGGGGCGAATGGGATCAGTGGTTATGGGGAGAAAGCAGGATTAGGTTTTTGAGTTGGGTGATCAGCCATGATCATGAAGAATGGCGGAGCAGGCTCAAAGGGCTGAATGGCCTCCTTCTGCTCCTATCTTCTAAGTTTCTATGTTTCCATGTCCATAGTGTCCAGGATGTACAGGCTAGGTGGATTAAGCACCGGAAATGCGGGGTTACAGGAATAGGTTGGGGGAAGGTGGTGGATCTGGGTGTGATGCTCTTCAGAGGTTCGGTGTGGACTTGAAGGACTGAATGGCCTGCTTCCATACTGTAGGAATTCTGTGATGTATTAAATGCCTTCTGAAAGTCCAGATATACTACATGTACGGAATCCTCATGATTCACTTTGT
Organism: Ginglymostoma cirratum; assembly: GCA_024137785.1. Classification (NCBI taxonomy): domain Eukaryota; kingdom Metazoa; phylum Chordata; class Chondrichthyes; order Orectolobiformes; family Ginglymostomatidae; genus Ginglymostoma; species Ginglymostoma cirratum. The sequence goes on from JAHRHZ010000035.1 coordinate 29,933,548, forward strand.
GTGTTTCTTCTTTGAAGAATTTTAGCAAATTAGTCAAGCATGATTTACCCTTCATAAAACCATGCTAACTTTTTAACTTTTTAGATGTTCTATTGTTACATAGTATTGGATTCTATCAATTTCCCAGTGACGGATGTAAAACAATACTTTCCTCCCTTCTGCCTCACTCCCTTTTTATGTAGGGAGCTTTGTAAAGAGAAACTTTGCCTCGTCGGGGAGTTTTGGAATATTATAAACGATGGATCTACTGTCTCTGTTGCCACTTCCTTGAAGATAGAAAGATGTAGGCTATCAGACTCTGGGCACTTGTCTGTCTTCAATTCTAATAGTTTGCTCAGTACTACTACTCCCCTCATGACCATTTCAAATGGTCTGCATATTTCTAACCCAATGTTGCTGGTTCGGAAGTTGCGCCAAACACACTTTTGTATTGTGGTGACCGTGCTTGCCTTGAATGGTACTGGCTTCCTGTAAGAAACAAAATTTAAATTGGCTTCTGACCCCAGTCAGATCTTCTCTGAACTGTCCTAAAATCATTTGTTCTCTAGGTTTCCTAAACTAAAATCAATCCCTGATTCTTCTGAACTGAAAATAAGCTTCATTAAGTACCACCCATTTCTACCTCCTTCCCAAAATCCACAAACCCAACTGCCCGGCTGACCCATTGTCTGTGTGCCTGCTCCTGCCCCACTGAACTTATTTCCGTTTACCTTGACTCTCTTTTCTCCTCCCTGGTCCAGGAACTGGGGGGGGGGGGGGGGGGCGCACCAACGTCTGGGACATACCCACACCCTCCACCTCCTTCAAGACTTCCAATTCCCTAGCCCCCAACACCTCATCTTCACAATGGACATCCAATCCCTGTACACTTGCATTCCCCACACAGATGGCCTGAAAGCTCTCCGCTTCTTCGTCTCCCACAGGCCCAACCAGTCCCTCTCTACTGACACCCTCATCTACTTAACCGAACTCGTCCTTACCCTTAACAACTTATCCTTCAACTCCACCCACTTACTACAGTCTAAGGGGATGGCCATAGGAACCCGCATGGGCCCAAGCTGTGCCTGCCTCTTTGTGGGAGACATGGAACAGTCCCTCTTCCACAGCTACACTAGCGCTATCCCCCACCTCTTCCTCCGCTACATTGATGACTGTATTGGCGCTGCCTTGTGCTCCCACGAGGAGCTTGAGCAGCTCTTCAACTTTACTAACACCTTTCGCCCCAGCCTCAAATTCACCTGGACCATCTCTGATAAGTCTCTCTCCTTCCTGGATCTCTCTGTCTCCATCTCTGGTGACTACCTCGAAACAATATCTATTTCAAGCCCACCAACTCCCACAGCTACCTAGACTACACCTCCTCTCGCCCACCTTCCCACAAGAATACGATCCCCTACTCCCAATTCCTGTGCTTCTGCTCCCAAGATGGGGCGTTCCACTCCCGAACATCCGAGATGTCCTCTTATTTCAAGGACAGCAATTCCACCACCACCAACCACAGCTCCCCCCCCCACCTTCAGTGGTCGAAAATGCTCTCGACTGCATCACTTGTGTTTCCCGCACCTCTGCCCTCACATCCCCTCCCTGTAACAAAAACAAAGACAGAATCCCCCTTGTCCTCACATATCACCCCACTAACCTCTGGATTCAACGTATCGTTCTCCGCCACTTCGCCGCCTGCAATCTGACTCCACAACCATATATTTCCCTCCCCACCCCTATCTGCCTTCCACAGGGATTGCTCTCTCTGCAACTCCCCCACCCGCTCCACTCTCCCCACTAGCCCCACCACTCCTGGCACTTTTCCCTGCGACCGCAGGAAGTGCTACACCTGCCCTTACACCTCCCCCCTCACCTCCAAACAAAGAACCAAAAAAGCCTTCCACATCAGACAGATGTTCACCTGCACATCTGCCAATGTGCTACTGCATCTGCTGCTCCCGATGTCGCCTCTTTTACATTGGTGAGACCAAGCAGAGTCCCGGAGACCGCTTTCTAGAGCGCCTGCATTCTGTTCGCGACGACCGACAACACCTTCCAGTTGTGAGCCATTTCGACTCCCCCTCCCACTCCCTGGGCGACATGTCCATCCTGGGCCTCCTCCAGTGTCACAATGACGCCACCTGGAAACTGGAGGAGCAGCACCTCACATTCTGCCTTGGGAGCCTACAACCCAATGGTCTCAACATGGACTTTACCAGTTTCAAAATCCCCACAACCAACTCTCCCTCTCATCCCCGCCTCCTTGACCTGACACAACCTGTCCATCTTCTCTCCCACCTATCCGCTCTTCCCACCTCACTGACCAATCCCCACCACTGCCTACCTACATTCACCTATCACCATCCTACCTACCTTCCGCAGCCCCATCCCTCCTCTCTCTTTATTTCTGAGCTCCCTTCCCACTCCCCCATTTCTGAAGAACGGTCTCAAACTGAAATGTCAACTTTCCTGCTCCTCTGATGCTGCCTGGCCCACAGTGCTCTTCCAGCACCACACTGTTATCTCTGACTCCAGCATCGGCAGTTCTTAATATCTCTTTCAATATTGATCCACCTGTTGCAAACAAATTTTCATTAACGCATCCAAAGGGCTCTACAGCTGTCCCTTTCTGAATAATTATGGAGTAAGGCTATTGTTTAATTAGGATTCTGAACCTGATTTTATTTTTAAAATTAAAAAAACCCACAGAAATCAGCCACATTCATCCACCACTATAGTAAAATTAAATTTGGGAAAAATGACATTTTTATACTACATATCTTTCTTTGCATTTGTAAGAGTTTGGAGATTGTGGTCCATTGCTTGTGACTTGACAAAGTGCAGCTTACAATTGTGCTGTGTGTTTAACCATGAGGAGGAGGATGTGTGATGCAGTGATTGTAGAACAAGGTGGAAGACTGTGTATTAATTTAAATTAGTGAAGCTATGAATGGATCATCTAGCACAATGTATTTTGACTTTCTTTTATAATTCTAATTAGATTGAATATTTTCCTGCATTGCAACTTTGTAATGCGATGTTCCTGGCATTGATTATCCCCAGTGATATCTCTATGTTTCCACTTAATCTAGACTCCTCTGCTGCATCAGAGAATCTCGTTCCCTTGTTCTGTGGTTTGTTCCAGAAGTTGTAACTTTTGATGCTAGTTTTACAGCCCATTACAATGAATGAAGATGTTGCCTGTCTTTACAACATCAAAGACCTAGCTAAGATTTCAGTATCTTACAAGGTTATTGTTAAATTTGTACTAGAGAAATTGAGTTATTTCACCCAGCTTCCTATTTATGCTGATTCACATCTGAATCTACTGTTACATTTTGGCATCCTATATTGAGTCAAGAGTGCGTAGAATATATAAAAAAGTGAAGATTTCCTTGGCTTTGTCCAATATAGTTTTATTTTAAACAAATAGATTTACTTTACCCTCTTGAATAATAGCATTTTACAGGTGCAATGATGATGCACAATGGGTGAAATCTCATTCCTCTATTCTGTATCCAAATGGCACTGCATCCAAATTTTCTTTCTGGTATCTGCAACTGACTGTGTTTGAGGAATTCGTATTCGTAGGACTATTTCTCGAGTTCTCTGTCCAGGCAAGTCAGACACACATTGTTGTGATATGAGTAGAAAAAGGAAGTGGATCCTGTATCTGCTGGATTTGGAGTTGGAATATATTCCTATTATGATCCTAGCTGTTCATGCTAGTAGATTAGCCAGATTCCAGAATGAAATCTGATCTGATCGCACATACTTCAATTTTTTTTTGGAATGTGGTTATTCACTAAAACAGTCGGTTAAGGATGTAGCTTCTTTACAACAGAAGTTAATATCTTTATTTTGTTTTCATCTTTTGTGTACTATGTATAGAATCTAGGTATAGAAGTCTTAAAACACCCAGCAACACAAAGCTTTAACCTATTCCCCAACATCACCACTTTTTGCTGGGATTCACATACAGAGAAATTACATCACTGTCAAATCTTGAATTTGACTTAACTGATTTGCCCAGTTTTCTGTTCTGCAAACTATGGAGTCTTCTTGTGTGTATACTCTCAAAAATGAGAGAGTAGACTTTCTCAGCTTCTGATAACCTGCAGATTTCTAAACAAACTCTCTTAGTTTAGAAGCTGCACAAATTAAACTTTTGTACTGAGGTTAACATATCTTCTTTTCCAGAATATTTAAAGAGAATCTTTCTCGGAAAGATATTATGATTGATTAATTGTTTCTCCTTCATTTCGATCTCCTAAACTTCCACTTTCTACATTTGCCAAGTTAACATAAGCCTTAATTATTCTGAACCAAAAGTAAACTAATAGCTTTTACTCCACCTGTTGTAAATCATTCCAGTATAAACATTTTCATTTAACACTCCAGCGTGTTTCCTGCTGTCTTGCACGTATTGGATTTGGTGACTGTTCCGGAAGAGTTGTTTAACTTTTTTTTTAAAAAGCCTTCGCAAAAGTAACCAACACCCGCAAGCCACTATTTTAAAATCCAAACTGTAAATTGATACATATATAAATCATACACCCTTCATCACACCCTGTGCTGTTGTCAACACCTCTTATTCACATTGGGCACCAAGCCAACTGAGCTAACTAGTCTGCCCAAGGAGTCAAATGCCCTGGCAGCATACACTTTTTTACATGCATGTTGTAGCTTAAAATCTATGGTAGAGGAGGATGCAGAGAAATGTGATTTGGACAAGTTGAGTGTGGGCAAATTCATGGCAGATTGCTATAGTATGGATAAGGGTAAGGTTGTCCTCTTTGGTAAGAAAAACAGGAAGGCTGATTTAAGATCTGAATCATGATCGATTGGAAAGGCGGGGGGTTGCAACAAGACTGGATATCCTTGATCACCAGTCACTGCAAGCAAACAAGCAGGTGCAGCAGGTGGTGAAGGAGGCTAATGATATGTTGGCCTTCATGGTGAGAGGATTTGAATACAGGATCAGGGATATCTTGCTGCAGTTGTATAGGGCCTTGTTGAGACCACACCTGGAACACTGTAGCTTTGGTGTCTTTTTCAGATGAAAGATGTTCTGGCTGTGGAGGGAGGGCAATGAAGATTTACCACATTGATTCCTGGGATGGCAGGACTGACATATGAAATGAAACTGGATTTGTTTAGGATTATATTCATTGGATTTCAGAAGAAGTAGGGGTTCACTTAGAAACTATAAAATGCTAACAGGACTAGACCAGGGTAAATGAAGAACGGTATTCTGGAGGACTAGTGAGTCCAGAACCAGAGATCACAGTCTAAGGATACAGGGTAGGACATTTAGGACTGAAATGAGGTGAAATTTCTTCACCCAGAGTGTGGTGACCCTATAGAATTCTTTGCCACAGAAAGCTATTGGAGCCAAACCATTGATTGATCGTGTTTGAGAAGGAGGTAAACATATTTCTTGAGGTTAAAGGGATCAAAGGATGTAGGGCAAAAGCAGGAACAGGGTACTGCATAGGATGATCAACAATAATCATATTGAATGGTGGAGCAGATTTAAAGGGCTGAATGGCCTCCTACTTTTCCTTTTATTAATGTTTCTATTTTTCTACACATTTGCAACAGGAACATGTTTTAAAAAATGAATGATGCTTTAAAAAATTACTAGTAGGTTGTCTGACATTATTTAGTGTGATAGTAAAGTGACATTGTTCAATATGTTTTTATCGCATCCGTACAGTTACTGTATGCGTAGGTCCCCTGATTACATTGCAGTTGCTCTTGGCTACTGACCTCAAATGGTCCCAGAAATGGAAAGCTTAACATATGAGGACTGTTTGAGGACTCTGGGACTATACTCATTGGAGTTTAGAAGGATTGAGGGGCATCTAATTGAAACTTTCAAAATACTGAATGGCCTGGACAGAGTGGATGTTGGGAAGCTCCTTCCATTGGTAGGAGAGACTAGGACCCGAGGGCACAGCCAGAGTAAAGAGAAGACCTTTAGAATGGAGATAAGGAGAAACTTCAGCCAGAGAATGGTGAACCTATGGAATTCACTGCCACAGAAGGCTGTTGAGGCCAGGTCATTGAGTACATTTAAAACTGAGATAGGTAGGTTCTTGATTATCAAGGGTTACGGGGAGAACAGGGTTGAGGAACTTATCAGCCATGATTGAATGGCGGAGCAGACTCGGTGGGCCGAATGGCCTAATTTCTGCTCCTGTGTCTTATGGTCTTAAATGTTTGTGATCCTGTTGCATGAATCTTGCAGCAAGTAGGTGAAATTGTAGCATCTATCTGATGCGAGCAAAATGAACCATTTTTGTTGAATACTGTCAAGTGAGTACTAAACATGTGACCCATCCATTAGCAACTCAGTAAATTTTATTCAATCTCTGTGTCATCTCTCACCAGAAGCTAATTTTTCAAGAAGTCTGCCCTCATTATATTGCTGCTCATGTTGCAGTAACACAAATGCAAGCAGATTTTTGGGATCAGTACAAAAGGTAGCAGGAAGTATTGGAAACCTACACATGAAGGTCTAAAAGAATTAAAGAACAGGTCAGTTGGGACCTGTAAAGAGATATGATTTGGGTGGGTACTTTCTTAGGAAGAATATCAGTCAGGACATGTTTTTGGCTACAAAATTTGGATTCAAACAACTGAAAAATTCAGGATACCACCAGTTGGCCACGGTGACTCCTTGTTTGATTATACAATTTGTACTTTGATCACAAAGTTCCATTCTGGGCCCATGAAAATTACCTTGCACCATGAAAGGTACGATTGTGAAATGACAAAATAAATCACTCTGGAAGTGGAATTTCGTCATTTTATGTGTACACACATTATTTTAACATGTTTTCTGTTTCACATCCTCATTGCCATTGCTCTAAGTTCAGCTTAGAATCTTAAGAGTGTTTACGCAGAACACAATATTTGACCTCTTTACTTTTGGTATTGACAACATAGCAATCAAACAGGACGGATGTCACACATACCTAGATAAAACTTATCTTAGCTTTTTGATATAGAATAATTTGCTGACTTTGCTATTTGCAGACTGGATTCTGCTAACTGGAAATGTTGGTGGGAATACATGCACTCTAAAAATATAGGTTGATCAGTTTGATTCCAAAATGTTGGCAGGAAATTGTATGTCCATTGCACAAAACAATATTTATCTCTTTATACTTTAATTGTTTCTGGTGTTTGATTTAGTTTAACATAACTCTAACTTCTATAATGACAAATTATATCTTGGGATTTCTTAATGAGAAGATGATATTCATTTTACATTTTAAAACTGGAAATAACATTCTGTTAAACATCTTCATAATTACAAATGGTCAGAAAAATCATCAGTTCACATAAGATGTCAAACATTAAGCTATCATTTTGATCCAATAAATGGAGATTATATGTAATTTTTTGATTGTATCTTATACATTTTATATTGTTAGATTTTCTAGTCTGAACTGACGCTTTCTCCCCTTTTATGTTTTGAAATGACTAAAATATTACTGTTTTGTGCTCAATAGGTCCTGTGGCAACCAGTGAATGTAAAGTTGGAAAAATTGGAGAAAACCATCCCATCACCATCTCGCACCTTAAGCAACTCCCTCTGTTGCAAAGCTGTATGTCCAGTGGCAGGACTACAGCTAACGAAATTGTTTATACTATCAACTTGATTCTACCTCCTACAACAAAACTCCTTCAGGTACTTAAAATTTAAGTGTTTATTGTTGGGGGATTATTTTGATGAAAGTATAAAGATTGATTCTCTGCTAATAAGACATAACTGTTTGAAAAGAGATAAAAGGTACTGCAGATGCTGGAGAATCCAAGATAACAAGCATGGGGCTGGATGAACACAGCAGGTCAAGCAGCATCATAGGAGCAGGAAAACTCGACGTTTCGGGCCTAAACCCTTCATCAGAAATGGGGGAGGGGAAGAGGGTTCTGAAATAAATAGGGAGAGAGGGGGAGGCGGATAGAAGATGGATAGAGGAGAGGATAGGTGGAGAGGAGGCAGACAAGTCGAAGAGGCGGGGATGGAGCCAGTAAAGGTGAGTGTAGGTAGGGGGGTAGGGAGGAGATAGGTCAGTCCAGGGAGGACGGACAGGTCAAGGGGGCGGGATGATGTTAGTATATAGGAGATGGGGGTGTGGCTTGGGGTGAGAGGAAAAACCGGTTAGGGAGGTGGAGATGAGCTGGGCTGGTTTTGGGATGCGGTTGGGGGAGGGGAGATTTTGAAGCTTGTGAAATCCACATTGATGCCATTGGGCTTCAGGGTTCCCAGGCTGAATATGATTTGCTGTTCTGTTTGAAAAACCTGTTTTCACACATTTGCAATTAAGACCAAAATTACTTACAAGTTATATTTGTATGAAGGTACATGTGAAAATGATGTTATTACCTAGCCTAAAATCCTTCACCACAGCTTCATATTAGGATCTTTCCAATTGTGGTAAAAATAGACCCCACTATGAAGCTGGAATTTGCAAGTTCAGAGATGTTTTCATTATTCATTTTTGGGAGCGTCATTACATTATTTTCAAAGGTTGTAAAATAATCAACGAAAGCAAGCCGAATTTTGAAAATTTGCCATGCAACAGGCAACATAATGAAATAATCAATATAATTCCAATCTTCTTATTTGCTTTATATATTTGAGCTATCTTCTGACTAGCAGTTTTGATTTAACTGTAATCAATTTAAAATTGCACTTCAATATCTCACACTTATAGATTTTATGCAGTTATAGCAAGTTCATCTTATTTCAACATGCACGGTAAGCAGATTCATGATTTAGAAGGGCAATTTTCCAATTGTGAATTTCCAATGGAGAAACCTGGATGAAAGATTTGCCACTATGATGTTTATAGCCTCATTCCGAAATTCTCCTTGCGTTAAATGTGGGTGTTCGTAGAGTGTGCTCTACGCCTTTTGATTTTGTCCTTTTAATTGTCATTCATTCATCTTGCTCATTTGAAAATTATATAAACTTTACTATTAATCACAATACTTTATATAAATAGATCTGGTAGACAGATCATAAATATAAAGAGGCAGAGGTGATGTCCTGTGTCTGGCAAGTACATAGCTGGCAGAGTGCCCAACATAGTGTGGAGCCGTCTCTTTTAAAATGAAATCGAAGAATAATGGGAAAGCAGTTTACATAAGCATAGGGTATGAAAGCAATATGTTAAAAAAAAAAAGTGTTCGAGCAGAGAACAATTATATCTGCAAGAAACACAAGCTAAAATTAGAAATTCTAGCCCAATAGTTTAATTGTTTTTGTATATGTTGATTTCAGATACCTAGTTTCACATGTGGTATGATTAAAGGAGATAAAAATACTTCAGATAAAATGGTACAATTTGAAAAGCTGAAATGAATAGATTTAGGGTTATTGCAAACTTGTAGCTGACACAAACTTTCCAAGTAATAAGGTTATGAAAGTATTTCATTACAGGAAATGTTTGTTAACAGTCATTAGATCACATGTGAAGTAAGGGTATTCTTCTTTTAAAAAATGTCATTGACTGGGAGAAAAAGATTCAGCAAGACATTACTTGTTATTGTAGCTTTCTTGCTTCTTTGAAGAAAAATGCAAGTAAGGGTTTCCAATTGTGTACCCATTACACTATGAATTAAAAAGCTTATTTGCCTACTGTCGTGAGAGAGAGCATTGGGTCAATTATTAGAACAGTCCACTGAATCAAGTATTGTCTACTAAAATGTGGTGCAGCCTCAGCATTGAGAACTGCATAGATTTCTCATTCCAAAAATCAAATGAAAAAGATGATCACTATATAAAATTTATATTAAAGTCCTCTTCTATTAGGAACCCAACGCTACATGCCCAATAGTTCTTCCGAGCATGCCATAATTTCACCATTTTCTGAAGAAGCGTCACTGGACCTAAAAAGTTAACTCTGATATCTCTCCACAGATGATGCCAGACCTGCTGGGTTTTTCCAGCAATTTCTGTTTTTGTTTCTAATTTCCAGAATCCACAGTTCTTTGGCTTTTTCTTTACGGATTTGTGCTGGCTTTCTAATTGGTTCATATTTGTCCAAGTCTTTAGTCACTCTGTACCTAATTACAGATTCTTGTAACCTCTCTACAACATTTCCATTTAACAATGGAAAATAGAGGATGCAAATAACAATCCAAAAATAGAAAGTCCATGAAATGGAAAGGAGGGAGGGACTCCAGCAAAGTTGTGGGTCCTGATGGAATTCATCCTAGGATCTTAAAAGAAGTGACTATTGTGATGCTTGATAGTTGGCTTTATTTTTTCAAAATTCCTTAGATTGGGGTAAGTTACATTAAATTGGGAAATTAAAATGTAGCACTTCTTATTCCTGAAGTGCGGGAGATAGGAAACTACAGGCCAGTTAGCTTAATATCTGACGTGAGGGAAATGTTACAAGCTATTATTATATATGTTATAGGAGGGTGCTTAGAAAAATTCAAGGTAATCAGGCAGAGCCACTATGGTTCTCCGAATGGAAAATTTTGCTTATTCAGTTTATTTGTGTAATTTGAGGAAGTTACAGTGCTATGGGTAAAGGGGAACCTGTGGGTATACTGTACTTAGATTTCCAGAATGCATTTGATAAGCTGGACTTCAGCAAAGCTTTTGATGAGGTCTCACATGAGAGACTGATAGTGAAGAGCTCAAGGGAATCAAGGAAATTTGGCGAATTGGCTGAGTGGCAGGAAGTATGGGGAGGCAATGGCCTAGTGGTATTACGGCCAGGCTGATAATTCAGAAACTCAGCTCATGTTCTGGGGATCCAGGTTCAAATCCCACCATGGCAGTTGGTAGAATTTCAGTACAATGAAAAAAGTCTGGAATTAAGAATCTACCTACATGAAGCCATTGCTGATTGTAGGAAAAACTTACCTGGCTCACTCTTATCCTTCTGGGAAGGAAATCTGCTGTCCTCACCTGGTCTGGTCTATGTGTGACTCCAGATCCACAACAACATGGCTGACACTCAGTTGCCCTCTGCACAAGCAAGCCAGTCATTTCAAGGGTACCTAGGGAAGGGCAATAAGTGCTAGCCAGCCAACAACACCCATGTCCCATGAGGGAATTTTAAAAAAATGTAGACGGTAAGACATGAGCGTCGGGAGGTGTTTTGGGAGCCTGTATCTAGCGGTGTTCTGCAGGGATTGGTGCTGGGACTGTTGCTGCTTGTGGTATATAGATTTAGACTTGAACGTGAGGTGGTTGATCAGTATGTTCATGGATTATATGAAAATGTGGTAAATAGTGAGGGGGGGATAGCCTTGGATTACAGGAGGATGTAGACATGCTGGTTGGATAGGTTGATTGGTGACAAATGGAATCCAATTGGAGAAGTGTGAGGTGATGCCCTTGGGCAGGACAAAAAGGCAAGGGAATTCTTGATGTATGATGGGACTATGGAAAACACTGAAGATCAGCAGGACCTTGGTGTGCGTGTATGCTGATCCCTTAAGGTAGCAGGACAGGTAGATAATATGGTTACAAAAACAAAGTTGCTGGAGAAGCTCAGCAGGTCTGGCAGCATCTGTGAAGGGAAAAACAGAGTTAACATTTCTGGTCTGGTGACCCTTCCTCAGAACAGGCAGTCACTGAGGAATGTGATATGGCTGTGGAAACGAGTTATGGCAAATACATGGTCAAACACCAGGAGCGACAGTGAAATTAAAGTTGGTGGGCAAGAAGAGAGATTGGAACGGAAATCCCGTTGGAGAGAGCAGCAGAACTTCTTCAAGGTGGGCATGCCTGGAAGAGATGTGGCAGTGAGTTAAATACTAAATAAATTCCTTTATTTAGATAACATGGTTAACAAGGTATATGGTTTAATTGCCTTTACTCATCAAGGTTTAAAGTTTAAGAGCTGTTGTACAAAATTGTATAAAACATTGGTTAGGCCATAATTAGAATATTATGTGCAGTTCTAGAATCTACATTATGGGAGGGATGTGATTGTACTGGAGAATGCACAGAGGAGACATACCAGAATGTTGTCTGGGTTGGATTGTTCTGGTTATGAAGAGAGACGAGATAGACTTGGGTTATTTTTCTTGGTGCTGAAGAAACTAAGGGGGACATGATTGAAATGGAGGGTCATGCACAGAATAGAGAAGAAGAAACCTTTCCCCTTGGTGGACAGATCAATGACAGGGCATTGATTTTTAAGGTAGGAGGCTTGGAGATGTGAGGAAATTTTCTTTCACCCAGAGGGTGGTGGGAATCTGGACTGCACTGCCATAAGTATGGTAGAGGCAGAAATCCTTGTAACATTTAGGTAGTATTTAGATGTACAGGGCATAAAAAGCTATGGGCCAAGTGCTGGAAAATTGGTTTAGGATAATTAGATGTTTGTCTTTGACTAGTGCAGACTTGATGGGCCTTTTTATGTGCTGTAGACCTCTATGGACATCAAAAGCTATTATGGAAAATTAAAGGTCAAGATGTAGTGGGTTGTTCTTTGGCATGGTAGAAGATTGGCTAGGTAACAGAAAACAGTAGGCATAAATGGGTCATTTTCTGGTTGGCAGGCTGTAATTACTGATGTGTCACTGATCAGTGCAGAGCCTCAACTTTTTATAATTTAAATAAACACTTTAAATTCCTTCATCCAAGTTATGATCTGCTAAATTTGCCAATGACTCAAAGATAGTTAGGAAAAAATGCATTGCGAGGAGGACATAAGGATGCAGATTGTCGAGTAAATTGGACAAAAAAAACCTGCCAGATGGACTATAATGGGAAAATGTTAAATAGTCTATTTTGGCATGAGAAATAAAGGATATTATCTAAGTTGAGAGACTGCAGAGCCCCAAGGTGCAAAACAATCTGGATGTATTAGTGAGTGAATCACAGAAGATTAGTATGCATGAATAACAAGAAAATCTAATGGAATGTTATTGTTTACTACAAGGGGAATTGAATAGAAAAGTAGGCAGGTTATGCTTTAGATATACCGGGTACTGGTGAGACCACATCAGTACTGTGTGCAGTACTGTCTTGTTACTAGACTCTGGATTTTGCATGATGTAAAATATAGCTATATTGTACTATATTTGGTATCATGAACATAAATGGGGCATAAATATCATGGAATGGGGTCATGATTTGAAGGGCAGGCAGGGAGGAAACATTGAGGGCTTGACTCTTGGAATGGAGTGTGGTGTTGGTGTTAGCTCTTTAAGTGGGGTCTGTAAAAGTGGCATGCCCCTCCCATTTGAGGCCTAAGAAAGCTGAACTTGTTGGGCACCTCCTGCCTTCCTCAAAATTTGAGGCAAGATGTGGCTGTTTGGGCCTTATTTGAAGCACAGGCAGGCTGGCTGGCAACCCTAGACCCCAGTTGCCCTTTTTAAGCATTGCAGACAGGTTAGGGGAGTGGTGGGAAGGCTACCTGAGAGATTTTATGGGGTTCTGTTGCTGCAAACCTGCCAGTTGGGTTGGGGGCCTGGAAGATTCTGCCTTTGATCTCCGTTTACCATTCCTTCATGTATCAACATGCACTCCTGAGCAAATTTCCAGTGGTAGGTTACTTTGTTTTTATTCTGGTTCTAGCTTTCTATTAGCACTAACCAACAGTAGAATTCAATTTCTGTGGCAACATACAAGTCCCGTAAGAGCTGTGTTTCTGCCGAAACGAGAGTGCAATAAACCACACAGTTGTATTTTAGCTGCGGCATTTGGTAAGAGAATTTGTCAGCTTTTGGTTTATAATGTTTTTACGACAAATTATGTTTTGATATTATAAATGAATGATTCACAAAAAGTTCCATTATCTGATTAAAAGCAAAGGCACTTTTTTTTGTAGCATGTGAAGAAACTAGAAAATTACATAGATCAGTCTTTTTTTGGGAATTGAGGCAGGGTCCAACCCACCATTTGTAAAGGTCCTTAAGAGTTTTCACGAGGCTACTGAAATATGGAACATAGAATTGTAATGGCACAGGAAGCCATTCAACCCAGGGTCCATGTTGGTCCTACATAGAATAATCTTGTCAAGCCTATCCTGATAACCCTGCATGATTATTTCATAGTGTGGTTGAGAGCCCAGACTCCTGTGTAAGCACTGGCTTTTTCTGTTAACAACGCTGGGGAGAAGATTGACAATTTTTATTATGGTATAGGGGTTTCAATTCTACAATCTATTTTGTCATTGGATCAATGTTTACTTAAACAAGATACAGAGGCTTAGCCAAGTTTTTATCAGTTTCTGTTTATACTAATTTACAGATCTAGTTGATTGACAGTATTTTTTTTATTCGTTCATGGGATTTCAGTGTTTCTGGCTATGCCAGCATTTATAAACAGTCACTGCTTAACTTGGAGAAGGTGATGGTGAGCAACCCTTTTGTGAATAATTGCAGTCCTCAAGTATAGGGATACGCACGCTGCTGTTAGGGTGTTTTGTGATTTTGACCCAGCAAACATGAAGTAACAGCAATGTAATACTAAGGCAAGATGCTGTGTAAAGTGTGGAGGAGTTGGCAGCGGGTGGCAGGGGGAATGGTTCTTGCAGGTGATGGTGTTCTGATGTATCTGCTGCCATTGCCTTTCTGGATGCTAGATGCACTAGTTTGGCATGTACTGTTGTAGGAGCTGTACTGTGATGCTGCGGTGCATCCTGTAGATGGTACACATTGCTGCATTGTGCATCAGTGGTGAAGGGAATAAAGGTTGAAGGTGCTGGATGTGGTGTTTACTGCTTTGTGCTGAACATCAAGGTTTCATTTTTAGTGTTTTTAGAGCTGGTCTATTCCAAGTAGGTGGAGAGTATTGCACCATACCCCTGAGTTCTGGCTTGTAGATGGTGAACAGGTACTGGGGAGACAGGAGCTGAGTTACTCACCTCCGAATTCGTGGCTCCACACCTGCTTTTGTAGCCAAAGTGTATATGTGGCTGGTTTGTTCACTTTCTGGTCAATGATAACCCGCATATGTTGATAGTGGGGGGTCAGTAATGGTAATGCTATTGAATGTCAGTGGGCAATGGTTAGATTCCTCCTTTTTGGAGGTGGCCATTGCCTGGCATTTGTGTGACGTGAATGTTACTTGTCACTTATCAACAGCAATAGCCTAACCAACAGCAGGATTTTCTTTAAGAAAGTTAGGACTGGATTTTCAAGTAAATCTACACATGCCATTGTTACTGTAGAGAAAATTGGTTCTGTACAGAGCGTGGGCATACTAGGTCAATGAGCATACAAGTAACCATGGGTTGGACAGGTAGGTCTGAGGGACCATGGCAGGTGTTTGAGGGAGGAACATGATAGGTCAGAGGATTCAGGGTTGAGTGGCACCATGGAAGACACAAGAGGAGTGGGTAAGTGGGATTTGAGGGTGACATATGGAAGGACTAAAATACAAACAAAAATGGGATAAAGTCCCAGAGAAGAAAGGCAAGTCTTTTGAACAGCCAACCTTGGCACAACCAGCTCCAATCTGCATCTGGAGCAACTATTAGAATCCAGCCAGCTCACATATCCCTGAACAAAAATCACACCATTCAGAGGAATCTACTTTGGCAAGTGGGATGAACCAGATAATAATCTGACTCCTGCTATCAGCCTCAGGAGTGAAAATAATCTCCTAAAATAAAACCTGTGTAGAAAATTTTGATTACAGTAAGGGTGCACCAAAAATAGTTAAGTGGATAAGCACATGCAATAACTTCTGTGTATGTATTTAATATTTTATTTTTATTATAATTAACAAAATATTGTAAATATATAATGTATTTCTTGAACTTTCACAAATGGAAAAGTCAAATGTCAAAGTGTGACTGTTACAGAATTTTAGGAGTGTCTTCCACACGCAATAGAAATTGAGCCTTGATTTCTACTTGGGAGATTTACCATATTGTTACAGCACGTAATTGAGAAAGCTAATAGCATGTTATTGTTTACTGTGATGGGAACTGAGTATGAAAGAGAGATTTTCCTACAGTTATACAGGGCATTGGTGAGACCACATCAAGTGTATTGTGTACGGTATTGGTTTCATTATTTAAAGAAAAATTTTAATGAATTGAAAGCAGTGCAAAGATAGCTTACTGGACTAATACTTGGAATGGGCAGGTTGTCTGAACAAGCAATGTTGGACAG
The DNA here is from genome assembly GCA_024137785.1 of Ginglymostoma cirratum. Lineage (NCBI taxonomy): Eukaryota > Metazoa > Chordata > Chondrichthyes > Orectolobiformes > Ginglymostomatidae > Ginglymostoma > Ginglymostoma cirratum. The sequence goes on from JAHRHZ010000035.1 coordinate 29,949,646, forward strand.
GCCAGCCTTGTTGACCACCAGAGTAAGAGTAAGAGTAAGAGATGACTTGATTGATACGTACGAGATCCTGACTGGCCTTGAAAGGGTTTAAAGGGACAGGATGTTACTTGTGGGATAATTTTAAAACTAGATCATTTTTTTCAAAATAAGGGGTCATCCATGGGACATAGGTGTTGCTGTGTAGGCCAGCCTTGCCCATTCCTAATTACCCAGAAAGCAGATAACCACGTTGCAGTGGTTCTGGACCCACATGTAGGCCAGATGAGCTAAGGATGGCAGCTACCTTTCCAACAAGGTGCTGCTGAATTGGATAAGATTTTAAGACAATTGACACTGGTTTCATGGTCACCGTTAGCCTCTTTAATTCCAAATTTCCATTGATTCAAATTCCAATATGTCCCATGACCAGATTTGAATCAGAGTCTCAGAACATTATCTGGGTTTCTGGATTACTCTCCACTGACAATACCACTAGACCAACACCTTTCCACCTTTTTAAGACAGATTTGAGGAGATTTCTTTTTCCTCACAAGGTCTTGAGTCTTTGCAGTTCCCTTTTTCAAAACATGGTGGAAGCGAAGTTCATGAAAGCTTTTAAGGCCAAAGTAGATAGGGTTTTTGATAAAGTAAGGGTTTTTCAAGGATTGGAGGAAATGTGGAGTGATCAGATGACCCATGGTCTGAATGGCAGAGCAGACTAAGGGGCTGAGTGGCCCACTGCTGCTCGTAATTCATATGTTCACATGATGCTAGATGTGATGTTCTTCTTTACGTAATAATACCTTTGGTAGATTGTGTGATAAGTCCTCTTAGGGACTTCTCCTCTCATTTCTTCTGCAATACTCATGTACACTGTAAAAATGGAATCTTTCCACCATCTTTTCAAGTTGACCTTTTTAGATAGGACTTGTATCACAATATGCAGTCAATTAAGTTTTATCTAGTATAGAAGATATCTGTTATCCCAACTGCAGAGATTTATCCTGCTAAAAGGGACTGTGGTTAACCAATGTTATATGGACCATTAAATAAAAAACAGTTCTGAGGAAGGGTCGTCGGACCTGAAATGTTAACTGATTTTTCTTCACAGATGCTGCCAGACTTGCTGAGCTTTTCCAGAGACTTCTGTTTTTTGTTACATGGACCATTAATTGTTTTGTAAATTGATCCTTCCAGATTTCTTTGCACGTGCAACCGATTAGTGTCAACAAGACGTTGGTTCTTGTTTTGAACAGCAGCAATGATTTAGTTTGGAATGTGAGTGCTATCAAGATGCCACTTAAAGTCTATGTAAGTATGATATAGTTAGTAATGTGTACGCTATTAGTTACTAAAATGTCACTTTTTAGATCTTCAGAAAGTTTTATTATTACTGTGTGGAAATTGATTGTATTTTAAGTGGACACTAACAGCATGGAAATTAAACAAAACACTGAAATGGATATTTGGTTAAAAATACCTTGCAAGGCCCTGAGTGGCATGAGGGCTTGGTGAGAAATCTGGGAGATTCGTATGAGAAGTCCAACGAAGCCTTTCTTGGTATTGGGAGCAACTAGTTGCATTTTGCAACTAAGTTCTGAGCATTGAGATGAGATTCTTGCTAGGCAGCTGAGAGAGGTCTATTAAGGGGGTTCATTGCCTTTGTTGACCTGATTGAGGCAAAATATGCAGTCATTCATAAGCAACTTCCTATTCTCCAACTGCCATGAGAGAACTTGGACGAGAATTTCTGACATGAAAGTTGTGGCAATTGCCTTGCGATTCCAGCTCACTGCTTGCTCCTCTGGAGCTCCATCTTGGATATCCGACATCTCCGGGCCACCAGTAGCATGCACTCCATAATCATGGACCTTGGCCACAAACTTTTGCCAGCTTCATCACACTATAATGGCACATCTCCGATTCACTTACAATACACTTTTGCACTTTAAAGCTGCACCTTGAGATGCACTGGCAGCTGGCTTTACTATCCTGCTGCAAGCTCATACTGTGCGCAGGGATAGACACCTGGCTATATCTCTGGTCTGCTCACTTACCTTGTTCCAATTGGATGGTCACAGCATTCCTGCCTTGACATTTTGCACTTTGAACCTGTTTGCTCTGGCAAAGGGGCACAGTGCTTCCATCTTGCCTTGCCATTTAGCACAGGCAGTAAGCCAGACAGTTGGGCTTGCTTGTCAGCATTCTTCCGTCCAGTCAGGGTGTCTCTGCACAAAAAGTCAAGGGCAGTCTCTAGTACCAGCATCCAAGCCCTTGGCCTATCTTCCAGCACTTGGGACAGTCAGAGACTGAATCTTACCCTCTAAAGAAGTGAGGTACGGGATGTCAGCCTATTTCGATCTTCACTCTCTCTGTTTTATTCTGGGATGCTTTTTCCTGTAATGAGAGAAAGGAGGGATTGAGTGAAATGAAAGTACGTTCTGCAGCTGTAAGTGCTGGTGCAGGTGGGGAAAAATGGTGAATTGTCAGAATATGTAAGCAGTGCAGAGGCTATATAGGACTGGTAGTGTTGGGGGTTGGGATGAGTGAGAGCAAGTGAGGGAAGATGTTGCTTGCAATACTGAGTGGCAGAACATAAACCTTTCTGGGAATTAGCTGTTTGTAGCAGGTGGAATGGCTGAGGTACCAGAGAGATGATGGTGGCACATACTCTTTTGGAGCAGGGAAAGCCATTGACCATTTCTCCAGATGGATGAGACTGCATTGACCTGAGTGGCTATCTCAGACTGTTCTGGCAGGGTCTGATGTCACGGCATCCACTGATACTGGGAGAAGAGGGAAAATCCTCCTGTGCGCTATCCTGTGCATCGGGTTCCTGTTGACAAAGCGAGATACCAGTTCTCTTTTCTCTGATGTGTGGTGCAAATATAACTGTGCAATGCAGTTCTAGACTAACAGTGCTTGTCTGGGTGTACGAGGTCTCTTAATTAAACGATGTTGCCAGGGATGTTCATCATTCTAGGATATTCCAGCATTGGCAAATGGTAGAATTGGGCTAGCATTGGATGAGAGTGCACAGTAAGGGCAGGATAGGTAGGTAACGAGGTGAGTTTGGGATGATGCATTCGGAAATGTCACCCTTGCAAAGAGAAACCCTCCTTGAAAATCCACAAAATTGACACTTAGCCAAAGGTCTTAGAAATAGACTAATTCTTTACTAGATTAATTTATACAATCATATTTTTACAACCTTGAAACAATCTCTTATTAGAGAGCTTAAATATGTATGCTGTTTCTGTTTAGATAAGTATTTTCTTCTCACTTTTAATCAAGCTGTGTCCCAACAGAGATTATCATCGCACACACTGACCTACTAAATCTTATGTAGGGATGGTTGATTTTAGTTCTGCCAAAAGAGTATCTTTTATGACAAATGCAAACCAGATCTATATGTGCATGCTACATGATTTTATGTCTAATTTTAAACATGTATAAAGCATGCATGGTACATGCCGTATTCCTCTTAACTGCTGGCTTGTGAAGCAACAACGATTTGTAAAATTGTGCCTTGCATGCTAAATAATAATCCTTGTCCTAATTCTTATATATTGGAATAATTTATTGTGCGTTATATACTTCACTGCATGATAGGCAAGGAGCAGTGAAAGAACGTGTACTTTGATCTGCTTTATAGTGAATGTATAAAATTCCCTATAAACAAAGAGGACTGAGTTTTCACAAGCTACATAAGGATCTATACACCTTGTTTTGTAGAGAGACAAACTTGAAGGGTTGAATGACCTTTCCTTGGTGACTTCTTTCCCATTTGATTTCACTGCTGTTCCATATACATAATGCTTCCAATAAATTACAAATGTGATCGAATGAGTAATTCATTGAGTGTTTTTATATTTCACAATTGCACTATTTTTACAGCCACTTCTCTTAATTGGAGTAGTAGATTTTTAAAAGAGTAAATTTGTAATTTTCCAGACTGATGACAAGTGTATGATGAAAGATTAACAAAGTTTAAATTGCCCATTAACCAGCACAAGTGGCAACATTTTTGAATGTATTTGTTGTTTGTTTTTCTTACACTAATATTCCTAAAAATATTTAAGGGTAATCTTGGCTGTTTTACTACTGCAACTGAAAATTTGTCACAAAACATATGTTAGGGTTCACCTGTGAGCACCCCCATTGTAAGTATCTTAAAAATGACTCAGAAACAATTGTGAATCATTGTTAGTTTTATTAGTGGTTATACTCTTAAATATCAAAAGTCTTAATTTTCTGTTTTTCAAAAGTGTGTTTTGATGTCTTTGTTTTTAAAACAGAAATTTAATTTTCAAGGCCTTTTCAAAGATCTGCAAATAAACATAATTAACATAAATTCACCATAATAACTATTTTATTCATTCATGGGACTTAAGTGTTGCTGTCAGACCAGCATTTATTACCTATTCCTAATTGCCCTGGAGAAGATATTGGCCCTTTCCCTCTTGAAACCTTTCCTGTAGGCATTTATTTCATCTGGGGCCATGGTCAGTTTTGTGGATGAAGTTGCTTTCCAGCACAATTATTTTAAACTACTGCAGAAGATCAAGAAAACTCTGAATGTAACTTGAATTTGAAATTCCACAATATATTGTTGCACAAATCACTCAAACCATGTGGAAACTCTACCACACAGTATTGAATAGCATAGATAAGATGAGTTCAGAACATCACTTCAGAATAAGGGGATTAATTTACTGAGTAAGGACTGAATTTATTTGGATGTTCTTTTTTTTTAAAAAAGAGATGACAATAAAATGGAAATATATTTTGTGCTTAAGTGGAATATATCAGCTTCACGAAAGAGTTCAAAGTGCAGTTATTTGATAGATTGTGGGAATTGACAGGACCAGCTGTGTGTACTTTATTGTTTGTGTGATACAGTCCCTTTGGTTGGGCCACATTTTTGGGTTCTTATTGACAGTTAGCTTTCAGTTAACTTTCAGCTTCGATATTGACCGGTGATCTCTTTCATTGTGCGTCAATTACACATTTCTTCAACGAAGACCTTTTTTTGTATCATCTGTGAAGGCAATACTTTATTTTAGCCTCTTCCCTCCAGGTTGTGCCAATATGCACCTATCCAAACAGTCGACACATTACCATTTTAAGACATGTTTCATACAGAAACATCACAATCTTGAAGGGACTGTGGACTAAGGCTAGACTCTTATCCACCAAGTTTAGGAAGTGTAGAAGGTAACTTGATTGAAATACAAAAGTCCGATGTGTCTGACAGGGTTGATTTGGAAAGGATGTTTCTCCTTGTGGGTGAATGTAGGATTGAGAATTTTTGGAATGCAGTTCTTTCAAAGTTGGTGAAAGCAGTCTTTGATTGTTTTTAAGGCTAAGATAAATAGATCCTTGGTATGAAAGAAGTTGGAAGGTTATTGGCTGTAAGTGGCAATATGGAGTAATCAGATTAGCTGTAATCTTATTGAATGGTGAAGCAAACTTGAGGGGCCAAGAGGCCTATTCCTGCTCTTAAATTGTATATTTGTATGGCCTGCCAATGGTGCTATCTTCTCATCAGAAGATCTGCGCCATAATGTGGCCTGATACCATCTACAAAGGTCATTAGAAATGCCTGGGACCTAATGGGATGAGGGAATGAGTGGTGCATATTAATTAGGGGTTAATTGGATGCAAATTGATTGTATAAATATGGGTAGCTTGCCCCTTTTTAATTTCAATGCTCCTTTTACTGCCATTCCCTTCATTGACCTTATTTACTGATTAACAGTTAGTGTTTAACATTCAGCCCCTTGTTTACTCTGTTTGCGTTTTAGTCACATTGTTACACTATTTCTTGCTTTGATTTTTCTCTTAAAACGATCTCTCCTTAACCCTACCACCACCACCACCACCACCCTCGATTCAAAGCTTTTCCATGGTTCTAATTATACAACTGGCCAGCATGCTGGTCCTAACCCAGTCTGACAGAATTGTTTTCCGTATCCCTGAGTACTGATGCCAGTGCTCTATTTAATCAAAACCTTTTCTTGCCATGCTATATTGGAGCCATTAAATTGATCCTATAATCTGTTTGATCCTATGCCATTCAGTGCATGACTTTTGTAATAGTTCTGTGATTATTACCTTCTGTGTTTCAATTTGAACACTAACTCCTGAAACTCTCAACAGGACATCATACCTAGTTCTACCTATGTCTTTGATTCCACTCTGGATCATGACCACTAGATCCTTCCCCCTCCTTATACTGGCAGTGGTGTTTGGCCCAAAAAACCACATTACTGACAACGTCCCTAACACTAGGCCAGAAGGTCCAGGTTCAAATCCCATTTCATGATGTTGTGGCTGCAGAATTTGCTATAACATTTTCAAACAAGTTTTTTTTTATTGGAAAAGAACTTTTGTGTCTCTGTCTTTGTCAACTGCCTCACTTCTTGTATTGTTTTCCTTCTGTTTCATCATGCTGCTAGTAACGTTTGAGAACTATGGAATTTCATTGTTTATAGCTTTTTTTGATATAGACTTCACAGGAAGGAATCCAAGCAGTAGGAAGAATGGCAGAGTTTATGAACTGAGTGAGCAGCAACTTTCCAAAATTTCTAGTGTAAATTGATCTGTTAAATAAACACTGTAGGAAGAACAAAAATCATTTGACTCATTAGAAGCCGAATACCCAAATCTACATTTTTTTACAATGAGCTTTAATATTTGTGAGAGCATTACAGGGATATTTGCAGTAATTGGGCGTTCTTGTGAAACAAATGAAATTACTTGTAATTAGTTGTCAGAAGGCTACCTTGTCAACTTTTCAAAATGTATGTAAGCAATTGGAATTGCAAAGTATACTTTGCCAGGGGAGGAATTGAAGGAATGAGTATTATAGTTCAAAGTAGAATATAGAATGAAGTGGCATTCACATTAATGTATTAAAGAGTGAAGACTGTGCAGTAAAATTTTCTGGCTAAGTATTGGAAAAGGTGCACATGCTAAAACAAGTGTGTAAATTTTTGTTTCTAATTAACCTGTTCAGAGATGTTACTACACACCTCTGGAGCAGATGGGACTTGAACCCCATTGCATCCCAAGAGGGCACCCACTCTCATTTTAATATGCCCTTATTATGAACAATAATTACAGTCACATTAGCTTGGTGGTCATATTCCTTCTAGATTCATTCTGAATCTACAGCTTTGAACTCCATTCTATAATATAGAATTGAAATCTATATTCTCTGAATCTTGAAGTGACAAAATTGAAGGACTCTTATCAGGCAGATTTGGTTGGCAGTCCTTATGGGTATAGTGTAGATTGTGGGAGATCAAAACACCATCCTACTTATGAAATTTGGTTCTGGTAATAAAGAGTGTTCTGGTTAGGGTCTGTAGACTGAGTTTTCACTCCTAGGTCCTGATATTTTCTTGGGGAAGAAATGAGGATTTGGAATTCACTCATTTGGATGGCTGTATTCAAAAGGTGATTTTTGACAATAATATGGCTGCTTGCAGGAACTGATTTCAGTTAAAGCCAGAAAGTGGGAAGCAGATGAATCATGTTATGCGCAATATGGGTAGGCGATGGCTTGCTGGTATTAACGCTGGACATTTAATGCAGAGACCTAGATAATGTTGTGGGGAACCAGATTCGAATACCACCACAGCAGGTGGTGGAATTTGAATCAATAAAAATAAATCTGGAATTAGGAGTCTAGTGATGAATCTAATCCAGTATTGATTAGTGAACCAGATGGTTTTTTCCAATAATGTCCTTTTTAGGAAAGGAAATCTGTCATCCTTACCTGGTCTGGCTACATGTGACTCCAGAACCGCAACAATGTTGTTGACTTTTAAGTGACCTTGGGCAACTGGGCATGGGAAATGAATGTTAGTCTAGCCAGCAATACCATTATCCTGTCAATGAATAAGAAAAAAACGTTTCATAGCCTTGGTAGTTTGTGGTGAATGAATCATCTCCTGACTCTTCAGACTTTCCAACATGTGCAAGACACAACACATGAGTTTGATGGAATACTTTCCACTTATCTGGATGAATGCAGGCCCAAAACATGACACAATCCTAGGCAAAACCGCTCATTTGATTAGCACCACCTGAAATGTTCACTCTTCCAATGCAAGTGGTCTGTAACAACAGGGCGTAACATTCACAAGGTTCACTGTAGCAAACGACCAAAGTTCCTTCAATTGTACCTACCAAATCAGCAACCCATTTGGAAGAACATGGGGAGCACGTGCATTGGGTCATTACCAAAGTTACTGGCAAGTTACACAATACCAAGATCTGGAAAAATATCACTTTTTTTTCCCCCGATTTGTCACATACCTAGATCCCCCTACCAAATTGCACCTTTGGCATTCCTACACGACATGAATTGCAGTGGTTCAAGATGATGATCATCAAATTCTCAGGGGTGATCAGAGATAAACCAAATACTTGCTTTCCCAAAAGTGGTTAACACGACAACTGTATATAAAAGTATGCATGGCACAGTCATTCCTTCCATGCTATTATTGAAACCCTTGATAACTGAGAAAAATGAGGCTGTTTTTAAATCCATTGGTGCATATGATATATCTGAATTAGTGTACAGTTAAGGAGTTAAGATGAACCAGGTTCTTGAGTTGGACATTTTCTTTGAAACACTGATTAGCAAGTTGTATATGTTTTGTTTGGTTGAATTGCTGTTTATTTGCTAATCCTGAACTGTGCTTCTACAAAATATTGACAATATAGTCAGCAAACCTAGAAACCATGTTTAAAAACATTCACCTTAATAACCCTCACTGTAATGCAATTGTCATGATTTGGGTCACCATAGGGTCTTTAAAAGTTTAGACTTAGCTGCTGACGTACAAAAGTTTAAAAAGGTCCTGCTTCCTGATGATTCACAGGAAGTTTAGGAAGAAGCTTGGCTCCAAAATACTGAGCTGAGACTTGATGGGGTTGTAATGAAAATAAACTTCTAATTGAATCCAAGAATAAATAGTCTGTTAGTCACTGAATGCAGTCCTGTTAATATGTCTGCAAATGGATAACGCAGCACTACGAATGTCACTTCAAGACTTATTTTATGAGACTAAGTTGTGACTTCTTGATACCATTTTAAGAACAAATAAGATTTCAAGGTAGTGTCTTTACATAACAGCCACAGGGTAGTTAATTTTATTAAATTTATTAGATAATAACTAGTGCTTTATTTTTCTTCTGTGTGCATGTACACATGTAGCTTTACAGCTTTTTTTTGAAAAACACACACCCGTCGCTTGTTCAGCACTCCCATAGTGTTCCTAAAAATTGATGTGCTAAACCGTAGCATGCTAATTGAAAGTCATTTCCCCATAAGGTACGATGTAAAATGGGTTATGTTCCTGACAACACGAGTTTGGTCAATCAGCTAGATGCTTAACATGTGGTTCAGAATGATGTGTGGGCTCAATTCCGGTTCTGGCTGAGATAGGCCTTGTTACCTTGCTTCTTGCCCTCTTGAGAGGTAAAGGCAAAAACTGCTCAACATGAAACAACGGTAGACAATGAGCCAAAGACCTGCCTTTGGGTAGAGAGCACAAGAATGAATGAATGTTCCTGACCTTCAATTATTTTTGTGTGTAAAAACCTGCTTGAATTTAACAGTTTCAAAATTCCTTTCAACATTTTATTTCTATGAACTTACTACTCTTACTAACTTAGCTGTTGTTTGCCATTCCCCTCCCCTCCCCACCCCCCAACCCCCAACTTTTTCCTGCTCCCTGTCTCCCACACTAAGTTGCTCCTTCCTGCTTTCTGCCCTTTTTCCTTTCAGTTGCTGCTTCCTTGTCACTCCATTCTCTACTTCCTCTCCCTTTCAGTACCATCAATTCCATTCCCCCTCCTGATCTTTCCTTGCCCTATGTATTGCTTGTCCCCTCCCTCCTGTTCACATCCATTCCTTTCTTGATCTCCTCACTTCTTTCTTCTTGCTGCCCTCATTTATTACCTCTGTCAAGATTCGCCTACTGGCTATGCATCAGTGGGAGTGCAAGAGGCCAGGAGAGGAAAAATTAAGGTCAAATTTTGTTAAATTATGATGCTAAATCATATTAGTGACTAATACAAATATAAATCAAGTACTGGAAACACAGAACAGAATATTCTGAAAATACACACCTACTTCTTTAGAGATAAATCAATATTATTCCAGCCAATCCATGAACCATATTTCTTAATCCTCTTCCAGACTGTGCCTCCCCACTGTCTCCTCCTTGTTTACGCTCTCACTTTTTTTCTCTCTGTTTCTCTCTCTGGTTCTCTCATGCTTTCTCTGCCTTTCAGTTTGAGAGATTAATTGACAGCAGAATTTGTAAAATGCAGAGGCTTATAATTATTATACATATGGATAATTGGAATGTTTTACTTAAAATAGGTTGCAAAGTTAAATGTGCACATACACCAGTGACATTTATTTGCTAGACACTATCTTTTAATAATGCTGTTGTAAAAATAACTGGAAATAATTTATTTATTTAGACATAGGCAAGAAGTTTATTTTAGAATGATTTTATTAGAATTAAGAATCAACAAAAATGACCTCCAAGGGTATTATGGCTGTGTATGCCATCAAAACATGCTAAGGTGACTAATCTAAATGCTACTACATGTATTTGTGAAATAAGCTATTCCAATAGTCATAATTGCATCAGTTTGAAAAGTATTGTGCAAATCTCAAATCAGTAAGAGATTGATGTGAGACTGTGTTTTAAAATAGTTACGTGAATTGTTAAAGCTGTTTGTTTTGCAGCATTCCACAAAATCCTATGTGATACCCCAGGAAACAAGGAAACTTTCAAGTCTGGAACAATTGAAACTAGTTGAGGAAAACTGCAGTTCAGTCATTAGCTTAGTTAAGTTTGAAGAAGCTGGTGGAATAACAATAGAACTGAAAAAAGGTAAGTGTATAGAGAAATCTTAATAAAGTTTCATGTTGCTTTTTGCATGCTCCCCACAAACATCAACGTAAAAAGCTGCAATTTTATATCGTTAAGGTTGCAGCAACACATTAAAGTTCATAAATGTGGGTAAAATCTGAACACTGAAGTGAAATATTTGCTTCATAATCAAGTGTACCTGTATTTTTAAAATATACATGAAAACTTAAAAATATTGAACAGGTACTTAGTCAAAGCAAGAAGAAAAGGAAGTTTTAACATTTTGGTTTTAACACCCTCCCTAACCTGGATCTTGCATTTGAAAAATTACTATGTGTGCTCATCTAGAAGTTTGTGAAATAGGTTTTATTTATGCCAACATTCATGGTTCACTTTTACATGAATAATATTTGAGGAGTTGAGTTGTTTCGCACACTTGATTTGGACAACAGAGAAGCCCAAAAACAAACCATTGCAATGAAAGAAACTAAAAAGTCACTGCACTAAGATTGCATGTTAATCGTCATTTGTAATCTCATCACCTCATTTTGAACAAATAAAACAATACTTAAACGTGTAAATGTCTTATGTACTTCAGGTACTCATTTCCTTTTTTTTATTTTACGGGACATGGCTGTCGCTGGCTCAGCCAGCGTTAATTGCCCATCCCTAATTTTTCATAGGGCAATTAGGATAAGTGACATTGTGTGTCTGAAGTTGCAGGTAGGTCAAACCAGATAAGAATGGCAGTAAACAAGATACTTTTTTTCACAACAATCAACATTGTTTACCTGGTCACCATTAGGCTAGCTTTTACTTCTAGGTTTTTATTGACTTCAAAACTTCAACTTTTATCCACTTATGGGACGTGGGTGTTACTGGCTGGCCAGCTTTTTATTGCTCATCCTGAGTTGCACTTGAAGGAGGTGATGAGCAGCTGTTTTAAACTGCTGCAGCCCACGTGCTGAAGGTAGAGCCACAATGCCATTAGGGAGAAAATTTCACAATATTGACCCAGCAACAGTGAAGGCACGACAATATATTTCCAAATCAGGATGGTCAGTTGCTTGGAGGACACTTGCAGGTGATGGTGTTCTCATATATCTGCTGCCCTTGTTCTTTTAGGTGGAAGTGGCCGTGTGTTTGGAATGTGTTATGTAAGGATCTTTGGCGAAAGTGGGATTTACACTCATCTCGGAACTTTTAAACTCAGATTATTAGTCCAGTGACAATATCACTGCCCCACTATCTCTCCAGTTGCACTTGAGAAGGTGGTTGTGAGCCACCTTCTTAAACCATTCCAGTTCATCTTGTGTCCCACAGTGCTGTTAAGAAGAGTGTTACAGGAGTTTTTTTAATCCAGTGACAGTGAAGAATTGGAATTAGGATACTGTGTGTGGTTTGTATTAGAACTTTTAAGTGCTGGTCATAAAGCTGTACAGCATAGAAACAGACCTTTCAGTCTAACTCGTCTATGCTGACCAGATACCCTAAATTAAATAAATGGTCCCATTTGTCAGCATTTGACCCATATCCCTCTAAACCCTTCTTATTCATATAACCGTCCAGATGGCTGTTAAATGTTGTAATTGTACCAGCCTCCTCCATTTCCCTCTGGCAGTTTGTTCCATACATACACCACGCTCTGCATGAAAAAGTTGCCCCTTAGGTCCCTTTTTAAATCTTTCCCCTCTCACCTTAAACCTATGCCCTCTAGTTTTGGACTCGGCTACCCTGATGAAAAGACCCTCAAGAATTTATAAGGTCGCCCCTCAGCCACTGGTGCTCCGGGGAAAATAACCCCAGTCTATTCACCCTCTCCCTATAGCTCGAACCCGCCAACCCTGACAACATCCTTGTAAATCTTTTCTGCACCCTTTCAAATTTCACAACATCCTTGCGAGAACCGGGAGACCAGAACTGCACGTAGTATTCCAAAAGTGGCCTAACCAATGTCCTGTACAGCTGCAATGTGACCTCCCAACTCCTATACTCAATGCACTGACCAATAAAGGCAAGCATACCAAACACCACCTTCACTATCCTATCTGCTTGCGACTGCACTTACAAGGAACTGAACCTGCACTCCAAAGTCTGTTTGTTCAACAACACTCCCTAGGCCTTTACCATTTATAATGTGTATAAATCCTGCCCTGATTTGTCTACCAAAGTAGAGCACCTCACATTTATTTAAATTAAACTCCATCTGTCACTCTTCTGCCTATCTGATTAAGATCCAACTGTGCTCTGAGGTAACCTTCACTGTCCACTACACCACCAATTTTGGTGTCATCTGAAGATTTACTAACCATTCACATCCAAATCGTTTATATAGATGACAAAAAGCTTTAGACCCAGCACCGATCCTGGTACTTCAGTCCATTTGCTGCTGTTTTGCCTTCTTGTTGGTTAAGGTTGGGTGTCGTTGGAGGACCTTTAGTGAGTTGTTGCAGTCTGTCTTGTAGACGGTACACACTGCTGCCGCTGTGCATGGTAATAGACTGAATGGGGGGTGGAGGGTGTGGAGAATTGAAATCAATCAAGCAGGCTGCTTTGTCTTGGGTGGCATAGAGCTGTTTGAATATTGTGGAGTTGCACTCACCCAGGCAAATGTAGAGGATTCCACCAGACTCCAGACTTGTGGCTTGTGGATGGTTAACAGGCTTTGGGGACTCAGGAAGTGTGTTACTTGCTGCAAAATACCCAACCTATACAATATAGCTGGTCGAGATTAGTTTCTGGTCAATGGTAACCTCCAGGATAATGTTAATAGGAGATTCAGTATTGCTAATGCCATTAAATTTAAAGAGACAATTGGTTAGTTTCTCTTCTATTGGAGATGATTATTGCCTGGCTTTTGTGTTGTACAAATGTTACTTGCTGCTGCAGGATAAGCCTGAATTTTGTACTGGTGTTTTGCATGTGGACGGAATGCTTCGATGTCTATGGAGTTAAGAATGGTGCTGTAAGAATGTGTGCTCAACAGGGAATATCCCTATTTTTGACTTCATGATTGAGGAAAGGTCTTAGAAGCAGCTGAAGATGATTTAGTGTCCTGACCAACTCTGGCAATGATGTCTTGGAACTGACATATTTGATCTGCAACATCCACAGTGATGTTGCTTTGTGCTAGTTGGAGAATTTTCTACCTTTTTTCATTTGACTTTCATTTTTTATCAGGTGTTCTTGTACAACTTGTCAAATTGTTAGGAGACTCCGGAAACAGATCAATGATTTATTCTCCTGTAAGCAGGGAGAGTTAGTCTTATCTCCATGAAGCACAATACAAAATCTGTTGGGTTACAGATACCTCCTAACTTTATATAAAATATCACAATACTATAATTCCCACATTTCTTTGTCCAGGTGTAAAGATGTTTTCATCTTCATTCGCACTGTCTTTAAATTTTCTATTGTATTGAAACCTGTGGCTAGTATCTGGGTGATTCCAAAATCTGGCAGTCATTCAGTCCAATATTTTGTGTTGTAGTTCAATGCTGCATTAAAGTTACAGAAATTACTGTTATTTTGCCAGATATTTTTTGTGAAGGCTAGCCCTCTCAGAACAGCACACCAGTTAGAACCAATCTATATGAGAGATACCTTAGCACAATGCAGCCATTTAAATGCTAGTACTGATCCAGAGAATCCCCATGTTGAATGTAATTAATCTTTTAATGTATGTGATAGTTTATTCTTCTGTGGAAGAATTTACTACTTTCTGAAATTCTAATAAAGTCTAACCATGTGTCATGAAAGACAGTGTTGCCATTCTTGGTTTTCATTCAAAAACTGTAATAGAAGCTCCGATTTTCTTCACTATCCAACTGATGAGCAAGCATAAGTACTTCCATAAGACCATTAAGATATAGGAGCAGAACTTGACTATTCAGCCCATTGAGTCTGCTCTGTGATTCAGTCACGGCTGATAAATTTCTCAACCCATTCTCTTGCTTTCAGTTTGTAACTCCTGATCCCAGTAATAGCCAAGAACCTATCTCCGCCTTAAATACATTCAAAGACTTGGCTTCCGCAGTTTTGTGTGACGCTGAGTTCCACAGATTTACTACCCTGTAACTGAAGAAATGCCTTTCCCTCTCAGTTCTAAAGGATCATCTCTTCACACTGAGGCTGTACCCTCTCGGGTCCTAGTCTCTCCTACTAGTGAAAACATCGTACCCACATTCACTCTATCCAGGCCCCTCTGTATTCTGTAAGTTTTAATGAGATTGCCCCTTCATCCTTCCATCTCCATGGAGTACAGACCCAGAGTCCTCAACTGCCTCTCAATTCCAATTCTGATTTTACTTGTTGTGGGAGGTAACAACACCAACACCATATGTTGTTTCCATTTTAGCTGGGCTGTAACACATGCCCATTTCCCCTTTATTCTTCCACTGGTCATATGGTTCAGATCTGTAGAAAATCGAGGAGTAATTTTACCCTGATAATTTATACTTGCTTTCTGCCAACTTTCACAGTTGCCACTACAATTTTAGTTTTGTCTGAAAACTTGTTTCATTTTCAATGATAACCCCTACAAAATCCGTGAAGAATCACTAATTGATCTCCTCGTGGAGCTTGTTGAGTATGAGTTCCTTTGGTAATAGGTTCCAGCTGGGCAGGCCATCGCCTGTCACCTGACCTCTTAAGCGCATCAAGGGATTATTCCACACCAGGTAATGGGGATCCCTATTGGTGGGCTCCCTATGCAGGAATCCTCCCAGTTTGCATCAGTAACTTGGTACGGAGGGTTTTGCATGCAGCTGTCCCATGTTCTCACAGATTGTGGTGGTTCTTGGACTCTCAGCCCAACTGTTTATTTTGTGGTGTTGTGGAGGCCGTGGTCAATGTTTATACTGATTGTGGATATTTACACTTTTTTTCATAAACTTGAAAAATCTTGTGTGTTTTTTATTTGTTGCACTTGAGCTCTATGCTCCTAATCCTTGGGCATCTGGTATGGAGTGTGGACAGATCGGATGGTCACCTTGTGGGTCTGCTCCTGGGCCTAGCCAGGCTGGATATGAACAGGTCCAACCAGCAGGCTGTGGAGGGGCCATCTCTTCTGACTGTCTGCCCTTCTGCAGTTATGTTTGTGCCCGATGTCTTTGGAGAAGGAGCATGCAATGTCCATCAGTACTCTAAATGTCTTTAGTAGGAGGTGGACACTGTTGGGGGATTCAGTGCTTTATTTCTTCCTCCCACTCAGGGGGAACTAAATCAGAACTTCAATGGTTTGCATTGCCCATAATGGGCTTTGCTTGCAAAAACTCAAATGGCATTTAGGTGTTTTTACTGGTGGCGGTTATTTAGTTTAAAAAAAAAAGCAGAAAAAATGTGGCACTGATTTTGATGGTGGGCAGGTCACTCAGTTATGTGAGTCTGTTTCTGTTTCTGGGTAGAAAAAAAATAAAGCAGTTAACTCAGATGGTTAGAGTGTAGTGTTAGTAACATAAAGGTCAGGGGTTCAGTCCCCATCCTGGCCAAACCTGCTGGCTTCCACCTAAGACTTTAATGAGTTCTTGTGGTGTAGTTGTAATTTCCCTACCTCTAAACCAGGAGGCCTGGGTCCCACCTGCTCCAGAGGTAATGTACTATTATCTTTATCTTTTAACAGGTTGACAAGAGAGAGAACATAAATAAAGCCAAAATGGTGCCCTTAATGGGCTTTGCATATAAATGTTTAATTGGCTGCCTGGGTGATTATTGATGGTGGTGGCCAGCAGTTTAGAATAAAAATGGTGATTTTGTTGGTGGGAAGGTTGCTAGGTTGTGTATGATAACACTTGTATGTAGAAAAACAAAGCTTAGAGGGCTATTATCGTGCAGAGGTAGTATCCCTACTTTTGTACCAGGAGGCCCAGGCTCAATTCCCACCTGTTCCAGAGGTGTGTAATAACAAATTTGAGAAGGTTGGTTAGCAACTAGGTTTTTTAAAAAAGTGGATCTAATATGAAAAGAAAAGAACATAAAGCAGACCCAATGGTTATATCTGCCGACTGTCTGCTCCTCTTCTGCAGTTACGTTCATGCTTGGGTGTCATTTGAGAGGGAATACGCAATGTCCATCAATGCTCTTGCTGTCTTTAGAGAAAGGTGGGCAATGTGCGGCATACAGTGCTTTATTTCCCACTCCAGCTCCATTTTGATTTAGTCCATTCCCTCTTTCCTTACCTCCCCTCACTTTTGATGGTTTGCATTGCCCTTAATGGACTTTGCATGTAAATATTTAATTAGCTGCACAGGTGATTACTGTTGGTGTTTAGTAGTTTATTTTAAAAAATAGTCACGGTGATTTTGGTGCTGGGACATGAGCTCAGTTGTGTGTGATGACACTTCTGGGTATAAAGAAATGGAAGTAAAATAAAGCAGACCCAATACGAAAAGGGAAAAAAAAAATGACCATTGGGTCTGCTCTGCTGACTGTCTGCCTGTCTTCCATGGTTATCTTTATGCCTGGATGTCATTTGAGAGGGAGCATGTGATGTCCATCAATGCTCTCCAGTGTCTTTTGGAGAGCAGTGGGCATTGCAGGGTATATAGTGCTTTATTTCTCTACCTAACATCACTTTTGATTTAGTCCCTTCCTTCTCTCCCTATCTCCCTCCACCACCACGCCCCCCCCCCCTTCACTCCTTCTGTGGTTCGCATTGCCCATTGATGGGCTTTGCTTGTAAATATTTAATTGGCTAGAAGGGTGATTACTAGTGATATTTATAAAACAAAAACAAAAATAGAAATTGCAGGAAAAGCTTGGCTAAAGTGACTTGAAACATTAACTGATTTCTGTCCACAGGTGCTGCCAGACCTGCTGAACTCTTCCAGCAATTTCTATTTTTGTCTCTGTAGAAAAAGGCAGACCCAACTTTATTGGTGGTGATTAGTAGTTAAAACAAAAAAACAGTAACGATAATGGAGTAAAATTTGGTTACATGTGGAAAACTCATGAGGATATTAGGAAAAGGAAATCAGATCCAGGAATGAATCTCAAACTGTCTGTCTTTGGCTGATTTCTGATGAAGGGTCTAGGCCCGAAATGGCAAGTTTTCCTGCTCCTATGATGCTGCTTGACCTGCTGTGTTCATCCAGCCCCATGCTTGTTATCTCGGATTCTCCAGCATCTGCAGTACCTTTTATCTCTGTCTTTGGCTGGACTTGCCTGTGTATGCCATGAGTAGTGGTTCTATTTTGGTGTTCAACAATGAACGATGTTCCTTTCTGGTCCTGTTTCCTGACTTATTACAGTTTAAAACTTTCAATTTTAAGCAGATAGTCTTTGGTACCATTACATCCATCATTTTTTTTTTTAAAAGGAAAGTACTTACTTTAGCAAGTTTACTGAGTAGTTAACATGTAAATCCAGTCAGTTTAAATAAAATGCTGTTTATGAATGTTCAAGCATATTAATCAACCAACAATTCCAGATTCACAACCAATTTTTTATCTATTAATCCCACCTTGCTGGCTGATTTGGGTATCAATAAAATTGAATTGTTAACCATTATTTTTGCAACCAAGCTGTAGCTAAACCACTTTGAATGTAGCATGGTGATTTATTTTGTTTTCATTTTAGGTTATGAGCATTTACTTTCTGCAACTAGCTGGTAGTCTAGAAAGAACTATTCTTCTCTGATCAAATATTTAACCTTTCTATTTGTCTTAAAGATGTTTAACAATTCTATTTAGCTTGAAATTCTTTATTTGAAGCATTACATATCTTTTAATGAGGGAAAAAAATGTTTTACAATCGAATTTTCTCCTTTAACTAATTTTTAGTTTTTAAAAGGTTTTCTCACCATTAATACAGAGAGTATTGAAACGGATCTTGCTTGAACTAAACGTACTTTTTTTTTGTAAACAGGTGAAATGTTCCCAAATAAATGTGAACAAATGCCTTGTATCAGTGCTGAAAATTATCTGGATCGCAAACCTCGCCAGGAAGACTTGGTGGGTTGTGTGACATCTGACCAACATGTCGTTCCTCAAATCCACATCATAAACCTAATACCGATACCCAATTATTTCAGGTACAGAATTCATTCTTGAGTTTTTACTCTGTTTATTTTGCTTATTCTTTCACTAGATTTGGGCTAACTGGTTGGCCAGCATTTTTGTTGTTCTACCCTAATTGAACTTTGAAGGTGCTGTTGAGCCACTTCTTGAACTGTGGTGTACGTACACCCACAGTGATGTTGGGGAATTCCAAGATGTTGATCTAGCGACAGTGATAATGGCAGTTATAGTTTCCAAGCTAGGATGCTGTGTGGGCTGGAGGTATTATGCATCTACTGCCCTCCTTTTCCAGATGATAGAGGTTGTGGGTTTGGAAGGTACTGGCAAAGGAGCTTTGGTGAATTGTTGCATTGCACCTTGTATTTGGTGCAAACATCTACTGATCTACTGGTATTGGAGGAAGTAAATGTTTATGGTGCTATTTGGAGTGTTACTAAAGTGTACTCCTTTGTCCTGGATGGTGTTGAGCTGCTCAAGTGTTATTAGAGCTGCACTCATCCAGACAACCGGATAGTATTCCATCACATTCCTGATTTGTCTTGTTAGGTGGTGGGCAGTCTTTAGGAGTCAGGAAATGAGGAGTTTGATGTGATGGAATTCATCAGCCTTTAACCTGCTCTTGGCAGCCACTGTGTTTACGTGGCTTGCCCAGTTCAGTTTCTGGTCAATGGTAACCCCTAAGATGTTGACACTGGGAAATTCATCAATGGTAATCCTATTAAGTTTAAAGAAATATTTCCTCTTGTTGAAGCTAGTTATTGCCCAGCCATAACTGGTGTGTGTGAATGTTTCTTACCACTTAAACAGCCCAAGCCTGAATGTTGTCCAAGATTATGGACCTAGACTGCTTCAGTATCTTGAGTCATAAGTGGTGCTCAGCATTGTGCAATCATCAGCGAGCATGCCCACTTCTGATCTTATGGAAGGAATGTCATTGATATATCAGCTAAAGTTGTTCAGGGGACAGTCCCCTCAAGATCTCCTACATTGATGTCCTGGAACTGAGATGATTGATCTCTAACAGCTACAGCCATCTTGAAAGAATGGATTGTTTTCCCCTTGATTCCCTTTCACCTCATGTTTGCTAGGGCTCCTTGATTACCATACTCTGTCAGATGCTGCCATGATGTTAACACTGGTCACTGTCACTTACCTTTGTGTTCAACTCTGTCCGTATTTGAACCATGGCTGTAATTAGGCCAGAATATGCATGGCGCTGATGAAACCTAAGTTAAGTATCAGTAAGTGTTACTTGATAACAGTCTCAGCAACCTCTTTCCTTATTTTGGTCAAGTGAAATTGGCCTGGTTGGATTTGTCCTGCTTTTTCAAAAAGCCAGTGTTGCTTTGTACGGAAGTAATAAGGCTAACACAGTGATGTTTTGTTTGAAAGTAAACTGGGTCATATATTCCATGACAGGGTATAATCAATGAAAGTTCAACTTACATTTGATTTAAAAAGTAAGTTCCTCATATGTTTTCATCTTTAATAATAAAAAATGTGAAATACTTAACTTTACAACATTTTGTCAATTATTAAAAATATTAACTTCTGGAAAATGCAATAACCATAGCAAGAGTGAATAAAAATATTGAATATCAAATTAATCTGTAATTATTTCTTAAGCAACTACATAATAATTTGATATAAATGTCACTGTTCATTAATCCTGCTGAGTGTATGTGATTTTTTAAAAATTTGTAGCAAATGCCACAAAAATTAAGAAATCTCTAAATTTTCCACAGACCACTGCTGTTGTCTAGGTGTACAATAACACTGTTGACATCTTCCTTCAAGAAGGTTTTGGTGTATAACATCTGATCATGATCAGTTGATATAACCTAAATACCTGTTTGGGGGTGGGGTGCTTCCTGATTCCAGACTCTGTTTGAAGAAGTGCTTCGAGTACAGCATAATTTTGAGGTTATTGATCTGCTCTGCAAACCAAAACAAATAGTTTCTATCTACCTTTCAAATCAAACTTTTAAAATATCTCAATTGGATAACCTCTTGATCTCCTGTACTCATTGAAATACAGATCTTATCTGTAGAACCTGTGTCCCTATTATTCATCACCTTCATCACCCCGTATCATTTTGGTGAGTTTCTGCTGTATGCACTCCAAGGCTGATGTATCCATTTGAGAACTGATGCCCAGAATTAAATGCAGAACTCTAGATGCAGTTTAAATGAAATCTTCAACAATAGCAGCTTAATGTATTACTCTTTTTGTAGTTCAAGAAAGCTAGAATACAGGCTAAGATTCTGTTAGATTTTTCATGTGCCTGCTGTCTATCTTCCATGTTCATTGATTTCTGAACAGGGACTGCACTAAGTCCCTCTGCTGTTTCACATTTTCTACCTTCTTGTTCAGAAAATACCTTGATCTGTTTTTCTTGGGTTCAGAGTGGATACTGAACTTTATACTGAACATCTTTAAATTAACGTTTCTAGAGAAATTGGTTTTCCTTTTGGATGTTGTCTAAATTATGTACTAGGTATTGTCTATTACCAGCATCCTTTTTAATTTTTTCTCATTTCCGTTGATCAGTTTCCTTTTTATCCTTACGGTTTGGTTCCAATGCCCATTTCAATTTATTCTAATGAATGTTTTCCTAACCAGTTTTACTGTGTTAGGGTTTCACGTTTATTGTCGGACAGAGAAAATAATCCGAAAGATCTTGTTTTCATTTTCTGCAGGGTGTTTATCTGTTGTCTGCATTCCATTATTCTTTGATCAGAACATATTTTGTTAGTTGAGAAGGAAGCATATCCGTATCATCTGGTATCAATATTATCATTAGTTTCTATTGATAATGATCATGAATAAACTTTTTTAATTTGTTCCTTTAAAACTTCAATGTCTGCCATTTTAACCAGTTTAAAATGCCTGCCCACTGAAATCATGCTTTCATTCTATTACCTTTTAAATGTGTTTTATTTATATTGCTTCATAATTATTTGTATTCAAAAATGCATAAAATGTGTAACTACGTGGTGTAGCATGTTTGCTAGGCTGTGCTGCTTTCAGTACAGTTAATCTGTAATTGGCTAGACCAATGCAAAAGATCAAGGAACTTCTAGCACAAATTATAACCTGTGCAAATAAAGTTTGTCTTTTACACTTTTAAAAATGTACTAAATGCATTAAACACATTGAATAAGTCACCCCTCCCCTTAATTTAATTAATCACCATGGCAGTTTTCCACTAATTGAGTCTGTTTGCGAGTGTTTGGTCAGGCTCTTCAGATTACACTTTTTGGGAGGTCTTGGAGTCAAAGACCACAAAGGAATCCAGTTCCAACTTGATTCAGGAGTTTGTTCATAAATTTGAAGGCCATCTTTTTCAGCGTGAATCTGTGCAAACCCTTGTTATTGCTCTGCCTGCTTCTCTCTGGGAGAAGAAAGTAAGATTATAATATTTCACTTTATAATGTGAAGAGAATTTTACACAGCAGTGTACTGTAAACTGTTCTATATTGCTTGTATTTCCTGCAACAATTGAAATGAATCAGACATGTGATATTTAAGAGCCACAGTCATTTTAACTGGCACAGACAAAGCTATCTTCGCCATGCTTTGAGGCTGTAATTGTGGTTGCAAATTTGCATATTTCACACAGACCTTTTTGTGAAGTGAAGAAACCTTGTGAGATCAGGTACGAACTAAAACCGGGGGCAGCTGCCACCAAGGCACACTGGGGAAAGACCACTGCCTGAGGTCTTTCTGGTGAAGTTAAATGGGGTCCATTCAGTTGTTGGAACCTCCCATTCCCTCAAGTATGCGTAAATATAATCTTGCACAAGTAAGAAATGCCTTTGGGTTTGTTTGTCTTTTCATATGCTACTGTACAGCACCAATCTACTTTAGTGATTTATTTGTATATAAAAATATTTTTATGAACAAAGTATATTTTAGAAATTAAGAAAAAGCCACGTGGGGAAGACTGCTGTCCAAGGTCTTTCTGGCAAAGTACAGTGGAGGTCTATTCAGTTATCAGACCCTCTTGGTACCTCCAATGTATTGAAATACAGTCCTGCAGAATTAAGAAATGTCTGGGGGTTTTTGAAATGGCAGGGAATGCCAAATTCTCAGTATTTCCTAGTTCTTTAGGTGCAAGGACTGTTCAGAACTGCCTCAGTAACTATGTACATAAAGGTTTTTTTCATAAAAGGTATATTTTTGCAATAAAAAAAGCCTCAAGGCAGAAACTGTGCAGATGGGAGCACCGCTCCCTCTCCTCTATGGGTAAAATGTGATCATCAGGTGTGGGTTATTTGCAGTGCTGCTGTATGTGGCACAGATCTAGTCCATTCTTCAAGACTGTGCCACTGCAGTCACCTGAGCCATATTCCACTTGAATGGAACTGTGCCCTCGGACACAATGTGCAAAGCTCTGGATAAGGAGGGGAAGGGCCTCATCCTGTTGCCCACCTTTGTGTGGCTGTAGCAAGTTGTGTGTAGATCCTCTGTATATAAACACCAAGTGTCGCAACGTATTGAGGTTTTACCCCTCCCCAGTGTTATGAAGGATGGGTCTGGCCTCTCTGCAGAACACTCTAAGTATATGAACTGTTGCGTATTATCTGTCCCTTCATGAAAAAAATTTGTGAAGGAAAGCACTTTTGACTACAAGTCCATCAGGCAGTGGTCAGCATGTATCAGAGATAAAAGGTACTGCAGATGCTGGAGAATCCGAGATAACAAGCATGGGGCTGGATAAACACTGCAGGTCAAGCAGCATCATAGGAGCAGAGTTTTCCTGCTCCTATGATGCTGCTTGACCTGCTGTGTTTATCCAGCCCCATGCTTGTTATCAATAGTGGTCAGCATGTAATGCTCTTGACAGCATCCAGGAAGAGGAGAGGGTTAATTCTGTCAGGTGGTTCCCTGAGCAGACTGTCAAAGTCATTTGGCAGAATCCCTTATTGCCAGAACTTCACAACAAGCACCAAGACATAACTTGGCTAGTGGTGAGAAGGGTACAGTGTGTTAGATCCTTCATGTACGCCCATATTCTCTCCTCCATTCCATGCTACCTTCGAAGTGGGTTACAAGTGGGGAGGAGAATGTCATACATCTCCTTTTAGAATGTGTCTCTAATAGGAAAATTTAGATATAGATGCACCGACTTTTGTCGAGGTTTGTCCCAAGCAGCTCCATGATGTCGGATCCTGTGATGTGTAGGCTGTTCCCTGGGACGCATTGAGAAAAACATCAACTGCGCCTAGAAGGCCATCAGCTTAATGAAAGTTGCTCTTTTAGTCTCCCTGAAACCTGTTGATCTTCCAGTGTAAAGTATTGACCTCAACCAAGTGTAGGAGACTGGCACAATTCAAGGTCTGAGACTACGTGCTGAGGAATGCACTAAAGGTCGGAGCAGCTGCGACCAAGGTACAGTGGAGAAAGGCTACCATCTAAGATCTTTCTGTCAGAGTATAACGAGGGTCTGTTAGGCTCTTGGACCACATTGGTACCTGAAAATGAAATAGTTTCCTGCGTGAGTAGATGCCTTTGTTATTGCAACATGAAGGGTAGCTCTAGGGGATGTCAAAATCTAATGTCAATTTTTTTTTTCTCTCAGCAAAGACTGTACAAAACCTTCCTTGGACCTTTTGTGTGTACCTAAACTTTTTTATGAATAAAGTATATTTTTGAAATAAAAAAGTCGTCATGCATTGGCCCTGTATGACGTTGAGGGGAGAATTATTCCCTGAAAATCCTTGATTACAAACCTTGAACTACATAACCTGCCATATCTCCTCTGATCTACTGACAGCTTCTCCTCAATCACCAAGTCACGTTTAGTTTCAAACTAGAATTCTACCAGACCAGGAGGCATGCAAATCCCTTTAACAAAATAGTTTCCTTCAGTCGTGGAATCAGTAGTGTTTTGTATTGGTACTTGTAATTTTTTGCTACTGTCCCTCACTGAAAAGGGAAACTGCAAAGGGAGCCCATTAATCGAAACAAACTCTGCTAGTTTCTAAGGAAACTAGCACTGAAACTGTATTTGGAAACTAAAACTTTGAGCGTTACTGAATTTCTAGCATAGAAAGCATGGGATTGTAAAATAGATTCGTAAAAGATTTACTGCAAAAAGGCAGCCATTTGCACTGGATGAAAAATTTCCACTCTGATTAATCCCACTATCCAGAACTTGGTGTGTAGCCCTGCAGTTGTACAGCATGTAAAAGGGCATGGATAAATTTTAAGCTCACCATATATGATCCCAGTGACGCAGTACAAGAAAGCTGAAGAAAATGAAGGCTATATTCAGAAATTGAGAATGAGCGAGTGCACAGATTGCAACTGTTCCTGTTACTTTGAGATACTTGGTGGATCTACATAATCTAGATCTCTCAAGAAGAATTGAGAATGCCCTGTCTGCCAGTGAAGACGATGTCCATGGAATTCTGTGCATTGCTGTAATTTGGGAGCAGGCTGACTCATTGTGGTTTGGTGGGGCATGGGGAGCTGAAATTCTCGAAGAAGAAAAGAGTTTTTAAAAACGTTATAGTGGAGCATGACCTATGTGCTGCAGATACTGCTGAACTCATTTTTAAGATTTTTTTTTGGTGTGTGCAATTTATAGCTTAACATCACCCTCAGTTTGTGTGTTAACTTGTGTAAATTTATGTTGATTGGGTGGTTGGACTTCGACAAAGTAAAAAATCTGTTTTAATCTGTTTAAATCTTGAGGCTGCATCCTTTTTAGCAAATAAGTGGAACTTTGGATTTCTTCCTTTAGAAGATTAGTTACTGATCTCTACCCAGTGTGCTTCCCATTGAAGAGTACTTGAATGCAGCTTGGATCCTGTTTTCAAGCCTTAAGTGACTTTGTGACCAAGTAACACTGTAAAGGTGCTATTTGCCTAATTTAGCCGCCATCTTCACTACATCCATCCTATCAAACACCTTTACATTTAAAGACCTCTGTTAGGACACCCCGCAGCCTTTTCTTTCTAAAAATATGCTGCCTTTCATAAATTTTGTGCTGTTCCAAAGTACCTCAGCCAATGGAGTAATCTTTGAAGATAAATTTCTCTTGTAGTGTGGGAAACTGGATAGCTTGTTTGTGAGCAACGGATACTGATATGGTCCCCTCTATATTGGGAAGACGAAACGCAGATATCTGCACTGTGCATGCACCAATCAACCCAACCTTCGCATTGCCATCCACTTTAACTCCCCCAGTGATATGTCCATCCTTGGCATCCTCTGCTGTCAGAGCGAGGCCAGACGTAAACTGGAGGGACAATACCTTCTATTTCACCTTGGGAGTCTACAGCTTAGTGACCTGAATATTGACTTCACCAGCTTCAAAATCTGTCCTTCCCCCAACCTGTCCTTCTTCCTACTCCTATCCACTCCACCTTTACCACTGACCAACCACAATAACCCCCTACCTACATCCACCTATCTCCATCTCACCTACCCTACCCCCAGCTCCACCCCTTCTAGTGAAAACATCAGAATAATTTCTGAGATACTCAGTTCTTACACTTCTGTGCTCTGATGAATACACCTATTATAGGCTTTTGATTATTTCTTCATTTCATGTTTTCCTAGTTGTCATCCCAATGAATCAGTACTGCATTTTCATTGCTTTCTATATTAAGTTTCTCATGACTGCATCCCTTTAATGAATTTTCAAAAAACTAATTAAAAACCAAAATAAAATATACAGACTACATCTGAAGAAAACTGTAAGGATTTAATTCTGACCAACAAATCACGTCTATTCTTAAATAGTACAAAGCTGCATTGATATGATCCTGAAAAGTCTACAGTTGCATTTTAGGATATACTAAAAGCAGAACTAGTTACTTGATTGTCAGTTTTGATTAAAATTGTTTTTTCCTACCAATGTGTATAAATATTCTGATCACATTGAAATTTCTGTTATGTAAATCAAATGACTGGGTGGTCTTGTGGCCCAGGTGGATTTCAACTTGTAAATACTTCTGGCATATGCCAATAGTGGCACTATGATTCCTGGTCAGCCATGGAATGGAAAACCTACTGGAGCATTTACCATTACAGCCAGCTCCAGACTGCAACCTGCTAGTAAAAGTCTATGTTCTAAAGTAACCTGGACTTCTTAGGAGACAACAAGCACGGGGCTGGATGAACACAGCAGGCCAAGCAGCATCATAGGAGCAGGAAAACTTGACGTTTCGGGCCTAAACCCTTCATCAGAAAATGGACTTCTTAGGAGGCTGGTTAGCCATTTGGCCAGAGTCAATGTAGATCAAATTAATGCCAGCAGCATGGGTTTGATTTCCAATCCCCATGGATTTGGGTCTGGCCTCTTTGCCCTGACCATGGTGCATATCTCAGTAGACTGGACCTGCTTTCAAGAAGGAAACTAGAATAGAAATAAAATAATTATGTCCATGTTTTTAGATTAATGGATTTTTTTTCCTGTATGCTGTATACGTATTTGCGAGCTATCTCTAGTTTTCAATCTAGATATTCAGGAAGGCCGAGTGATCCATCTGTTATTATACTAGACAGTCTTTAAGTTATTTTAGTTGATCATTTATTATATGGTTATACATGAAATATTGTAACACGTATTTATCATTAGACTCTTAACAAATCCTCTTTTTGGGATCTCAATACTTAGGAGCTCGGAAGATAAGAGTGTTAACTTGAACGTTGAATTTACGCATGGAAATAATTGCCCAACTGTCTACCTGGTTATACAGAGCAATAAGCCTATAAACCTGAACATCAGCGGTGAAGTTCCTTCTTCATTACAACTTAAGGTAATAAAACAATATCAGGATCACATCATCAAAGTTATTGCATGTAGAACATGTATTCTTAAGACAATTATTCAAAAATTTGGGATGGCATGGTGGTTGAGTGGTTAGCACTGCTGCCTTACAGCACCAGGAACCTGGGTTCACTTCCACCTTAGGCAACTGTCTGGCATGGAGTTTGCACGTTCTGTGTGTCAGTTTCCTCTCGGTGTTCCAGTATCCTCCTGCAGTCCAAGGATGTGCAGGTTAGGAGGATTGGCCATGCCAAATTACCCATAGTCTCCACAGATGTGTAGGTGAAGTGGATTGAGCGTAGGAACTGCAGGGTTATGAGGCAGGGGGGAGTTCTGGATGGAATACTGTTTGGAGGTCTGTGTGGACTTGATGGGCTGAATAGCCTGCTTCCACACTGTAGGGATTCTGTAATTCCATGAATAAGTGTTAAATAGTAGTCTCTCATTTAATATTATTTTTCAAACTGTTGCAATTGTATTTAATATTCTTTAATGCATTATGCTTAAAATGGGAATGTTTAATATTCAGTAAGCAACTAAGTCAAAATTGATTTTTATATTTCATCAATGTTGTTAAGAAAGTGTATTATGCACTTTTTTCCCCAAGTGTAAACCAATTTGGCATCAGACAAAACAAAATTAGAAGGGTGCCTTCAATAATGACATTTGAATATAAATGATAATCAGGTTTGAGTAACAACATTGCATAATTTCTCAGCTATCCCACAGAATTCATGCAACTTGGCCAGGATTGAAATCATCAGTTGTATCTAATCTTCCAAAAGCTTCAGAACAATTGGTGGAGTGGGCCATTGAAAACGAACGTGGTGCTACATCATTGACAGAGATTCCATTGTTTGATGAGATCAAACTTAAATGTAATCTTCGTGGTAAGAGGAACTTTTTAAAGCTTTCTTTAGTTACCAAAGAAATTATGAATTTAATGATAAACAAAGAGGTGAACCAAAGATATGTGGAATGGGAAAATTGCAAAATAAAAACACAATAAATTTAGAAAAGGCATCTGAGCCAAGTAGTGAATGCAAAGGGGATTTTTTTGCACTAGTGCTAAGACTTTAATTATGAGAAACTCGAGAGGTT
This sequence comes from Ginglymostoma cirratum, assembly GCA_024137785.1. Taxonomy (NCBI): domain Eukaryota; kingdom Metazoa; phylum Chordata; class Chondrichthyes; order Orectolobiformes; family Ginglymostomatidae; genus Ginglymostoma; species Ginglymostoma cirratum. Next base: position 29,978,434 of record JAHRHZ010000035.1, read on the forward strand.
CACATTATCCTTGGAAAGGAGAAGGTGAGGAGTAATTTTAAAAGAAGAATTTGGGATGAGGTATAATTGTAACAGGATAAATATGGAGGAATGGTTTCTAGGGAAGTGATAAGCAGAAGGCACTGTTTTGGGGCATGATTTAATTCATAAATTCAGATTGGAATGTATATTGTCTTTTTTTAATTATGGACTGAAATGAGAGAGAACATTTTAAAGCTAGTGTTTTTGGTGGGGGGGGGGGGGGAAATGGCTGCAGGATTTAAAAACAGTAATGGAATGACTGCAGCCAAATGGAAGGCCAGAGATTGAATTCCAGTGCAGTTCTGCTTAGTAACAAGAAGTTGATTGGGTATAGACTAGTGACCATTTATCAGTGAAAAATGCCTTTTGCCTGCCAACAAATATGACTGTTTGTCAGGTACTGAATAGTTTGGGACTGGAAACAAGATAGAGAGAATTATCTCCACCAGTTCAGGAGCTGCCTGCCCGCCTGCCCGCCCGCCTGCCACTCACTTTAAGCCTGAAGAAATCCAGATAATCTTTCCTTCAGCAGTTGTTGTAAGCTGTGACTTTTAACTGATAAATCAGAGACGTTTCATTAGTGAACCCACCATCCTGTTCCTCTTGCAAATCAGTAAGTCATTAAGAAAAGGAAAGCAAGGAAGAAACTTTCAGATCAGCAAGAAACAACTCGCCAGAAATTGTGAACAAAGACTAGTGAACTGTCTCTCCAGTTCTTCCTCTGTCTGTGTGCTTTCTTCTCTTACTGTATTTCAGCCTGTCTGTGTGTAAAGTGAATTTTTATAAGGGGTTTAGGGTTTGAATTCAAAGTATTATATGTCAGCAGTTTATAACAATTCACCTGTAGGTTGAGCCTAATTACTTGCAGTAAACAATATTGTTCATTTCAGAAACCTATAGAAAGCTTTGTAACCTGGGTTTGGAAATGAGGTAAATTTGGGGAATTTTGCGCGTTTTTATAAAATCTTGAACTTTTGTTACAACCCCAGGAAGAGAGGGCCTTCATTTCCAGCATACCACCCTAGTGAGTTGTGACAGTTGGCTTTTATCTGTTGCATTGTGGACAGGACAATGTAATGCTCATTGCCAGAGAAAGGGAATAAATGAGTGTAGGACTGTTAGTGAAATGGAATTGTTTTCCTGTTGTTAATATCATTCTTCAGTCTCTTGTGTATGTAGTACCACACACCGAAAAGAGTTCTTGAGGATTCCACCACCACCCCCCCCCCCGCAACATGCGCTCACATAACACATGCCCACGCACACAGGTTTCCTCTCCCTCATAGTGACAAGATTGTACCCTCGCGATGGCAATTTTGTGCCAGTGCAGTCCATCATGACAGCTCTTGTGACCTATTCAACCAACTACTGCAAAACTCCTTTGCAGTAGTTCAGGCAATTGCTTCAGAACGTCTTGTGGCATTATCAATGTCTTGAATGTGGCTTGTGGACCAGAGTCATAAGCTGCTATGTCAGTGAATAGTCCTTATTGTCCTATAGACACTCTTTGTACTACAGTGGTTAAGATGCAGCTGAGATGGTAGTCTGCCTCAGAATTTTTACATCACAATTTCTGTTTGCAAAGAACAATAATCAAAAACATGGAATGACGTTATGAAGGCAGAATTGAAGGCTATCTAACTGAATGCACATAGCATAGACAAGTTATGTGACTTGATTGCACAAGTAGAATATAATGGTTATAATAATTACCATTGCAGAGATGTGGCTGCACATGGACAAAGGCTGAGAACTGAATGTTCAAGGATATTTGATATTTGATAAAGATTGACTAAAAGGAAAAGAGGGTGTGGTAGGGCCGATAAGAGATGGTGTCACTACATTAGCGACGGAGGACCTTCAGTCAGAACAAGTTTTAAATGTGTTAAGGTGAAGTTAAGAAACATCATAGGAAGCCACTAAGAATTGTTTATCGGCCATCAAACATAAGAACTAGGAGCAGGAGTAGGCCATCCAGCCCCTCGAGCCTGCCCGCCATTCAGTAAGATCATGGCTGATTTTTTTGAGACTCAGCTCCACTTACCTGCCCGCACACCAAAACCCCTAATTCCTTTACTGTTCAAAAATTTATCTAGCCTTGCCTTAAACACATTCAGCGAACTAGCTTCAACCGCTTCACTGGGCAGGGAATTCCACAAATTCACAATCCTTCAGGTGAAGAAGTTCCTCCTGACCTCAGTCCTACATCTGCTTCCCTTTATTTTGAGGCTATGCCCCTAGTCCTAGTTTCACCTGCTAGCGGAAACAACCTCCCTGCCTCCACCTTACCTATTCCCTTCATAATCTTATATGTTTCTAGAAGATTCCCCCTCATTCTTCTGAATTCCAATGAGTATAATCTCAGCCTACTCAGTCTCTCCTCGTAGTCCAACCCTCTCAACTCTGGAATCAACGGAGTGCACCTCCTCTGCACCCCCTCCAGTGCTAGTATATCCCTTCTCAAGTAAGGAGACCAAATCTGCACACAGTACTCCAGGTGTGGCCTCACCAGGACCCTATACACCTGCAGCATAGCCTCCCTGTTTTTAAACTCCATCCCTCTAGCAATGACAGACAAAATTCCATTTGCCTTTTTAATTACCTGCTGCACCTGCAGTCCTACTTTTAGCGATTCATGCACAAGGACACCCAAGTCCCTCTGCACAGCTGCATGTTGCAATTTTTTACCGTTTAAAACATAGTCCATTTTGCTGTTATTCCTACCAAAATGGATGACCTCACACTTATCAACGTTGTAGTCCATCTGCCAGACCTTTGCCCACTCACTTAGACTATCTATACCCCTCTGTTGACTTTCAGTGTCTTTTGCACACTTTGCTCTACCACTCATCTTAGTGTCATCTGCAAATTTTGACACACCACACTTAGTCCCTCACTCCAAATCATCTATGTAAATTGTACACAATTGTGGTCCCAACACTGATCCCTGAGGCACACCACTAGCCACTGACTGCCAACCAGAAAAACACCCATTTACCCCTACTCTTTGCTTTCTATCAGTCAACCAATCCTCTATCCATGCCAATAGATTACCTGTAATACTGTGCAACTTTATCTCATGTAGCAGCCTTTGGTGTGGCACCTTGTCAAATGCCTTCTGGAAATCCAGATACACTACATCCACAGGTTCCCCATTGTCCACCATGCAAGTAACGTCCTCAAAGAATTCCACCAGATTAGTTAAACATGACCTACCCTTCATGAGCCCATGCTGGGTGTTCCCAATGGGAAAATTTATATCCAGATGTCTTGCTATTTCTTCCTTAATGATAGATTCAAGCATTTTCCCCACTACCAAAGTTAAGCTAACTGGCCCATAGTTACCTGCTTTTTGTCTACTTCCTTTTTTAAACAGTGGCGTCACATCGGCAGTTTTCCAATCTGCGGGAACCACCCCAAAGTCCAGTGAATTTTGGTATATAATTACTAGTGCATTTGCTATTTTTCCCCCATCACCTCTTTTAGTACTCTGGGATACATTTCATCAGGGCCAGGAGATTTGTCAACCTTTAGCCCCATTAGCTTGCCCAGCACTGCCTCCTTCGTGGTGGTGATAGTTTCTAGGTCCTCACCTGCTATAACCTTCTTACCATCATGTTCTTTGTTGGTCTTCACAGTGGAAGACACACAAAATAACTGTTTAATGCCTCGGCTGTTTCCTCATTCCCAGTTATTAAACTGGCCTTCTCATCCTCTAAAGGACCAATGATTGTTTCTATAAATATGTAAATCGTAAAAGAGTGGTGCCACTCTTTACATATTTATAGAAACTTCTGCTGCCTGTTTTTAGATTATGAGAGTAAACTAGCTCAAAATATATCTTACTTTATAACTTTTTTTGTGGCTTTCTGTTGGCCTTTAAAGATTTCCTAGTCTACTGGTTTCCCACTAATCTTTGCTTTTTTATTTTTTTTTTAATCTGACATTTTCCTTTGTTTCCTTAGACATCAATGCCTGACTGTTTCTATTCCTACAGTTCTTCCTTATCACTGGAATATACTTCTGCTGAGCACTATGAAAAATTGTTTTGAAAGTCCTCCGCTGTTCCTCAATTGACCCACCATAAAGTTATTGCTCCCATTATACCTTACCTAACTCCTCCCTCATCCCATCACAGTCTCCTTTGTTTAAGCACAGGACATTGGTAATGGATTTAACCTTCTTACACTCCATCTGTATTTTAAATTTGACCATACTGTGATCGTTCCTTCCGAGAGGATCGCTAACTGTAAGATCATTAATTATTCCTGTTCCATTACACAGGACTAGATCTGGAATAGCTTGCTCTCTTGTAGGTTCCATTACATATTGTTCAAGGAAATTATCACGGATGCATTCTATGAACCCCTCCTCAAGGCTGCCTTGACCAATCGATATGTAGATTAAAATCCCCCATGATAATTGCTGTACCATTTTTACATGCAATAAACATTAATGGTAAAAGACATAGTGGTAATGTTGGATACGGGAAATCAGAGGCAAATAATAAGTGTAACATCATTGTAAGTGACTTCAATGTACGTTTTGAGCTGGATAAATCTAATACGCTACAATTCTGTGGAGGACAAGATCCTTAATTGTGTGCGAGATGGTTTTTTTTTAGAGCATTATGTTGAGGAATTAACCGAGGAGCAGGCTATTTTACATAATTATGCAATAGGAAAGGGTTAATTAATTTTGTCAAAGACATTTTGAGCCAGAATGACTAGTATGATGGAATTTTCCATAAAGTTAGCAAATGATGCTGTTTAACCCAAAACTAGGATCTTGTATCCAAACAAAGGAAAATGTTAACATGCAAGAGGCGAGTTGGCTGTGGTAAATTGGGAAAATACCTCTAAATGTACAGTGATAGACTGGCAAAGGTTAATATTTAAAGAACTAATATATGGCTGTAAACAAATATACAATTGCTCCCTTAAAGCATAAAAACCCAACAGGAGAAATAAGTCACCTGTTGAGGTTGATGATTAATTGTATTAAATCAAAGGAGAAGACTTATAAAATTGTCAAACAGTAGTAGCACACTGAGAGATGAGAGCATTTTAGAATTCAGCAAAGTAAGAACAAGAAACTGGTAAAGAATAGAATATGTATATGAATGAGAAGATTCATAAAAATAGACTCTTAAAAACTTCTTTAGTTCTGTAAAAAGAACATATCAGCAAAGATGAATGTTGATCTGTTGCAAGCAGAGACAGGAGAATTTATAACTGGGAAGTGATAGAGAAACTAACTAATTTTATTCCAGCCTTCATGGAGGAAGATAGTAGAAATCTCCAGAAAAAGAGATCCAAGGAATTTGTGGTAATGATGGACTAAAAGAAATTAGTTTAATTTTTCCAATGTTTTATTTGGTAGGAATAAAAGTTGACAGAACCCCTGTACCTATAATCCACATCCCGGAGTGTTGAAAGGAATGGCTGCGGAGGTTATGGAAGGATTGATCATCTTTCAAATGTAGTAGATTTTGGAATGGTTCCTACAGATTGAGAATTGAAAAGATAGCCCCATTTGGGGCGGCACGGTGGCTCAGTGGTTAGCACTGCTACCTTACATCACCAGGGACCCGGGTTCAATTCCACCCTCCGGCGACTGTCTGTGTGGAGTTTGCACATTCTCCCCATGTCTGCGTGGGTTTCCCCCGCGTGCTCCGGTTTCCTCTCACTGTCCAAAAAATGTGCAGGCTAGGTGGATTGGCCGTGGAAAATTGCCCATAGTGTTGGGGGATGTGTAGATTAGGTGGGTTATAGGGGGAATGGGTCTTGGGTGGGATGCTCTGAGGGTCGGTGTGGACTTGTTGTGCCGAAGGGCATGTTTCGACACTGAAGGGATTCTATGATGATTATTTATATAGTGGCTTGTGATAAGAATGTGTCCCAATGCTATTTTAGAGAACAATCGTAAAACAAATTATGGCTGCAAACCACACAAGGAGATGTTACGTCATTTGAGCAACTGCTTGGCCAGGGAAATGGATTTTAAACAAATTTGATTGAATTTTTTTTTTTTTTTTTTTTTTTTTGGAAGTGGCGACCACGTGTATAGATGAAGGTTGGTGTAGTTTAAATGGATTTTAGCAAAGCCTTTGACAAAGTTCCACACAGGAAACTTAACAAGAAGGCAAATGCACATGCGATACAGGGTAATTTAATAAAGTTGGATTCAAAATCGGCTCAATTGTAGGAGACAGAGAATGATTACTGATGGCCGCTTTAGTAACTGGAACCTAGTGTCTAATGGTGTACCACAGGATCTGTTCTTTGTCTCCCATTATTCGTTATTTAGACAAACAAACAGCAAGAAGTTGGGAGGTCATGCTGTGGCTGTACAGGACATTGATGATAACACGGTGTAGAGCTGGATGAGCACAGCAGGCCAAGCAGCATCATAGGAGCAGGAAAGCTTGACGTTTCGGGCCTAGACCCGAGGCCACTTTTGGAATACTGTGTGCAATTCTGGTCTCCCTGCTATAGGAAGGATGTTGTGAAACTTGAAAGGGTTCTGAAAAGATTTAGGAAAATGTTGCCAGCGTTGGAGGGTTTGAGCTATAGGGAGAGGCTGAATAGGCTGGGGCTATTTCCCCTGGAGCGTCAGGCTGAGGGGTGACCTTTATAGAGGTTTATAAAGTCATGAGGGCGCATCTAAGGTAATTAGACAAGGTCTTTTCCCTGTGGTGGGGGAGTCCAAAACTAGAGGGCATAGGTCCCTTTTAAATCTTTCCTCTCTCATTTTAAACCTAAGGGGTAACATTTTCGTGCAGAGGGTGGTGTATGTATGGAATGAGCTGCCAGAAGAAGTGGTGGGGGCTAGTACAATTACAACATTTTAAAGGCATCTGGATGGATATATGAATAGGAAGGGTTTAGAGGGATATGGACCAAATGCTGGCAACTGGGACTAGATTAATTTAGGATATCTGGTCGACATGGATGAATTGCACTGAAGAATCTGTTTCTCTGCTGTACGTCTCTATGACTGTATGAGGAGTTGTGTTAGTAAGTTTATGGATGACACAAAAATTGATTCGGTGGTTTCCAGTGAGATTGTGTCTTGGGCTGCGAGAAGATATAGACAAGAATGTCAAATGGGCAGATGAGTGGCAGATGGAATTTAACCCCAAAAAGTGAGAGGTGATGCACTTTGGAAGGAGTAATTGGATATTTCCTTGTCAAATGAACAGCATGACACGGTGCAGTTCTGTGAACAGAGGGACCTTGGGGAGTGTTAGGGTGGTGAAAAAGGCATATAGGGCACTTGCTGTTTTCAGTTGAGGCCTAGTTACAAAAACGAGGCAGTCATGTTTGAGTTGTATAGAACTTGAGACCACAACTTGAGTTCAGTGTGCAGTGCTGGTTGCCACGTTACAGGAAGGATGTGATTGCACAGGGAGGGGCTGCAGAGGAGATTCACCAGGATACTGGCTGGGATGGAAAATTTAAGTTCTGAAGAAAGGTTGGATAGGTTTGGGTTATTTTTGTTGGAGCAGAGAAGACTGAGGGCAATTTGATTGAGGGGCATTGGCAGTGTGGATATGGAGCAACTGTTTCTCTTAGTCAAAGGATCAGTCACAGGGGGACACAAGTTAAGATGAAGGGCAGGGTGGTTTACTTTTTTGGAATTGATCTACTATTGTCATGCGTACCTAGGTGCAGTGAAAAGCTTTGTTTTGCATGCAGTACAGATAGATCATACCATACGAAGTGGATAAGGCTAATAATACGGAACGAGGTATGCAATGACGTGGCTTCAGAAGTCTAATAACAGGGAAGAAGCTGCTCTTGAATCCAATGGTACGTATGTTTCAGCTTTTGTATCTTCTGCCTGACAGAAGAGGTTGGAAGCGATTATAACCAACGTTGGAGGGTCTTTGATTATGTTGGCTGCTTTCCTGAGGCAGAGAGAAATATAGATGGAATCAGTGGATGGAAGGTTGGCTTGCGTGACAGACTGGTTTGTGTTTACACTTCTGTACTTACTTATGGTTCTGGGCAGAACAGTTGATGTTCCAAGCTGGGATGCATCCAGATAGAATCTTTCTATGGTGCATCTATAAGAATTGCTAAGTGTCTTTACAGACATGTAGAATTTCCTTAGCTTCCTGAAGAAGTAGAGGCGTAGTTGTGCTTTCTGGGATTAGGGGTATGGTGGTGTGGAAGGAAACCTTTTTTACACAGGGTGGTGACAGTCTGGAATGTGTTGTCTGGGAGGATGGTGCAGGCAAATTATTTCATATCTCTTTAAAAAGTAGCTTTTGAAGCACTTTATCATTCGGTATATTTGAGGCTATGGGCCAAGTGCTGTAAATGGGATTCTGTTGAAGATCAGGTGTTTCTCACATGTCAGTGCAGACTCGATGGGCTGAAGGACTTCTGCAATGTATGATTCTATGAAAAGTCTTGATGGGGAAAAAAGGGAGAGAGGCAGAGTGTAGGGAGGGTATTCCAGAAGTCTGAGCCAAAGCAACTGTTTGTCTGACTGCCAGTTGCAGCATGATTTAAAATCTGGGATGCTGAAGAGTCAGAATTAGAGAAGTGCAGGCATATTGGAGGACTTCTTGTTTTTAAAAAAGACATGCATTTATATAAAAACTGAAAGAACTGCGGATGCTGTAAATGCATGAACAAAAACGAGGTTGCTGGAAAAGCTCAGCAGGTCTGGCAGCATCCGTGAAGGAACAAACAGAGTTAATGTTTCGGGTCCAGTGACCATTCGTCGGACCTGAAACATTAACTCAGTTTTTTCTTTCACAGATGCTGCCAGACCTGCTGAGCTTTTCCAGCAACTTTATTTGTGTTCATGCATTTATATAGTTTCAAAACTTACTGTATGAGTCAAAGTACTTTACGTTTTGTGAGTAAAGTGAGTACTTCTAACTCACAAGACGATGGTTTCTGCCACGATTGTAACTGTGCTAAACATCACTTGGTATCATTCAGAAACTCCACTGGCAGGGCACTTCCCACCCAGAGGAATACAGTGGGCTGGAAAAAACATGATTTGATGTCCTTTGTTTTCTCTAAGTCACTTTTCAGCCTTCTCTTTTGTTTCTGCTCTACTGTTCTGATGCCTTTTTAAACAGTCAGCCTTGAGAGGTTATGACCATAAATTACACTTTCCCAGTCGTCAGTGTCATTGTCTGCTATCTTCATCTCTCACTTGCAAGTATCCTTAGTGTGGAGGAATAGACCCCAAAGAGGCTGTAACCCATTGACTAGATCTTTTGAAGATCTTCGTATATATTGCTGTCACCCGTTTAATTAATGTGAGCAAATTTTTGCAGGTGCTAGTGGCTTAGCAATGAGTCTAAGTTGATAGAATTAACATGCTGAAAGATTTCTGGTTTGGTGAGCTTTCTCTTGAAAGTGATGCTGAGGATACGTCCAAGACAGCAAAGGTAGAAACTAGAGGCAGTGGAAGGATGGTGATGCGGGAATCACCAGATGAAATGAGGTTGTAACCGTAGTAGACACAGTTGGCTGATGTTACATAGTAGGTTTGTGGTCCAGGGGAAATGGGAGGAGGTATCAGAGAGCTGGCACTCAGCCTCTGCAATGTAGAGATCAGTCCACCAGACAACAACAGCATCACCCGTATCAGCAGGCATAATTACAAAGTCAGGGTTGGACCTGAGAGCATGGATTGCAGTCAGTTCCCAGGAGGATAGATTGGAATGGGTTGGGGGTGGGGATAGAGAAATTGAGGCGACCTATGCCCCATCAGCAGTTTTCGATGAACAGGTTGAGTGCAAGTAAAAGGCCAGAGGGAGGGGTCCAAGTGGAAGGAGAGTGTTGGAAGTGGACAAAGGGGTCTGTGGAATGGTGAGAGGACTCTTGCACAAAGAAATGGGCATGGAGGCAAAGGCGATGGGAGAAGAGGTCAACATCATGTGCCCAAAATTCATTAACGTGGGGACACAGGGATAAAACATGATTTGATGTCCTTTGTTTTCTCTAAGTCACTTTTCAGCCTTCTCTTTTGTTTCTGCTCTACTGTTCTGTACAAAACCTTCGAGTACAAAACATTTGGCATCAGAGAGCGGAAGGTCAGGAGTGTTGGTGAATACACGACAGGAGGTGGGGTTCAGGCAGGGGACGGAATCAGAGGGAAGGGGAAGGGAGGTAGGTTCTGGAGGACCTTGGGTATCTCTAAGTTATTGCATCTTGTGTCTTGATGCTTGGAAGGAAAAGAAAAACATTCTTGTTAGTATGTCGATTGAACCAGAGGATAAGGTGGAACTGGGGAGTGGCGCAGGCCTGAATCAGCATGATGTGATGCAGTTGGAGAGAGAGGTTGTTGCATATGACGATGCATGGTACTGAGTGTGGATCTCAGGAAGTGGCGAGAGCAGCTGTCTGTGGAACATTGAACATCGTGAAGATACTTATGATCCTGGGTGGATTCAAAGCACGAAGGATGAAACTTGAGTTAGAATCCACGTGGGATAAATTTGAGCCAGAGGCAGTCTGAGGAGTGTGATGTGGCTGTGGAAGTGAGTTTTAGCAAAAACCTGGTCAAACATCAGGAGTGACAGTGAAATTAAAGGTGATGGGTAAGAAAAAAAAAAAGAAAAATGTGATCCCCAAGATGGAACATCATGCAATTGTGTCAACTATGGTCACCAACCTCATTTCATCCAAACTTTCTCCGAAGGTAGAAACTGCTTGGTCTTTTTCTTCCCTGTGTGATGAAGGTTTATAATATTATTACTTGAAAAGTTTGAATTTAAGTTGAGGTAAATGATTCTTTGCATGTATGTCTGTGGACGTTTTTTTTTGGAAAAAGATCAGAATGTCGCTTTAAATATTTTAATACGTTTTATGCTCATTATGTATTGCTTTCTCTCATTTTGTTATTGTACCAGTTTGTTTCCAGGTGGCAGTGGGTGGAAGTTGTGGCAAAGGGAATTATTTCAAAAACAATGTAGTTGACTATGAAATATTTATCTTTTCTATACAGCAAATGATGTCCATAAGTCTGTGTTGCAATCAGAGTCTCTAGACAACTACGTTAAATCTGTTCACTGTGGAGAATCAGAGATGGAAATCACTGTTAGCAAAGATGGGAAGGTAACTGTCAAGTATACCGTCTTCCAATAAGTAGGTATTAGATTGGACTCAATAAGTACAAAGGCGGTGGGATTTTGTTTTGGAGGTCGCAGTTGGGCGCTTGTTTGGCATGTGTAGTTTGCCAGCTGTGGGAAGACAGAGGGCAGATTATTGGCTGACTTCAAATCTGGCTTGGGTCTAAAGCAAGCCATGGTAATTCAGCTCCTTTTGGACCATAAAATTTCAAGAAATACCATGGGACTTTTCGTTAATAGCTACCAGAGTCCCTTTTAAGGGTCACTGTTAATCTGTATGTTGCCTGATACACATGTGTAGGCTTATTAATTCCCACATACTGTTAACTTGTTCCTGCATATTGCAGTAAAATTAAAATTAATTTTTATGTTGGGTAGGACCCTGAATTGAATAAATAAACAGGCTGCTCAACCATTTACAGATTTCTCAGAAAATTGCATCATTTAGTTACATAAGACATTTAATTTTATCCCCACTCTAAATAATTAGTTTTAATTAGCATAATTTTTATTAATTATTCAAATGTAATCTTTCAAAAAACTAAATTTATCTAGCTTTCAGCTCAACTATATTTGTCTCAAAAACTAAATACTGCACATCTGAAGTAACAACAGAAAATTTTGCCAGTTGTTGGCATCCACTGGAGAATGAAACAGTGAAATTTAATGCCCTTCATCAAGGAGAATTTGATAGAAGGAGGGCTTTTAATTAGGTAGGAGGTTGGCAAGTGGGCACCTTGTTGCCTTCCCATCACCCAGCAAAATTAACTTCAGGCAGGGATGCACTTGGATGGCCATCTTCTGATCCTTCCCAACTTGTTATCAATTGAGGCCCATAAGTCAGTAATTAACAGAACATTGGGATGACCTGTTTGTTGTCACATGGGAAACCAAAGTAGAAAATCGTGGCAAATTGCTTTCAGCCTCTTGGAGCACTTCACCTCTTTGGGACCGATGAGCATTGAGAGACCCTACCTGTTGGAGGATGGGACTTCTTCCCTAGAGTTTCTTGATTCCTGGGGAAGACCTGCCACTATTCAGTTAAGGATCCACTTAATCTGCCACGTTGCAGGACTCTTGCCAGTTCTGCTGACACACAAAATTAAAACTGCCATAGAGTTAGCATTTCAAGTTGACCTTTCATTAGATCTGGAGGAAGATAGAGATGTAACGAGTTTAAATAGATACAAAAGCAAGAAGGTAAATAAGGAAAGAACAAAAATGGCAAACAAAAGAAGTGAAAGAAAATGGTAGTGGGAAATGTAAATGAAACATCAAAATAATTGCCATCAACCACAATCCAAAGCAACAGATGCTGTGGTTCTGAGCTGAAATTGTTGATCTGGGAACTGAACTTAATGACCTCTGTCAAAGAGTGTAAAGCCCCTCATTGAAATATGAGATAATATTCCTCAAGCCTGGATTGCGCTTTTGTCATGACGATAGAGTGTGTACAGTGAAAGTGGAGTGCCATTAAAATGGCAAATGGAAGCTCAGAATATGTTTACTGAGAGGAGGTGTTAGTTAAGTAATCTTTCGAATGCTGAGGGGGAAAAGGGAAGATTTATTTGGTGGTATGATACTGGAAATGGTAGAAATTGCAGAGGATAATTTTGTTGAATCCAGTAGCTCATAGGAGGATGGTGAGTTTGTGGGCAGGATCCTGTTGAGAGTGACTAGAAAGGTGCAGGAAATGGGACAGACACAGCTGAGTACAGTGATGGAGAATCCTCAAGGAAAAAGTGTTTCTCATTGCTACCATGTAGTTGCATTAGTTTTTATCGATCCTGGGTTTGTGTATTAAAATTTGAGTGTTTTTTATTTTCCGTTTACTTCTCTTTTTTTTTGTTTCTTTTTACAGAAGCCAATTCAGGAAATAACATTACTGGATGATAATTGCAAAGGAAACAGTAATGAAACACATTTCTACCTGAAGTACATCCCTTACACAGAATGTAACACTACTGAAAGCGGAGACAACTACATAAACAAGGTACAGCTTATCTCTTGAGAGAAAGAGAATTGCAAAATAGATGGGCAGCGTGGTGGCTCAGCAGTTAGTGCTGCTGCCTCTACTAGGAACCTGGATTCGATTCCAGCCTCGGGCAATTGTCTGTGTGGAGTTTACACATTCTCTCCCCATGTTTGTGTGGGTTTCCTTCTGGTGCTCTGGTTTTCTCCCACAGTCCAAAGGTGTGCAGGTTAGGTGGATTGGCTATGCAAAATTGCCCATAGTGTCCAGGAATGTATAGGTAGGTGGGTTAGCTTTAGGAAGTATGGGGTTACATGCATAGGGTAGGAGTGTGGTTCTGGGTCGGATGGCCCTTCAGCAGGTTGGTGTGGACTTGATGGGCTGAGTGGCCTGTTTCCACACTGTATGGATCCTGTCTTTAAAAATGTAAAGAGAATATATGTCGAATTCATCCAGGTCTATGACTTGTTTTTTCACTTAAACCAATCTGTGTGTAATCAACTTAGAAAATCAACTCTAACCAAACATTCCTTTCTATACAGCTAAAGGTGAAGTTGTACAATGGAACTGAAATCGTACATGATGTAAGTAATCTTTCCAATGCATGTACCTGATGCAAACAAGTTTTGTTGCACGTAACCAGTCTGGAAATTTGAAGCGTATCTAAAGATCCTTTGCTGAGTACAAGCATAATACGTGATTCATAATCCATGGTAGATCATGAAGTGGAGTAAAATGCTAGTTTCATTAATAGTGATTGTGAAACTACTGAATTGTCATAAAAACCCATCTGGCTCACTAATGTATTTCAGGAAGGGGAGACTATTATCTTTATCGTCTGGCCTACGTGTTACACCAAACCCAAAGCAGCGTGGTTAACTCTTAACTGGTCTCTGGAATGCCCTTAGAAAATACTTAGTCATATCAAAACAAGTACACTAAATTGCAGATAACAAGCATGGGGCTGGATGAACACAGCAGGTCAAGCAGCATCATAGGAGCAGGAAAGCTTGACGTTTCGGGCCTAAACCCTTCATCAGAAATCATTTCTGATTTAGAAATGATTTCTGATGAAGGGTTTAGGCCTGAAACGTCAAGCTTTCCTGCTCCTATGATGCTGCTTGACCTGCTGTGTTCATCCAGCCCCATGCTTGTTATCTCGGATTCTCCAGCATCTGCAGTACCTTTTATCTCTGATACACTAAATTGCATTGTGGATGTACCTATAGTCTACCACACAGACATGAATGGTTCCACAAAATGGCTCACGACAATTCAGGAACAATTGGGATATATGTGCAGTAAAAGTTATCCTTGACGATGAGGTTTACATCCTGTATTTAAATAATAATTTAAAAAATGATTGAAGTCTGCTGCTATTACCATCAATGGTACAATAACGACTAACAGAATCATGAGCTGCACACCTTAACATTCCTCTGCCATCCATTTTAGAAAAAAAAGTATGATTGATTTTGCTGCGGTGAACGCATGATTTTGCATTGTGTGCTAGTTGCTTGACCAGAGATTATGTTTAGGTCAGCAAGTCAGTTAAACAATGAGAGCAGTCATTACTGGAATGCTTCTTGGATGTGAGGAATGTCAGATCAGCCATGATCCTATTGAATGGTGGAGCAGACTCAAGGGGCTGAACAGCCTACTCCTGTTCCTATTCCTTATAGTCGTACTCCTTTTGTAAGGTTCTACAATTATTGCAAACATCCATTCAACTAGGATGCTAATGATGAGAGCTGACAAGGAAGACTGCTCCTTTTGAAGTCACTATTTGAAGAATTGCTCCATTCCTAGCTGAAAAGGTTCCCCTATCTGGAGCAGGCCTCACTTCCTGAAAATATATGGTCAGTGCTACTTATTTATAGTTTTCTAGCAATGATGGATGTGTGAATTAATCCTGAAAGCACTAATGGAAATTCAGAATGCACTATAAAATACGGTATTTTACAATTAAGCGTGACCTGCAAGACAAGAGATTTGCTTAATAAGTAACTATTATCTGACAAGTTTCTATGCAAAGTGGCTTTCTGGTTTTTGATTTTCTTGGGTTGGATTTTTAGCCTGTGCTGGAGTGAAGGATAGAGATAGGCAGGTACTGAAATTGGCACCTCCAGCAAATGTTAGTTCGCTAAGCTCCATATGGGGTATGGCAAGACTACCTGTGCACAACTGGCTCGTAACTGCTTAATTAACAGCTACTTAAGACCCATGAAAGGAGGTTGACAAGTGTGGAAGCAGCAGATCAAGGCACCAGTGCTGTGGAGGTTTAGCCATAGAGCATCCACAGGCCACCTTGTAAAATCAGTTTCCTGATCACTATTGTCATTTGGCTGTAAAGGATATTGTTATTCTACATTTATAAAAGTCTTGAGAGAACGTGACTCCTTTTTGAAGCACCCTTTCCTCAATTACGTACCATAGCTTTCTCCTACTGTTTTCAAGCTAGATTCATCTGATTGGCCATCCAGCTTCAGGAACCCACCTGCTGTCCCGAACTGAACAGCACCTGTTAACTGCTAATTGGCAGGTCTGGCAGCATCTGTGAAGGGCAAAAAAACAGGGTTAACATTTCAGGTCCGGTGACCCTTCCTTTCTGAGGAAGGGTCACCAGACCCGAAACATTAACTCTGTTTTTTCCTTCACAGATGCTGCCAGACCTGCTGAACTTTTCCAGCAACTTTGTTTCTGTTCCGGATTTATAGCATCCACAGTTCTTTTGGTTTTTAAACTGCTAATTGGCCACTGATTTTTAAAAGAAACTCACATTGAATAACTGTTTTCACACTGCTTTTTTTTTGTGCTCAATGGCAGGTTTGGAAGCCTGCAGGGAAAATCTAACCAGAACACTTTTAGCATTTTGAATGTCACAATACCGCTTAAACCGTTTGATTTATTGTCACATGTTCCAAAGTAGGATGAAAAGCTTTGTTTACAAGCAGTACAGGCAGGTCATAGTAAGCAAGGATGTACAGATCAGAGGTTGTAAAAAGACATAGACAGAAACATACAGGTTGCATTGCACAGGGCATGCGCTAGGCAGGATCAACATTAGCAAGATCAGCATTATTTGAAACTAGAAAGTCTATCGATCAATCGAATAGCAGCTGGGAAGAAGCTGTTCCTGAACCTACTGGTGTATGTTCAGGTTTCTGTATCTTCTCCCTGAAGGAAGAGGTTGTAGGAGATCATTGCGGGGTGCAATGGGTCTCTGATTTTGGCAGCCTTCCACGACAGTGAGCTGTGTGAATGGAGCCTGTGGATGGAAGACTGGCTTCTGTGGTGGTCTGGTCTGGTCTGTGTACACCACCTTCTGTACTTTTCTTAGGGTCCTGGGAAGAGTAGTTGCCATAGAGTCCGTTATGCACCTAGACAGTACGCTTTCAATGGTGCATCTGTAGAAGTTGGTGAGGGTCTTTATGGACATGCCAGATTTCTTGAGGAAGAAGAGGCATTGTTGTGCCTTCTTGACTGTCATATCTACGTGGGAAGTCCAGGACAGGTTGTCCATTATCGTCACTCTGAAGAACTTGATGCTCTCCATCCTCTCAACCTCAGTTCCATTGATATAGACATGGTGTTCTCCTCCTTTCTTTTTGAAGTCAATGATCAGTTCTGTAGTTTTTCCAACGTTGAGAGAGAGGTTGCTATGATCTGTTAATCCAGTCTGTTCACTAATTCATCAAAGGCATGGGATCAAACTGCATTCCAGTGATTTGATTACATAATGTAACAAGACACTTCAATGTAGAATGGTTCATGTGTTGAGCAACCAGTATGCTACATGTCAGAGTGCTGTCTCTTGAATGAAAATTTAAACTGAGATCCTTCCTGCTTTCAAAGAACAAAGAAAATTACAGTACAGGAACAGGCCCTTCGGCACTCCAAGCCTGCACCAACATACTGCCCGTCACAACTAAAACCCCCTACCCTTCTGGGGACTGTATCCCTCTGTTCCCATCCTATTCATATATTTGTCAAGATGCCCTTTAAAAGTCACTATCGTATCTGCTTCCACTACCTCCCCCGGGAGCGAGTTCCAGGCATCCACCACCCTCTGTTTTAAAAAAAAAAAAAAAAAAAATTGCCTCTTGCATCACCTCTAAACTTTGCCCCTCGCACGTTAAACCTATGGCCCCTGGTAACTGACTCTTCCACCCCAGGAAAAAGCTTCTGACTGTCCAGTCTGTCCATGCCCTTCATAATCTTGTAGACCTCTCTATCAGGTGCCCCCTCAATCTCAGTCATCCCAGTGAGACAACCCAAGTTTCTCCAACCTCTCCTCATAGCTAATGCCCTCCATACCAGGCAACATCAGGTAAATCTTTCCTGTACCCTCTCCAAAGCCGCCACATCCTTCAGATAGTGCGGCGACCAGAATTGAATACAATATTCCAAATGTGGCCTAACTAACGTTCTATAAAGCTGCAACATTACCTGCCAATTTTTAAACTCGCTGCCCCAGCTGATGAAGGCAAACCTGCCATATGCCTTGTTGACTACCTTTTCCATCTGCGTAGCCACTTTTTCAATGACCTGTACACCCAGATCCCTTTCAGAGAGGAGCATAAAAATGATCCCATATCCAAAGGCACGTTTGACAGGGATCAGGGGAATTTTGTTACCCAATATGAATCTATTAGATAACATCCCTTAACTAGTAGGTTACCTGTGTTGTTGTAGGGGCTTGCTTTGTCAAGTTAAGTGCAGCATTTGTCTACATTGTGTAGACTACACGTGGAGGATAAATAATTAGCTCACTGCAGAACACAGTGGGATGTCTTGAAGTCATGAAAAGTGCTTTCTTCTTAATTTATTGCCTGCTCGTGTGTTCATTAGTAAATAAGAAGATATTGTGATTTATGGTTTTATTTTCTCATTTTTCCTTAATCAGGTGCACTGCCCACGGGTACAAGAAGTTTGTGATCTTGTTACACATAACATGATTGGCGATGAATCATATATCAGAATTTTTGGGCATTGTGACTTTAAAAAGCCATTCTCAAAGATTTACAACAACACAAATGTCAATGGAGAGGTACAATAATAATTTATTTCAATTTTAAATTAGTTTAATGCTTATATGTTTGGCCTCTAATTGGCTATTATCCTTATCTTTCTCTTACTCTGAGTTAAGAACATAAATAGGAGCAGGAGTATACTGTTCAACCCCTCAAACCAGCTCTACTGCTTAATAACATTTTGATATTTCAAAAATCTATTGATCTCTTCTTTAAGTCCTTGTTCTATCTCCACAACACTCTGGCTTAGAGAATTTTGGATAATTGCTACCCTCTGACTGGATAAATTCCTTTGTATCCTCAGTTTTAAATGAATGTCCCCTCGATCTTTAACTATATTCTCATTTCCCCCACTTGTGGAAACATCTCAACCTGTACCCTGTCAAGCCCCCTAAGAGTCTTGTATGTTTCAAGATGGTCACCCTTTATTCTTCTAAACTGTAATGCTTAAAACTCTAACTTGCTTAACCATTTGTGATAAGTCAACAGCTTCATTCCAGGAGTCAGCTTTGTGAATCTCTTTTTAAAGTACCTGTAATGGCAGGACATCCTTTAAGCACAGGGACCAAAATTGTACATAGTACTCCAGGTGCAACTTCACCAACATCTTGTGCAGCTGTAACAAGACTTGCCTATTTTTAAACTTGAAACTCCTCGCAGTAAATGTCAAAATTCCATTTGCTGCTTTAATTACTTTCTGCACCTGCATTTTAACTGTGTTTCATGTACAAGAGCACGCAGACTCCTCTGCGCTGTATTTGTTGGAATGTGTCTCCATTTAAATACCAGGCTGTCTTTTGATCCTTTCTACCAAAGTGCATGGCCTACATTTGCCTGCATTAAAATCCATATGGAAACGTTTGCCCACTCACTCAAGTATCCATATCCTCTTGCAGATTTCTTGTGTCCTCATTGCAACATACTCTCCTCTTATTTGTTATCGTCAGGAAATTTGGATACATTTCACTCTGCCCTCTCTTCGAAGTTAATTAATATAAATTGTAAATAATTGAAGTCCAAGAACTGATCCCTGTGTCACTCCACTAGTTATTGTCTTTCCAATCTAAAAAAGACACATTCATTCCAACTGTCTTCCATATTTTATCCATACCTCAATTCAGCTAAGCAGCTTTGGCAGCATCTGTGGGGAGAAACCACACTTAACATTTGGGTCAAGTGACCCTTCCTCAGCACCTCTGCTGTCTCTTTTTTTTTTTTTTTTTTTAAAACTTCCCTTCATTGAACCTTCATTGAAACTTCCTTTCCACTCATCAGTTTAAAATGCTTTCAGCAACCCTAGCTATGTGATTCAGCAGGACACTGGTCTTGTCATAGTTCAAATGAAGCCCTTCCCAATGGACCAATGCTGTCTTTCCCCAATCTGTTTTCCTGTGATATTACAGTTTGGCCCTGAAAGGTAGAAACAGGGTTTCTGTCGCCGGGTTTTATCTCCTTCCACTGGAACCCTTCTGGCATGAAGTCTACTCTTTTTTTCTTTATGATGGTGTCGTCCCTGTACTTGTTTGAGAAGCTGCTCTCCCCTCTCACTCCTTAAGGTGCTAGTAACCATCCAGGTTCTCTTCTCTTCCCTTCCACTTAGGTACTGATCATTATCTCCACACCCTCGACATGCTTTTTAATTTGTGATCGCAATCATCTACTGAAATCTTCACAAAATGCATGCAGTTGATGCATGTAAATTGATTTGACACAGTTAATTTATTGGTCAAGAAGTCAGAGTCTGTGTAACATCTACAAACCATAAACCTTGCTCAAAGTTAAACTGTGGTAGCTTTCCTTTTTGGAAACCTTGCTGACTACTCTTCATTATATATTCTGTTTCCAGATGTTTTCTGTTTCACCTTTTCAGGAAGAATGCCATTATCTTTCCTGCCACCACTTGAATTCTTAATGTTCTTTGGATATGTCCTAACTGTTTTTAAATAAAAGAATCACATTAGATTTCCGCAGGTTCTTGGTTATTGTTCACTTTTCTAATAACTTTTTATCCATATGTGATAATATCTGTGCTACCCCTTGACTAATTTTTAATGTGTGCAGATCTAACTTATCTGGTCAAGGGCTTTTATCCTACACCAACTAGTTTTATCAATGATCTTTTCACACACTGCACACACACCCTTTCTAAGTGTATCTTGTTTGATCTTATTTTTGATGTCATGTTGCTTTAAACAAGCAGTCAAAGAACTAGGTTTAACAACTCTCATACAAAAAAATTGTATCTGTTAATATTAAAGTAATACACTAGATAGCCATCCTCTTTGCTTGCCTGGCATTTAAAATCCTCCTGACTTTTTAGAATTGTGTGCCCTTTTTCTAGATTATCAATTACATGATACACAGTACTGTGTCTTGCATATGAACTGAATGTTCCTGGTTTGCTCTGTTCTCTCAATGAGCCATGAATCTTATCTAATCCATACTTGAGCTGGCTAATCTTACAATAATTAGGTTTAGATGATTAATGGGCGATTCAGCAGCATTGGCAAAAATATCTTTTGATCTGGGAATCAGTTGTGGATTGTTTGTAATGTGTGATCAACAAGAAAACATTGAAAGTAAGTGTATCTATTCCCATATATATTGTTAAAGACAAGGAAAAAATAACCTCATTTAATGCATGATCAGTGAGACTGAAGTAAGTTATTCGCCCAAGTACATTATGGGCTTAACTTGTTCTCAGTTTAATTGTATGCACATATAACAAGAGATTTGTAATAAAATATAATTATTGTAACATGAATGAAGAACATATTAAGAGAATTAGTGAGAAATGAAATCATACTTATTTGATTAAATTAGTCATACAAACAAAATTCAAAGTTTGAAATTCAAGCACAACCTTAAATTTCAAAGCAAGATGCAAACAATTAGATGAAGCTGAACTGATTATGAGAATTTATTCAGCTTTTTATGGCTCAATTGTTTGGATTCACAGTTATATTTTTCCCTAGATATTCAACTTCATTCAATCCTCCTCCAACTAAAGAACCCACTATAACTGCCGGTACCTATTGCTTGTTTCTCCTTTTGCTGTGTATTACAGGGTTTAATTGATCTACAAGTGTAACACAGGATGAGTTAATTGGCAGCCATTTTATCACTGCAGCTAAGCATTCCTCTGAAATTCACAGAATGATAATTCAGATTGTTTTTGGAGATTCACATCCAAGTCTCATGGTGATTTTAGTTTTTTTGACATTAAAAGCATTGGCTTTTCATTTGTGCAATGAACGATAAATTGGCTGCTGATTCTGTACAATCACCTTTTGAACTGCTAGCGTTAACCACTTTGACACTGAGGATTAAGCTGGTATCAGTGTGGAAAGAGTGTAGCATTGTTTGTCGCATATCCACTGGAAACTGATGAATTTGATCATAATAACATTGTGTCAGCACACCATTCTTCACTTGTATTCTGTCAAATCTTCTTCCTGTGCATTTGCTTTCAAAATTAGTATTTGCAGAGACCGAAATGTTAACTTTATCAAAATGATTAATAAAATAGTAATAGGAACTGATTTTTTTTAAAACCTAAACCTATGGAAATGTACTGCAATATGATGTCCTGTTTTAATGGTGAAGCTGCCTTATACATATATGTTAGTATTGCATAACTTTGAAAATTCATATTTTTGTAGATTTTACTCCCTTCACTTGGACAAAATCAGAATGCATTTGGAATTGACATGAAGCTTCAAAACTGTTCTCTCATCCCAAGATTTGCAGTCAATTCAGTCAATAAAAGTGTCCTTCTTCCCAAAATCTCAGTGACTGTAATACATGCAAAATCACACAAAACCAAGTGTACTAATGAAGTCATAAACCACTACCCATTCTGGTTTCTTTTCCATAATTCATGGAGCCCAGTTGTTGAGGAAGCAGTCTTGGAATGTTCTCAAGCAGCATGTACTTCTGGGGTAAGTCAGTGTTCTGCAGTGCAACAATATTATTGGTTTATTCAAGTATTTTAACAATATCAACTCTTTACCATCTAAAATCTCACTGTTTACTGATTTTGCTATATCTTTAAATTTTTACTCATGATGTCATATTTTTTAAGTTATGTAATGTAATATTTATAAAATTGGTTAAGGGAAAGCTTGACATAAGAGTTTTCAAAAATAGGAACGTAACAAAATCAGAAATCGTTGGGAAAAACTAAATCAGATCAGGCAGCATCTGTGGAGAGAAAGCAGAGTTAAATGTTTC
>JAHRHZ010000035.1:30001196-30029531 GCA_024137785.1 Ginglymostoma cirratum
GCTGCTTGGCCTGCTGTGTTCATCCAGCTCTACACCTTGTTATCTCAGATTCTCCAGCATCTGCAGTTCCAACTATCTGGGGAAACGATGTCAATATTTTTGCTTCGTGACTATTTCTTTCAGCATCTGTGTACGAAAGAAATGAAAAATCATTTGAAGCAGAACAGTGTTCTGTCAAACGTAGTTACTTAGCTATTGTTTGTTAATTGTATGAAAAGAATAATAAACTTGTATATTTGAGCAGTTAGGAAATTTGAATGAAGGAACTAGTACTACTGGTATATGTAAAATGAGCCCCGAGATCTTGTTTATTCCTCGGGTTAAAGGCTTCTCAGTCTATAAGCATGCATCACTCACACTGAATTCATCCGAATAATACTTGTTCTGTTATTCCTAGTCTTGCTTTGATATGAGAAGGATAAATAAAACGTTGAAAATTGACAACCATAGCCCTCCGCGTCCTAGTAAGTTCAGTTTTCTGTTGAAGCACAAAATTTTTGTTTGTGGAAGTGTTGTCATTAAACTGTTTAATTTCTATATGTGCTTTCATTATGCTTTTCATTTTTACTTTGAACATTATTACTTGTTTGAAATGGTGCAACAAAAGGTAAAGAAGTGAAGACAAACGAGTAGGAATGAGAATAAAGGCATGAAAGGACAATAATCCTTTTAATCCTGTTGAGTCTGTTGGAAAGATCTATTTCCATAGATGAGTTTAGAACAGATTTTATTGTATTTATGAAACAAAACTGAACAGTCAAACGACATACAGTGTAGAAATTAGAAATACAACATTTGCAATAAGGCTGGGGCGTGGGCTTCTGAAACTGGTGTTAAGACACACTGCACATAGATTTATTTTCTGCATTATTATTACCTCTTTGATAGGACAAATACATTGGTAATCAAGCTCCACCACTCTAAGTTGTGCCAAAATGATATCACCATTATTTCTATTATATCACCAAACTAGTCAATTTGTTTCTTTTTAATTACTGCAATACAGGACGAAAGAGACTTTTCCCAGATTTCTTTTAAATTCAAAAATAACTCGTTTAAAGGATGTGTTTTAATAATCAAATCTGATTAGGAACAAAGCTACTATTCAGAATTAAACTATATCCTCTTAATCCCAAGCATACACGGTCATACGTGACAAAATACAATACAGCTCTGCAGTGATTAGTTGGATTCCTAGATGAGACACATTTGCAATTAGCAAACACTGCTCTTTAGAAGTGTCTTTCAAATGTCTGAATCATAGGCCCGAAACGTCAAGTTTTCCTGCTCCTATGATGCTGCTTGACCTGCTGTGTTCATCCAGCCCCATGCTTGTTATCTCGGATTCTCCAGCATCTGCAGTACCTTTTATCTCAGGAGATAGCATGTGAATGTGCCAAAGTGGTATCTGATTAGAACATAATCAGAAGTGTAAAAAATTGTCAGACTAAATATTTCATTCATCAAAAGAGAATGGACCTAACCACCATCTTTGCATAGTTGACAGTCCACTTGCATCAAATCGGCTTAACAGCAACTTTGTATAATGCCTCGTGGGGCGTTATAAAATTTGCATGGCTCAAGCAATGTAAAGAGATGTTGGGAGAGAAGATGAAATGTTTGGTTGAAGAGGCAGATTTGAAGTGTCATAAAGGAGGAATGTGACATAGGCAAAAATTCAGAGGCAGGGAATTCCAGAGCTTCAAACTTGGGTAAATGAAGACATGGCCACCAACAGTAGAGCAGTATTAATTAGGAATGCGCAAGAAGCCAGAATTAGAAGAGGACAGTCCTCTCAGAGGATTGAGAGGTGGGAAGGGCAAGGGCGTGGGGACTGAAGGTAAGTGAATTTTAAAACCACAATTTTGTTTGACTCGCAGCTATTGTATTTCTACATTGATTCCAGAATGGGCAATGTACACATAAGGCATTTAAACGAAATCAGTAGAAAGTTACACCATGCCTTTACCAAGTGCTTGCCATTATGGTAGTGATAAGAATACTAATTGTCTACTTAAAGTTTCTGTGTTTTTATGAAGACAGCAAGCAGAGAAACAAGACTGTATAGTCTGACATATTGTAGCAATCTAAATAGCTAGTGCTGCTAATAAACTCCAAGACATCTATCTCAACGAGGATCTGATCTTCATAATGTGTGATTTTAAGGACTAATATGTAAGGAACACTCAAGCCATATTACAGTAATAATAGTGTTTTACTCATGAGTCCACATCAGGAGCCAATATGGGTCAGCAAGCACAGGGCTTGTAGAAAACAGAATTTGTTGCCAGTGAAGACGTGGTGTGCAGAATTTTGGATAACCACGTATTTACAGACTTGAACTGGTGAATTCAATTACATCATCCCTTAAATTGGCTTTCGCGAGTCAATTATTTCTCAATTTTGTTGCCCTTTGATCTTCCCAGTGCCACTTGACCTGTAGACATCCTGATTTTCTAGTTATGTTGCCTGCTTTCTGAATCTTCCAGCATTATGCAAATTTGCTTGGGTTAGCATTATCAATTCCCATCAAAATGTTCACCTCCAAAGTCTCAATTTTTCTAAAGAAACCAGATTAAAATTCTTAACCTTTAATTTAGTTCCTCATTCCAAAAATCATTTTTATTTGCTCAGTTCTCTGCTTTCTCAAGAACAAACATATCCTTCCTTTTAATTAGGTGATCAGATTTAGATGCAGTAAATAAAAGCTTAAAGTTCAGCTACTTCAAATGGAATATCGGACAGAACTTCATGGATGGCCTAGCAAGGAAAATGCATTATCCTGAATATCATTAAACCATAGAAAACAAAAGTCAGTAGGTTGAGCTTTTTGGTCTCTTTCGAACCTGCCACTCTCAAGCAGAGCAGGTAGATAGTGAATGATATAATTAAATAAAGGGTGACTTGGTGATAGGATACTAGCCTCTGGAGCTTTTTCACCAAAGCTCTTTGACCTTCAATGCTTCCCAACCTCTCAGCGTTAAAGAAATATTCTGTATTTCTGCTTTTCCTACCAATACTGATAATCTCATCAGCCATAGGGAAAATGCTGGAATCTGTAATAAAGGATGCTGTAACGGAACACTTAAAAAGCAAACTAGAAAATAATGGTAGATTGGACAAAGCCAACATAGATCTATGAAAATGAAATACTGCTAAACCAACATACATAGACCTTTTGAGGATGTAACTAGCAAATTAGATAAGGGAGAACATGAAATTCCATCTGCCAAACGTTTGCCCTCTCATTTAGCATCTCCAAATTCCTCAAAAGGTCTTTGCATCTTCTTCTCAATTCACACTTTACATCTAGTTTTGTGTTACCTAAACTCTAAAGTAGGACCGTTTACCAAAAGATTCATGAAAATCCAAATATTCCACATCCTGTGTTCTCCCTTATCTATTTTGCTAGTTACATCCTCAACAAAAGCTCTATATAATGTTGGCAAATAGGTCTGTAGTTCTTGAATTTCTATCTTTAGTAGTGGGTGTTGTATTCTTAAATAACACTGTAAATGGAAGTGATTGCTCGTTCAAACGAGATAACAGGTTTATACTCTGAAGGAACAGCACTTGGAGACTGCATCCCCAAAGATTACATAAGACTTCCTGATCATTGCCCCTTTCCCTAGCATTACTTTTGCCAGTAACCAGCCTTCAAGCACTATGAAGCCATACCTGTTTGCCTCTGCCTCTGTACACTCCCTGATCTGTTGTCCTGGTTTTTCAAAGCCGCTTGCCA
Source organism: Ginglymostoma cirratum (assembly GCA_024137785.1). Lineage (NCBI taxonomy): Eukaryota > Metazoa > Chordata > Chondrichthyes > Orectolobiformes > Ginglymostomatidae > Ginglymostoma > Ginglymostoma cirratum. The sequence goes on from JAHRHZ010000035.1 coordinate 30,004,939, forward strand.
CCACCCTGGTTACTATTGCTACCTTTGTACTAGCCCCCTTCTGAAGTGTGCTATTTATCTCTGTTGCGTAGTCAACTGTATTGTTGTAGTCATGTTCCTTGGGAGTGCCCAACTCTGAGACCCTCAGTTGTTCCCCGCTAGACCGTAACTTCAGCATCTTGAGGAATATGAGAATATCAACTACAATTATTCAACCCAGAGAAGTCACGATATTCAGTGTATTTCTTTTGATATACTCATGGACCCCTTCCCCTTTATGTTTGGGTCACCCTTATTGCATCCAACCAGTTGGACCATTGATTTCGCAGCTTGTATTTAACTAGCTACTCAAATGTTTGATATCTGGCCCAGAAATTTAGTCGCACTATGCTCGTCCATCTCCTGTTCATTTGGAAAGTGGCTCTTTTTCAAACATAGGGATCTGGGTATCATACCAGGACTTACCTCATGAAGACTGTGGGTATCAGTTATTTTCTCTAGCTTATCCTAAACTTTATTAACATGATTCTGCCTTGGTGTAAGCAATTCTTTAGATATCGTCTGCCACTGAGCTGGGGTGAATGGCGCATGCTTAACAGGCTCTGTATCGCATTCCCCTAACCATCCCATCTCTGCATTTGAACTATAGGGCTCATTCCCAGCCCATTACTCCAATGGGTGCTGCCATGAGATGAGTCCAATATGTCTGGTGTTGTTAGGTTTCACTCATTGATACCTTGCACCCATGTGTCCCTCTTGTCTAGGTTAGTCCACTCTCCATCAGCCTGGCCTCCAGCCATAAACCCTGGCTAAGGGGCCCATTTGGCCCTGACCCTGGTCCTTTATTTGGTAAGTTTCTGTATCTATGCTCTAAATTCTAAGCAGCTACTAACCATAATCACCAGGTATATTAGCCAAGGCTTAGAGTTTAAGAGCAGGGAGGTTATGTTGGAACTGTATAAAATGTTGGTTAGGCCACAGCAAGAGTATTGTGTGCTGTTCTGAAATCCACATTATAGGAGGAATGTGATTGCATTAGAGATGGTGCAGAGGAGATTTACCAGGATATTGCATGGACTGGAGAGTTCTGATTATGATAAGAGATTGGATAGACTGGGGTTGATTTCCTTGGAGCAGAGCAGACTGAGTAGGCACATGATTGAAGTGTATAAAATTATGAGGATCATAGGTTTGATAGGAAGGAAATTTTTCCCCTTTTGAATGCTCAATGACCAGGGTGCATAGATTTAAGTTAGTTTAGTTTATTGTCACATGTATCTGAGTACAGTGAGAAGTTTTGTTTCGCGAGCAGTACAGACAGGTAATAACATACAAGGACACGGATCATAGGTGTTTGGACCAAGTGAGCCATACATGGTTATGGCTGCATTGGAGATGCACAAAAGCAAGATCAACATTAGATTTGAAATTGGATAAGTCTGTTCAGGAGTCTAATAACAGCAGGGAAGAAGCTGTTCTTGAACCTGTTGGTACGTGTGTTCAAGCTTCTGTATCTTCTGTCTGAGACAATGTGAAGAAAAAAATTCTGGCCCAGAGGGTGGTGGGAGTCTAGAACTTACTGCCTGCAAGGGTGGTAGAGGCAGAAACCCTCAACATTTAAGAAGTATTTAAATGGGTACTTGTGATGCCAAAGCATTCAAAGCTATGGCCAAGTGCTGTAAAATGGAAGTCGAATGGTTAGGTGCTGTTTTTAACTGGCGCAGACGTGATGGGCTGAAGGGCTTCTTCCTGTCTGTAGATCTCTGTCTCCATGACTTTTGCATCTCTCATGGATCACTTGGGTTGCAGCACTGTTCTACCATTCCTATCAACTACCCTTTTCATTTTATCCATTAAGAACTTTGTTATTAAACCTTGGTTCCCAACTAGAAGTGCCAAGTTGTCGCCCACAATCACCTAGCATAGTTTCTCCTAACTCTATGGCCATGATCTATCTGTGACCTTGCCACACAGTGGTTCTCACTTCAATCTCTCTCACATCTTTGATGTACCTAAAGGTGATTCTGGCCCAGTGGTTATGAAATGGGGTTGTTCCACCTGACGGTTTGCAGCCCTGAATGCTGTCCCTTTGTTTCACCTCATAGTCTGCAAGTTTGTCTTGTTTCACCCCAGTGCCTCTAACCATCTAGCCAGTATGACCTGTGTGTGGCAAATAAAGGTACTTGCTCACTTCGTATATCTGTTTTCTCTTGCTTCCTGGCTAGGCCAATTGTTGTAGTCTAAAATGATACTGTAAACAGAGGTGAATGCTGCCTTAAACAAGACAACAGATTTATTCTACAAATATGCCCAGGGCAACAGCACTCTAAGACTGCATCCCCAATCAATTTTAGTTACATATCAATACATTTCCAATTACATCAGTTACATGGATTTCCTGATCGTCCTCAGATTACAAGATATGTGCAGGGATTACAGTATTTCTTACTACTGTGTAAACCCAGACAGGTCTCTAATTTACACTGTAAAACTAAACAATTTCACCAGCCAGTATATATTCTGCAGTGCTGGGGCTCTATCTATTACTAATCAGGTGCCAGACAGTTCCACAACAGTGGTATCTTTTGTGCATTAAAACAATTCCTCACCCCAACAAGCATAGCAATCATCTCATCCAGAGACTAACTGATCCTTTTGGTTTACAGTACCATTGGTGGAATTTTTTTTGAAAATGTTGGTAACAGTATTGATAAAGGAGACCAGATGGTTGAAGCATACTTAGATTTTCAGAAGGCTTTTGATAAATTACCCCCTCAGAAGGTGGTTAGAAAAATTTAAGTTCATGGGACCGGAGGTAATGTACTGACATGGTTTAATGATTGGCTAACAGGCAGAAAACAGAATAGAAATAAATAGTTCATTCTCCTATTGGAAGGCTGTGACTAGAGCGGTACCACAAAGATCAGTACATAGGGCCCCAGCTGTTCACAATGTAACGGTGGGAACCAAATGTAGTATTTCCATATTTTTGGATGATCCAAAACTAAGTGTGAATGTGTAGGAGCAAATTGTTGCACATGCTGGAATTTGTACTAAAAACAAAAAATACTGGAAATCAGCGGGTCAGGCAGCATCCATGGAGAGAGCAAGCCAACATTTGAGTCTAAATGACTCTTTGTAAATATAGTAGAATATCCTTTATTGTCACGTGTACAGAAGTACACGAGTATAGTGAAAAGCTTACAATGCTACCCCACATGGTGCCATCTTAGGTACAAAGTAATTAGGCACAGATTTTAGATACAAAATAGAGAAATAAAGGAAAAAGTTATATTACTTAGTTACTCATAATACAAGTTAGAAAATGAGAAATAAAGCTAAAAGGGTAAGCATTACAGACTTTTTAAAAAGAACCCGCAGTAGATCAGCGCAGGGGGCTTCCACATGTGGTCTGACTGGGCTCGCAAGCCACCAACCGTCCACACCCGGAGAGAGTTAACAATCTGAGGGTGTTGAACTCGCTATCAAGTCCTAAAGGTTGAAAAGTGCCTAGTCTGAAGAGGAGATGCTGTTCCTTCAGTTTGTGATGTGATTTCCTTGAGCTTGCTGAGGACAGACAAGTGGGATCCTGTGTTAAAATGACCAGCTACAGGAAGGCTGGGGTCATGCTTACGCATGTTCTGCAAAGCAGTCACCCAGTCTGCGTTTGGCTTCTGCAATATAGAGTAAATCACATTGGATTCAGTGAATGCAGTAGATCAGATCGGAGGAGGTACAAATGAAATGCTGTTTCACCTGGAAAGACTGTTTACGCCCTTGGGTGATGAACAAGGAAGAAGTGAACGGGCAGGTGTTGCACCTTCTGTGCTTCTAGGGGAAGGGGCTTGGTGTTGCTAGTTATCGAGGGAGGATTAGGGTGTCCCAGAGAGAACGATCCCTACGAAATGCAGACGTGGGAATGAGGGGAAGATGTGTTTGGTGGTGGCATTCTGCTGGACTCGTCTGAAGTAGCGGAGAATGACCCTTTGAATGTGGAGGCTGGTGAGATGAAAAGTGAGGATGGGGGGGACCTAATCATGAAGTTGTGAGCGATGGGAAGGGGCGTAAGGACAGAAGCTCTGGTGGTAGTTTGGATGCATTTGAGGGCCCTTACAACCACAGAGTGTGGGGAATCACTGTTATGGAAGAAGGAAGTCATGTCAGCAGCACTGTTTTGGAGGGTGGCATCATCCAAACAGCAGCAACGCTATTTTGGAAAATGTGTGAATGTATGTGATGTAGTTTCAGAAGAACTTTGACAGGGTTAATGAATGGACCACACCATAGCAGATGGAATCTAATGTGAAAAAGTGTGAACTTATTCACTTTGGTCAGAGGAACAGGTGTGCAGAGTATCACGAGGTTGGAACATGTAGTTGGAAAGGAACCTAAATGTGTTTGATGATTCACTAAAGGCTAACATGCAGGGGCAGCGAACTGAGGAAGGCAAATGAATACTAGGCTTTACTCAAGAGGATTTGAGTGCAGGAATAGTGAAGTGTTACTTCAATTGTATTGGAGCTTGGTTAAACTAAATTTGAAGTACTGTGTACAGTTTTAATCTGCTTTACCTTAAGAAAAATATCATTGCCTTAGAGGGAGTGCCATAAATGTTCACCAGACTCCATCCTGGGATGTTGAGACTGCTCTATGAGGAGAGATTGGACAAACTGGGCTTGTATTCTCTTGGGTTTTGAAGAATGAGAGGTGCTTTCATTGAATTTCACAAAATACTTAAGAGGATAGACAGGATAAATGCAGATGTTTCCCTGGTTGGGAAGTCTTGAACCATACAGCACAATTTGAAAATAAGTGACATACTATTTAGGTTCAAAATGAGAATTTTATTTTTGACTCTAAATGTTATGAATCTTTGAATCTATGAATCAACAGAGTGTTGTGGAAATGTAAATTTAGATAATGCTTAGGGTAGAGGTTGATCGATTTCTGTTTACCAAGGGCAAAAAAGCGTATTGGGATAGGGTGAGTAAAAGGCATTGAAGCTGTCCATCAATCATTATCATATTGAATGGCAGGGCAGGTTTAGTTGGCTGGATGGCCTACTCCTGTTCCCTTTTCACTTTGTCTGAAGGTTCTCTACTCCCACCAATTGTCTAAGACAGGTTAATAATGTAAAGACCTTCAGACAGTAGGCACTCTGTGGGAAAGGCTATAAATCAAATAATAGGAGCATGTGAATAGAATAGAGCAGTAACTTTGGATGACTTTAATCTTCATGTTGACTGGGTCAGTTAAATTGGAAATGCATGTTTGGGTGATTAGCTTTCCTGTCTTTGTTTCCAAGGTTAAATGTTTTGATTAGGGTTTACTGTTGTCTTGTCCCCTTTGCATTGTCTTCAGCTGTAGAAATTTCTATATCTATATTATGCTTCAGTGAGATTGTTTTCCATCTTCCAATGCGCTGAAACAACTGTAGAATCTATTGAATTTTGAAAAATGACCACCAATGTATGTAGTTTCTTTTACATCCATTTCTTTCAACACTGAGATGTAAATCATCTGATGCAGGGATTTTGGGTACTTTAAGTGCCATTAACTTCTCTTTTACTTAATTTTTTAAAACTAATTTTAACATTTTGTAGTTCCTCACTCCTTTTAATTAGTGTCTAGATTTGATTTCTGGGAGATTGTTAGGAACTCTTATTCCCCATTATTATTTCTTCTGACTGTTTTGAAATGGGTTCACATCTGTTTTTGCTCATGCTTTCTACAAACCTATAGAAGCCTTTGTGTTTTTTTAAATTTCCCATTAGTTTACTTTCATTCTATTTTCCTTTTATTAATCTTATCTCTTGGTCCTCCTTTGCAGAGTTCTAAAGTGCTCGCATCTTCAGGTTTACCATTATTTTAACTTCTTTATTAGATCAAACAAAGGCATTTATACATTTCTTGTTTGTTAGCCATGGTTGGAACACATTCATTGCTGAGTTTTTGTCTTTTAAAAGAATTTACTTTTGTTCGGTTTAAGACCCTAGTTTCTGATTTGACTACCTAGTTTCTGATCTGCTTTATTGTTGATCTTTTAAGCTGATTCTGGAGTTGTTAGATTTGTAATGATTTGAATGGTCTCTTCTGGCTTTTGTTTTGTCAAAGCTGTAAAGGATCAGACTGAAATTTGGCAATTGTCTTCACATTCTTTTGACAGCTTGCATCTGAGGTCCTTTCCAGTTCTTCCCCGGTAATTACAGTTACCATGGTTATGAACTTGAAATGTCATATCTTGTCAAGACAAGCTTGCTCTTGAGAAGGAATGGAAGTTGACCTTATTGGCAGTGTATCAAAAATTTGGAATATATGATAGTTTAGAGAGAGGATGCGGGGGATTTGTTTGTAACTTCCATATGGAAAGCAACCAAGAAAAACAGGCATCAGTAATGTGACAAGAACAAGAAAAATTGAGATTAGTAGTTTCATAATGTATAGCAGTTGAGCTTCAGAGAAAAAAATGTTTTGTTGGTTTGGTTTTGGATGAACAATATACCAAGGGCTTTCCGTTTTGTTGTTTCTTTAAATCTTTTCTTCCAGCAGTCTTCTGAAGCTTAGACCAAGTAGACAGCCCTGTTTGAACAATTTTACAACTTGGTTGACTGGCCTGAAGTTTTGACTAGTTGTACTAAGTCATGAATTCAATGTGTCCAATTTTAAATTTAGTTCTACTGATAGGTGTGCAATGTCAAAATATTACCTCTCATGTGAAGTATACCAGGAACATTGCCAGGTTCTTTGGTTTTCTTGATTTTGTCTTCTGAGGCACATATTAATACATTTTACAGCATTGGAGCCATTGTTGCCCTCCATTTGCTGGTATTAGTCACTTTAGAATAGTTTAGTGATTTCTTGGGTCTAACTGATTCCAAATGACATTAGGTAGTATTAAATTACAAATCCTCATAGAGTTGTATATATTTTTCACAATTTTCTGGAAAAAATTAACTTTTTTTCCTACAATATGAACAAATATTTACCAGCCATAATTTGTTCATTTTTCAGCTGCATATGCTCTGATTGCAATTGCAGGGGACACACCCTCTTAACAGTATGAGAGAAATAGAAAATCAAGTATGTAGATGTAAAGTAATCTGCTAATGACAATAAAGCATTTCAACTTGCCCAACATTAAGTGGGGTAATCATTCTTTGAAAAGTTTAAAGGGAGTGGAATTCTTAAAATTTCATACAGGGTACCCTTTTAAGCCAGTACGTAGAAGGTCGTACAAGACCAGGATGGTCCTGGACTTATTTCAACCACTTGCCCAGTTTTGATACCTAAAATTATCAGTGGGGGAATGTTTTGCAGACAGCAATTATAACTTAGTTAGATTCAACATTGTTATGGAAAATGGGCTGAAATCAAAATTCTCAACTTGTGTAATGGCTGATTTTTAAAATGTACGATTCGATCTGTGTAGACTGGGAGCAGATGTTTTCAGGTAACTCTGGCTCAGAACATTGAAGAAGGAAATATGGAGAGTATTGAGCCAACATGCTCCAAAAAAAAAGGGTGGGCCCATCAAATCCTGTGAACCCTGGATATCAAGGGATAAACAGCATTGGATTAAGAGAAAAAGTGAGCATTATGGCAGATACCAAAGTCTTAAAACAGCAGAAGCCTGAGAGGAGAATAGAATGTGCAAGAGGGAACTTAAAGGGGAAATTAGGAGACCTAAAAGAGGACATGAAAGGATACTGGCAGGTAAAATGAAGGAACATTCTAAGTTGTTTTGTAGGTACATTGAGGGTGAAAAGATAATAAGGAAAAGTGTAGGGCCCATTAGGACCACAGTGCTACTTTTGAGTGGAGCCAGCAGATGTAGTGTACCAATTGAATACCTTTGATTCAGTGCTCACTAGTGAGAGGGACAATATGGGTGTAGAAATCAGGGAGAAGGTCTATGATGCACTTAAAGAAAATAGCATAGACTTGGAGGAGATTGAGTGGTCTGACAGGCTTAAAAGTAGATAAGTCTTCTGGGCTGATTGAAATGTATCCCGGATTGTTGAGTGAGGCAAGGAGGGAAATAGCAGGGTTACTTGCAAAAATTTTCAATTTCTCTCTAGCCACAGTAGAGGTGCTGAAGGACTGGTAGCCAATTTGGTACTGTTATTCAAGAAGTGAGCAAGGGATAAACCAAGAAATTACAAGCTAGTTCAATCTAATCTTGGTGGCGAGAAACTGTTGGAAGTAATTCTGAGGGACAGAATTAATTTTCATTTGAGAGGCAGGGATTAATCAAGTACAGTCAGCATGTTTTTGTTAAGGAGGAGGTCATGTCTGACCAACTTGATTGAATTTTTTTGCAGAGGTGATCAAGTGTGTAGATGAGGGCAAAGCTTTGGACGTATACTACTTAGACTTCAGCAACGCTTTGGATCTGGGAGACTGATAGCAAAGGAAAGAGTCTGTAGATACATCCCTGTCTGCCCTGTGACACTGCTATTGTCTCCTCCCTGGGTGTGGCCAACCCTGGCTCAGAGACACATGACTCTGTCAAGACCAATGATCCCATCTGGACCAGCTCAGTGTCCTGAGGGACAATTCCAAATACTTCATCCAGTCTATCGTTGCTTCCTTTGATACGAACTTCATGACTATCACTTCAGGGGTCACCCATGACCACTAGTAGCCTGTGTCCCTCTATCGGTCTCATGAAATTGGCGTGACTTTGCTGACAGTGTTTGAAGCCATTCCCATATGTGAAGGGATGATAATAGCGGCATCGTATTAATGCACAGGATTCACACGATCCCACTTTCTCCCCAGTCTGGTAGTCCACATTTGTCTGCTCAAAAATAGCTTCTGGCTATCTCCTTTATTCGTACCATGCCAGGATGCCTTTAGTGCACTTGTTCCAGCATCTTCCCTCTTAACAGGAGAGGAGTAACAACTCTTATTCCCCTACATTAACTCCCAACTCCTGGACAGGTAAGGGCATAATTCTGGGAGGTTTCCATGAATGGTCCTCCCTTTGAAGACTAAGTCCACCACTTGGTTCAAAACCAGATTGTTCCAAGCAACGGTCTGCTCCTGATTAGCTGGCACCAGCATCTTGGGAGAAGTACACACTTTTCAGGTTGTAGTATTCCCCGGTAAAAGCAGCCTTGACAGGGCATCTGTGATGCTGTGCTTCTCTGCCTGTCAGTATTTGATGTCATATGAGTGGGCTGACAGAGCCAGTGCCCATCTCTTCAGGTGTGCTACTGCCATTGACAGTACACCTGGATTTTGGGCCAAAAACGGAGGTTTAGAAGTCTGTGGTCAGTCAGTAGCATGAAGTGCCTGCCAAGGAATTGAGTGAACTTTTTCAATGCCAAATACGATACTCAGTCCTCCTTTTTCAACTTGAACATAATTCTCCTCAGTCTTTATTAGTGACCTCAGTGCAAATGCAGTGGGCCCTTCCTCTCCATTCGGTAATATATGTGACAATACAACACCTACACCAACCCCGTAGAAGCGTCACACGCTAACTGTAGTGTCAAGTTTGTGTCAACATGTGTTAACACTGCCAGTATTTTTAAGGCTTACTTCACCAGCTCATTCTAAGCTACCTCACGTTCCTGGGTCCATTTCCACAGCCACCTTTTTCTCAGCAACCAGTGCAGGGATTTTGGCACGGTTAGCAGAACTTACTTTAGTAATTCACAAATCCCAGGAATGAGTTCAGTCGAGTTGCATTCTCTGGTCGAGAGGCCTTTGTGATAGCCCCCATCTTCTTGCGTGCTGTGTGGAATCCCTCCCCAACAATTACGTGGCCTGAGTACTCTAAGGAGCCTTTTTTAAAAAATCGCATTTCTTTCTTTTTTGCTTGTAGGCCATGCTCCTGCAATCTTCTTTGGGTTCCTTCTTAATTTTTTTCAAATGCTGCTCTTCCAAGGATTCAGTAATCAAAATATCATCCTGGCAACCTGCTTGATACTTGATCCATGTCTGCATAATGCAGGGTATTCCTCTGGAACATAGCTGGTACTGATGCGATGCCTACAAGTCATCGCTTGTAGCAGAAAAGTCCCCTGTGTGTCACTATCATCAGCAGCAGCTGAGACTCCCTCATGACCTACATCTATAGCTAGGCCTCTAACAGATACATATTTAGAAATTTCATGTCCCCCGCCAGTCCACTGATTAGGTCTTTGCAGTCGAAAGGGGTATTGGCCCATTGGGTTGACTGTGACCTTAAAGTCGCCACTAATCTTTACCACACCATCTGTTTTTAAGACCAAAACAATGGGAGTGACTTGATCACTCATGGTTACTAGTTCCAGTGGTCCCAGATTCACCACCCTTCACAGTTCTGCCTCCACATCCGGCCAGATGGCGTATGGTACCAGATGCATCTTCAGACTCCTGAGGCTCGGGTTTCAGCTGTAATGTAATTTTGACTCATTTTTGTTTCCCCCAGGATCACCTTTGAAGGCATCTTTGTACTTGTTCAGGATCTCTTGCAAACCCATGTTTTGAGTTCACCCAGCCTATTAAGCATACCCCAGTTCAACCTTAAGTTTTATAACCAGCGGTGTCCAAATAATGCTGAGTGTTTGCCTTTTACCATGCAAAGTAACAGTTCTACACACTGGCCTGTTAACTGTACTTTCAGCAGTACGCAGCCCTTCAGTGACACTACTTATTCCATGTATGTTTGTAGTATAATCTTGGTAGACTTCAGTCGTAGTGCCCTCAATTTCATCTTATAGACAGATTTGTGAATTGGGGCCCCACTGTGCCTGTATCCACTTCCATTTTTACTGTCTTCCTCTCTGCTTTGGGAAGAACCTAGAAACAATCAATTTCACACTCACTTTAACTGAAACTCCTGACTCTGGGCCATCTTCTGCAGACCAGCTGGCACTGTCTACTCCCAGGCTGGCAGCATGTACCTTATGCCTTGTCCTCAGGGTTGTTTCTTTCTAACTCTCCTTATTTGGGTTGTTACCTGGCAATTTCGGGCAATATGACCCACTCGCTTACATCAGTGGCACCGGGCTTCTCGAGTCCAACATGTTGACTCCTTGTAACCATTCTTGCTACATCGGCAGCATCCTTACGCACTTTGCCAAGCTTTCACTACTTGATATACCCTGGCGTCGTCAAGCAACTGGGTTGCCTTGCTTGTGGCCAACTCCATTGAGGCAGCATGTTCAAAAGCTGCCTTGAAATCCAGATATCTCCTTGTTAGGGTGGCGTAAAATCAAAGGCCACAAGCCAAATGGTCCCACAAGGCTTGGAGGAACCTTCTGAATTCGCAGTGTTCTCTAACTTCTTTAAGGTGGCCACAAATTGGGCAATGAATTCTCTTCCATGCTATATGCTGTACCTGTTTGTATTAATGGAAATAACCGCTATCATCAGCAGCTTATTTGCGAAATAATTTCATAACACTTAACATCACTCTGGGAATGCCTTATCTGCAGATTTCTCTGGTTGCACCAGACTGCTGAGAATTGCAAAGGTCTTGCTTCCAGTGGTACTTAAGAAAACTGGTACCGAGATGACCTCAGCCACTTTGTTCGCCTTTTAAGAACAAATTAGTGTTGCATTATAAAATTTAATTTTCTGACACTTCATCAAATGAGCCCATCACCCCAAACTGGACCACCATTTTGTTTTCCCACCACTTGAGTCTAGTAGTTTGCAGCCTGAGTCCCCTTGGTGAATGCTGTCCATGTCACCTGCTCACTCACCATCTGTGCTAGTGTACCATTCCTCCCTGGTGTCACCCACACCCCGAGTCCCCTTGCAAGTGCTCTCCACGACAATTTCAGTAACCCCGTTGCATACCCTCTTCTTTAGCCATTGGTCAGAATCCCTTCATAACTGCTGCTCTTGGCCCAATTACTAGTTTCCGTTTCCTTCCTGGCGTGGACTGTGGCCCGAATCCACTCATGACCACTTCCTTGATGTTACCTCCTTACACCGTTTGTGAAGTCTGGATGACCTCTCCAGACAGGAAAAAAAACTGTGTGCACATAGTTCATGTGCTAGATCCCACTCTCGTTGCCAAATGTTATGTTGGTGCTTCCTTTGCAGCCAGGAATTATATAGCGGGTAGACAAATGATAAATCTGAATAGGAATACTTTATTACTGATGCTCGCATCTCCACGACTAGTTCTGGACTGGACCCAAGCTCTGCCACTGAGTTACCTGTCCTGCTGCCTTAAAGGGGCAGATCCCCAGCCCCAACTACATTCATCACACAAAGCACCTTACTCTCTGCCCCACTCCCCGAATGCAGTTGTGGGCCAATAGTGCTGGCCACAGTGAGGTGTGAGGCCAGCAACACGGAGAAGAGAGCAGGCAAGAAGAGCAATGCGGCAGACTGCAGTGAGGGGAGAGGCCAGAGAGACAGTGGCAAGGTTTTGACCCAGCAGGACTAGTGGTAGGCTGGGAAGCAGCAATGGGACACACTACTTTTGGTTCCAACGAGCTGTGGATGAAACAATGGGGGAGGGGAGCTATAAAAAGAAGAAAGACAGTCAGTGGGATAGTGAAGGAGACGCAGCAACAAGGGCTGCAATATGACTGGTTCCAGCTACAGTGCAGTCTGGGAGCACAATGTTTTCATTACTGGTACCAACTGATTGGCCAAGACTTTCTGGAGGTGTATAATCGTATGCTTCTGGCAGGTAGCAAGTGTGTATCAATGAGGAAAATCACCCTCATCTATAAGCGGAAGTGGGAGAGAGAAGAAATTAGAAATTGGAGACCAATTTCACTGCTAAATGCAAATTACAAAATCCTATCCAAGGTCACTGCTAAACAGGCCAGATCTGCTCTGGGATCAGTGATTCACTTTGACCAATGTGTGCTGTACAGGGCAGGACAATCTCAGAGCCTCGTGCTCCTCAGGGATACGATCGTCCATGTGCAGGACAGGGAGCGGGGGTGAACACCTGCCTCATCAGCCTAGACCAGGAAGAAGGCCTTTGACAGGTTATCATATACCTACAAGTGGTACGTGCTCTGCAAAATGGGCTTTGGGGAGGGAATCTGTAATTGGATCTGACTGCTCATCACCAACATCAGTAGTGCAGTCTCAATTAAGGGTGGGAAGCAGAAAGTTTCCCGATCGGATCCAGAATCAGGCAGGGCTGGCAACACTCTCCTGCCTTGTATCTGCCCTGTATCGAGCCTTTTGCTGAATCCATCAGGAAGGATGTGAGCCTGGGAGGGGTGACTCCTCCAGGCAGTGGAGGCCTGCAGGTCAAAGCCTCCCTGTACATGGATGATGTCATTTTCTGATCCGATTCACTGTCAATGCGAAACTCATAAGCATCTGCAACCAGTTTGAACTGGCCTTGGGAGCCAAGGTAAATCGAGGCAAGAGTAAGGCCATGTTCTTTGAGAACTGGGCCGACCGATCCTTTATCCCCTTCGCCATCAGGACAGATCACCCGAAGGTGCTGGGAATATGAGTCAGAGGGGCTGCGGCATGCGCAAAGACTTGGGAGGAGCATATTACCAAATTGAGACAGAAACTGGGCTTTTGTGTGCACTGCCCCGTCTCCATTGCGAGTAAAATTGTCATCGGGTGTCAGGCACTCTGTTGTTGTACATGGTGCAGGTCTGGCCCATTCCCACAAGCTGCACCATTGCAGTCATCTGAGTCATTTTCCCCTTCACCTGGCTGTCTAAGGTGGACCGTGTCTGCAGGAATATCATGTACAAAATTTTAGATAAGCAGGAGAAGAACATTCTAAATACCACCCTCCTCCTGATGGCCATCTTTGTGTGTGGCTGCATCAAGCTGTACATAGACCCTCTGTACATAAGCTTCAAGCCTCAGTATGTACTGAGGTTCTGCCTTTTCCTGGTGATGCTAAGGATGGGATTGACCTTGTTGCCATGGAACACTCCAAGTAGTTGGACTTTTCGGTATCTCCTGTGCTTTGTGAAGAAATTTGCAAAGCAAAACACCTTTGACCACAGTTCCATCCGGAAGTGGTCAGCGGGTAGGAAAATCCTGCAGGAAAAGGAGAGGGTGGATCCTGTCTGGTTGTTTCCTGAGCAGACTGTCATAGTCATTTGGCAGAATGCCTCATCACTAGAACTTTCCAACAAGCACCAAGACACTGCTTGGCTGCTGGTGAGAACGGCGCTGCCTGTGAGATCCCTTCATGTACCTCAGAACACTACCACACACTGCCATCAAAGTGGCTGTGCGGATTAGAAACTGTCAAAAACCTTCTGCAATGTGCCTTTGCAAAGGAAGTCTGGAGAAAGATTCATTGGTTTTTGTCAAGATTTTTACTAAGCATTTCTACAATGCAGGATTCTGTGCTCTGTTCCCTGGGATGCATACCAAGACAAACGTCAACTGCGCCTGGAGGGCTATCAGTTCGATGAAAGAGGCTCTTTGGTCTACCTGAAACCTGTTGGTCTTTCAGAGCAAGGAGTTGAACCTAACAGAGTGCAGACTGGCACATTCCAAGCTCCTGGACTGCGTGCTGAGAAACGCACTAAAGCCTAGGGCAGCTGCCAGCAAAGCACAGCGGGGAATGACCACTGTCTCCGGTCTTTCAGCCAAAGTTTAATGAGGGTCCGTTCAGTTATTGGATGCCCACCTCAAATATATGTAACTGTAATCTTGTACAAGAAAGAAATGCCTTTGGCTTGTTTGCTGGATTGAGTCAACAGTCTTTGTTTCTTTATATGCTACTGTACAGAACCAAACTGCTTTAGTGACTATGTATGTATATGAAGATATTTTTAAAGTATATTTCTGAAATTAAAAAAACTTCCTGTTCAAGTGCAACAGTAAGATATACAGATATTATTAAGGGCAGTGGCCAGCGACTAGTTGTACATTTGAGGGAGAGGCACCAACAAACAACACACTGCATCTGGTTTCAGTGTGTTTTTTGCCCACAATGATAAAACCAACAGCACCACCCTCTTATACAAGTAGTGGGGAATATACCATCATTAAATGTGGAGGGTTGGCTAGCCAAACTGAAGCAGCAGCAAATTTGCACTACTTCCAGTTCAAGTACGCTGTCATGATACCAACATCCTGTTCAAGTTAGCAGATGTGCTGTAATTTTTCCGTCTTCGCGTGTTCACTGTGTTGTGAGGAAATAATCTAACAATTATTTCTAGACTTGTCAGCAAAAGCTCAGATCTTGCAACTAATTGACAAAACATTAATTCCTCAATGTATAACAATATAGTTTAAAATAAATGCTGATATCTACTTTTAGTTCAGCAAACTGTTAAGTGCAAATATATTTATGTATGCATGCCCCAATTCTGACCTTGAGTTAGTTCCTCAATCATTTGTGCAGTTTTAAATATGCTGATAAAGACATACTGATGTCAATAATATTCTTTTAAAAAGGACAGGTATTGGTGCTGAAATGTTTATAGTCATTAAGTTATTGTTTCAGGCAGACCTGAAATCTGATCTTCCTTCCTATTTTACAGTGTTGTGTGTCATTCCTATAGCTGCTTTTCCTTCCCTCCCTCTGCAGCTTTGCATGGGCTGAACCTTTCCAAATTTTCATGTTTCCTGCTTCTGTTTGTCTAGTTCCCAAGACAGCATAGACAAAAAAAATGTGCAATTAATTGGATTTGGCTCTGTAAAGTGAGCTTCAAAATTCACTTTAACCAACATTTGCATCATATTTTAAAATTATATTTTACATTTTTATTTAAAGCAATTGACTGAGGTAAAGTTGGTTGTTCACCTTAGAAACCAGTTTAAGCCAAAACACAATCAGTGCTTTCTGAAATACAATGTAATTTTAAAAATATATTCTAGATTTTAGTTTGGAATCTGTTATTTAATGTTTAATGATCAGTATGTCAATATACCTTTAAGTGACATGCCGATGATACCATCACTATCATAGCATTTGACCTAAGGGCATGAAGGTCATATATTCCACCTTACTCCAAATCACTAAGTGTGACATGCTACAAGAAGTATGCTACTACGTGTAACTTAGTAGCTTAACATTAGCCCAGATGTTGTGTCTGACGAATGTAATGTTTATATGTAATTGTTAGCTTGTTTGATTATTCAATATCACAATATTCAAGTCTAGTTTCCTATGTAACAAAGGATAACATAACATTGCCACATCAGGTAAAATACCCCACTGGAGTGCAAAATCACATCAAGCTCAAGGATAAATGGAAATGGATCCTTAAATAAAAGAAAGTCAGCTCAGATTTCCCAAAAATACAAATTGTGTTTGTCTAACTTAATTGCATTCTTTGGTGAAGTAATAGAGAGGGTTGAAGAATAGGATTGAGGGTCTATCGTTAATGTGAACTCTTGACTCGGTTTCTCTTTACTGAAATTGCCTGGTCTGAAGATTTTCAGCATTTTCTGACTTTTATCTCTTGGAGAACTATATGTACAGCTAATGAAAATATACATAGCAACAGTGCGTTGACATGCACAGACTCTGCAGCAGAGACTGTCAGTGGCACAAATGGTGCAGACATATTTGGAGTTGTGTCCCACCTTGTATTTCCTTCCTTCTTCGTGGAACACTAGCCTCAGGCTTGAGGTGGCCACAAGAGGGATGAGAGTGGTGTGCTGTCATTAGAGTCCCTACAGTGTGGAAACAGGCCCTTCAGGCCAACAAGTCCACACTGAACCTCAGAGCATCCCACCCAGACTCGTCCCCCTGTAACCCACCTAATCTACACATCCCCGAACACTGTGGGCAATTTAGCATGACCAATTCACCTAATCTGCACATCTTTGGACAGCAGCAGCCTCTGGATGTGCTCTACTGGTGTATCCATGATGAGGATGACTGCCTTGTGCATTTCTGCAAGCAGAGATAAGTGAGCAAGCTGCCTCCATTTCATCTGAGGCAACATGGCAGCACATTGTACGTGTGGCTGAATGTGGAGACCACTCTGCTAAGCAGAGCACTGAGTGGTTCTGTGGAGGTTACCTCCTCTGCAAATGCATGTTTTTTGAATGAGGTGTAAATATGGATGTTTGATACTAGATGTGTATGCTTCTGAAGGAACATTTGAAAAGGACAGTGAAACCTTGGCCAGATCTGTATCATCTATTAGGTGTGAGAGAGAATCTATTCGGGACTGTCTTTGACAGAAAAGCAAAACAGGCAGGTGAAAATAAGTTTTGAATAATATTGACCTGGATTAAAAGGACCCTTCTAAAAATATACTTGAATCAGGTAATCCAATTCGTTGATGAAACCCTTTTGAGACTTTCAAGTCCCGTCCCAGCCCCAACCACTTCCCCATGTAGCTGGAGCAGCTCTGTGTTCTGCATCTTTGCACCTCTTGCTCAGGCCTTTTTGGATAGGCTGCGATATGCACAGTGTCAGGACAAGCTGGAAATAGTTAAAGCCATTGTAAAAAGCTGTCTGTTGGGAAAGCATTGTTTCTTCCCTGGTGGGAGTCATTGAATTTGGCAGGAGACATTCCAGGACATTTCTTACTCAGTGCAGACCATGAAGATACCAAACATGATAAGACAATAGCTGCATTATTCATTTGGATGGCTTCCCATCTGTGCCATGAATATTTTATGCAGAACTTTTAGCCACTTTCTTCCCTCAGGTCCAAAGTTCTTCTGGTGGACTACATTTTGAATACTTTATCCTGTTTTGTTCATTGCGTCCCGGCAGTAGTGTGAGGAAAATATGGAGAAGGAGATGTTGGCAAAGTAATCTTATAGCATTCTAGATTGTAAATGACATGGAAAATGTAAATCTGGATAATTTATTTTAAATTGAGTAAGGCACATAGGTCTGAATTTCCCTTTTTCAAATTTAAATTTAATATTGGAAAGTGTTGCTTCATACAAAGCATTATCAATACATGGAGCACTTCTGTATACTGTTATGGAGACAAAACTACTTACTCTGTAAAATCACCACCATTTTAAAAAGCAGTTCTATGCTGCAGTAAGAAGATTTTGCATTTCATCTAGACAAAAGAGCCAAGATGGACTAAATGGCTCACCTCATAAGTAATTATTTTGCGATTCAATTAATAGAATTTCTAAACTTCATTAACAAGGAAATGTTTAATTCAGCCAAACAATATATGATGATGGCAGTAGTCACATCATGTGATTGCTTTATTTTAAAATATTTTACTCAATCTATAAAAGCAAAATGAAAATATTGAGATCTTCAGAATTAGTGTTTTTTAAGATTATTTAAAGCAAAATTAGTATGTAGTAATAACTTACAGCTCTAAGGCTTGTAAGGTACAGTTAGAGGACAGTCTTGTTCACATTAAAATCATGTAAACCTGTTGTACCTTCTAGTTTGTCCCACATTCCCAGACCCCTCCAGTCAGGAGGAACCAGCTCCCACAAGTCACAGACCAGACGGCCCAGACCTCACAAGTCACAGGCCAGGTAAGTACCTTTGCTTGGTTATTTTGCCACATCTGAAACACTTACGTGGTGGATGATACGTTGGTTTATTATAGAAATGTTAAAGTACGTAATAGGGCAGGAGAAGAAGTTCAAGAAAAGTCAGTTTTAACTCTTGTGCCTAATACAGGTTATTAAAATACAGTATTTGCTGTAATAAATTACTCCAATATGTTAGCTCATGATATTTCCTGTAACTTGATGTTATGAAGTGTTTGCATACCTGTCTTTTTGCCATTTTATCTTTGTCTCCCCGTATCTCTTTGTATTCATGTATTTATACACTTATGTAAGAAATTATACACCTATAATGTACCTCCTAACTCACACCTAAAATTCTTGACATCTTTCAAAGAAAGTATAAAAGAACATAGGGACTCTGCAAGAATCCTAGAGTCAGTTCCAGTTAAATCCCACTTTGGCCTTGCCCCTTCCTATATGCAACCTCCTCCAGTCATGCAGTCCTCCAAGCTATTTGTTCTGGCATTTTGTGCATCCCCGATTTTAATGGCTGCGCCATTGATGGCTTTACTGTCACCAAGCCCCTTTACGTCTCTCTAACTTCAAGACACATGAACATTTGAATTAAGAGTAGGAACAACTTGGACCCTTGAGTCTGCACTGCCCTTCAATAATATCGTGGCTAGTCTGAATATTCCATATTCTGTCCATCCTTAACTTTTTAAATCCCCTTGCTTATTAAAAATCTACCAACACCTGCCTTCAAAATATTTAAAGATGACTCTTCAACTACCTTTTGAGCTCCAAAGATTCAACTCTGAAAAAAAAATTCTCTTTTTATGTTGAAGAGGTTAACCCTTGTTTTAAAACAGACGTAATTTCTAGACTCACGACTACAAAATCGTTCTTTCCACATGCACCTTGTTAAGATCCCTCAGGATCTTATATGTTTCGATCAAGTCACCTCTTATTGTTCTAAACTGCATTGGAGACAGGCTTTACCTGTCTTTCCTTGTAAGATAACCTGTCCATTACAGGTGTTAGTCTAGTAAACCTCTGCATTTGCATCCTTCCTTTAATAGAGATCATAACTATACACAGTTAAACAGTTTGGGATTGTACTCATTAGAGTTTAGAAGAATGAGAGGTGATCTCATTAAAACTTAAGGGGCTTGACAGGATAAATGCTGTGCTGAGAGGAAGATTTTTTTCCATCGGGGAGAATCCAGGACCGGATGGAATAGCCTCAGAATAAAGGGACATCAATTTAAGACCAAGTCAGGGAGGAGTTGCTCCTCTGAGGATTGAGTGTCTTTGGAACCCCTGGCTGCAGAGAGCTATGGGGGCAGAGTCCTTGTGTATATTTAAGGCTAAGACAGGTGTATTCTTGATCATTGGAGGCCCCAAGGGTTACCTATACAGGTTATTAAAATACAGTATTTGCTGTTATAAATTACTCCAATATACGTTAGCTCATGATATTTCATGTAACTTGATGTTGTGAAGTATTTGGAAAAGGGCAGAAAAGTGGAAGTGACAAATGTCAGATCAGCCATCTTCCGTTAGGATGGTGTCACAGACTCAACAGAGCAAATGGCCTACTTAGGATTTCAGTGATGTCCTGTATAGCTGAAGCATAACCGTCCTTCTTTTGCATTCAGTTCCCTTTGCTATAAACTATAACATTGTGTCAACCTTTCCAGATTACTTGCTGTACCTCCTTGATGGTCTCTTGAGATTTATCAGCGAGGACACCCAGATTGCTCTGCATCTTGAGGCTCTGCAATCTCTCACTATTTAGATAATGCTTCTTTCTTATTCTTCCTGCCTACTCATTTAAACTATTTGTATCCCTTTTGTAACTTATTTATATCCTCTTCACAACTTACTCTCCCACCTTAAAAATGAACTCTTCTACCAGGCTTTTGATAATTTGTAATAATGTGACTTGCTGTCAAGTTTTGTTTAATAATGTTCCTGAGAAGCATCTCAACGCACCCTGTAATGTCAAAAGTACAGAATATATAAATACAAGCTGTTTTTAAAGGATAAGGTTAAGTGAGTGGGTAAAAACTTGACGTGGACTATAATGTGGGAAAATGTGAGGTTATGCACCTTGGAAGGAAGAATAGAAGAACTAAACATTATTTAAATGGAGAAAGCTGCAGAGGGATTTGGCAGTCCTCATGCATGAATCTCAAAAGTTAGTATTACCAGTTTAGCAAATAAAAGGAAAGACAAATGAAATGTTGGCCTTTATTTCAAAGGTAATGGAGTACACAAATAAAGTCTTGTGCTGTGAATGATTTTGGTTTTCTTAACTGAGGAAAGGTGTGCTGACTCTGGGGACAGTCCAGAGAAGTTTCACTAGGCTGATCCTAGATATGGAGGGATTTTCTTATGAGGAGAGATCGAATAAGTTCAGCTTGTACTTATTGCACTTTAGCAGAATGAAGAGTGACCAATATTGGAGCATAAAAGATTCTTAGGAGGCTTTACAGGGTAAATATTGAAGGGATTTTTCCTCTTGTGGGAGAGTCCAGAACCAAAGGATATAATCTGAGTTAGCCGCTTAGGACAGAGATGAAGAATGTCTTCTCTGAGGGTAGTAAATATGTGTAATTCTTTACAGCAGAGGACTGTAGAGGCTGGGTTGTTAAGTATATTTGAAGTTAGAATAGACTGTTGTTTAATCAGTTAAGGAAATCAAAAGTTATGGGTAAAAGACAGGGAATTGGAGTTGACAATCAGACATGATCTCATTGACTGGCAGTGCAGACTTGGTGGGCCAAATGGCCTACTTCTGCTCCCACATTTTATGGTCTTATTTTAAAGTTTGAAGTGTCAATGATAAAATAATTCTTTTGATTACTAAACTTTATTTACAGAATGGAAAAGTTCTATTTTGCAAACCAAGTTTCTAAAACCAACAGTTGAGTTAGTACACTTTCTACTTAATGGTTTGAATCTGATATATATGTGTCTGTTTTGAAGACCAGAATATTTTGCTTTAGTCTGGTGTAGTTTAAATTTGGTAACCTGATTCTAATTGAGCCATTGTTATGTTTTAGATCCTCCAGTGTTCCAGGGATTGGGAATGTCAGCTGCATTAGGAATTGCATTTGGTGCATTTGTCATTGGAGCATTACTGATTGCAGCTCTGTGGTATATCTATTCACACACTCGTGAGTACCAACTTAGATTTATTATTAGTACTATAGATATTGATAATTTGATATTTTACCTATAACTTTTACTCTCAATTTGCCACACTCCCCCTCTGATTTTCAGGTACTAAAAACCAGATTTTCAAAGGCTGTTGGGGCAGCACTGGTGGCGGATTAGCCAGGAATTTCACACTACCGGTTGGAAAGTTGATTTGATTTGGTAGAATAACGTGTCCTGTATCATTTTCGAGGACAGGTCTGAAAAGCCACCTGCCTACAAGCAGCAGGTTGCAAATGAAGATAAATATAAGTGTCCTCACCACCTGAAATTTACAGCCAAAATCTGGGCTCCCTATGATCACCAAAATATGGCCAATCAGAAGAGACCGCCTTCTCATGGCAGACTGGAAGGTGATTGCTCCAGCAGACTTTTTAAATCCCTAGCTGTTACAATATAACCAACTAAGCTGTAGCCTCAAGCTGCTCTGTGGAGGGTTACCCCTTCATTGAGGCTGGCATGTCAGTTGTAGGCTTTTTCTGTTTTTATATTTCAAAAAAAGTGATCAGAGCTTATCTATGGTTGGAGCCATATTCATTCTGTCCTGTCTACATTGGCAGCTCTTGACTCAGATGTGTCACTATTGGAGGGCATCCAGTTGGCTCTCCAGCCCATGTGCATCATCCTTAATTCGATGGCGGCAGTTACCTCTGACCACTAATTGGCCTCCCACTTGACAATCCCATCAGCGAGCTACATCAGGAATCTGGACGTTCTCTGTGTTGTCTTTCCAAGGACATTGATGTGGCCACTTTTGAAGTATTGTATACAGCACAGCATACAGTTTCTGGCCGTCCTGCTATAGGAAGGAAATTATTAAATTGAAGAGGGTTCAGAAAAGATTTACCAGGATGTTGCTGGGGCTGGAGTGTTATATCATCCATCACTTTTGCCCAGATTCCAGTTTGTGTTCCACAGTGGGTTTCCTTCCATTTAATTTATTTTAATCATATATTGTTTAACCCCTCTCAAAGTTATTTTTTAAGAACTGTTAGTACTTTTGAGGCCTCAGCTATAACCAGTCACATCCCTTTAAATTTCAGTTAAACTTTACTTTATTGCCTGTTCCCTTTTCAAGTAAAGCTAACTTATTGCGCCAGATAATGTTGCTCAAGTGGATGATTATATTAAAAAAAAACTTAAGCTAACTTCACTAAATTTATGCATAATCAGCTCAATATGAAGTTGGCTAGGTTTACATTTGTAGCTGGGTATTAAGGCTAAACCAAACTGCAAAATCAGTTCTAGTATTTATTAAACTTACTAGTAATGTTTGTATGTATTTGTGAATGAATATTAGGTTAAATTAGCACTGGTCACAACTTTTATGGAGATGAATAAGGAAGCACTGTAAATGTGTATGCAGGTCTATGACACTTGTGCTCTTGAAATTTTGATTACTAGTTTGTTACCCATTTCTACCTTGTAGGTCCTTCTGAAAAGAAGCAGCCTGTTTTCACTAATCCACCTACATCTGAGAACAGCAGCACCAATCACAGCATTAGTAGCACCCAAAGTACCCCATGTTCTACAAGCAGTGTTGCATAACCATCATCTACAATGCTTTCAACATTACTGACTAGTTAAAATATGTTGTTTATATGACAACTGCCTTTTATTTTTTTGCAAAATTCTTGAGTAACCTATGGTGAATTCAACGGTAAAACATCTTTGAAAGTGATTTAACAGCTGCAAAGAAAACCCATTTTCAAAAAGAGAAATGACTTGTGGCATTACAGTTCACCAACTGCAACTCCAGTAGCAGATCTGCCTAATGGGTGCCAGGCATCTAGAGAATAACATTGTCAGACAGTGACTACAATGAAGGTGATGCCTTAAACTACAAGGGTAAAAGTCTGATTTCTTACTATTGTTTGAAGATAAGGCTAGAATTAGCCATGAATATTCAGGTATTTGTGTATTTTTAATATTTAAGTACTAGTTTAATATTTTATGCAAGGGTTTAATAACTTTTTTCACTTTCTCTCATGAGAGATTATTGATGGTAATGTAAGCTATACGGGTGTGCTTTATCATCAGTGGGTGACAGTATTCACTCCTATGTGGAATGCAGCCATAACCAGCCAAAACAAGAAATTGAGCAATTATGACTTAAAGGGTGATTCCACAATCCTGTCGAATTGTGCCCAATAGACTTTGATAGGACATCACTTGAGAGAACTGAAGCTGCTGGTTTTGTGGCTTACGTCTTTGTCCCATGCCCATTTCAGTACAGTTGCCCACTAGGAGAATAAAAACACAATTATCACAATTTTTATCAAGATACCAACTGAATTTAACTAATGGAAAATTTTGCACCCTGCACACAAATTACAGTGTCACTGGTAGTAACATTCATTTTTAAAAAGGGAAAATTGAAGATCATGATGAACTAAGTAACAATTAGAAAAAAGCTGACTTATTAAAGTATGTTACAGGGAACCAAGAAAAAGTAAACCACTTTTACAGATTTTTACATTGTGCCTTTTATGTAAAAGCAAATCATGAATACAGTTTATGACTACAGAATTATTAAATGTACACTGCCAGGAATCCTGTTGAATATCCTAGAATCATAATTTTGAGTTCCCAAAAGCCACAAAACAAACTCCCAAGTGAGTACTGTATCTATGTGGCCTTTAGAAATGATTATTAAAGAGATTACAGTTCTAAGAGCTGTGTTTACCAGAATTTAAACTCCTACCCAACAGCTGTTTGAGTCAGTTCACTGCTGGCCAATAAAAGGGAAAGTCCATGTCCAATGACACAGTTGGCTTTCAGTTGAATTGTACTTCAACCTAATTTCCAACCATTACGATTATCGATATCAATTGGAAAGGACACTGTACCAGTCCATTTTATTTGTAAACTCATTATCTTAGGATATGTTATGTTAAAGTTACTGTAGAAATGCATGTTTTTCATGTTTGGCCATAGAGTAGAAAATACAAATTAAAGTAAAATGATTTAACAAGGTGTAGAGCTGGATGAACACAGCAGGCCAAGCAGCAGCAGAGGAGCAGGAAAGCTGACGT
>JAHRHZ010000035.1:30034989-30052345 GCA_024137785.1 Ginglymostoma cirratum
AGGAGATAGGTCAGTCCAGGGAGGACGGACAGGTCAAGGGGGCGGGATGAGGTTAGTAGATGGGCGTGGGGCTTGAGGTGGGAGGAAGAACAGGTGGGGACGAGCTGGGCTGGTTTTGGGATGCGGTTGGGGGAGGAGAGATTTTGAAGCTTGTGAAATCCACATTGATACCATTGGGCTGCAGGGTTCCCAGGCTGAATATGATTTGCTGTTCCTGCAGCCTTCGGGTGGCATCGTTGTGGCATTGCAGGAGGCCCAGGATGGACATGTCATCTGAGGAATGGGAGGTGGAGTTGAAATGGTTCGCGACTGGGAGGTGTAGTTTGTTGCGAACTGAGCGCAGGTGTTCCGCAAAGCGGTCCCCAAGCCTCCGCTTGGTTTCCCCAATGTAGAGGAGGCCACAACGGGTACAGCGGATGCAGTATACCACATTGGCAGATGTGCAGGTGAACATCTGCCTGATGTGGAAAGTCTTCTTGGGGCCTGGGATGGAGGTGTGGGGGCAGGTGTAGCACTTCCTGCGGTTGCAGGGAAAAGTGCCGGGTGTGGTGGGGCTGGAGGGGAGTGTGGAGCGGACAAGGGAGTCACGGAGGGAGTGGTCCCTCCGGAAAGCAGACAAGGGTGGGGAGGGAAAAATGTCTTTGGTGGTGGGGTCGGATTGCAGATGGTGGAAGTGTTGGAGGATGATGCGTTGGATCCGGAGGTTGGTGGGGTGGTACGTGAGGACGAGGGGGATTCTTTTTTGGTTATTATTGCGGGGACGGGGTGTGAGGGATGAGTTGCGGGAAGTGCGGGAGACACGGTCGAGGGCGTTCTCGACCACTGCGGGGGGGAAGTTGCGGTCCTTGAAGAATGAGGACATTTGAGATGTGCGGGAGTGGAATGCCTCATCCTGGGAGCAGATGCGGCAGAGGCGAAGGAATTGGGAATAGGGGATGGCATTCTTGCAGGAGGGTGGGTGGGAGGAGGTGTATTCCAGGTAGCTGTGGGAGTCAGTGGGCTTGAAATGGACATCAGTTTCTCGGTGGTTACCCAAGATGGAGACAGAGTGGTCCAGGTGAACTTCAGGTTGGGGTGGAAGGTGTTGGTGAAGTGGATGAACTTTTCGAGCTCCTCATGGGAGCACGAGGCGGTGCCGATACAATAGAGGGATATGGGCCACACGAAAGCAAAAGGTTAGTAGTTTAGAAAAGGTATTATGTATCAGCACAGGCTTGGTAGGCCAAAGTGCCTGTTCCAGTGCTGTACTTTCATGTCATTACTATTTTTACACAAGGAAGGTACCACATTGTGGATAGTGGGAAATTAATGATGAGAAGTAAATATAGCAGGTGAAAAACAATTGCTAATGTGACAATTTGGGGTTTTTGATGTTTTGTACCTTGTGCAGTGCATGGCCAAAATGGATCACAAACCCTAAATTTGGTAAGGGAAAAGGAACAAGTTGAAGCTACATAAAATTGTTAAAATTGCTTCAGTCAAGCACTTATCTTGCTCAATTTTTAAAATAGACCGCTAATCACAACCAATTTTTATGCTGTTCTCAAAGCCCAGCTTTGCCAATATACTAATAATGAATATCATGCTTGATAAATGGGAATGATTAAGTCAGTGTCAAGGATGAGACAGTTGATAAAGGCAAATCTTCAAACTGAATATTTTGTAACAGTATGAAAAGTTCTGCATAATTAGATTTTCTACATGGAATAAAAGTGCAGAGTAATATGGCTCAGCAATGTAATAATATTTCAGCCATGGTTACCAGATTATTTTATACACTATCTACATAGTCAGTTTAATGTAGCTTGCTCTGATATTTCTTGATATTTGCTAGTTCAGTTTGAGTAGACTATTTAGATGTATGCAATTGCAAAACTGTCACAAACAGAGAAACATTCACTGTTTCAAAAAACTGCAGTGACAATATACATGCATGTATGAGATTTGTACAGCAGTAGCAAAACACCCTTCTGTCCTGAAGTTTGCTTACATGTGTAATCTTAATAAGAACTTATTCAATTGTTTTTTGGCCACCCTTCCTCCAACCAAATTTTGTCTCTGCTTAGTTTGTCTAGTAGTTGCACTAATTCTGATCAAACTTGTGACAACAAATCCATCGGTAAGGGTTTCAGTAGCAAGGGAGGCAAAAATATTGATTATCAGAACCTTAGCACAGGATCAAATATAACACCAATGTTTAATTTCAATAAATTGCTAAGATGAGGCATTTGTGCTGAGGACTGAAAATAATGCTTTGCCTTCCAAATTTTTGTTGCAGGACTGAATGAACAATTTCCTTCATCTCAGAAGCAGTTTGACGCTTTAAAAAGCATAGAGAAAATTATAACATTGAAATTAAGCTGTGTGCACAAGACAGGATGGCATTTTAAACAAGCATCTGTGAAGTTGTGGAGATTAGCGAGTTATCTTGGAATTTACCTTGCCTCTTCCTTAAATATCAACCTGTACAATCAATAACCAACCCTCACTAGTTGGACATGATCTTGGCAGTCATCAGCTGCTGTTATTCTTCAAGAATGGCATACAGAGGTATACTAGAGAAATTCTGAATATGTTGAGAGGATAGGATGCAAAGTGCAGACATTCATTCAAACTAGCACTGAGCAGCATTTGGGGTTTGTGTTTTGTTTCAGCAGAAGATTGGAAAAAAGGTCGAAGCATGCAAATTTTTCCTTTGGGGAGGGTGAACTTAAAGTTCTCAACTGCCACACTTTTGCCTGATTCAGGCAGAAAGGGTACAGCTGTGTCTTTGGACAGGAATGACATAAAAGCAAGTTGCTAATTTCAGCCACCATCACTTATAATAATTATTGATCACTTATGAAATTACTTGTCACGGCTTCTGTGTATCCTTGCCTGAGCCTAGAGCTGTGTCTCTGACCATACATTTGGCAAGCATTTTGGGGAGATGGAACTGGCCCTTGAAAATGTTGATAGTCTGATACCTCCCTGTCAACCTTACCATCATGGGTTGAGAAATCCTGCCACGATTGTTACAGACCAATTACCCTAGCCTCAGTAGTGGGCAAGATTTTGGAGTCCATTGTGAAGGATGAGATTTCTGAATATTTGGTTATGTGTAATAACATAGGGCAAAGTCAGCATGGTTTCGTCAAGAGAAGGTTATGCCTGACAAATCTGCTAAATTCTTTGAAGTAATGAGCAAGGTAGACCAAGGAGAACCAATGGATGTTAATCTACCTGGACTTCGAGAAGGCCTCTGCTAAGGTGCTACACAGGAGGCTGCTGAGTAAGATAAGGGCCTACGGTGTTAGAGGTAAGATGCTAGCATGGATAGAAGATTGGCTGTCTGGCAGAAAGCAGAGAGTAGGGATAAAGGGGCCTTTCTAAGGATGGCAGATGGTGATGAGTGGTGTTCCGCAAGGGTTGGTGCTGGGACCACAACTCTTCACTTTTTACATTAATGGTCTAGATTGAAGGAACTGTGGGCATTCTGGCTAAGTTTGCAGATGATACAAATATAGGTGGAGGGACAAGTAGTATTGAGGAAAACGAGGCTGCAGAAGGACTTGAGATAAACAGGTGTAGAGCTGGATGAACACAGCAGGTCAAGCAGCGGCAGAGGAATAGGAAGGCTGATGTTTTGGGCCTACTTGGCCTGCTGTGTTCATCCAGCTCTACACCTTGTTATCTCAGATTCTCCAGCATCTGCAGTTCCTACTATCTCTGCAGAAGGACTTGGACAGGTTAGGAGTGGGCAAAGAAGTGGGAGATGGGGTACAACGTGGGAAAGTGTAAGGTCCATGCACTTTGATAAGAAGAACAAAAGCATGGACTATTTTCTAAATGGGGAGAAAAATTAAGAAGTCTACAGTGCAAAGAGGATTGGGAGTTCTCGTCCAGGATTCTCTCAAGATAAACTTGCAGGTTGAGTCAGTAGTCAGGAAGGCAAAGGTAATGTTGGCATTTATTTCGAGAGGACTTGAATAGAAGGTGCTCATCAGACCACATTTAGAATATTGTGTGCAGTTTTGGGCCCCATGTCTCAGGAAGGATGTACTGGCCCTGGAGTGGGTTCAGGGGAGGTTCACGAGAATGGTCCCAGGAATGGAAAGCTTAACATATGAGGAATGTTTTAGGACTCTGGGACTGTACTCATTAGAGCTTAGAAGGATAATTGAAACTTTCAAAGTGGATGTTGGGAAGCTGCTTCCATTCATTGGTAGGCGAATCTAGGACCCGAGGGCACAGCCTTAGGGTAAAGGGACCTTTTAGAACGGAGATAAGGAGAAACTTCTTCAGTCAGAGTGGTGAATCTATGGAATTCAGTGCCACAGAAGGCTGTAGAAGCCGGGTTATTTAATTCATTTAAAACCGATAGGTTCTTGATAATCAAGGGTTACAGGGAGAAAGCAGGAGAATGGGGTTGAGGAACTTGTCAGCCATGATTGAATAGCAGAGCAGACTCGATGGGCCAAATAGCCTAATTTCTGCTCTTATGTCTTACGGTAGTTGGTATCAATGGAATACCCGAGCCTCTCCATGCAGTAAGGTGACAATCCATGAAAAGGAATATAACAGCATCAGAGAGAGAAAAGCAGCTTTGAAGGAGGTTTCCATTAAAGTTGCCAAAAAGAGTTTGGAATCAAACATAATAAATGACAATTGTCAAATTACTGAAGTGCTGTAGAAAGCAAGGAAATTCAGGACCGTAACTTATCTTTTGAGTTGAGCAAGTGTTAAATATGCACTGTTTTACATTAAAGCAGCATGAAAAAAATTGTCATTTATTGCATATTTTGCAGCACAGTAATTTATAGCAAAATCAGAACTGCAATAAATTTTTCAATCATTTAGTTTAAAATAACTTAAACCAATTACATTATAAGCATCAAAGTACAGCACTGAACTTGATTCATTTGGGTGAATTGAGTAGAAATTTGAATTAATACTTAAATCAAAAATAAATTAAACAAATATCATCTTTTTAAAAATTTGCTGTGCAGAAACTTCCTTGAAAATTATGAAATATACAAATTAGAAGAAAGTACAAACAATCTGGAGGAAAACTACAATAGTTTTTAAAAGTATTAAATATTAATTAAAAAGAAATCCTTGTACTTTTTAACCCCAATTTTTTTTTTTCCCAACCACCAACCCTCCCTACTCTTCCATGTTGATCATTCAATCTGCATCTTGGAGCCACCCAGAGAATAGACATATTGTCATTAACTTATTAGTGGCAACACTCAATTCAAATCAGTGGAACAGAACATCGGGGTCACTGAAAATAGCTACTTAACATTGCTTTCATATCAGTGAATTCTAAAGTATAAAACCAAAACGGACAGCCTAGTGTGCATATTGGGATAGTGCAGCTGTTTCTAAACATCTGAAACCACCTGAATCATTGATAAGAGATAAAAGGTACTGCAGATGCTGGAGAATCCGAGATAACAAGGTGTGGGGCTGGATGAACACAGCAGGCCAAGCAGCATCATAGGAGCAGGAAAGCTTGACGTTTCGGGCCTAGACCCCACACCTTGTTATCTCCACCTGAATCATTAGCAGGTTTTGGCTGGTGGTTATTCATTTTTCATGGCACCATCATATATTTTGTGATTTTCCAAGTATAAAATCAAAGTAACAGCAACAGATCCCAAATGCACTCATGAACCAGTGTCATAAGAATAAAGTGACTGTTCACATGTAAAGAATGCAAAAATGCTGATGCAATTCCAGGTTGTTAACAGTTCATGTTACAGAGAAATGAAATCATGGGTTATCTTTCAAATACAATGTTCATGTAGAGGTTTCAATTTCCTTGTTAAGATGCAAGGTATGTAGAAAATGATGGCAACGCTTGAAATGGGGTAATCGTACGTGACACAGTGACAGTACAGGGAACTAAGCCTTGCAATAAAGTTTCTTTTCCAGCTTAAGAGCACACATTCAAACAGTTAATGTAACAGATCACTTGCAGCAGTTGTATGTCTAATTAAGTACCTGGTAAAATGCTATTTTTCCATTATATAATTAGGAGTTTGACAGCTGCTCTTAAGTGATTTCCTGTTTTTTTTTAAAAGTCACTGTTTAGGATTACTTACTAAAGTTGCAAATTTTTAGAAATAACTTCTTTCATCTGCAAGCACCGACAACCAAATGTCTTATCCAATCAAATATGGTTACAGTATCCAACAGCCACTTATTCCAGAGATCAGATCATAAGCTATAAGTGTGTGCATTTTTTGACTTAAATGATTATTCCATTAATCTCAGATTGCTAGTGTGAGACCCAACTCAAGGCGACTTTGTAGCTGATTGCTAAGAAAAGAATAGCAGAACCTCTGCTAGATGTCTCCTATCTTCCTAGTCTTTGTGGAAAGGACATGGATCTTCAATTGGTGAACTTGCATGCTGACAGGTGATGGTTATAAGCACATTACATGATAAGGAATTAGAGATGGAGCTTGCAAATGGTTACTGTCATCAGACAGAGAAAACAAAGTTTTTACCCATGCCAACATTAGAACATATTCAGAATCATACAGAACATTGCTAAAGAGAGCAGGGAAGTCAAAGCATTTTGTCTTGCACATGCTAGGATTGAAACAAAAGAAAAACAAATTCAGAACTGTACAATAATTTTCTACATCATGCTTGGTATGAAGATGCAACAAGAGCTGTTCACCGTCAATCCTAAATTTAAACCAGGCAAGTCAGTACTGATTGGTTGGTGGATTACCATGGGCTGTCCACAGCATGCATCTTACAAAACTCAGAAGACTGTGTCAAACTTAACATGATTCAGCTATTAGACAATACCTAAATCATTACTCTCACACAGGTCTTTGGAGTCAAAAGGTAATATGTTCACCTGTAGCACCTTTCCACCACCTCCCCCCAACCCCAACTGCTGATGAGAAAAGGGCTACACAGCTAGCCAAACTCTGCTGCAGCACCATGGCAACCCCCTGACCAAACTAAGAATTACCTTGCCTGGTGTGAATTTAGTTACTTAACATTTAGCAGTTAAAAGCTCTGATAAAGGGTCATCTAGACTCAATGTTAGCTTGCTGTCTTCGGGGCGCTGTCTGACCCACTGTGATCTCCAACATTTGTCGTTTTCAATATTGACAGTTAACAGTCTTTCTTTACAAATTATTTGGCCGACTGTTTCACAGGTGTTGCTTTTTTTTCCAATCCCTGTTACTTTTCAGTGCTGTTTATTTTGAAGCAATTCAACTGAAAAAAAACTGAAAAGGCAAGCCCACCTAGACAATCACAAAGTGCACACAGAAGTGTTCCAACTCCCCTACACAGGGACATCCGAATGTCATTGTGCTTAACAGAAATGATGCACTCCCCAGAATAAAAAGAAAAACAAGAGGGCAAGTTACCTCAAGTATTCATGTGCAGCTATTCTCAGTCACAGTAGTGACAACAGGAGTGAATCACTCCACTATTTTGCAGCAAGTTTACATTCCAGTTTTTAAGACAGCACCCTTCATATTCTGAAGCAAGGGATCTTGTTAAAGTCTACAATAAACACAACATAACCACCTTCTGTGAGCAATGCAAAAGAAAGGAAGGTATAGAGACAGTCTTTCAGCTTACTCTGTCTCACAGTTTGGGGCTGAGTACGTGCTCCTCCACAAATCAAGTTAATGCAAATCTTAGATGATTATGTTTTACAGGATTACCAGTGAAAAATCTAATGGATAATTCACGTTAGGCTCCCAGCAATGCTATTTTGTAGCAAATCAGATGCAAAAGCAATCCTTGCTGACCCTTTGCGATTACTCTCCACTCTGTTGCTGAATTCTTGACTGAAATACACCATGCCTTAGAATCATATACAGACATCTAGCATTAGGATCACATGAGCAGTCACCACTGCAAAGTGCTGAGAATGTAACCACACAACGATTGAGAAATATACTTAGTTCCACCTGTCTTGGTTTTTAATTCCCCTCCCCAAAGAGTCTATTATTCATTTGAATGGAATGCAACCGGACTTTACCATTATACATGAAGCATCAATCACTACATAGAACATATTGATATTTACATGTTCTTCATTTTGATATGATGGTGGGCACAGGATCACATCTCAAACATAGCAGGCTGGGAACCTCTGAGTAAAGGACACTACCATATGAATGGATGGGTTAGAACCAGGAGTTAAAAGATATCATCTATTACACGGGTGAATCTGATGAAATGTGCGAGACAAAATTAATTTCCAACCTACCTCTCCCCCCACCAAATCCCTCACCTTTGACGATTTTAACAAGCTTTGCACGTATATTATTCAATTGGAAAACATGGGAGATTTACAGGTGGTGGATGATTTCGCGATTTAAAAAACGTTCAGTTGTGTGTAAGAGCACTTCTGAGTATTGGGGAAATAAAGATTTATTTCCACATTAAATTACACCGAATCACTCTCTGTTCTGGCGAAGACTTCACAGAAATGCATTTTTCTTTAATTCTTTCATAGTATGTAGACCTCGCTGGCCAGGCCAGCATTTATTGCCCATCTCTAATTGCTTGGGAAGTAGTGGTCAGCTGCCTTCTTGAAATGTTGCAGTCCAATGAAGGGTAGGCACATTTCACACAATATTGAAGGAGCAGCAATTATAGTTTCAAATCAGTATGGTATGTGGCTTGGAGAAGAATGCTCAGGTTACAGTATTGCCATGTATATGCTACCCTTATTCACCCAGGTGGCACAGGTCACACATTTGAAACAGTGCTATCTAAGGAGCATTGTCTACAAGCATTGTCTCAGCAATTGACTACTGTCTTACCCTAAGAGGACTGTTGAGGGAGCCTCTGCCTATAAATGACAACCAGGGAAAGGTTCTCCTGCCCAATTCATCCAGCAGCGAACCAAATCCGTCTTTTACGTGGATGGTATTGTAAGCTTATCAATTACAAATCATCCTGGACTTTTGATTTACAATTCACAACTATAATTAGTAGTGTTCATTAATCTTTCTTTGCAAATAATCTGGGTGACTGTTTCTTTGATTTTGTTTTTTTCAAATCCGTGTTTTTTTTATTTCTGTTTCTTTTGAAGTCTTTCAATTGAAAAAGCTGAAAAGGCAGGCCCAGCTAGACAATCACAAAATGCACACGGAAGTGTTCCACCTCCCCAACACACACTGACACCCAAATGCTAGTGTATATTTACCAGAAATAATGCACTTCCCAGAATAAAAAGAAGAAAAATCAGAGGGCAAGTTATCTCAAGTATTCATGTGCAACTACGACAGGAATGAACTACTCCATTATTTTGGACCAAGTTTATATTCCAGTTTTTAAGACCTATAAAATGTAAGACTTTTTCTTTTAAATATTTCATGTGCAAAAATTTATCTAATACATGCCATTAGACATCATAAACTGGCCTACTCTTCACACACAAAGCCTGCAAGAGAAAGTTATTATCCCACGATGGCCAATTTCCTTCTGGTGAAATGAAAGGTTCCACTCAGTCAATACCATCACCTTGTGTTAACTCTTCTGCATCAAAATACTTAGTATCTGAACAATGTCCAGTACAACAGACCTAGAAACTATTCCCCTAGCCAACACTTCCTCCATAGTAGGTCATTAGAGCAAGGTCTGAAAACAAAATCACTGAGACAAGGACGAGTCAAGAAGTTTCAGGCACCCGCCTACGAGGTGGAGGCTTCCTGTGATCAGGATTTGTACGGTTGAAGCTTCCTTCAGTGCTGCAGCTCCTACTGGATGCATTTTGAGTGGATTGGCTAATGAAGGCTGAAGGTCAGGATCACGTCCTTGTGTTATCCACTGCAAGCCATTGTTGATGCAAGGGAAGACAAGTGCACGAGTGGTTACCTGTTCACACTCTGGATCATGCAACAGCAGCATTTCATCATTCAAGTCATCCCTCTTAACAAATGTCATTGGGCCTTCTAGAGTACTGCCTGTTAAGTTCCATAAATTATCACGCTTCACCTCTGTAAGTTTACACCAGGCACGATGGTTGTCAAGGCAACGGCTAAGCATGTTCTCCAGAGACACTGTATAATTTTTCTGATCTGAGAAAACAAAATGTTGCATGTTAAACCTAGATCACCTTCTCTCGCAAATCTTTTGTGCTTACCTATATGAAAGATGCTACAGTTGGCAAACAAGACTCAGACAGTCCTAGAGTATCAGGTCAAATGCAGAGTGTTGCATTGTGATGAATGACTAGTTAGTTTTATTTTGGTGGTGGTTTAGATTATGAAGAAAGTTCCCGCCTTTACAATAGGGTCATAGGAGGTTTACTGTGCATCCAAGTTATCTAAGCAGACAGAATTTTAGTTTAATGTTTAATCTAATAATATTTCAATACTAGCATCAACCTGGATAACATGCTCAAATCAAGTACTGTCTGAGTCCACAACATATTGATTGAAAATTAGGGCTTCTC
This sequence comes from Ginglymostoma cirratum, assembly GCA_024137785.1. Taxonomy (NCBI): domain Eukaryota; kingdom Metazoa; phylum Chordata; class Chondrichthyes; order Orectolobiformes; family Ginglymostomatidae; genus Ginglymostoma; species Ginglymostoma cirratum. The sequence continues at coordinate 30,045,422 of JAHRHZ010000035.1, forward strand.
CCAAGTGAGCCAAACCATTTGGCTGTACCAGTTATTAGAAACACATACCTGGATTCAAAAAGGTTAACAAAGCCAATGATAGCAACCTTTTAGCATTTCAAAAACAGACAAAATGAAATGAAATGAAATGAAAACAGTTTTTCTTCCTAAATGTTACCAAACTGGTCAGTAACAATTTATAACCTGACTGAAAACATCTGAAAATTATTTCTCTGCATTGTCCCAGACCCAAAAGTCCCTTAACACTAACCTCAAGCTACAGCAGTTAAAAAGATTTCTGATTTCCCTCATGGCTATTCTGTACTTCAGATGAAATTGCAGGTACTTTATTTTCACTGTATTTACAACATAGAACCAAACCATTCAATCAAAGGGATCTATGCGTGTGCTTTCTTCAGCCACTGCAGTCACTCCATTCCTTTCTTCCTTGTATACTTATCTCATTCCCTCTTAAATGTTACCTATACAATATTTGTTACTAATCCTGAATCGTAACAGTCCCTTGTTACTGACTCACCAGACAGTGGAAATCCTCATCTATTTAACAGTTCGCAAACATGCAATTTTGAACATTTCATTTAAGATTCCCCTACAGCATAACCCTATGACAATGCTCATCACAATTATATTTTTTTAGTTGTTGCTCATCAGCTGCAACAATACCAGGGATCATGCGGACAAAGGCTATTATTGATTAGCTATCACTGTAGCCAATTTGTTTCTCAACTAAGGCGAATTACATTCTGTTGAAAAATTGAATCAACTGTCTCCCTATGCCAGTGTAACACCTTGCACTGATTCTCCCAGACAAAATGGCAATGTTTCCAACTATTATATGTTTTACCATGAACTTGGTCTGTTTGGCTCAATATATCCAAAAAGTGACAATTTATCAATAACGTTCAACAAAGTCGTTGAAGGTTTCACCTTTTTGGGAACCACATTCTGAAAGAAGCAACTTACCAGAACCACACTTACCAGCATTCAGATTTTGTGCCATGTCCAAGAGATTGGGGCAAAAAACAGCAAAATCAAACTGACAAGGCTGAAAGAAAACAAACGTTAGGTTTTTTTATTAGCTATAGATAAGATCAAATAATTTTTCTGCCCCAATTTCACTTTGCCTATATCAAGTACCAAATTTGGTCACCTTTATCTATTAGAACAACCACTAGTTTTACAATTTAACCATCTGCTCACTGCTTTAGAATTTGGCCAGCGTGGAGGAAGGTGGTTAAATTTGAAGTATTCCACTTTAATTGACTAACTTGCATTCTTTGTTTAAAAGCTTTTCTTCCCTGACTTAAGGCACTTCTCAAATTCCTTTTCTATTGTGACGAAACATTGTCTGAAGCAAACTCATCCATTTTTCCTCCCTCTCCCTCCTTCACCTAATGTTCCTGTGCTAAGTTACACCATTTTATTTGAGAAAGGAGGCATCATGCCTGTGCAGGAGCCAGAAGCAGGTGTGGAGCTTTCTGTTCTAGCACCAGTACTTTGCATCACTAGACGATGGCTTAGTGGTATCATCGCTAGACTATTAATCCAGAAACTCAGGTAATGTTCTGGGCACATGGGTTTGAATCTCTCCATGGCAGATGGTGGAATCTGAATTCAATTTTAAAAGATCTTGAATTAAAAATCTACTGATGACCACGAATCCGACAATTCAATTGTTGAATAAACACATCTGGTTTCCTAATGTCCTTCAGGGAAGGAAATCTGCCATCCTCACCTGGTCTGTAAGTGACTCCAAAGCCAGAGAAATGTGGCTGACTCTCGACTACACTCTGAAATGGCCTAGCAAGCCACTCACTAGAATAATCACTACAAAGTCTCCACAAAGAAATGAAACCGAATGGACATCCTGGCAATTACCCAGATACTTGAAAAGTCAATGGCAGAAATAGCTCTGTTGACCCTGCAAAGCCTTCTTTACTAACATCTGGGGCTAGTCCCAAAATTGAGGGAGCTGTCTCACAGACTAGTCACACAATATGACATAGTCATACTCACAGAATCATACATTACACACTATGTCCCAGATACCATCCTTGGATATGTCCTGTCCTACCAGAACAGACCCAGCAGTGGTGAAAAATAGTGGTATACAGCCAGGAGGGAGTTGCCCCAGGAGTCCTCAAAATTGATGCTGGACCCTCATAGCTTCAGCTTAAATATAGGCAAGGAAATTCCTACTGATTACCATGTACTCTCCTCCCTCAGCTGACGAATCAGTACTCCTCCATGTTAAACAACATCTGGAGGAAGCACAAGGAGCAGCAAGAGCGCAAAAGATACTCTGGGTTGGCGATGTCAACATTCACCAAGAATGGCTCAGCAGCAGCAGAACTTATCAAGCTGGTTGAGTCCTAAAGGACATAGCTACTAGACTGGGTGTGCGGCAGGTGATGAGGGAACCATAACAAGGAAAAATGCATATCTGACCTCATCCTTACCAATCTGCTGGTTGCAGATGCATCTGTCCATGACAGTTATGAGTAAGAGTAACCACTGCACAATCCTTACAGAGACAAAGTGCCGCCTTCATTTTGAGAATACCCTTCATCATATCATGTGGCATTATCACCATGCCAAATGGGACAGACTTAGAACAAATCTAGCAACTACAGTCTGAGTATCCATGAGGTACTGTGGGCCATCAACAGCAGCAGAACTGTACTACAGCACAAGCTTCAACCTCCCAGCCCAGCATATTCCCCCACTCCACCATTACCATCAAGCCAGGGGATCAAGCCTGGTTCAATGGAGAGTGCAGGAGGGCATGCCAGGAGCAGCACCAGGCACATCTACAAATGAGGTGTCAACCTGGTGAAGCTACCACACAGGACCACTTGCATGCCAGACAGCATAAGCAACAAGTAATAGACAGAGTTAAGTGATCCTACAACCAATGGGTCAGATCTAAGCTCTGCAGTCCTGCTACATCCCGTCGTGAATGGCGGAACAAAATTAAACACTCACTGGAGGAGGAGGCTCCACAAACATCCCTATCCTCAAAGTCAGAAGAGTCCAAAGATGAGGCTGAAACTTTCACGACGATTTCAACCAGAAGTGCTAAGTGGATGATCCATCTTGCTTCCTCAGTGGTCCCCAGCATCATAGTTGCCAGTCTTCAGCCATTTCAATTCACTCCACTTGGTATCCAGAAACAGTTGGAGGCACAGGACACTGCAAATGCTATAAGCCCTGACAACATTTCTAATTGTACTGAAGACTTAAGTTATAGAACTTGTCGCTCCCTTAACCAAGCTCTTCCAGTGCTATTACAAGGCTGACATCTCCCCAGCAATGTGGAAAATTGGCCAGGTATTTCCCATACCCAAAAGGAGAACAAACCCAACCCAACAAATTGCCACCTATTCAGCCTACTCTCGATCACCAGTAAAGAAACTGAAGATGTAATCAACAGTGCTATCAAGCAGCACCTCCTCACGGACACCCAGTCCAAGTTCTGCCAGGGCCACTCAGTTCCTGACCTTATTACAACCTTGGTTCAAACATGGACAAAATTTCAGAGGGAGATGAATGTGACAGCCCTTGTCATCAAGGCCACATTCGACAGACAGGCATCATGGAGCCTTGCAAAACTGGAATCAATGTGTAAGAGAGGGCCAACTCTGCTGCTGGAGTCAAACATGGCATGTAGGAAGACTGTGTGGTTCCACAACAGTTGTAGAACATCTCTGTAGGAGCTCCTCAGAGTAGTGTCCTCGGCCCAACCATCTTCAGCTGCTTCATCAATGGCCCTCCCTTCATCATTGACTGATTGATTTGATTTGTTGTTGCATGTACCTGAGTACAGTGAAAAGCTTTGTTCGCAAACATTGCAGGCAGCTCATAGTAAGGAACGACATACAGATTATAGGGTGAAAAAAAACGTGGACAGAGTGAGGCATACAGGTTACACCGCACAGGATGTGCGCGAGGCAAGAACAACATTAACTAAACCAACATTATCTGAAGTTGCAGAGTCCATTCATCAGTCTAACAACAGCAGGGAAGAATCTGTTCTTGAACCTGCTGGTGAGTGTGTTCAAGCTTCTGTATCTTCTGCCTGACGGAAGAGGTTATAGGAGAGCATTACTGGGGTGGGATAGGTCATTGATGATGTTGGCAGACATTCTATGGCAACGAGAGATGTAAATGGAGTCTACGGATGCAAGGTTGACTTCAGTGAAGGTCTGGGCCGTGCACACTACCTTCTGTAGTTTCTTTCGGTCCTGTGCAGAGCAGCTGCCATACAAGGCCGTTATACCCAGACAGCGTGCTTTCTATGCTGCATCTGTAAAAGATGGTGAGGGTCCTAATGGACATGCCAAATTTCCCGAGCCACCTGAGGTGGAAGAGGCATTGTTGTGCCTTCTTGACCATCGCATCTACATGGGAGGTCCAGAACAGGTTGTCGGTTATTGTCATTCCTAGAAACTTGACTATCACGGTACTACGACGCCAAGCCCTCAACCTCCTTTGTGTATTCTGACTCATCATTGTTTGATATCCATCCCACAACAGTCAGAAGGACAGAAGTGGTAATGTTTGCAGATGATTTCACAATGTTCAGCACCATTTATGACTCCTCAGCTACTGAATCAATCAATATTCAAACGCAATAAGATCTGGATAACAACCAAGCTTGGGCTGAAAAGTGACAAGTAACATTCGCTCCACACAAATGCCAGGCAATGATCATCTCCAACAAAAGACAATCTAATCACTGCCCCTTGACATTCAATGTCATTACTATCACTGAATTCCCTACTATCAACATCCTGAGTGTTACTGTTGACTAGAAACTCAACTGGACTCGCCATATCAATACAGTGGCTAAATGAGCAGGGCAGAAGCTAGAAAAAACTGCAGCGAGTAACTCCCCTCCTGACTCCCCAAAGCCTGTCCACCATTTACAAGGCACATGGTGGGCGTGAGATGGTTACTCCCTACCTGCCTGGATGAGTGCAGCTTCAATACTCAAGAAGCTTGATACCATTCAGGACAAAGCAGCTGGCTTGATTGGCACCACATTCTCAAGCATCCAGTCCCTCCACCACCAACTCTCAGTATCAGCAGTGTGGACTATCTACAATTTGCACTGCAGAAATTCACAAAATAGATCGTCAGATAGCACATTCCAAACCCATCTAGAAGGGCAGCGCAGCAGATAAATGGGAACACCACAGTCTGCAAATTCCCCTCTAAGCCAACCACCACCCTGACTTGAAAATATATTGCTGTTCCATTGCTGTTAGTGTATCAAAATCCTGAAATTCCCTTCCTAACGGCATTGCAGATCCACCTACAGCACATGAGCTGCAATGGTTCAAGAAGGCAGCTCACCACCACCTTCTCAAGAGCAACTAGGGACTGGCAATAAATGCTGGCCAGCGAGTAACACCTTTGTCCCTTGAGTGAATAAAAAAAAATCCTGTGACAGAGGAATTAGGTTCCAGTGTTTGTCTACCCTGCTAGCTTCTCTACTTAAAGAAAGTTAAATACACTGAAATGGAAACATGGAGAAGTCACAGATAAAAGGATTAATGGAACTAGATAGTCAACATTATTATTATCTTGCATTATCATTTTTATACAATTTAGTACATAAGGAGTATGTGACTGCATACTGCTGTAAATGGAGCAACAATTTACACATTGCACATCTTTTATGACTTCAACTTTTACAGGAATAATCCATTCAAACTAAATCGTCCAAAGGGACATAATGATTTAAAATAAACAGGATGTGGATGCGATAGTATGAAAGTTGCATATGAGGGAAGTAAAAGGACCTGTCTGTGTACAAAGTGAAACAGCAACTTCTTGTTTACAACAAACAAATAGCCAGACACCATAAGACACTGGAACAGAAGTAGTTCACTCAGCCCGTCAAGTCTGCCATACCAATTAAATCATGGCTATTCTGTATATCGTCGACTCCATTTCCTGGCCTTTTCTCCATAGCCTTTAATTCCATAATTGTTTTAAAAATCTGTCCAGCTCAAACTTGAATATACTTAACCACTCAGCCTCAACAGCTCTCTGCAGCACACCTCCTCATCTCTGCCTTAAATGGGTAATCCCTTATTCTGCAATTACGATCTCTGGTCCCAATACGTACCAGAAGGGGAAACAAACTCTCCATATCTACCCTGTCAACTCCTACAAAGAATCCTGTATGTTTCAATACTGTCACCCCTTATTCTTTGAAAGGTCAGCGAGTACAAGCCCAACCTGCTCAATCTCTCAAGAAAATCCCTCCATACCTGGGATGAATCTAGTGAATCTTCCCTGGACTGCCTCCACTGCCAGTATACCTTTCTTTAGATAAGGGGACCAAAACCTTACCCCACCCAGAATACTGTGAAATGACTGCTGTCTTATACAGTTTTACCAAGACTTATCTATTTTTATGCGACAATAACCTTTGAAATTAAAAAGACTAACGGTTCATTTAATTCCATATTACCTGCTGAACTGGATGTTAGTTTTTGTGATTCATGCATAAGGACCCTAAATCCCTCTGTGCTGCAGCTTCCTGCAGTTACTCTCCATTTAAATAATATTAAGCATCTGTGGAGAAAAAGCAGAATTAACATTTTGGGTTCAATTCTGAAGAAGAGTCACTGGACCTGAAAGGTTAATTCTGTTTTCTTGCCATTGATAGTGCCAGACCTGCTGAGATTTTCCAGAATTTCTGTTTTCATTTCCGATTTCCAGCATCCACAGTTCATAGAGTATCACAGAATCCCTACAATGTGGAGAGAGATAAAAGGTACTGCAGATGCTGGAGAATCTGAGATAACAAGGCGTGGGGCTGGATGAACACAGCAGGCCAAGCAGCATCATAGGAGCAGGAAAACTTGACGTTTCGGGCCTAGACCCTTCATCAGAAATGCTGATGAAGGG
>JAHRHZ010000035.1:30062345-30123431 GCA_024137785.1 Ginglymostoma cirratum
CGTCAAGCTTTCCTGCTCCTATGATGCTGCTTGGCCTGCTGTGTTCACCCAGCTTGGCTTGTTATCCCACATTAGCCAACCTCCAGTCTTCCAGCACCTCACCTGTGGCTATCGATGACAGAAATATCTCAGTAAACATCTCATCCTGAGACAAAAAAAAAAATTCAATATAATCCCCTTTTGGAATTAATATAGCAGGAACATCAGTATGCAGACAGTTGTTGATTGTGCACATGAAGACCAACTGTCCAGTGTTTAATTATTGTATCGACTGCTAGACAGAAGCAAAAAAAAAAAAAAAAAAAAAAAAAAAATCAGTATTTTAGTGCTCCCTCATTCTCTCACCAGCGGCTTATTTGATAACTATGCAGTCTAATACACAAGTCAATACAAGGGGTCTCAAATTTGATTCTGTCATGGTGAGCTGATCTCTGCACATGGTGGCCACATGAGGGTTGCAAATGGCTTCAGTTGCCCTGATGCTTCAGCACAATAGGAAATTTGAGACATGGAGACAATAAGCCACAGCTTTGACTCTCGTAATTCTTGCAGCTGAAATGTTATAATTGGTACCAGAGCCAGGCTTCCACCAAGTCCTTGTGGAACGATGTGTAGTTTTGCTATGATGAGTGAATTGGCTGATACATGTTCTGAACTTTGCTAATGCACCTAGAGTGAAACTGTTTTTTTACAAAAAGGTGACTGTGGGTGTCACTGGCTGGGCCAGCATTTAATTCCCCATTCCTAGTTGTCTCGAGAAGATCTTGAACTGTTGCAATCTACACACAGTTAACCCACAAAGCTGCTTAGATTTTAACCAATGCACAGCGATGGAACAGAAATGTTCTAAGTCAGGAGTGTGCGTAAATTTCAGGAGAACCTTCAGGTGGAGGTGCTCCCTGCTGTCCTTCTCCATTTAGGTGTTGAAGCCAAGGGTTTGGAATGTATTGCTGGAGGAGCCTCAGTGAGTTGCTGCAGTGCATCTTATAGATGTTACATGCTGCTGTCACTGTGCAACAATGGCAGAAAGAATGAACGTTTAAGGTGGTGGATAGAGTGAAAATCCAGTGGGATGCTTTGTCCTGAATGGTGCTGAGAATAAAGTGTTGTTGGAGCTGCATTCACCCAGGCAAGTGGACAGTATTCCATAACACATCTGACTCGGGCCTCATAGATGGTGGACAGGCAATGGTGACACAGGAGGTAATTTACTGCAGAATTCCTGGCCTCTGACTTGCTCTTTTAGCCACAGTATTTATATGGCTGCCACAGTTCAGTTTCTGGTCAATGGTAACATCATAATGTTGAAAGTGAGGGATTCAGCAATGAAAATGGTATGGGAACATGGTACTTCTGTGGCACTTGCCACTCCAAACCAGGGTCTTAGTGCTTTCCACATCTTGCTATCTATGGACATGGACTGCTTCAGTATCTGATGAGTCATGAATGGCATTGAGCACTGTGCAAATATCAGCGAATATCCTCCACTTCTGATTTGATGAACGGAACTTCATTGGTGAAGTAGGTGAAGATTGTTAGGCCCCTGAGAAGCTCCTGCAGGGGTGTCCTGGGACTTGCATGAGTGACTGCCAACAACAAACATCTCCCTTTGTGCTAGGTATGAATTCAACAAGCATAGCATTTTCCCCACATTTCCACTGATGTCAATTTTGCTAGGGCTCCTTGGTAGTATTCTCAGTCAAATGCTGCCTTACTTTCAAGGGCAGTCACTTTCACGTCCTGCCTGAGTTCAGCTCTTTTGTCTACATTTGGACCAAAGCCACAATGAACTCGAGAGCTCAACAATCCTGGTGAAACCAAAACTAAGCATCAAAGAACAGATTATTGTTGAGTAATTGCTGCTTGGTAGTACTGCCATACTCACAATCATCAAAATGATGGAAGGGTTTTCAGTAGTACTATCAAGTGACACCTGCTCAGCAAACCTTCTGCCATTTCTCTGCTAAAACCCTATCAGGATTTCTTTTTCACCAAAAAGGATGGTGGGAGTCTGGAATACATGACTGGGAGGGTAGTGGAGGTGGGTAATGTTATAACATTTAAAAATATACTTGGATTTGTTGCTTGCGACTTCAGGAATCTCATTATTAATCTCAGGTGATTCTCCCAACTCTCTGGCCAGGTTTTTCACTCAATCACTGGAAAAATGCAGCCCCTGGTGTCATACTAGCAAAATCCACCAGATGGCAGCAGCAGCAGATATTTATACCTGTAGCCACAAGACATCTGGTCAATTCACAACCACATATCCTTCGACCAGAGATAAGAAACTTGTGATTCTGGATCCACATCAGATGGCTTCTGACCTTGAATAATCTGACCCACTTTGACTGCAATTAAAATTGCTTGGTACATTTTTTAAAAAACTTTGATTATAATTGCATTTGTGAGAAAGTACCATTAATTAAAAATATTTAAAATATTACTGAAATGAGTTGCTACCTTGTTTTTCATTATCATTGGCATTTGAGTAATAACATTATGGCCCTTAAGATAATGAATTTTTGGCCACATTTTGAAACAGACATTTCTTGTTATTAAGTTTACTGACCTCTGCCATAGAATTAGGCCAGAATTAGAAAAGTGCCAAGGGAATAAGGGTTACATATGGTACAGACTGAAGTACAGGGGGTTCTGCTATAACGCGATAGTTGCGTTCTTGCGCCATCATCACGCTATAGAAAGACCAGGGAAAAGCAGGGTTAGGAGCAGACTACCAAAAAATATCGCTCAAAATCATCCAATAATCACTCAAAAGCCAAACATAAAGGATACCACAGTTTGAATAAATGTTTAATTCATATCTAATAATGAAATAAAAGCAAATTTAACACTTGAAAAAATGTCAAGATGACTTGATGGGGGAGGAGGTTTTGAGGTTACTCTGCTGTTAATGCAGGGGCTGAGGGTGGTCATCATCATCATCATCACCACCACCACCTTCAGGTGTAGTTGTGGTTGCAGGGTTAGGGCAAAAAAATAGTTAATCCAGAAGTGGATGGCTGTGGCTCATTGTCTTCTACTTCTTGGGGGGTGACTTAAAAAAAAGACATCCAGTTTACGCTGCTTTCCCTTTCTTTTCTTTCATGAAGAAGCTGTTCACAGGGTGCCAAGAAAGATCTTATACCACAATCTGCTACCCTGCTGCATTCTGCATTGTAATTACTGTCCTCGAAGAGCTGCAACTGCTTCTAAATCTCCCTCAGGATAGAAGACAAAACAGAAGTGGAAAGGTCTTGCTGTGCTGCATCCTGGACAACTTCTTCATCTCCAGCTTCCACTTCGCCCTCAGCGACAAGTGGTTGTAGATCAGCTATAGAGAGGTCTTCACAGTGGGACTCAAGCAGCTCTTCAACATCTTCACTCTCCACTTCTTCAAATCCAACTCGCTTTGCAAGATCAACACAATGTTCTTTGATTCTTGGGAGCTCTTCTGACAGATCAAAGCCTTTAAAATCTTGAAAAAAATCTGGGAGAAGCTTCTGCCAAACCGCATGCAAGGATTGCTTAGTGACATCAGCCCTCATCTCCACGATAATGTCAATTGCATTTTTGATGTTAAAGCGTTTCCAAAATTGAAGAATATCATCCTATCCCCTTCAGTGCCTGCAATCAGCCTCTTAAATGTGCACCTTAATGAATAATCTTTAAAAGCTGCTATTGCACCCTGGTCCAGGGGTTGAAGGAGAGGGGTTGGAATTGATGGAATTGTGTTATAAGCCAACACAAGTTCATATTTTAGAAACAGCATTCCCCAAATTCATCAGTCACGTTATAGCCAATTCACGTTGCTGGATCACACATTATAGCAGAATGTCCTGTACTGACCGGTCAATCCAAAAGGACACAATTCCAGCATGGCAACTGTGACATTATACACTATCACAGCACAGAAGGAAAAGAATAATGAAGCTTGTGTCTCAGTGTATCTAAACTACTTCATTAATTTATTTCAAGGAACTAATTTCACAAGGCCTGACCTACGCATGATGCTATGTGGTTGACTCTTACAGCTTTCTGAAAAAGTCTTGCAAGTACAAGAATTAAATGAAGTCACTGCAAATAAACAACATCACCTATGGTCAACAAATACATCTACCATGCTCCTAATCTCAGAAAGCAATGCCCCTCCCTCAACATTGAGGTGAAAGCTCCCTTACTCCAGGATAGTGATCTTTAATGAAAACTGCCCACATATGGCTCTATTAACACACTGACTAAACTGAGCTCCAGCCACATGCTCAGCCTCCAAAGGTTAAAGTGGATTTCCAGGTCACATATCCCACAAGCGCAATAGTGGGTGTTTTTATCTCTGGTGGGCTATGTACTCATGCAAAAGTAAAGAAAAAGTAAACAGGTTTATTCATTTTAATATTAGAGCTAGGACCTGGAAGAGTCAAGCACATCATCCAATTCTCGAAATCTGTTCCCACAAGAAGCTGTGGATACTCAGATTTTAAAAAATACTCAAATTGAGAATAAGACTATTTGTTCAGAAAGGATATTATGGGGTGGGTAGAGCTAAGAAACAAGATCAGTCAACAATGGTGCAGCAGGCTTGACAGGTTGAACGACCTAAATGCTTGCTCCTGTTCCATCAGTCCTATAAATCCACTGATGTTCCCTATAACAAGAGAAAGTTTGCTACCAGGATTCACTCATACCCAGCAGCTGAGGATGAAATCAGAAAGTCCTTGAGAGCAAGGAATTGTGGGGTTTTACATAAGGAAGTGGGTTGTTACCATTTATCATCGGGGTAGTCAGGCAGAATCCTGAGCTGATGGGCGGTCGCTGCATCTCATATCTTTCAGCAAAGTCCAGAGGTTGTTGGAGTGGAGGAAAATCTGCAAGAATCAAAACCAATAGAAACAAGTTTAAGATCAGGGCAAATGCTCCAAATTCTTCTCTCACAATTATGAAAGTGACCTCTAAAACCATATCATTTGAAAATCTAGTCACAGGAAATCAAATTAAAAATCTGTAAAGCCATCGCACACAACTTTCTGTCACAGTGGCCACATTAGCGGAGGTGCTGGTTGGACCTTCACTGAGGCTATTCCGATTCAGTCACCAGAAGGTATCTGATGACGGATTCACACCAATTTGTCTCTAGCTGTAATACACCACCACTACCTTCAATCGAACCTCAATCTGGTGCCAGTTTCAGATTAAGTAAACAACACAAAAATAATAATTATATGCATTTAATTGTACAATACTTATACAGAAAAAGCATATGTTGTGTTACAGAGGGTTTGTGGAATCTTTAACACATGAGAGGGGTCTATAGAAGTAGAATGGTTGAGGCCAGGTCAATCGGCAGTGAGGAGACAAATAATCATTATGAAGCTAGAAACTGAAGCCTTAAAATAATGTCTCCTCATTGATGTCAGACAAGATTATTCAGGTGCAGTTAAGTAATATACTCATTGTTATGGGGCAGGAAAACATATACCTGTACACAACTAACAAATATTTTTCCCCACACTCACTGCCAAGAGCGAGAGTGACATTGGGTGTTGCTACACAAATATTTCCAATAAAGACAAACTGCTCTTCTCCTTACAGCAAAAAAAAAACTTAGTTTCTCTCAGGCACTGCACTCATGCTGAGGTACCATACCACAGCTGGAGACTCCTGTCTTACAGCACTAACACCCCTCCAACACTGTCCTAGCCTGCGACACAAACATATCAGAAGTTTTTTTTCCCAAAATGCTAACTTTAACTTTTTAAGCTCAAAATACTCCAAGGAGCTCAGTTCATTATCACCAATTGCAAACTATATGATTCCAAGATACAGAAAGAAATCTACCCATGTTTAATCATTACCAATATGAGGGGAAGCTTCATTTTTTACCAAGCAGTGCCAGTTTCAATGACAGCTGGCAATTCCCTCCTCACCACTGTTTAAAGAAAGACATTCCACAAGACAGAAGTAAACATAAGAATGTTAATCATAAACTACTGTAATTGAGGCTGGTTGACATATTCTATTACAACACTTGGCCACTAACCTCTGGGTTAAAATCCATCCCCTAATGTAGCACAAGCACACACTTACACAGTGCTACAAAGAATCAGCTGCTGCTCAGTTCGTAGCACTCTTACCTCAGAGTCAGATGGTTCCGGGTTCAAGTCCCACTCCAGGACTTGACAAAAATCAAGACTTACACTCCAGTGCAGTGCTGAGGAAGTGCTATATGGTCAATGGAGATATTGTAGATCAGACAGACCTAGGGGTTCAGGTACATATTCTTTGAAGTTTGCATCACATATAAATAGGGTGGTTAAGGTAGTGTTTAGCACGCTTGCCTTCATTGCTCAGACCTTTGAGTATAGGAGTTGACACATTACGTTCCGCTTGTACAGGACATTGGTGAAACCTCTTCTGGGATATACTGTGTAAAGTTCTGGTCTCCCTGTTACAGGAAGGCTATTATTAAGCTGGAAAGAGTTCAGAAGAGATTTACCGGAATGTTGCCAGGAATGGACAGTTTAAGCTATGGGGAGAGGCTGGATAGGCTGGCACTTTTTTCCACTGGATTGATAAATAGAGGTTTTTGAAATCATGAGAAGTATAGATAAGATGAGTGGCGGGTGTATTCTCCCTGGGGTAGGGGGGATTTCAAGAATACAGGACATATTTTTAAAGGTGAGAGGAGAAAGATTTAAAAAAGACAGGGGAATTTTTTTTTCTTTAAATAGATTGGTTTGTGTGTGGAATGAACTTTCAGAGGAAGTGGTGGATGCAGGCACAGTTACAATGTTTAAAAGACATTCAGTTTAGTATACATGAATAAGAAATGTTTGGAGGGATATGGGCCAAGCGCAGGCAGGTGGGACTAGTTTAATTTGGGATTATGGTCGGCATGGACTGGATGGACATAACTGTCTGCTTCCATGCTGTATGACTATTAAATCAAGGCCCCATCTGCCTGGTCCAGAGGGTGTAAAAGATCCAATGGTACTATTTTGAAAAATTGGAAGCAAGTGATCCCTGGTGTCCTGGCCAATATTTATCACTCAAGCAACATCAGAAAAATCCAATTTTATGAGTATTATCACATTATTCTTTCTGGGAATTTGCTCTGCATCAACTGGCTGCAGAATTTCCATAAACAAGAGCAATGACTATATTTAAGGGCTTAATTGGCTGTACAGCACTGACATGTCCCATTGGAAAGCAGCTTATAATCACAAGGTATATGAATGCAAATCTTTTTTCTTCCCCAGAGTGAGATTAGGTTTGATTTCAGCCAAACCACTTCTGCAGCTAAGCAACAGACAAGGCTCATGGGTGATTCTCAGTGGTATAAAAGGACATCATTAGACAGATCAATCTCAGTCACAGGTAGGGATTGGGGTTGCTTATTTCAGAGACACCAAAATTAGGGTTAGAGATGCAAACACATTTAACCTAAAATATGATCCTCGGAATCTCACTCCAGGTAGTTTTTCCAGCCCAGTCAGTCAGAATGCCATCTTCTCACCTGGGTGGTTATGTTGCTGCAGCCACGTCCTACACAGCTGCAGCGCCAGAGACGCATTGGATTTCTGATGTTCTCCTGCCAACCCCAAGCTCAACCTCTCCCCCTCAGATTGGAAATCCTCCAATTCCGGACAGAGCTGCAGGAAACACTGCGGAAAGAAACACAAGAGTATATTATCCAGCCTAACTTTCATAGAAATCTCAGAAATGGAATTAGCAAGTCATTCGAATCATTCCATTAGGGCACTGTTACCCTCATTTAATCCAATGGTGTAAGAAGAAATAAATTCAGTTAAGATTCCTCCTCGTATAGCCTACAGAAAATGACCAGAAGAGGGCAAAACTAAAATGCTTGAGCATGAAACTGTTGTCAGCACCTTCCCACTGTCTCCAATTTCATTCCCACAAACGGGACCCCTCAATGTGACTGCTGAGCCCTGTGAATGAAGATGATGAAAGCTGCTACATGGAAAAATAGGATCTCAAGATCACAGCATCTGAGAATGTTCCTTCTGGAGGTATGGTTGCTAAATGCAGGTAATAAGTGAAGTACACTAACCAGGATTAGCAATAAGGCTGCTATGACTGGACTAGGGAGGAGGGTGACAGAACTCCAATTCTTCCTGGATTCCAAGGCTGCTGCTAGATAATGTGGTACCAAGCAAGCATGAAATCAGACCAGGTACTGTTTTCAGTGTGGTTGAGCAGCCTGCTCAGGCTTGCTGCCTGCGTCCATTAAGAACTGAACAATGACTGTATGGAGCACTGTCAGTCTCTAAGAAAGATTTAGCCAAATGGTGAAAGAGTTTATTAACTGGCAACAGTGCAAGTTTGAAATGCAGTCTAAGGGACATGTATCGTCACTGAAGGTAGATTTCAATGGGATATTTCATCAGAAAGGAACACTCAGTGTCAGATTAGGGATAGTCAACATGGCTTTGTGAGTGCGAAATCGTGTCTCATTAACTTGATTTGATTTTTTTTTAAGAAATGACAAAGATGACCAATGAAGGTAGAGCGGTGGACATTATCTACATGGGCTTCACAAGGTGATCTACAATGTTCCACATGATTAGCAAGATTAGATGACACGGAACCCAGGGAGAGCTAGCCATTTGGATACAAAATTACCTAGAAGGTAAGGGACAGAAGATGATGGTGGAAGGTTGTTTTTTGGACTGGAGGCCCATGACCAGCAGTATGCTGCAAGGAACAATGCTAGGTCCACTGTTTCTTGTCACTCATAAATGATTATATTTAAATGATTTGGATGTGAATATAGGAGGAATGGTTAGTAAGTTTGCAGATGACACCAAAACTGTGGAGTAGCAGACAGTAAAGAAGGTTATCTCAGAGTACAAAGGGATGTTGATCAGATGGGTGATGGGTCAAGGAGTGGCAGATGGAGTTTAATTTAGATAAATGTGAGGTGTCATTTTGGTAAGGTAAATCAGGGCAGGACTTATAACGCTTAACGGTAAGGTCCTGGGGAAAGTTGCCAAACAGAGAGACCTTGTGGTGCAGGCTCATTGTTTCTTGAAGGTAAAGTCACAAGTAGACAGGGTAGTGAAGATGGTGTTTGGTATACTTGCGCATTGATATCATGTTACAACATTGGTTAGGCCATTTTTAGAATACTGCATTCAGTTTTGGTCTCCCTGCTATCAGAAAGATGTTGTGAAACTTGAAAGAGTGCAGAAAAGATTTACAAGGATGCTGCCGTTTTGGAGGGTTTGAGTTATATAGAGTGGCTGAATAGGCTGGGTCTATTTTCACTGCGGTGACGGAGGTTGAGGAGTGACCTTATAGAAGTTTATAAATTCAAGACAAGCATGGAGAGGGTGATGAACCATGATAATTTTTCGCAGGGTAGAGGAATCCAAAACTAGAGGGCATAGGTTTAAGGTGAGAGGGGTAAGATATAAACAGGACCTAAGAGGCAACTTTTTCATGCAGAGTGTGGTGCGTGTATGGAATAAGCTGCCAAAGAAAGTGATAGAGGCTGGTACAATTACAATATTTTAACGGCATCTCAATGGGTACACGAATAGGAGGGTTTTAGAAGGATATGGGCCAAATGCTGGCAAATGGGACTAGATTTAGGATATCTGGTCGGCTTGGACGAGTTAGGACCGAAGGGTCTGTTTCCGTGCTGTACATCTCCATGACTCTATAACTGTTTCCCACTCACCCATCACGCAAGAAGACCACTCACCCCAATTTCCTTTGCTCTTTCAACAAGGACAGACATTGGACCACTGGGTTGCGAAACTGTGAACGCTGGGACGCCCGGCTGGAAAACAATGAAAAGACATCAGTTTACAAATGAGTCAAAAGCTGTGATTACAGCACAAGCAAGCTTGGAGCATGAAGGGGTATAGGAGAAACAGAAATGAGCAAATATGAGTTTATCTCACAGAACACCGCAAAATGCTTCATGTCTGACATGTTTTAGTTTAGAACCGACAAAGAAAAGACAAAGCTTTTCAGCTTGCACTCATCAAGACAAAATCACAAAATTACCAAATCTTAAAAGGAAACAACAATTTATACTACATATGAAGAGGGTGCTGACTGGTTGGCAAGTGATCTCAGATTTGTTGAGATGTTGCCGTGGAGAATGGATCAGGGAACAGTTAATCGCCAAGTTTTTGTTTAAGTTCAAACTAGGCAAGTAAAGTCTGATTGGTCAGGGCAATGTCATGGAGGATGTATGACACATGGTTGTCGCAAAAGCTTTTGTTCAGTTGTCAAAAAGCATAATGAATGGATATATTCTGTTTGAAAAGGGTTTTGTTTTTAAAAGTGCAAACAAATAGAAACTGAAAATCTTAAGCCTTCTGTAACCAAAATGCACGTTAGTTCAAAAGAGAAGAAGATTTTAAGTACATTGCTCAACATGCAGGATAATCTCGCACACAATAATACAATGCTGTTAAGCACCCATACAGGCCACTACATGAGTGGATTCTTTCACAGGCGGGACTGCAGGAGAGTGGATCAGGCAAGTGCAAGCCTCTTGTGTTACGATGTCAGATTAAGGAACAGTCTCCACTTACCTTGAAAATTCCCCCTTTCTGCCACGCAATTTTCTCTATGGTGTCTCCTAGGATACTGACATGATCAATCCCCAGTGATGAAACCCCACACACAACAGGGTGCCTAAACATTTCAAGGAAACAAGTGATCAGAATTCCACTCTTTTAGGGTTAGTGAGTCAATCTAAATAAAGAACATGCACTTCTTGACTTACTGAAACTAAGTAACATGGCTCTGCAGCCAAAATGGAGGAGGAGGAGCAAGAGAGAGCAAGAAGACTGA
This sequence comes from Ginglymostoma cirratum, assembly GCA_024137785.1. Classification (NCBI taxonomy): domain Eukaryota; kingdom Metazoa; phylum Chordata; class Chondrichthyes; order Orectolobiformes; family Ginglymostomatidae; genus Ginglymostoma; species Ginglymostoma cirratum. The sequence continues at coordinate 30,073,179 of JAHRHZ010000035.1, forward strand.
GGTGAACAGAGAGAAAGGGTAAGAGAAAAACAGACACACAAGAGGGAGAGGGGGAAAGAAAAATACATCTTCAACCAAATTAAGATCTATTACCTAATTATGTTGGTACAATCATAGGCACCTCCAATTCCAACCTCTACTATTGCCAGGTCAACCTGAGGGAACATAGAAATGAAACTCAGAATATTTTACTTTGCAGAAAACTGTACCAGTATCAATTAAAATGTTACTGGTTCTGATGTAGCAATACTACCCACACCCCACACCCAAAGCTATAGGCTATGCTTCTTTGTTCTAGAGTTGGTCCAGAGCAAGGTCCCGGATTTCAAATCTCCAATTGAGAACCTATGAATCAATGCGCCCTTATTCCTAGAGCCCAGGTACAGAGTGTCTAACAGTCCCATAAGTCTCGGCAACATGTCAGAGTTGCCGTCAAGAGCAACATCTGGGCCACCCACATTTGTCACCCACACTAAACATGATGATCCAGAAACAAAGACATCACCTTCTCATGCAGGAAGATATGAAAGGCAAGGATGGTGAGAAAACGGAAGTATGCAGGCATGGCCCCAGCGTCAGTATCCTGGATACGGCATCAAGACAGACAGAAAAGAAAAAAAAAAGGGTTAGAGGTGACTATAATTTTTACATGTTCAGTGGCCCTCAAAAAATATACTCACATGGGACACATGTACATGGTGGGACTTGTGCCCAGGAGTAAATGGAGGTGGAACTAGATAAACCACCGTCTGCAGCTCAAAAGAACACCTCTCAGGCCCGAGTACACATTGCACAGAGGATAATGGAAAACAGAAGACTGTGCAACTTTCCACAATTGAATCCCACAATGAAAACAAAAACAAAAATTTGTTTGTGAAGGGCACAATATAATTGCAAACTGTTGAACTGGTCATGCAATTTGGATTAGATTAAGTCATTGCTTTGTCCAGAAACAAAGCACCAACTCAGTGGGATTGCAATATGTCCTGTCTGCAGGTACATCGCAGCAAAATACCAAGGCATCTTCCACCCCTGTCACCTGGAAAATATACCAGGAACACCCCACCTCTAATTCTGATACTATCCAAAGCTGTATCAACAATTACCGGCTCAAAATTCAAGAGACTCCCTACAGTAGAGTGGGAGCATCATCTTCTCAAAGATTACAGAGGTTCGGGAAGGTAGCTCAAAACCACCACCAAGAGCAATTAGGGATATGCTAATTACCTACAATGTCCAAATCTTGTGAATTAGTTGAAATATTTTTAAAAACTCAATGTTTTAACAAATGACAAAAGCTCAGAGTGCCTCTCAATGGTTGAAGCATACCATAACACCCTAGTATAGTCAAGAAGGATCCTTCAGCAAAACATAAAAGTTATTCATTTTGGCAGAGCCTAAAGAACCAAAATACATGGATTGAGAACTGTCACAATATCCAGAATGCACATACCCAGCTTACCTTAGTTTCATCCAATCGGTTGTAAACCTGCCAGAAGTACTTTGTAAAGAGTTCTCTGCTGATTGGTTTGCCGTTAATTCTGATTCTCTCCCTTACTTGCACCAGATGTGGTGAGCTATTTACAAGGAAACGATGGTTAGAACACTACCTACAAACAGGCAGAGAGGGGAGGAAACAAAACAAAGAAAAAGTGCACTCACATACAGCAGTGTTCCACGGGGATTGATATTGAGTCCACTTTTGTTTGTCATTTATATAAACAATTTGGATGAGGATATAGGAGGCATTGTTAGTAATTTTGTGAATGACATCAAAATTGATGGTACAGTGGACAGTGAAGAAGGTTATCTAAGGTTACAAAGAGATCTTGATTAATTGTGTCAGTGGGCTGAGGAGTGGCAGATGGAGTTTCATTCGGATAAATGAAAGGTATTTCATTTTGGTAAAACAAACAAGGGCAGGTCTTATACAATTAGAAGTAGGGCCTTAGGTGGTGTAGAATAGGTAGACCTAGGGCTTCAGGTACTTAATTTTTTGAAACTTGCATCACAGGTAGACAGGGTAGTTAAGAATGTGTTTGGCACAGTTGCCTTCATTGCTCAGAAATTTAAGTATGGGAGTTGGGGCGTCATGTTGAAATTGTACAGGATGTTGGTGAGGCCTTTTCTGAAGTACTGTGTGTAGTTCTGGTCGCCCTACTACAGGAAGGGCATCATTAAATTGGAGAGGGTTCAGCAAAGATTTACCAGGATGCTGTTGGAAATGGGGGATCTGAATTATAAAAATAGGCTGGATAGACTGGGAATTTGACTGGAGCATAGGAGAATGAGGGGTGACCTTAAGAGGTTTATGAAATCATGAGGGGCATAGATATGGTGAACAGCAAGGGTGTTTTCACCTAAGGTGTGGAAGTTCAAAACTAGGGGGCATATTTTTAAGGGGAGTGGAGAAGATTTTAAAAAGGACATGAAGGGCAACTTTTTTACACAGTGAGTGGTTTGTGTGTGGAATAAACTGCCAGAGGACATGATGGATATAGCTACAACATTTAAAAGACATTTGGATAAGTACATGAATAGGAAAAGTTTGGAAGGATATGGGCCAAATGCAAACAAGTGGAACTAGTTTAGTTTGGGAACGTGGTCAGCATGAACTGGTTGGAGCAAAGGGTCTGTTTCCATGCTGTATGACTCTATGCCTCTATGTAGAAAGAGAGAGAACATGTATGAACAGAAAGCCAGTGGCTCAGAGAAAGAAAAGTGAGAGGAATGAGAAGGGTGGATTAAAAAAAAAAATCAGAAAGAAAGCATAAAGAGCAAAGCACTTCTTCCACTTATCAGAGAAGGGGGAAAAGACAGTGGAGACATATAATGAGATATAGAGGGCAAAAAAAGGAAGCAACGAAGGAAGAAAAAGCAGAGGCAGGAAGAAAAAGTGAATGGGTTTTTTTTTTGAAAAACAGCATTAGTGGTCAATTACTGTCCTGTGACTCTTACAATATAGTTAAATAACAGAAAACTCCTAACAAAGCTTCAACAGAGAGATTCCATCATTCATAACAAAGTGGAAAGAATCCATTTTCCAAATCAACCGGAGCCATGAGCAACACAATTCTCCATTTGTAGAGAAACACACTTGGAAAAGTAGCCCCAAATCCATGACTGCATAGGGATGTTTCAAAGGAAGTTTCAGACTCCCATCATAATCAGTTCATGAGATAATTAGCTTCTGTACCATGATGAGCATCGTTTTCCTTTTTAAAATTAGAAAATAATGATATGGGGGAAAATAGTAGCATAGTGGTTATGTTACTGAACTAGTAATTCAGTGGCTTGAGACTTACGTGCCATAGCCACGATGGAGACACGATGTGCCAGATGGGCTGTTTCCCCACTGTAGGGATGCTATGAGATAAATACTTCTATGAAGTAACAAAGTTGGGTGAGCTGTCCGACAGAACAGCAAAGTAACAGGCTGACACAGTCATACCCAAAATTATATAAAGATCATTACCATCCCTAGATATATCTTAACCCACCAGCAATATATTTACGTCATAGATAGTAGCCATGTAGCATTGTCAGGAAAGAGTGGCTCAAGAAATACTCAACATTGACTGTTACTCCATTGAGTTTCATGGCATCAGGTTAAAAATTAACAAGGAAATCTTCTGTTGATCATTACACATCATCATTCAGTTGATTAATCAGTACACCTCTACATTGAACATCATTTAGAAGGAGCACTGAGGGAATCTAAGGTATAGAATACATTATTAGTGGGGACTTCAATGTTTATCACCAAGAGTGGTTCAGCATCAGAACTGACTAGCTGGCCAAGTCCTAAAGGACATGACGGCAAAACCAAATCTGCACATGTGTGAAAGAGCCAGCAAGAAGGTAAAAATCTATTCGGCCTAATCCTCATCAATAATCCTGTTGCAGATGCATCTGTCCATGATGGTGTCGGTAGAAGTGACCATGGCAATGTCATGTCTTCACACTGAGGATACACTTCATCAAGTTATGTGACTGAGCTAAATGGGATCCAGTAGCTCAAAACTAGACATCCATGGGACATCAGTAGAAGAGCCGTACCCAAACATTGCATTGTATACCATGGCATCGAGCTAGATCAACTTTGGCTCGATAAGAAGTGCAGAAGAGCGTTTTAGGTGCAGCAACAGGCATACCCAAAGTAAGAAACCTGGTGAAACCACAGCAAAGGTCACATACAGATAAACAACTGAAGCAGCAAGTCAGTCAATGACCATCTCCAACAAGACAGAATCTAATCACCCTTTAACATTCAAAGGCATTACCATAACTGAACTCCTCACTATGAACATCCTGGGGTTAACAGAGATCAGAAGCTGAACTGGACTAGCCATATAAATATTGTTGGTACAACAGCAGGCCAGAGTTTAGGAATTCTGCAGTGAGTAACAACTCCTATCTCCCCAAAACATTCGAATTTGTACAAAGCACAAGTAGACTACATTAGGTACAAAGCTAAAACAAAGAACTACAAACACTGGAAATCTGAAACAAAAATAGAAGTGCTAGAGAAACTCTTAAGTCTGGCAGCATCTGGTGTGACAGAGTTAATGTTTCCAATATAGTGCTCTTTCTTCAGATCTAGTTCCGAAGAACATAATTATAAATACCAGCGACCTTTGGAAACTGAGTACCTTGAGTTATTTTTGTCATTATTTTCTCTTAATATCAAGCTCTTAACATCTCCTGGCATTAAGCTAGCAGATCAACCAAGGTTCAATAAGAAGGGTAGAAGAATGTTTTGGTGCAGCATCAGGCAAAAATGAGTAGTCAAGCTAGTAAAACCACAACAAAGGTCACATACAAATAAGCAACAGAAGCATCATCCCAAAGATGGCACAAATCAATTCATGAACCAAAGAATCACAGGTGTTTAGTTGTGAATAGTTGCAGATGACAGACAGGAGCTCCACTAATAACCCCCTGGTTCGTGTAAGGGGAGCCTAGCACATTAGTGCAAAGACACATCTGAAGCACTTGCAACCATCTTCAGCCTCAAGTCCAAGTACATGAGTGATTTATCTCAACCACCTAACATCTCCAAAGATGCAAGTCTTCAGCAAATTCAATTCACTCCATGCATTATCAAAAAATTGACTGAGCACACCAGCTAGAAACCCCAATAATATCTGGACTACGTTGAAGGTGTGTTCCAGAAATATCTGCATTCAATCAAGCTGTTCTGGTACAGCATATAACACTGGCATCTATTCAGTAAGGTTAAAAAATTGCCACAAAAAGGACAAATCCAATCCAGCCACCTACCTCCCCACCTGTCTAATCTTAATCATCAGCAAAGTGATAGAATCTATCAAGCAGCATTTACTCACTATGACTTACCATAAGTCACTCAGCTCCAGCAATCATTACAGGCTTGATCCAAACATTCTGTATTCCACAGGCATAGTTAAAGTGACTGCTCTTGACATCAAGGCTGCATTTGACAGTCTGAGACTAAGAGCCCTCGTAAAACTGATGCCAATGCAAATCAGAGGCACAGGTTCCCCTGGCTGGAGGTCAGTCACCTCAGTCCCAGGATATCGTTGCAGAAGTTCCTCAAGGAAGTGTCCTAAAGCAACTATCTTTAGCTGCTTCATCAATTGCCTTCCCTCCAATATGAATTCAGAAGTGGGGATATTCACTGATAATTGCAATGTTCAGCACCATTCAAAAACTCAGATATTGAAACAAACCCATGTACAGCAAGGTCTTAACAACATTTTGGTTTGAGCTGATTACATGGCAAAGCGCATTCACGTTATGTAATTGCCTGGCAGTTGCATCTCCAAAAGAGAGAAGGTAACTATCACCCTTGACACTCAATGGGTTAATCAATATGACTACTGAATCCCCCCACAATCAACAACCTTTCAATTTGATCAGTTTGCCATATACAGCAGGTATAAGCAAGATTGGCTTGAAATATGTTTGAAACTTATTGTCAGGGGCAGGTGTACTTGAATGGATAAACATCATTCTGAATCTGTGGTAACCTAGTGTAGAAATCAGCAGTACATTTTAAAGTCTTTGTTACAATAAATTATCAGAGGATATGAATTGGTGTCTAAGACCATGGGAGATGGAATATACCATTCACTCCATTAAGCCCGTTCCACAATTCAATTAGCTCATAGGCGATCCGTACCTCAACTCCATTTAGCTCTTTGTTGTAAGATTCCTTGATACCTTTCTAATACTCTTTCCCAATAAATATCATCCATCATGGTTTGGAAATATTCAATTAAATCAGTAGCTAGATCTGAGTCAACCTCTGCCAGTTAGCTCTGTCTGCAGCCAATGATATGGTAGCACAATAAACATTGTGACCATGCAGAGGTAGTTTGGTATTGAGTGACAGCATAAGAGATAGGAGTTGCCATATGCCATATGGCCCTTCCAAGAGAAATCAATAAAATAATATTTCTTCATCTACTTTCCTGCGTGGCCACTTTAATATCCAACATTTGTCAATCTCTGGTTTGACCATACATGGTAACAAGTAGTCTAGCTGTTTTCATCTACAAAATTTGAAAGATCCACAACATTTTAAAAGAGATATTGCTCATTTCAGTCCTAAGGAGATGGCTCCTTTTCCTAAAACTATGATCCATTGTTCCCGACTCACTAGCCAGGGGAATTATTTGCCCAGGATCTACCCAATCAAACCCTTTAAGGGTTCAGGTGCTTCAATGAGATCACCTCTCATTCTTTTAAGTTCTTAGGAATAAAGGGAGCACGAGAGCAAAAGTATTTGCATTGTTTTCAGAGTTCCAAGGAATGTGAATGCTTTTAATTTCTACATTAAAAAGTGTGATAAGATGCTGTTGTAAATTTACTGCATGTGCCATAATCCATTCAACTGCCCTTATTATTCATAAATCTAACAAAGTTTGGAATTGCAATCAATCATCTGTTAAGTCTTACGCAATATATAGAAATGAGACGACAAATCAAGATATATCCCACAGAACCAAGGATCTGTATTCAAGCCTAGGTCACAGAGAATAACTGCTTATCTGTTCAACATGTGGGGCAGGACTGACAATGCTGAACAACAATCTGACATAAAAGCCCCAGACGATACAACACAAACCCTCCTCATCACCCAGTTGTTTTGTGAGAGACACACACACACACACACACACACACACACAAGGATTCTTCATCTTACCTATAGAAACCAGTCTTTAGTCCATATTCACGCAATATCTTTTCACAAAACGCACACGTTGAACCCTAAAATAAGCAAGAAGCACAGCAATTTTCAAAGAATGGACTTTAAAACTGAACGGAAACAAACAGCACCGCTCAAACATACATTTAGGCGAAATGTTGGTCTGCAAAAGCATCCATTTAACACCAGCATAAATCATTAGACCAGACTTCTGTCACCAGAGTCTTTCTTAAAGATTTAAGCAATAACACTTCAGAATCTGATGGTACTTTATTAAGGATGCATATCATAGCACAGATAGATAGATCTCCAGCTGTTAAAGAGAGATTGTTTTGTACAAACTGGCTGTTGTTCTTGCCTTTTAAACATTTGTAATGGCATTTCCAAAAGTAATTTGTTGGCTGCAAAGTACTTTTGACATTTTGAGGCCATAAACAACATAATACTTAAATAATAGACTCCAGCAATCAATAAACAGTCGTCATGATTGCTGAGAAGATCCTGACACTTGACATCTACACACTGCTGACCAATGCTGAAGAATTCATAAAAAGTCCATCCTCTCCTTGTCCTGTCCTCAAATACACTGTCTCAACATTTCCTATGTCACAGAATGAAGATGATCTATTCCAGCACTTTGTAAAAAAAATGATTTTCAATTGTCAAATTTTACAATCTAACGGACCCCACTTCTCATGTCACACATCATCCACCTAGATATGAACACTGCAGCGACTTCCAAATTCCAGCAGTTCCCACTCATCAGTAGGTCACCTTGGTTGAAGGGCCGAGAACCATGCCAACCCCCTTCCCTGACCACCTCCAGAAGTCCCAAATTTCACCACTATTCCCCTTCAACCAGGTCACAAGATCAGGAAAGCTTATGATATGGAAATCCAGGAACAACATTCAACCCAGAGCTCCAGAGCATCAACAGGTGTAAAACCATTAGACCTAGTGTAAAAACAAAATCAGCACGGCTCTAAGAAATATTTACAGCCCAACCTGTCCTTTTGATGAATTTAAGTCAGGGACTGACCTTGCCTTTTGTTCCGGTCACATGGATGATGGCAAGCTGGTCCAACTCCTCAATCTATCATTGACAAAAGAAAAGATTATTGGAGAAACATGGCTTCTAACAAGACAGTATCAACTGTGGAAAACTTCTACTGAGAACCTGTTAGGATGGCATGCTTGCCATTGTCACCCTTCATCTGATTCCCCTCCCTCTCTCTTGCACTGAAGGTGCCAACTGCAGGTTCCGTCGTACATATCCCACTGCTGTCGGGACATTACTACAATGGCCTACCTTTGTGTGAGAACTTGGAGACTGGACCGTTGGCAGTTTACCTATCCACACAATGCCCTCACCTCCATCTTTTCCAGCAAGTGTAACATGAGCAGTGCTCAAAAGCAAAAGCCATTGATTGATATTCTCTTGTCGAGCTGCTCATTCCCAATGAAGACAGCTGTTAAGTCCCTGTTGCCTCATACAATGCCAAGCATATCAGTTCTAATCTCCTTTGCCCATCACATCTCTTGTTCTTAGGTCACTGTCATTGGGAAACACACAAGAGTGAATAGGGCGAGTCCATCGGGACAGCTGAGTAAGTGAGGTAATATATTTGGGCGGTTGCTTTACCCGAAACACTACTTAGGTACTGTCTCCCACCCATCTTCCTCCCCTAACCAAAAACAAAAAGGTTCTGAGCGCCGATTTGGTAAAGTTACTAGTTTTTTCTTTTTTTTTCAACAATCTGTTTGGGAATTCGGAACAGTGGGAATGGATGTTAGGGCAGTTGCATGCTTCTCCTGTAGAATGTGGTAGGTAAAGGTCACCACTAGTGTCCCCACTGACTTCATCTGCGGGAAGTACACCCAACTCCAGCTCTTCGGAAACCGCATTAGGGAACTGGAGCTGGAGCTGGATGAACTTCAGATCATTCGGGAGGCTGAGGGGGTAATTGAGAGGAGTTACAGGGAGGTAGTCACACCTCAGGTACAGGAAAAAGGTAGATGGGTTACAGTCAGGGGACAGAAAGGGAACAGGCAGACAGTGCAGGGATCCCCTGTGGCCGTTCCCCTCAATAACAAGTATACCGTTTTGGATACTGTTGCGGGGGACGACTTACCAGTAGTAAGCCATGGGGTACAGGTCTCTGGCACAGAGTCTGTCCCTGTTGCTCAGAAGGGAAGGGGGGAGAGGAGGAGAGCATTAGTCATTGGGGACTCCATAGTTAGGGGGACAAATAGGAGATTCTGTGGGAACGAGAGAGACTCACAGCTGGTGTGTTGCATCCCAGGTGCCAGGGTCCGTGATGTCTCGGATCGTGTTTTCGGGATCCTTAAGGGGGACGGGGAGCAGCCCCAAGTCGTGGTCCACGTAGGCACCAACGATATAGGTAGGAAAAGGGATGGGGATGTAAGGCAGAAATTCAAGGAGCTAGGGTGGAAGCTTAAAGCTAGAACAGAGTTATTATCTCTGGTTTGTTACCCGTGCCACGTGCTAGCGAGGCGAAGAATAGGGAGAGAGAGCAGTTGAACACGTGACTACAGGGATGGTGCAGGAGGGAGGGATTCAGATACCTGGATAATTGGAGCTCATTCTGGGGTAGGTGGGACCTCTACAAACGGGATGGTCTACACCTGAACCAGAGGGGTACCAATACTCTGGGGGGGAAATTTGCTAACGCTCTTCGGGAGGGTTTAAACTAATTCAGCAGAGGGATGGGAACCTGAATTGTAGCTCCAGTGTACGGGAGGTTGAGAGTAGAGAGGTCATGAATAAGGTTTCAAGGTCACAGGAGTGTACTGGCAGGCAGGAAGGTGGTTTGAGGTGTGTCTACTTCAACGCCTGGAGCATCCGGAATAAGGTGCGTGAACTTGCAGCATGGGTTGGTACCGGGGACTTCGATGTTGTGGCCATTTCGGAGACATGGATAGAGCAGGGACAGGAATGGTTGTTGCAGGTTCCGGGGTTTAGATGTTTCAGTAAGATCAGGGAAGGTGGTAAAAGAGGGGGAGGTGTGGCATTGTTAGTCAATGACAGTATTACGGTGGCAGAAAGGACGTTTGATGAGGACTCGTCTACTGAGGTAGTATGGGCTGAGGTTAGAAACAGGAAAGGAGAGCTCACCCCGTTGGGAGTTTTCTATAGGCCTCCGAAAAGTTCCAGAGATGTAGAGGAAAGGATTGCAAAGATGATTCTGGATAGGAGCAAAAGTAACAGGGTAGTTGTTATGGGGGACTTTAACTTTCCAAATATTGACTAGAAACGCTATAGTTCGAGTACTTTAGGTGGGTCAGTCTTTGTCCAATGTGTTCAGGAGGGTTTCCTGACACAGTATGCAGATAAGCCAACAAGAGGCGAGGCCACACTGGATTTGGTACTGGGTAATGAACCAGGCCAGGTGTTAGATTTGGAGGTAGGTGAGCACTTTGGTGATAGTGACCACAATTCGGTTACGTTTACTTTAGCAATGGAAAGGGATAGGTATACACCGCAGGGCAAAAGTTATAGCTGAGGGAAAGGCAATTATGAGGCGATTAGGCAAGATTTAGGATGCATAGGATGGGGAAGGAAACTGCAGGGGCTGGGCACAATTGAAATGTGGAGCTTGTTCAAGGAACAGCTACTGCGTGTCCTTGATAAGTATGCACCTGTCAGGCAGGGAGGAAGTGGTCGAGCGAGGGAACAGCGGTTTACTAAAGAAGTTGAATCTCTCGTCAAGAGGAAGAAGGAGGCTTATGTAAAGATGAGGCGCGAAGGCTCAGTTGGGGCACTTGAGAGTTACAAGTTAGCCAGGAAGGACCTAAAGAGAGAGCTAAAAAGAGCCAGGAGGGGACATGAGAAGTCTTTGGCAGGTAGGATCAAGGAAAACCCTAAAGCTTTCTATAGGTATGTCAGGAACAAAAGAATGACTAGAGTAAGATTAGGGCCAGTCAAGGACAGTAGTGGGAAGTTGTGCGTGGAGTCTGAAGAGATAGGAGAGGCGCTAAATGAATATTTTTCGTCAGTATTCACACTGGAAAAAGACAACGTTGTCGAGGAGAATACTGAGATACAGGCTATTAGACTAGTCGGGATTGAAGTTCATAAGGAGGTGGTGTTAGCAATTCTGGAAAGTGTGAAAATAGATAAGTCCCCTGGGCCAGATGGGATTTATCCTAGGATTCTCTGGGAAGCTAGGGAGGAGATTGCAGAGCCTTTGGCTTTGATCTTTATGTCGTCGTTGTCTACAGGAATAGTGCCAGAAGACTGGAGGATAGCAAATGTTGTCCCCTTGTTCAAGAAGGGGAGTAGAGACAACCCTGGTAATTATAGACCAGTGAGCCTTACTTCGGTTGTGGGTAAAGTGTTGGAGAGGATTTATAATCATCTAGAAAGGAATAATTTGATTAGGGGTAGTCAACACGGTTTTGTGAAGGGTAGGTCGTGCCTCACAAACCTTATTGAATTCTTTGAGAAGGTGACCAAACAGGTGGATGAGGGTAAAGCGGTTGATGTGGTGTATATGGATTTCAGTAAAGCGTTTGATAAGGTTCCCCACGGTAGGCTACTGCAGAAAATACGGAGACATGGGATTGAGGGTGATTTAGCGGTTTGGATCAGAAATTGGCTCGCCGTAAGAAGACAGAGGGTGGTGGTTGATGGGAAATGTTCATTATGGAGTTCAGTTACTAGTGGTATACCGCAAGGATCTGTTTTGGGGCCACTGCTGTTTGTCATTTTTATAAATGACATGGATGAGGGCGTAGAAATTTGAGGGTTAGTAAATTTGTGGATGACACTAAAGTCGGTGGAGTTGTGGATAGTGCAGAAGGATGTTGCAGGTTACAGAGAGACATAGATAAGCTGCAGAGCTGGGCTGAGAGGTGGCAGATGGAGTTTAATGCGGAAAAATGTGAGGTGATTCATTTTGGAAGGAGTGACAGGAATACAGAGTACTGGGCTAATGGTAAGATTCTTGGTAGTGTCGATGAGCAGAGAGATCTCAGTGTCCATGTGCATAGATCCCTGAAAGTTGCCACCCAGGTTGATAGGGTTGTTAAGAAGGTGTACGGTGTGTTAGGTTTTATTGGTAGACTGATTGAGTTTCGGAGCCATGAGGTCATGTTGCAACTGTACAAAACTCTGGTGCGGCCGCACTCGGAGTATTGCATACAGTTCTGGTCGCCGCATTATAGGAAAGATGTGGAAGCATTGGAAAGGGTGCAGAGGAGATTGCCTGGTATGGAGGAAGGGTCTTATGAGGAAAGGCTGAGGGACTTGAGGCTGTTTTCATTAGAGAGAAGAAGGTTAAGAGGTGGCTTAATAGAGACATACAAGATGATCAGAGGATTAGACAGGGTGGACAGTGAGAGCCTTTTTCCTCGGATGGTGATGGCTAACACGAGGGGACATAGCTTTAAATTGAGGGGTGATAGATATAGGACAGATGTCAGAGGTAGGTTCTTTACTCAGAGAGTAGTAAAGGCGTGGAATGCCCTGCCTGCAACAGTAGTAGACTCGCCAACTTTAAGGGCATTTAAATGGTCATTGGATAAACATATGGATGATAATGGAATAGTGTAGGTTAGATGGGCTTCAGATTGGTTTCACAGGTCGGCGCAACATCGAGGGCCGAAGGGCCTGTACTGCGCTGTAATGTTCTATGTTCTATAACTGGTAAGTCTCCTGAATTACAAGGTGATGGGTCATGTAGACATCTTCACTCGAAATCAATCATTTGTTTGGATGCTTGATGAGGTGTATCGCCCTGTCTCCCTAGTTAACCAACATAAGCTTTATGCCTTTACCTTCATTCCAGCCCGGTGAATAAAGGAGTTCATTGCTTCCAGAGTGCCATTTGTTCGGCCAAGCTGCTGTTCCCGTCGGATCTGTTCCAGGGTGCTGGCATTGGTCTGGAGAGTGTTCAGTGCCATTATCGCATCCTGGAACCAAACGTAAAGACATGAGACAACTAAACATTAAAACAAAATCACTCTTAACAATACCATACAGCACAGAAGATAATTCAGTGCAACTTCCTCTGTGGCCTGAAAACTTAAAAATGCTGCTCTTACATAACAAAACGGCAAGAGACCTGGAGTGCGCTCTGGAAAGGCAAGATGGACGGGGTGCACTGCAGAACTCTACTGCAGGAATTTCCCCTTTGTCACCCATTAGGGAACAAAAAGGGTCACTTGACACCGCTTCAATCAAAAAGAAGTGGTAAGCAACAGTCAAATCCTGAGCCTAAAACAATCAAGGGAGGTGATGACTGGGTAGTATTATCACTGGACTGTTAATCCAGAGACCCAGGAAACGTTCTGGGGACTTAGGTTTGAATTCTGCCATGGCAGATGGTGGAATTTGAATTCAGTAAAATTCAGAACTAAAAAGTACATAAATCCATTGTTAATTGTCAAAAAAACGCATCTGGTTCACTAAACTGCCATCCTTATTTAATCTGGCCTACATTTGACCTCAGATCCACAGCAATGTGGTTGACTCTTAACTACCCTCTGGGCGATTGATTTGATTTATTCTTGTCACACATAATGAGTTACAGTGAAAAGTACTGTCTTGCGTGCTAACCAGACAAATCATATCTTACATAAGTACATCAGGGTAACAGAACAGAATGCAGTTACAGAGAAGGTGCAAAGAAAGATCAACTCTAACATATGAGAGGTTCATTCATAAGTCTGATAACAGCAGAGAAGAAGCTGTTTTTACATTTGTTGGTATGTGTTTTCAAACTTTCGTATCTTCAGCATGACGAAAGAGGGTGGAACAGAGCACAACAGGGGTGGGAGGGATCATTGATCACGTTGGCTGCTTTCCCAAGACAGCCGGAAGTGTAGGCAGAGTCAAGTGGAACGAAGGCTGGTTTTCGTGATGGACTGGGTCTGCATTCACAACTCTCTACAATTTCTTGCAGTCTTGGGTGAAGCAATTGCCATACCAGGCTGTGATGCACCCGGATAGGATGCCTTCTATGGTGCATTGATAAAAATTGGTAAAAGTCATTATGGTCATGCCAAATTTCCTTAACTTTCTGAGAAGTGGAGAGTTTGGTGTGCTTTCTTGACTGTAGTGGTGACATGGTGGACCAGGATTGTTATATTTACACCCAGGAACTTGAAGTTCTCAACCACCTCCACTGCAGCACCATTGATACAGACAGGGCATTTCCTCCACTCCCCTTCCGGAACAGCACCTTCGTTTTGCTGACATTGAGGGAGAGATTGTTGTCTTTTACACCATACCACTCAGCTATCTCCTTCCTGTAGTCTGTCTCATTGTTGTTTGAGATCCGACCCACCTTGGTGGTGTCATCAGCAAATACGTAAAAGGAGTTAAAGCTGAATTTGTCCACACAATCATGAGTGCACGAGTTGTATGGTAAGCGGCTGAGTACACAGCCTTGCGGGGCACTAGTATTGAGGAATTTTGTGGAGGAGGCAATGTCACGTATCCATACTAACTGCAGTCTGCGAGTCAGGAAACCAGGGATCCAGGTGCAGAGGTGGGGAGCAGAGTTTGGAGATGAGTTTTGTTGGAATTATGGTGCTGAAGGCAGAGTTAAAGTCAACAAATAGGAGTCTGACGTAGGTGTCCTTGTTATCCAAATGTTCCAGGGATGAGTATAGGAATGGGCCAGTGATGCCCTCATCCCATGAATCAATAAAAACAAAATGGGCCATAGCAATCAGTCCTAAACACATGGTCAAAATCAGGAAGCATTGAACTTTTGTACTACGCTCCAGCCATACAACTATAGATTTTGCCATGTGAAGTGTGGAAGAGCAAAATGTAGTGGTATTTAGAGTCATACAGCACAAAATAGACCCTTCAGCCCAATTCATCCATGCCAACCCAGTTTCCTAAAATGAACTAGCCCAATTCACCTGCATTTGGCCCATATCCCTCTACACCTTTCCGATCCACATACCAGTCCAAATTATCAGCCTGTCCCTGGAGCTTCTGGCGGTTGTATTACAGGGAGCTTCTTAAAGTGACCAGTCTCATCAAGCTAAAAACATGATATCAGTCATACAGGAAGTTGGGAGCTGGCTGTGAAATGCAAAAAACCAGTTCACTGTATTCACCAAAATGAAATGCAATCAAGTGTAATGAGATTTCAGTGCACTTTGTCCCAAATACGTCCAGTGACGACATGAACAAACATTAAGCTACCAGTCAGGGTTCTCCATAACAGTAATGTAATACCAGAAAGAATCAGTCCTCATAATAATGTAATCTGAGCCCAAAGATTAGCTTTCAGTCTGTAATCCAGAACCATCCAACCTTGCCAATTAGATTCCAACCCAAGGCACACAATGTTTCAAATATTTCTCTGGAGTGCCCTTCTCCTACTGCTAACTATATCAACAGGGGTGCTGGATTAATGCTGAGAGACGAGATCCATCTTTCCCAAGTTTCCCAATATAAACCCACTTCCCATATATCAATTAGAAAAACTTTCTAAGGCAAATTAATTGAGTGCAAAGTTGAGCCAAGGTGAGCACCAATCTCAATTGCTGTCTTACAATGAAGGGGCCTAACTCTCGCTGGGGCCTATTCCATGGATCCCAGCCACCTTCTGGAGCCTCATTCAAATGCTCGAAATTCCAGCTGAGCCTAAAACTTTGAGCTCTAGCAAGATGTTCAGCCATACAGGTCATCATGCACACAATCAACATCAAGAAAATCACTGAAGGCTAAACTGCCAATGATTTTTACACCCTCCCAGCCCAGGTTATTGTTATACACTGCATCCCACAACAATCAATCCAATTTGATTCATCTATTTAAGAATAGGTCATACATCAAATCTGTTTGACAAGCATCTACAGACCAATTATTGAAACATTGAGGGAGCTGCCATATTTGTTTAAAAACCATCACATACAGGGCAGCATCTTGAGCAACCACTTGGAGAGCTGGAACGGGTAACTCGTACATTCATGCTTCGGACAGGAGTGTTTCTGGCCAAACTAGCACTTACTGCCCTTCCCTGAATAGTCCATCTACAGTTCAAGATACCTCTCTCTCACAAACAAACACATGCACACACACACGCAAATTGGTGCCCAAAACTTGTTGGTCTTTCAGAGCAAGGAGTCGACCCCAACCGAGTGTTGCAGAATGGCACATTCCAAGGCCCAGGACTATGTGCTGAGGGACATACTAAAGCTTGGGGCAGCTGCCTCCAAGGCGCAGTGAAGCAACACCACTCTCTAAGGTCTTTCTGCCGACGTTAAATGGGGATCCAATCAGTTATGAGACCTTCCTGGAGCCTCAAATATATGTAAATACCGTCCTGTACAAGTAAAAAATACCTTTGGTTTGTTGGTAGGACCTATCAAACTCCAATGTTTGTTTTGTTTCTTCACATGCTACGTATAGAACCAAACTGCTTTAGTCACTGTAAGTGTATACAAAGATATTTTTACGAATAATGTAAAATCGACAACATAGTTCCAAGTCAGGACAGCTGATTGTTTGAAGGGGTGAAAGTGTGAAAGGGCATGTTAAAAGCATGTGGAAGTTGACTCAGCTATCAATGCAGCCCTATCATGCAGTTTCAGAGGAAGGTCCCAACTGCCTGACCCATCAACCACAGACTGCAGAGTGAAATTAAAATCTGGAGGTTAGCCATATATAATTTGTATAATTTTTAGTTAACAAGAGATTATGCTGCCCAACAGGTTTGATGCCAACACACAAACTAGGCAGTTCCAGCTTTCCTGCTCCTATGATGCTGCTTGGCCTGCTGTGTTCATCCAGCTCCACACCTTGTTATCTCCCCCACTTTTAATTGGTGTTTTTGTTAAATGAACTATATCAGTTTGGAATAGGGGATCACACTGTTTGGGAGATGGAATTAAGAGAAATCAGGGAAGTATCCTACTTGTGACTGCCATCTGATGATCCATCCTGTAAAGTCTGCACATCAGATATCTAGGTTCATACATGTGCAAAGTGTTCACAGGCCAGCCAACAATTGTGGAACCAGTAGCAGCCATAACTATAACCAATCTTTTCAAAGCAACTCACATTTTTCACTATTTAATCCTTTGTATGGAGCCAATGCTTTTTATTTGCGTAGTTTTGAGAATGATCCTTGGACTGTACTCATTCTATCATTAACTTCAGTATACGCACCTGGTTTAACCTGTTACCAAACATTGGAGAGTGTCCAGCTGTAAAAGTAAATATTTTTCCACTCCTCTTGCACAATAAACACCAGTAACTGTACAGTGATTTACAGAACTGAGCAATGAAACACACCATTCAGCTCAACATGTTCATCTTCCATAAGCTTCCTCCTATCATTCCTCATTTGACCCTATCAACATTTTCTTCTGTTTCTTTCCCCCTCATATTTATCAGCTTCCCTGAAAATGCATCTATACTACTCATTTCAATTGGTGTTTATGATCATGAGTTCCACATTCTCACCACTCCTTCAGTAATTTTATTCCCAAATGCACCTTCTTAGCTGTGGAGCACAGATATGAAAGTCACAATGTATGTTCCTCCGCACTCTTCTCTCAAAATGAGACATCCTCTCTCCTTACACCTCTTCATAAATCAGAATCCCAGCTGTTGAATACCCGCATGCTACATCATCCTTCCACACATTGTCTCAAAACCAACCAAGGTTTTCATTGATGTATAAACTAAAGGAAAAACTTTGCTTACTGGAAAGCTGAACAACATTCTGGAGAAACTCAGCAAATCTAGCAGCATCTGTGGAGAGGGCGTCTGAAGGATAAATGGACCTGAAATGTCAACTCTGCTTTCTTTCCACAGATGCCATCAGACCTTCTGAGGTTCTCTAGCAATTTCTGCTTTCAATAACCCCAGCTGTTCATTCCTCCTTTGGCTTAGCATCTATCTGCATTCTACAAATATGATTTGGTTTTGCAAACAGACATATTTCCGAAAATAGAAATCCCAATGCCACAGGAAATAGTCCAATAAAATATTAATTCCCAACCTCAGGTATATTGTCAATAATTTCATTTTCCCCCGAATCTAGATACATTTCCTATTTACTCTTCATTTCCCAGTCGGATCAGAAAAGTGACTGAATTAGCAATGCAAGTCTGTTGGCGTTTCACTCAAAACATGAAATACAGAAGGAAAGTAACTTTAAACCAGAAACATTTAACCCTACCCTTAAGGAGGGGTAAAAAAAACTGTACAGCAATTTTAAACTTGATGCGGCAATACTTTTGGAAGATCTTCTTTCCACCAGCTGTCACAGTCACCTCGGAAAGGGAATCCTGATTCCCGCATAATGAGGCAGGACAGATTCCCCGGTGATCTGAAGCGGAGGATTGAGCGAGAGAAAAGCCGGACTGAAGTTACTCCTTCAAAACCCCTGTTCATTTCCTGAAACAATTGGGGCTGGAGGGAGAATAAACTGAACCCCGAGCGTCCGAGTGCTCAACCCCATACAAGCGGCCAAACCCCGCGTCTCGAGCCGTTCAAACCAACCAGCGTAACCGTCACCGGGAAAAGCGCGGGAAGGTGCCAGCGCGCCAGCCGTCCTTCGGAGGCTGGATCTGAGCCCGACCCCCGGTCGTGAACGAGACCCGGCCGCTCCGGCCCCGTTTCTACCTGGTACTCCATCCTGGGGAGGCGCAGAGCCGCTTTCGTCGGCGCCGAGTTGTAGCTTCTTCTCCACCACCAGGCGCCTGTCTTTGCTCCTCGTCCCGCCCCTCCGCCCTTGGCTCCACTCCGCAGGCTCCTGTTAACCTTCAACCAGGCCACCGGCACAGCGCGCGGCAGCTGTGCCATCATGGCAGAGACACACACGTGGCTACACTGCCAACTCTCACCTCTGACCTCCTAGCAGTCACTATCGGGGTGGGGGGGGGCGTCATCTTTCTTACTGGCAAATGCAGCCCGAGTAATAAAGATTGGCTGAGTTCCTCCCCAGCCTGTTCTTCTACAGCGGGTAGATTTTCAGCCTGATGTATTATTCCTCCATCCCTTAGTTCCTGTACCAAGCAAAACGCTAACCCCACATTCAGAATCAACACCAACTTGTTTTAATTTACGCTTTTTCACTGTTGCCTTCGCCGTTTATCATTCCTCAGTATCCGGTAGGCCCAAACACGCCTTCTCGGTGAAGCCGAGATATGATGCTGTTTGGCCTGCTGTGTTCATCCAGCTCCACACCTTGTTATCTCGGATTCTCCAGCATCTGCAGTTCCTATTATCCCTTCTCGGTGAAGCAGCGCTTTACCCGCACTTCAGTCAATCTAGTCTGCTGCATTCGCTGCTTACAATTTGGTCTCCTCGACGTGGGGGAAACAAAGCATAGACTTGGTGAGCACTTAGCAGAACCTGTATTCTGTCCGCAAAAAAGACCCTGAGCTTCCAGTTGCCTGCCACTCCAACACACCACCTTGTTCCCTAGCCAACATCCCTGTCTCAGCCTTGCTGCAGTGCTCCAACAAAGCTCAGCTCAAGCTAGAAGAACAGCACCTCATTTTCCGCAATCCCTAAAACTGTTGAACTCAATAACTCCACAGCCTTCTGGATTTATTGAGTTCACAGTTTTAGGGCTTGAGGCACCTTCTCCCATATCCTTATTCCAACCCCACACACCAGGCCTTGTTATGGTCTGCTATTACACATTAGCCATTGTTAGCAATGATCTAGTGGTATGGATGCAATGGCCTTGTGGTATTATCGCTGGACTATTGATACAGAGACCTGGATGACATTCTGAGGACGTGGGTTTGAATCCCGTCACGGCACATAGTGGAATTTGAATTCAATAAAATATTTGGAATTAAGAATCTAATGACAACCATGAAAAACCCACCTGGTTCACTGATGTCCTTTGGGGAAAGAAATTGCCATCCTTACCTGGTCTGGCCTACATGTGACTCCAGACCCACAGCAATGTGGTTGACTCTGAACTGCCCTTCAGAGCAGGGCAGTTAGGGATGGACAATAAATGTTGCCTAGCCAGCAACACCCTCATCCCATTAATGAATAAAGGAAGCCACTAATAGTCCCCTTAGCAGCCATTCATTCTCTTAGGCTGACTGTTATCCATTCCTTTGTCCAACTATTCTTCTACTCTACCTATTGTTTACTCCTCACCCCACCCTCACCCTGTCATTTGCATAAATACCAATTTTTTCCGAGCTACTATCAATTCTTAAGAAGAGTCACTGGACTCAAAATATTAACTGATTTCTCTCCACAGATGTTGCCAGACCTGCTTAGCTTTTTCCAGCAATTTCTGTTTTTGTTTCCAGTATGTCTTTCCTTAATTTAAGGGTCCAAAACTATTTGTAGTAGTCCAAGTATGGTCTGATTAGTGCCTTGTATAGTTTTTGCAAGACCTCCCTATTTTTATACTTAATTTCAAAGGGAATGAAGTATAGAAGGCCAACATTCCAGTTGCCTTCCTTAAAGCTAGTATCCAAGTTCATTGTTATATGTGATTTATGTACATTGACCCCTAAATCCCTCAGTGCTGTATTTAAATGATAATAGGCTCTTCTGTTCCTCTCCTCAAAGTGTATAATCTCACATTATAACAGTATTTCATTTTGTCTACTCACTTAATCTGTCAATATTCCTCTGTAGACTGTCATCCTCACTACTGCAACACTGCACATATACATTGAATTTTATTTTAGCTCACATATTTTCTCCGAAGGTTGTAGCTTTGGGTTAGAGATAGCATTCTAACCCAATTCAGAAGGTTGTAGGGACATACTGAAACCCATACAGCAACTTCACTCAACATAGATCAAGTAGTAACTTCAGATAAAAATTGTTTCCAAAAACAATTGTCACCACACCCACCAAACGTTTACATTTATTTTCAAACTTTAATAGTGCTTTGCTTCCCATTTCTTGTTTTAGATGAACCATTATATGCAGGAGCAGAAGTAGGCCATTCAGCCCATCGAGTCTTCCCAGCCATTCAATGAGACCATGGCCAATCTGATTATCCTGAACTCCACCTTCCTGCGCCTTTTCCATATAACCCTTGATTCCCTTAATGATTAAAAATGTATCTCAGCCTTGAATATACTTAATGACGCAGGCTCAACAGATTTCTGTGGTAAAGAATCCATAGATTCACTAACATCAGAAGAAATTCCTCCTCATCTCTGTCTTAAATTGCGACCCCTTATTCCCCAGGTCCTAGACTTCTATAGGGGAAACTTTTCCACTTACCCTGTTAAGTCCCTGAAAAAAACTTTTAACTTTCAGCCATGTCACTCTCTCTCTTCTAAATTGTAACTAATCAGACAGTCTTGGGAAAGGAAACAGACCCTTTGGTTCAACTCGTCCACGCTGACCAGACATCCCAATCTGACCCAGTGCCATTTGTCAGCAATTGGCCCATCTCCCTCTAAACCTCTCCTATGCAAATACCCATCCAGATGCCTTTTAAATGTTGTAATTGTACCCACCTCCACCACTTCCTCCGGCAGCTCATTCCATAACACACCACCCTGTGTGAAAAGGTTACCTTTCAGGTCCTTTTTAAATCTTTCCCCTCTAACCTTGAACATATGCCCTGTAAAGGCCTAATCTACTTAACCTCTCCTCATAAGACAGTGTCTCCATCTCTGGTATCAGCCTAGTGAACCTTCTCTGGACTGCCTCCAACTTCAGTATATATTTCCTTAGATAACGGGCCCAAAACGGTTCACAGCATTCCAGCTGTGGTCTGACTAGTACCTTGTATAGTTTTAGCAAAACTTCCCTACCTTCACACTCCATTTCATTTGAAATGAAGTCTAACATTCCATTCGCCTTTCCTATTACCCACTGAACATTTATCCTAACTTTTTAATGATTCACAATTGAGAACACACGAATCTCTGATCTGCAGCTTTCTCCATTTAATAATATTCAGTTCCAATTAGAAAGGTGCCATATATGTTTCAGTGCTGAAGAGCCATAATCACGCAATAAAAGACTGATTATTTTTCTACTATGGGTTATTTCTACAGAAGTATCAGTCTGTGTGATAAGCAGTATAATTAAGAACGAGACTATCTGTGGCTTGACATTTTACCATTGCAAACAGAATAGATCCAAAGTCTGCACAGAATTTCCTGAACACAACTGAAATTTATACAAGTAGAAAGCAATCATACCAGCAAAGGAAACACAGTTGGGACATTACATATACTTACTATTTGAATTCCTCCAATTTCAATGATTAACCGCATTAGTTTCAGTCATGAAATCAATGGCGATTCTCCATTTGTATTTAGTTATCCAATTTTGGGCAGGATACTGAACTGTAAATTAAGCCTTACCATTTCCAAGTTGGGACTGAATAAACCAGCAAAGGTTCTGGATCCAATGATGCCTGAAAAATGCATGTGTATAAACAGCGTGCAAGAAAAAGAATGAATTTCATGGGGATACCTTGCACAAACAGCTTGTAGACAATTAAGGTTTTGTCTCACTCACAAAGAATGGGGCACACTTATCAGTCAGAATCAATAATTCTATCACTTTAGATGCTGCCAGGTATTTTAACTTAAGATGTCCAGTATTCCATGTTTTGCTTTGAATTACAGCACATGATCCTTACGTCGGATGTTGGGGGCATCTATGACCTATCGCTTCCATTTCAGATCAGGAGGGAGAAAATTAGAACACAATTCTGAGGAAGGAACAGCCCTAATTAATTATAAAACCCTCTAAATATGGTGACCATGTTAAAAATAAATCAACTGGCATTTATCTGTCTTTCACATCCCAAAACGCCTTACAGCCTGATAGCTTTGAGCTTAACTAATAACCTGAGGAAGATTCAGGGTAAATCTTAGGAAATGGATAAAAAGTTGGTTGAAGCAACAGATACTTGTTTTGGAATTGTCTAGATGGAATAGTTCTGACAGGAAAATATATATATTTTTAAAAATCAAAATAAACAGATGTAAGTTGTACGTGTAGCAGCCTCTTGGCTGCCAAAACACAGATTGCTAACTTGGCCAAACAGCAAGGGATGCTGGGTACATTGGCCAAGTAAAACTCAAATCATAAAAACCCACAAACCAGACATTCCAACACAGCAGTCAGGTGTTAGTGCAGTCTCTGGCAAGATGGCAACAGGGTGTCACTCCATTCAGTGCTCCAGTCTGCTGGCCAGTTCCCTCTTTTTCCCCTTCTTCTTCTCCTTTCTGTAGTAATTCTAATGCCCCCCCATCCCACACCTCCCCACCCTTTTACCTACCTATTTAAGGAGTCAGGTCGTGGACAGGAACCGCATAGCGAGAGGTGAACACGTGGGCTGTGTCCTGCAGCAACGGCGGAACAAGCGCGGGCTGGAGTGACGCCAGCGGGCCAGTGAGGCAGCGGCGGTCAGCGGCCCAGCAGACTGAAGCCTATAGAGGTGTGACTTGGGCCTCTGAGATCTGGACTTGACTTTTTTTGGTTACCTTTTGGCTCTGTTAAATCTTTTAATTTTGTTTTTTGTAACCAAGTAGGTGCCAGTGAATGGCAACTTTGTGCACTTTTCACTGTACTTATGTTCAAAGTTTAGGAATACATATGACAAATAGATAAATCTAATCTAATCTAAAAGGCAACAGTTACTCTGGACAGTCATACACCCGACAACTTATCCAATAAAGAAAGGAGAGCCCACACAGAAAGGCCCCAGGTCCTGCTACACAAAGAAACTAACAGTAGCATGCCATCAAAATGATTAACCCTGTTTCAAACTACTAAGTGTATCGCCCTGATTGGCCAGAACTATTGAAAGTTCCAGCAAATCATCTAGATATAAAAACAGGATTCACTGGCAGACTTTTCTCTTGGAACAGCTTTGGAATCTTCTGAAGGCTTTCGGAGGAGACCAGCATAGCAAGAGGCAGAGACCAGCTGACCTTCTAGAGAGAGAAAGAAAGCAGCTTTGCAGACCCAGGGCAAGAGTGACTCTATAAATCTACAGGAGACTCGGGAAGTAATTTAACTTTGAGGGACCAAATAGGATTAGAATTAATAATGTTTAGCATTAAAGGTTATTGTAACTTTGTTCCTAATAAAGTTGGGACTGTTTTGCATTGGTACGGGTTTGTGCTTGTATTGATTTGACAGCTTCAATGTTATGGGACACCTGGGCCAACTCATTCATAACATTCTGGTCAGAGTTGTCTAAATTGTTTTAAAGAGAAACTTGGCAACAACAGTGTGGCAATGAATAAAAACAGAGACCATTAACAATTAAGACAGCCACTTTACACAGTAAACAGCAGAGAAGCAGGCTTGTTTTACAAGTTTATTTTAAAATCTGGAACAAGGTAGAATTCATAATTCAACACTGATGAACTTTACTACAAAATGATAGCTAGTTCGCACTAAACTTGCACTGTACAAGTAACAAAAATCTGCATATTGAAATTGCTTATACTGAAGAATTGCACATTAACTGCACTTCCTAAATTGTGTCTCTCTTGCACCTCACCACAAGGGCTGAATCTTAAATGATATTTCAACTCTGTAACGTAAACAGCATCCAGAAGCAAAGTTCTGACAGTACCAGTGACAATCAAGAACGGTCCTGCACCACCAGTGGGCAAGTTGGTCTCCAGACATTAATAAAGGATCATTAATTAAATTGCAATTAAGGAACTGCTTAAGATAGCTTTCAGTTTCATAAAAGCAGCTTAGCCAGTACTGTCTTTAAATGAACCCATTCAAAAGCAGTACTGCATTTACATGAATGAATTAAAGTCTTCCCATCTCAGTCTCTGGAATGTACAATACTTTTGGACATTGAAGAGCACTGCGTTCAGTCGGTGGTTTTGATCACAAGACCTAGCTAGCTAAGCATCACTGCACCAAAATGGGTGGGTAGACTAGGGAAGAGACAGAAAGAGATCACACTTCTCAAAATACTAATGTTGGAATTAAAACATGCAACTTGAAAGTACCAACTCCATTTACTCAATTCACCTTAATCCAACGAGCTCCAACTGAGCACTCAGTAACAAGGCAACATTAGAACAGGAATCAGAAATCCATCATTGCAAATGGAATGCATCACCAAACAGCAATGACTACAAACAGGTCTGAAATATCAACTTCTGTGAGAAACATGTTTTGCTATAATTAAAAATATATATATATATATATATTTTTAAAAAACTTCAACAAATGTACAGGACAACTCTGTTTACAATATTAATGCCTTAAAGAGAAGCAAATATCCAGCTATTTTTGGCTTTAGGGAGAAACAGCTAGGACCTCAAAGAAGATGTTCTCACCAACAAATGGTGTCATGGTAAGTGTTTATGATAGAAGTTTCCAAATGATCTATCGTAAAGATCCACCTCTTTTAAACACAATTGCCTTAGCATCCAAAGATTTGAGTCCTCGATCCTCAGTAAAATTAAATGAATTTAAATCATACTCTTCCCCAAGTTTCCAAATCTCACTACTGGGATGAGAAGCAACCTCACAGGCTACTGCTCAACTTCCCTTCCCTGCCCACTGAAGCACCATCAGCTTCTCAACTGGCAGGTGACTCACATCATGGAGATCAATGAACAAACCCAGAATCTAGCACTCCACCAGATGCACATGGTCTGAGCAACCCATAGTGCCTGAGATGTAGATAATCAGCAATCAGCCAATGATGAAACAATTGCAACTGTTAACAAAGAACTCCAGAACAATTCTAAACTGATGCTCCCCAGAGAAAAACTGAAATTAACCAAAGCCTCCACAATATGTCACTTCTGAAACCTCAGTTCAGCTTTTGGTTCTGGAAGAGAAGTACCTCTACCAGGGTATCAACACCTGATCAGGCACAATTAATGTGTAGACAGTTCAATATTTTTAAATCATAACAGCTCAGATATGGCACCATCATATAAATAACATAACCTGGCTCTGATCCATTAACCTCATTAAACACATTCAGAACACACGATCAAACTCTGTCTGGTTGGCAGCAGCAGGATTCTTGTTCTGAGTTGTTGATTGCTGAGGCATGTGACTAGCTCGCCTCCGAGGCGGGGCCAAGTATTCAAACATTGACTGGTTGTGTGTCGAGAGCATATTTTTGAGGTCAGAAGGCATAGGGTCAGTCCAGAAGAAATCATGGTTAAGTGCATCATCACTGTCAATCCTCTGGGCAGGGTCAAGGACAAGCAACTTGTCAATGAGGTCCAGTGCGTAAGGATCTTTCACATAAGCCTTCAGCCGATCTTTGACCTTTCGTTTCTGACCTTTGGGTAGTTCCAGTTTTTGGTAGAGTTCATACTTTTCAACATTCGGCCAAATCTGAAACCAAGCACAAGTTTCATCGTCATGAAGAGAGAAGATTTCCTTCTGAAAATACTGTTTGGAAATAAGATTACAGCCCTGGGCTTGCTACTTTAGATGGGGAAAAAAGAAAAATTATGGAACTTGATCCCCAAGTCACTAGTAAAATCCACGGAATGCCATTTTATAAAAAGTGGAACTTGGCTTATTCCGTCATCAATAAACTAGGGGTTTTAGATAATATGCCAAATCTGAAACTGTTGGAAATCCAAAGTTAAAAGTGTTGAAACTGCTCAGTTTAACTGACAAGGTAAAGTGTTTTTCCTGAGATTGATCATCTCACTTGTGAACCTTATACATGACATATCTCAAATTATTCACAATCCAAAAATATTGGAGCTGCTCCCAGTCTGTTTGCTAGATCCTGTCTAATTATACAGAAATCAGCCACCCCAAATTTAGACATTTAAGTTCTGCACTACTATTATCTCTTTCCAAAGTGACTTTGAAACTTATAGTTTTGTGGTCACTTTCCCAAAATGCTCACCCACTGAAACTTCAACCACTTTACCAGCTTCATTCCCTAAGATTACGTCTAGCACTGCCCCATCTCTAGTACAGCTATCTGTGTACTGGCACAAAACGTTTTCCTCGATGTACTTCAAAAGTTCAACCACATCTAATATAGTCACACTAAAGTGATCCCAGTCAATGTTAGCAAAGTTGAAACCTCCTACAAATATGACTGTTTCTCCCACACTTTTCTGTGATTTATCTAAATATTTGCTACTCTATATCCCTCTGACTCTTGGGAGTCTGGAGTATAATCCCAGCAAGGTAGAATTATAAAATCGCTACAGCATGGACGCAGGACATTCGGCCCATCAAGTCCACACTAACCCTCTGAAGATCATCCCACCCAGAACTACCCCTCCTACTCTATCCCTGTAACCCTGCACTTTCCATGTATAACCCACTTAGCCTCACATTCCTGGAAACTATGAGGCAATTTAACATGGCCATTCCACCTAACCTGCACATCTTTGCACACCATGGCAGCAAAATGGAGCCCCCAGAGGAAACTCACGCAGACGTGAGTGAATGTGCAAACTCCACACAGACAGT
Source organism: Ginglymostoma cirratum (assembly GCA_024137785.1). Taxonomy (NCBI): domain Eukaryota; kingdom Metazoa; phylum Chordata; class Chondrichthyes; order Orectolobiformes; family Ginglymostomatidae; genus Ginglymostoma; species Ginglymostoma cirratum. The sequence goes on from JAHRHZ010000035.1 coordinate 30,100,769, forward strand.
TGCCCAAGGGTGGAAGGAAACCCAGGTCCCTGGCATTGAGACACACAGGTAATTGCCCCTTTTTTATTTCTAAGCTCTACCCAGATGGCCGCATTTGAAGATCTTTTCAGGCTATCCAGCATTACCACAGCAATGGTTTCTTTTATCAATAATGCAATGGCCCACCTCTCATTCTTACAACTTTACATTAAAACTCTCTAACCAAATTTCTATCCCAGGTACAACACTAATAAATATCCAAGTCAAACAATAATGCACTACAAACCTTCACCCTGCGCAATTTCTCTGCAACCATGGAATATTTTCTTACATTTAATGCATTAAATGTAAGTTGTTATGACAGTTGCAAAAGTCCACAGCACTGCCTCTGCGGTCACTCAATATATCTACAGTTACATCACATTTGAAAACTCAATATTGTACTTGACAAGCAACTTCAGAGACTTAAAGTACCATTATTTGCCATTCAATAATGAATCAGCTGGTCTTACCTCTGCTGTGATGGAGCCACAGAGCTGACTGATCAGGGTTAACTGATGCTGTTCTGTGTTACCCTGCATTATGGGGCTTCGAGTCCACATCTCAGCCATGATACACCCAGCTCCCCACAGATCTATGGGTGGTCCATAATCTCGCTCACCTGTGTCGAGGGCAGAGAAAGGCAAACAAACATGACGTACAGGAATGCTGTACTTTCTAGTTTCCTACCCTGTATTCAACATATTGAGGTAAGATCCTAAACACACAGGTGTTTACTCCTAATCTGGGGATAGTCCTTCTATACAAACTTGACAATGAATGCCAAGACTAATCAAACACACACATCACAGCTCAGCCGAATCCTGTCCAGAGGAGACCCTGTAAAAGGTCACTGGACCCAAAGCGTTCACTCTGCTTTCTCGCCACAGATGCTGCCAGACCTGCTGAGTTCCTCCAGCAATTTCTGTTTTTTTTTAAAAGCATATAGCCCCTACTGGTCATGAACAGTAGAATTCAAGGAAACCCACCTAGCAGGAGCTCTGGTGGCCGGTACCATAGTGTTACTACCCTGTTAGTATAGCGGTTCGGCTGGCTATTCTTGGCTAGGCTAAATGCTCGAGCTAGACCAAAGTCAGCCAGTTTCAGAACACCATCCCGGGTGATCAACACATTCGCTGCTTTCATGTCTCGATGCAAAATCTGGAGAAAATAAATAAAATCGGCATAAAACAAATAGCAAAGTAGTTTACACTAGTACACATTTCTCTAAAGACAGAATCCTAAATAGAAATTCTTTGCAATTAATCCTGACATTTACATTTTAAAACACTGCTCCCTTCACAGTTCAATAATTGTGTGCAGTAGGTTACCAAATTTCTCTTAAAGACAGAAAATCTTGCAGCTACTCAACACATTTAAAATGCATTAAATAATTTAAATTATGCCATGGTGCAATGTTTTTAAGTATGTTGTAGTAATTTTGCCCATAAGGTGCCAGTCACAGCTATAAGACAAACTAAATTACATTTGCATAGCACCTTTCACGGCTTCAGGATATCATAAGGCGTTTTACAGCTAACAGCGTACAGACCATATAATCTATATTGTCCGTATTAGAAGCAGTATCCTTGTATTAAAATAATCCCCCTTTATGAGAGATGCAATTCCTTTCAACAGCATAAGCAGATACAAGCAAAGCAATATAATGTATTTACCTTTACAGTGCTCAGCCAACCATGTAGCTATGACCAAGGCTATGAGATTACCAAAATGCACCAAACCAGCTAAAGACAAATAAAACCAAGTGAAGTCACTTTATTTTACTCTTTCTTACCTTGTTGCGATGAATGTAATACAGCCCATTCAGCAACATCTGCATCACCTTCTTGATTTCTGCCAATGTGAACTTCACATTGGCATTGCTGAGCAATCCAGCAAGGTCATGCTCACAGAAGTCAAATACGAGGTAAATGCTGCCCTTGTAGCGGTTATACTGTGTGGCTGCAGAGATTAAACAGAAGTATGCATCACTGTCATCCTTAACCTCACTATTCCAGGCACAAGATCACCCTTTGATTTGTTTGACCTGAAACAGGAAAGCCTAAGCCATAAAGGGTGAATAAAGCAATTAGTACCTGGGAGAAAACTCAAAAGTCATGAGAGGTGTTATATTTCCAGCTGTTCCTGGAGTGAAACCTCAATTTATTTTACCTATTTGTTCACCAAGATGGCCTGATGATATTCACAACTGACTGCCAATGTCCTTTGAACAAAAGAACATAAATGTTTAGTACAAAATAAAATAAGGTACTGTCTTACACCAATAGTCTAATTACAATATTTACAAGGATGTTGCCATGGCCTAGAGGATTTCAGTTATCAGGAGAGGCTGAATAGGTTAGAGCTTTCTCCCCACAGTGCGTCAGAGGCTGAAGGGCCACCTTTTTGAGGATTATAAAATCATGAGGGGCACAGATAGGGTGAATAGTCAAGGTCTTTTTCCTAGGATGAGGGAGTCCAAAACTAGAGGGCATAGTTTTAAGGTCAGAGGGGAAAGATTTTTAAAGGACCTAAGGGGTAACTTTTCCACACAGAAGGTGGTACGTGTATGGAATGAGCCACCAGAGGAAGTGGTGGAAGTGGACATAATTTAAAAATTACGTATGAATAGGAAGGATGTAAGAGGGATATAGCCCAAATGCTGGCAAATGGGACTATGTCAGATTGGGATGTATGATCGGCACGGACAAGTTGGACCAAAGGGCCTATTTCCGTGTTATATGACTCTAAATATCGGTAATAACGATTCAACCTTGTCATCCTGAAAAACAATCTTATAGATATTCAAGCTAAATAAAACTAGCCATCCAGTCTTCATCCTCTCGTTCAGTGGGCAATGCTATAATTAGTTTCTTGAACTGTCTTCTTACCGACTTTTCCAAACACTTCAGAGCAATTGCATGGTTTTTCCTTACACTCAACTCCTATCAGTTTTCTGTTGGTAGATGATTTTCTCTTAAGCCAATTAGGACTTCCTTCCACCCCATCAATGACTTTTTGAAGACTTATACAACAACAGCAATCTTATCCTTCTAACTGGACCTGTATATATCTTCTGGATAGTTGCCTGTGTCAATGGACAGCTGGTTGCGAGGCAACAACCCTTTTATTTCCTCGATCACCCCATCACCATTCTCAGAACAAATCTAAAATGGAAGAAAGACCATAAGACCATAAGGCATATGAGTGGAAGTAAGGCCATTCGGCCCATCGAGTCCACTCCGCCATTTAATCATGGCTGATGGGCATTTCAACTCCACTTACCCGCACTCTCCCCGTAGCCCTTGATTCCTTGCGAGATCAAGAATTTATCAATCTCTGCCTTGAAGACATTCAACGTCCCGGCCTCCATTGCGCTCCGTGGCAATGAATTCCACAGGCCCACCACTCTCTGGCTGAAGAAATGTCTCCTCATTTCCGTTCTAAATTGACCCCCTCTAATTCTAAGGCTGTGCCCACAGGTCCTAGTCTCCCCACCTAACGGAAACAACTTCCCAGCGTCCACCCTTTCTAAGCTATGCATTATCTTGTAAGTTTCTATTAGATCTCCCCTCAACCTTCTAAACTCTAATGAATACAATCCCAGGATCCTCAGCCGTTCAGCGTATGTTAGGCCTACCATTCCAGGGATCATCCGTGTGAATCTCCGCTGGACACGCTCCAGTGCCAGTATGTCCTTCCTGAGGTGTGGGGCCCAAAATTGGACACAGTATTCTAAATGGGGCCTAACTGGAGCTTTATAAAGTCTCAGAAGCACATCGCTGCTTTTATATTCCAACCCTCTTGAGATAAATGACAACATTCCACTCGCTTTCTTAATCACGGACTCAACCTGCAAGTTAACCTTCAGAGAATCCTGGACTAGCACTCCCAGATCCCTTTGTACTTCGGCTTTATGAATTTTCTCACCGTTCAGAAAATAGTCCATGCCTGTATTCTTTTTTCCAAAGTGCAAGACCTCGCATTTGCTCACGTTGCATTTCATCAGCCATTTCCTGGACCACTCTCCTAAACTGTCCAAATCATTCTGCAGCCTCCCCACCTCCTCCGTACTACCTGCCTGTCCAACCAACTTCGTATCATCGGCAAACTTTGCCAGAATGCCCCCAGTCCCTTCATCCAGATCATTAATATATGAAGTGAACAACTGAGGCCCCAACACTGAACCCTGCGGGACACCACTTGTCACCGGTTGCCATTCCGAAAAAGAGCCTTTTATCCCAACTCTCTGCCTTGTCAGACAGCCAATCCTCAATCCATGCCAGTAACACACCTCGAACACCATGGGCCCTCACCTTACTCAGTAGCCTCCCGTGAGGGACCTTATCAAAGGCCTTTTGGAAGTCTAGATGGATAACATCCACTGGGTTTCCCTGGTCTAACCTACTTGTTACCTCTTCAAAGAATTCTAACAGGTTTGTCAGGCACGACCTCCCCTTACTAAATCCATGCTGACTTGTTCTAATCCGACCCTGCACTTCCAAGAATTTAGAAATCTCATTCTTAACGATAGATTCTAGAATTTTACCAACAACCGAGGTTAGGCTAATCGGCCTATAATTTTCCATCTTTTGTCTTGATCCTTTCTTAAACAAGGGGGTTACAACAGCGATTTTCCAATCATCTGGGACTTCCCCTGACTCCAGTGACTTTTGAAAGATCACAACCTATGCCTCCGCTATTTCCTCAGCCACCTCCCTCAGAACTCTAGGATGTAGCCCATCGGGGCCAGGAGATTTATCAATTTTTAGACCTTTTAGCTTTTCTAGCACTTTCTCTTTTGTAATGCCTACCATACTCAACTCTGCCCCCTGACTCTCCTTAATTGTTGGGATATTACTCATGTCTTCCACTGTGAAGAGTGACGCAAAATACTTATTAAGTTCTTCAGCTATTTCCTTATCTCCCATCACTAGCCTTCCAGCATCAATTCGGAGCGGCCCAATGTCTACTTTTGCCTCTCGTTTGTTTCTTATGTATTGAAAGAAACTTTTACTATCATTTCTAATATTACTGGCTAGCCTACCTTCGTATTTGATCCTCTCCTTCCTTATTTCTCTCTTTGTTATCCTCTGTTTGTTCTTGTACCCTTCCCAATCTTCTGATTTCCCAGTGCTCTTGGCCACTATATAAGCTGTCTCTTTTTCTTTGATACATTTCTTGACTTCCTTTGTCAGCCATGGCTGTCTAATCCTCCCCTGGATAATCTTTCTTTTCTTTGGGATGAACCTCTGTATTGTGTCCTCAATTACACCCAGAAACAGAAGTAAATCCACAGTTCCCTCATTAACACAGTGTGTGAGGAAAACACAAATCAAACTTGAAGTTATACAAGGCTCTAACACTTCAGAACTCAGGTTTCTAAATAATAATGACATACTACGAACCTTTGTCACACATATTCTTCACCTAACATTAGTTCAGGTCACAGTTTGGATTGGGGAATACGCAACAAAGTGTTTGGCTTGGTTATTTGTTTTTTTTTTAATATGTAAATGATGAATGAAAGAGACAATTTCCATGCTTGCTGTTCATGAGGAAAATGCAATACTATGTATTTCAGGGCAACACCAAATTTCTTCAGTGGGAATGCCACCAATTTTTAATAAGACTGTCAGCACAAACTGTTCAGCCTTGTAACTCAAGCATGTCTAACTGATTTGGAGATGGAGTTGTCCTTTTGATCAGAGATGTACAGCCTTTATTCATTGCTTAGAGTTATGATATTTCCCTTGCCAAAACATGATTCCACCAAGCTAGCCAGTACACTTGTCTGTGAGCCATATGGACAGAAAGTGCGTGGACAAAAGATAGGAAATATGTTTGTAAAATGTGAATATATTCAATGATCTTTGAACAATAACTTGTATCTGGTCTGAACATATTTCAGCTGACTGCAACACTGAAGAACTGGGCACTGACTGTTGACGCCCTGAAAAAGGGATCCTCTAAAGGCAATATTGATACTTTCTAATTAATCTGTTCTGTTATTGCACGTCTCTGGACCAGGTTGGATCTGGGCCTCTCTGAAGGCCATACAGACTGGCTGATTTGCAGTTTCAGACAAAAAACTCACCTTTAGTCCGGCAGATTTCAATAAGATTCACTACATTTTCATGTTTCAGCAGCTGTAGAATTTTTATCTCTCGCAAGGCTGTGATAGGAAACTGCCAGAAACATGTAGTAAAATGTTATTTGCATCACAATCTTGCATATAAACGCATATTAACAAATAACAAAATTGATAACCACAGATTATTAATTTACAACTAGAGAAAGGAGATTTATGAATGAGAATAATCAAAAATGACACACAAGAGGAGCCAGGTGCCAATTCAGTAGAGTAAGAAAAGTAAACCACAGGAAAGTAGTTCACGTATCACAAATAAAAAGAACATCTGATTTTTAAAATAAATAAAAATCCCTGTAGCAAGTCAAAGGTGGCTGCCTGGTACTGAAATAGGACAAACACAGCAGTAAGGTCCCACATCAAATACTTGGCCCACAATCCACTGGTTGCAGCAGGAAGTAAGCATGTCTGAGAGACTTATAAAGTTGTAAACAACTTTCTAGCAGCTCAAGACTTGCAATTTTGACACTCAATAAAGGGCTACTGGCTAAACACTTGCATATGAGCAGCTATTTGCTGGGATGTTGACATCAATGGTAAGGCCATCATTTATTACCCATCCCAAATTGCCCTGAAGAAGGTGGTGATGTGTCACCAAATTGACTACCACTATGCTGTTAGGAAGAGAATTCCAGGATTATTGCGAAAGACTGGTGATATATTTTCAAATTAGGATCATAAGTAACTTGGAAGGGACTGATGGTGATATTGTCATACACCTGTGATCTTTACAGTAGAGATTAAAGATTTGGAAGCCATGGTTGAAGCATTGGTGAGGCGCAGCAGTGAATCTTGTAAATGGAATGCACTACAGCAATGACGTGCTGTTAGTGAAGGTAGCAATTGTTAAAGGTGGTGGAAGTCAATGCCCAGAAGTTGTGCATCATAGCCTGCAGAGAACAGATGGTTCTCTGAAAAAGAAAGTGAATCTTAATGAATTGTCAATTTCTGAAAAAAAAAACAAATTTTAGCATAGAAAAATGCCACTCTTTTGTTACTCAACTTATCTTTAGGTCTCCAGAGATGACAAAACTGTCCTTAATACCCAAGCTTATTTAATACCACATACCCCTTCCTTTTCATTTTCCATCAGGACTTTCTTCAAAGCTACTTTTTTGCCTGTCTGGCGATGACGTGCTTTAAACACCTCCCTATAAAAACAATTACAGCATGTTCAGTCAAAAGGTCCCTGTGGCCAGCATATAGTCAGAATAATTTTAAACATACTATCCAATTCCACATTAAGGAAACTAGGTCAGAAACAATTATAAATGTGTAGAAAAGTTCCAGTATTTAATGTTTATAAGGTTGTGAAATCAAATAAGCAGAAATTAATTGGAACACTGGCAAATGCTACAGCATGGCAGAAAGTCTAATAATGTCTCCCACCCATTCTACTCCTCTTCATTCCAGCCTTATGCCTTAAGAAGCAGTTCTTGAAGTTTACTGTGCAGTATCAAGTGAGTGCCTTTCTACAATGGAGACACTGTATCTGAACAAGCTGATTAAAAGAACTTTCACAAAAAGGGCTTTGTTTTCCTTTGGAACAGCCAAAAAAATTCCCAACAAAATGTTTCTTCATAACTACAAAAACAATATTTTTAGGCAAAAACTGCCAATAAATTCTGTGACCTGCAAAGAACTACAAACAGCAAATCACCTCATTGTTTAAGGCAAGTGCGCTGAGCAAGGGCAGAAATGGCATCATAAAAAATTGGTGTGACTCAATTGTATTTGCCCTGCCCATTCCCTATATTCATTAATACCAAGAGATCAAAAATCTATCTATTCCAGACTTGAATATGTTGTGGAGATACCGGTGTTGGACTGGAGTGGACAAGTTTAGCCTTGAATATGACAGTAAGGGAATGCCTACAATCTACTTAGGGCAGCGGCTTCCAAAGATTAACAATCTTCTGCATGAAGTAACTTTTTCCTCATCTCAATCTTAGATGAGTGACCCCTTCTACTGAGGCAGTATTCCCAGAGTCAAAATTCCCAGCCATGGAAATCAACATCTCAGAATCACCCTCATCAAGCCAATTCAGATGAATTAGACCATTTCTCATGCTTCTAAACATGAGAACAGACAAAAGTTACTTAGTCTCTCATCACAGAAAGCAGTCCTGTGGAGGTAGTTGCGTACTGCCTTCTATCCCAGTGTTTCTAGTGCTCCTTCTATCGGCACACCCAAGTCTCACTGAATAACATCTAAAAGATTCAAACCTTTTAAAAAGATTTTGCTTGTCTACTACAAAATTAATAAAAGAATTCAAGTTTTCCTTCGTTATACTCCAACTGTCACCTTGTTGCCCACTCAGTTAACCTGTTTATATCACTTTTGCTGCCTCTTTGTACTTTCCTCATTTCCTTCTAACTTTGTATCCTCAGCAAATTTAGATAGGCTGCTCTCAATCCTGTCATTTAATTCATTAATATAGATTATAAAAGCCCCAGCATTAATCTTTATAGCACTCTGATTTACAGCTTGTCATCTTTAATATGTTTTATTCATTCATGGGATGGTATCACTGACAAGGCCAGCTTTTATTGCCCAAAAGGTAAGTCAGAATGCACGAAATTGCTATTGGGCTGGAGTTACACATAGACCAGACCAGGTTTAAGGACAGCAGATTTCCTTCTATGAAGTAGATGTAAAGATATGGCTAACAGCTGAACCTTAACAAAGCAAGATGGGAAAAGAATTCAACAATACAAATCAATCTGCGGGTGCCTGGTGCTAAGCGTCACTCAACTTTTATGGTTGCGACAGTTGCTAAATTAAGGACCAACAGAAGTACAATGGAGAAGATGTGTCCTGCTTACGCGACCCTTGGACAGATGATCTCAGAATCATGAGGATCTTGGGCAGGGGTACATCATTAAACATGGACTGGACTAAAGAGATCAAAAAGGGGGAAAAGCGGGAACAGGCTATTGAGTTAGATGATCAGCCATGGTTCATAATGAATAGAGCAGCAGGCTTAAAGGGCCAAATGGTGCTCTTGCTCCTATTTTCTATGTTCCCAAAAGATTGGAAAAAAACAGGTAAAAGAAGGAACATCAGAGACATCGGTAGCGATGACCCAGGAACAACCATTGTGGAAGAAAGACCCTGAGTTCAGAACTCAAAGGTGACCATGCCCCATTGGAATGAACTTCTGCAGTTCACTTTGCATGGGTAATAGCTAAGACCAAGCCACAAGTCTTGCAATTTAGTGTAATTAGTGACAAGCTAGAATAATGAGTTAAATGTAATGTTAATAAGCATTAATTGAATGCCTGTATATTGTAGGTGATTTGAGTAGTAGACTTTTGTTTGAGTGTCTCTTTGTCCGATATGTCAGCTGATGCCTTATATAGGCAATAGGATCAATAAGTTAATTCCATCTCTTCACTGAGTTCAAGTTTCATCATCTGCCACCATGGATCAACCTAAAAGGCATTCAGACACTCTAGTAAGTATTGTGTGAGCAGCCATTTGGGACGGTACCAGAAGTGAATTTTGGGTACCACACAAAAGCAGTTTTGTTTCTTTTTGATTTTTAAGCGTTTAATATTAATTGTGACTAAAGATCTTTGAATTTGCACTGTAAGTAGATGACTTGGACATTCTACTTTATCTCCATTTCTTTTGTTAATAAGTGTGTTTTATCGTTCAATCAAAATCTGCATATTGTTTGTTCATGTTTCAGCGAGAGATTGTTAAAACAAAACAAATATGATCCATCAAACCAGGTTTCTATCTGGGATTTTAATTGTTCAGTAATAATATTAGCTGGGATCATAACACTGATCTCCTGCTAATACAATTGTAAACACTGTCACAATCTGTCTTTATATTCCCAACTAGTTTATTCCTAAGCTACATCTTCTTCTATCAACTTATTTGCTGGTTTTCTCTGGTTTCTGAAACAGTCAATTACAACAATCCTTTGCAATGTTAAAGCCTTCTTTTATCTATTACCATCCTGATTTCCCCAGTAAGTGGCAAGTGGATCTTTCCAGCCGTGTTTCTATTTTTGATAGAAAGTATTTTTATATAAAATCATCTAAAATTTTCGACAAAGACTTCCCAATAGTCATTTACTACCATAACTTTTAGTCTACCCAATCAACCCTACTCAGCTCTCATCTTCTAAATTGGCCTTGTTTAATATCCTTATTTTGAAATATCATGCTAAATCTTAATATGAAAATTAAGTGTATGATGAGCACTTTTTAAACAGCGATAGTAAGAACAGCCGATGCTGGAGTCAGAGATAAGACAGTGTGGAGCTGGATGAGCACAGCGGGACAGGCAGCATCAGAGGAGCAGGAAAGTTGATGTTTCGAGTCAGGACCCTTCTTCAGAAATGGGGAAGGGGGAAGGGAGCTCAGAAATAAATAGAGATAGGAGGAGTGGGGCTGGAGAAGGTAGATGGGATGTGATAGGTGAGTGCAGGTAGGGGGTGGTGGGAGGAGCAGATAGATGGGAGAGAAGATGGACAGGTTGTGTCAGGTCAAGAAGGCGGGTTGATTGTGGGATGAGGCAGTGGGTGGGGAGATTTTGAAACTGGTAAAGTCCAGATTTAGGCCATTGGGTTGTAGGCTCCCAAGGCAGAATATGAGGTGCTGCTCTTCCAGTTTCCGGGTGGCGTCACTGTGAAACTGGAGGAGGTCCAAGATGTACATGTCACCCAGGGAGTAGGAGCAGGAGCTGAAATGGTTCGCAACTGGAAGGTGTTATCGTTTGTCGTGAAAAGAGCGCAGGTTCTCTACAAAGTGGTCTCCGAGCCTCTGCTTGGTCTCACCAATGTAGAGGAGGCCGCAGCAGATGCAGTAGACCATGTTGGCGGATGTGCAGTGAACCTCTGTCTGACGTGAAAGGTTTTTCTGGTTCCTTGGATGGAGGTGAGGGGGTAGGTGTAGCACTTCCTACAGCTGCAGGGAAATGAGCCGGGGGTGGTGGAGCTAGTGGGGAGTGTGGAGCAGATGAGGGAGTTGCAGACAGAGTGGTCCCTACAGAAGGCAGATAGGGGTGGGGAGGGAAATATATTGGTTGTGGGGTCAGATTGCAGGTGGTGGAAGTGGCAGAGAAATGACACGTTGAATCTGGAGGTTTAGTGGGATGATACATGAGGACAAGGGGGATTCTGTCTTTGTTTTTGTTGCAGGGCGGGGATGTGACGGCAGAGGTGCAGGAAACGCAAAAGATGCAGTCGAGAGCATTTTCGACCGCTGAAGGGGGGCGGGGGGGGGGAGCGTTGCAGTCCTTGAAACAAGAGGACATCTGGGATGTTTGGGAGTGGAACGCCCCATCTTGGGAGCAGACACGGCAGAGATGGAGGAATTGGGAGTAGGGGATTGCATTCTTGCAGGAAGGTGGGTGAGAGGAGGTGTAGTCTAAGTAGCTGTGGGAGTCAGTGGGCTTGAAATAGATATCAGTTTCGAGGTGGTCACCGGAAATGGAGACAGAGGTCCAAGTGAACAAGGGCAGCACGGTGGCTCAGTGGTTAACACTGTAGCCTCACAGCGCCAGGGACCCGGGTTCGATTCCAGCCTCGGGCAACTGTCTGTGTGGCGTTTGCACATTCTCCCCGTGTCTGCGTGGGTTTCCTCCGGGTGCTCCGGTTTCCTCCCACAGTCCAAAGATGTGCAGGCTAGGTGGATTGGCCATGCTAAATTGCCCAAAGTGTTCAGGGATGTATGGGAATGGTCCAATGGTCAGTGTGGACTTGTTGGGCTGAAGGGCCTGTTTCCACACTGAAGGAATTCTATGATTGAATTTGAAGTCGGGGTGAAAGGTGTTTGTAAAGTTGATGAACTGGTCATGCTCCCTGTGGGAGCTCAAGGCAGTGCTGATACAGTCACTGATGTAGTGGAGGAAGAAGTGGGGGATAGTGCCCGTGCAGCTGTGGAAGAGGGACTATTCCACGTATCCTACGAAGAGGCAGGCCTGGCTTGGGCCCATGCGTGTTCCCGTGGCCACCCGCTTAAAGTCTGCAGAAAGTGAGAGGAGTTGAAGAAGTTGTTATCGGTAAGGACGAGTTCAGTTAATCTTTTTAACAGTGGATCTTTCACTATGAGAGCACTCATTAACCCTGCCTCAGCACAATCGTAGATCTAAAAGTAACTATGCTCTGTTTAGTTCCACAACATACTCTTCCAGGAAGCTGTCATGAAAGCATTCAACAAGCTCAGATCACTTTTGCGAATTTGATTTGTTGATTCCATTTGAAGATAAGGTTAGACTGAACTACTCACATACAGACCAGACCGATAAAGACAGTAGATTTCCTTCCCTAAAGTCCTGCACATTCTCTCTCCCACTCACCCCATCCCCTCCAGTTGCTCTCTCTTTCCTCTACCATCCAGTCCTCAGGCCCCGCTCTCTGTTCCCCCTCCCTCGACCGTTCCCAAAGCGGCCTCACCCGAAAGTGCCCTGCCCGATCTTCGCCAGCTTCTCGTACTTCCCGACCTCGTCGCAGAACTGGAAATCCAGCGCTTCATAATGTTTAATCATGTCGGCGCTGAGCCTGACACTCATTCCGCCATCCGGGCACCTCGCCATCATCTACTTCCGGGGCGGCCGGCAATGCGGCACGCAGGGACGTAGCCCACATCCGCTACAGACAGCGGCACCAATCGGCCGGGAGCGGAGCTGCAAGCGCTCTGCCTCGAACCAGCCACGAAAGCAGCTAATAGCAGATGTAATAGGGAGGGGAATTCATGCGCAGTGTCTTAGAAAACTCAGATTTTTCACTGTCTTCCAGTGCCTATTTTGGAATCAGCAAATATAAAGCTAAATTTTATGGAGAACCACTTATGGTCATTTTTCTTACACTTTTTCATATTTCTACAACCATTTGGTTCAGTTAATTCACAGAACATTGAGCTGCCAAGTCTTGTCCATCTCTCAGCCAAGTTTCAGTAATAGCTTTGATGCCCCAGTCTCATGTTCTTAAATATGCCCTGAGTTCATCAGCCTTACCCGTAAGATGCCTTGCAATGAAATAAATGCATTTTAGTTCTTCAGGGTTACTACATACTCTGATTTTCTCATTGCTAATTGACGTGGTCTCCTCACATTTAGAACCTTCGTTATCAATCTTTCTATTTACGCTGCTATTTAGAATTTCTCCACTCCCTTAAGTCTCCCTTAATGGAATGAGCAAATCTCCCTGCTAAGATATTGGTCCCTTTCCAGTTCAGGTTAGACTCATTCTTTTTCAACAGGTCTTTTCTATCCCAAATGACATTCCAATTGTCCAAAAACCTGAATCCCTGAACAATACACCAGCTCTTCAGCCATTGATTTATTGCCTTTAGCCTTTTGTTGCTTCCCTCGTCTAAGTTTGGCCTTGAGAGTAAACCAGAAATTACTACTTTTAAGATTCTTTTTTAAAATCTTCTACCTAACCTCTGAAATTCACTCTGTACTGCTTTAATCTTTTCTCTAAAAATGTCATTCCTACCAACGTGTACAGTAATTTCTGGCTTCTCAATCTCACATTTAACAATATGCTTGAAATGTTTAGAGATGTCCTTAATCCTAGCACCAGGAAAGCAACAAACCATTCTAAATTTATGCTCACTGCCACAGAATCTCCTGTCTATGTCCCTGACAGCAGAGTCCTCTACAACAATAATCCTATTAAATCTTATCAAATGCTGCCTAACGTAAGAATCATTCCAAGTGTCCAACAACTTACTGCCCCTTCCATCTTCCTTGGCGAGACTATCCCCTTCTACAGTTCCAAAAACTAAATATCCAGAGACTTTTAAACTACATTCTTACCTTTCCCAACAGTCACCCATCTATCCGACAGATCCTGCTGTGTAAAAGCCTTTCTAAATCTGCTCTGTACCTCATATATGGCCTTAATAACACTATGCCTAAAAAAAGAACTTTCAAAAACACCTTATACTGAAAATAAACCATCTTTCATCACCTCCAGAAAATAATGTTAAAATGGAAAAAAAATGTTAAAATGGAAAAAAAAATTTCAAGCATATAAAACTTATATAAAATCAACCACTTAGCTGATTAACTGAATAAAAAAAACTCCTCTTCAATAAATTCCTCAAAGGAGAAAAAAGTCTTCTCCAGAGCCAACCATATGTAGGACTCGCCAAAACAAAAACACAACTCCTTGCTTTTAAAAAAATCTGTTTGGTTTTTCAAAAAAAGACTTAAGCAATGTAAAAAAAAATCCTCTAAAACATGTATAGTCTTTCTAAATTTCTGAATTTAGAATTAGAAATACCTCAGCTGTTCACTGTAGAAAAGCTTGTTTAAAAAACAATCCATTCAAAAAAAAATTGCAATTTTATTTGTTCGTTTTTTGGGTTTTTTTGTACTCTAATAAAACAGAATGAATAAAAATCTTATACTAGTAAAATATCATGACTGCAATAACTGTAAGAAAAACTATAATAAATCTTTGATTATGTCTGCAATCCCAGGAGCAGCTGCAAGATCCACACTGCCTCCCCTGAACTTCCAAAGGAAGTGGTAGATGTGGGCACAGTTGCAACATTTAAAAGTCACTCAGATAAGTATACGAATAAGAAATACTTGGAGGGATATGGGCCAAGCACTGGCAGATGGGACTAGTTTAGTTGGGGTTTATGGTCAGCATGGACTGGTTGGACTGAAGAATCTGTTCCTGTGCTGTATGACTCTATGACTCTACAGTTAGATAATGGGACATCTTTGGAATTTCCTGAATTAATTCCCATTTTGAGCTATTTTGGATCTGAACCAACACTAACATATCCCCAAACCCAATGTTTTTTACTCAGAAATGTTAATATAAGGAAATATTTCAAGGCATTTCAATGCCTGAATTTTACCTCATGTTCAAGACCCTTTTATTCCTGATATATATTACTCACTCAGGTTTTGGTGTGTGGAGCACAATTTCAACATTTGTGGATAACTCAATACTTGGAAATGTTGTGAATTATGAGGAGGATAGCCTTCAACTTCAAAAGCACACAGACAGGTCGGTGTGGGGAATGGGTAGATATATGACAGGTGTAATTTGATGCAAAGAAGTGCAATGTGATGTATTTTGGTAGAAAAGACAAGAGCAGGCAACATAAAATAAAGAATAGAATTGAGTACAACCGCAGGAACTAAGAGACCAGTGACATACGTGCACAAGTTGTTGAAGGTGTTAAGGCAGTTTGAGAGCATTTATGAAACACTAGCTTTCGGCCTCAGTTGGAATAGCAGTCCATTTGTTTACACAAACCTTCAGGGAGGATGTGACGATCTTTTCGGAGCTGCTGAATTAGTCACGTTTCCCCTATACCTTCCTCTGTAAGTTTTAACACTTGAAAGACTTAAGAGATGATGCAAAAAAGATTCTTGAAAATGGTCCCAGGGATGAGGAACTTTGGTTACATGGATAAAGTGGAGAGGCTGAGTTTTTCTCCTTAGAGAAGAGAAGATTGAGAAATATGATAGAAATGTTTAAAATCTCAAGATGTCAGGGCAGAACCAATTAAGTGTAACTGTTCCCATTAGGGTCCAGAAACAGAAAAAAAACTGATTTTAGGTGATTGGCAAAAGAAGCAATGAGATGTAAGGAAATTTTTTTTCCCCCCACACAGTGAATGGTTAGGATCTAGAATAGCACTTGAGAGTGTGCTGAAGCCATGACTGAATCTGCCTTTCAAAAGATAATTGAATCATTATATGAAAAATGAGTAAAAAAAATGTATACCAAATTGTAGAGCAAAAGTTGTTACAGGTGGGATTAGTGGCACTTGATGATCTGCTCTTGCAGATGGACCGCACAGACACAACAAGCCAAATGGCCTCTTTGTGTATCATAAACATTCTATGACTTGATCGAATGAGGATAAATTTTCATAAACAGTGGAGTGGTTAGGATCTGAAATGCACAGCCTGAGTGTAATGGAGGCAAATGTGGCTTACAAAAGGAATTTGGATCGGCACTCAAAGAGAGGAAACTTTTCAGGGCAGCAGTGGAAAGGCGTGAGAGTGGGACTAACTGAGTTTCTCATGCAGTAGGTTAGCATAAACATAACAGGCTGAAGGACAAGTCCTCCTTTTGCATTGTAACTATCCTGTCAAGTGCTCCTCAAGAAAAGAGCTTCACTAATACATGTATAACAATGGCCCAAACAAAGTAAATGTGCTGCCAAATCATAATATATACTGTGTTGTCATGTCATGGATCAATCATGTCCCTCAGTGGCCATGAGTTACAGAAGGCATGAGGTAAATCAATAGACAACCAAAACATGTAATCAAACTCTGTGCTCAACCAAGCATGCATTGGGTCTAACTACAGCAGCAAAAGTCAGAGCAGTCCACTCTTGACCCATTTTACCCTGGCTCGTCATTTCTTTACACAAACCTCTGATCTCCCTTTCAATCTGCCCATCAAAGACAAGGAATATGACTGAGAAGTGAAACCAGAAATTGAGGAGATGCCCCTTCAGTTAACAGGCAAGGCTTCTTTTAAGCATCATTCATGTTGGCACTTTGCAGATATGAAAAATGGTCCTGATCCTGAAATAGGGCATGGGGAGAGTTTATATGTCAGTGAAGAGGTTAAAGAAAATATTTAAGGCCATTCTAGCAAGCAGTATAATGCACCCAGGATCCAAGCACTAGGGAGAGTCCATCAGGGCTTTCTATTAGATCCACTTGCCCCCTGTTGGATGGCAAGATGATCAATCAGTACAGAAGATGCAAACAATCACTGTTTCTGCACCTCAGTGTTTATCACATTCACCCTACGCATGAAATATCCCTGGTATAAAACTGAGCAGGAATGTTCCAGCGGTACTTCATAACATGTCCAACATATCTGTTAAAAATAATTTAAAAGATGACAGTAAAGAAATGGACCAATGGCATACAGGGAATTCCATAGGGTAGAAAGGAAAATAAGGAATGATTCTTACTTTGCAGCTGTCACTGATAAATGAGCAGATTCAGATCCAATCCACAAAGGACTATGAAGGAATTAAAGGTACATAGAACAAACCTACCGCTGGTGATATTTTACCTGGATATTATTACACTAAGCCTAAGGTTATGACCATAACTTAGTGGCTACTGTTGGATGTGCAGGTCAAAGAATTTCAAGGAAAGACAGTGAAACATTATAACAACAACTTTATACTGAGGTACACTTTGAAACATTTCCCATACACGATGAAAAGAAATGCAAAGGTATTGCACTGGAGTTTCATCTGAGACTGTGTGCTAACATTCCAGCATGGCGTTTTACATCACCACCTTTGGACATGTGTTTAATGGTGGCTTTGTTACTAGGATCCTGGTCAAGTGACCTATTCACCAACTCACTTTAAGGAAAAAAAATCCTGCCATCCTTGTTCCTTTTCACTACCTGTGGCTGAATGTGCAATTACTATTAAACAACCTTCTGAAGTGATTTTATAAACCTTTCAGCTGGACCAAGCTCAGGGCAGCCAGGGATACAAGCAATAAATAATGATGCCAACATAAAATATACTTAGAAACAAGGTTAATACTCCACAGGCAAGGCTTCTTTTAAGCATCATTCACATAGGCAAAGATGCAAAACTCTAGAAGTCATAATTTTCAGAGGGTTTGCTGACAAGAAATGTAACAGTGTGTGGGGCTGTTATTTCCATAAATATACTCATTGGGAAATGTGGAACTGGCTTTGCAGATGCTCCCAGAGTAAACAAAGTGCGGTACAATCAATTGTAGTCAATCATTCAGGGAATTAGTGACTCATTCTACAAACGTTCTAGCTTCAAGACTCTTTAAAGGTTTTGCATTTTTTTTTGATGTACCTTCCTCTCTGTGACTGGCAAATTAGTAACATGAAAATTATGACTGAGATAAGATACTGTCTATAATCTTAAATATGTGTTTACTAGATAACTTAAAGTTACTATATGTTGACAGAAAATAATCCCTCATCAAAGATATAAAAAAACTCAACAACTCAATAGCCTTTCACTTTTATCTGCAGCTCTAACTCAGAAGCAATGATAAGCATTTTATGCTCTCAGCTATTCAACAGTTTCTTGCTTCATTGGAGCTTCAGTGCCTGGCACCGAATTCCCAGCAAATTTCTTCAGGCTTGAATATGATAAGAAAACCTTCAAATGACTTTGTGAAGGGAATATAGCTTTGTTGTCAAATCACGTGGGAAGTATCTGAATGAAAGGAGGCTAAGCTGATAATGTGTCACTACATGTATTAATGATAGATGCATTATAAATTGGCATTTGCTTGCAATGTGACTGGAAAGAGGGTGTCTCAAGAAGAGGATTCTGATAATGAAAGTAGCCAACAGGCAGAAAAACAACAATAAAAACAGCTTGAGTTGTTCTGTAGACAATGTTCATGTGCTGAATGGACTGCAAGTCTTCTAAAACCTCATACACGTTACTTCTCTGAAAATAATATTTCTCTTCCAGTTATCATCAGCTACAAGCTATAATGTCAATCACTGGAAAATAATTTTTTGAAGAAATGTAAAATAATTACTTTCGATGTTTCTATTAATAGTTTTTAGTTATCAACAAATTAAACATTTTCTTGTCTTAATCAAGCAAGAGGCAAATATTATATTTCCTTTGAACTTTAGATATTTACATCAAGAAATTAGAACTTGTGAACACAATGTTGTCACGTTTAATAAGTTACATCTAGTCAAGTTTTAGTCTATTTGGTTTGGAATGTTTGCCAAGCTCCTAGATTATGTTACTCTCAATATTTGTCATTCTTTGCATAACTCATATTAAATAGATTCCTGCCTTAGAATTGATAGCATCGATATTTAAATAAATCTATCCATGTATATTCACTACTTTGTAGCAAGTTCAAGACAAATTAAACAATTACTCAGTGGAAACTTTAATATTTGCTGGAATGGAAGGGATTAATTCCTTTCCTCCCTTGGATTATTAACCTATCGTGAAAAATCCAATATTCTCAATTTTGATCTGGAAGCATATATTGTACATAGCAATAACGCAGGCTCAGCAATGAAAACAAATACTATCCAGATTAACTTTGATTCTCCTTGAGTAACAAAGTTAATTTATGTCAAGGCAGGAGGACATTGACGGTGCTATATAATGAGATGAGGCTTTTTCAGCACAAAATATTCTGCCAGATAGGAAGACACATTTGTGCAAATAATGGAGAGCTATTCCCTTCTCCTGCTCTTACTGCGGCAGAAGATTGGCAGAAAGTCAAGAGAAGGGATAGAAATGCCAAAAACTGAAATCTTACAAAACTTTGCATTTGTAGAAATACTGAATGCCACTGAAACCCTTCAGGACTGGAAAGGGTTCAAAAAAGACTTACCAGGATGTTATCAGGATAAGAGGGTTTGAGTTATAAGGAGAGGCTGGATAGGTTTGGACTTCTTTTCACTGAAGTGTAGGAGGTTGAGGGGTGACGTTGTAGAGGTTTATAAAATCACAAGGGGTGTAGATAAGGTGAATGGCACATGTCTTTTCCCTATGGTGCGGGATTTCAAGATGGGAGTATATTTTTAAGGTGAGAAGAGAAAGATTAAAAAAATACATGAGGGGCAACTTTTTTTTTATTCAGGGAGTGGTTCATGTGTGGAATGAACTTCCAGAGGAAGTGGTGCATGTACGTACAGTTACAAAATTTAAAAGACACTTGGATAAGTTAATGAATAGGAAAGGTTTGGAGGGATATGGGCTAAATACAAACAAATGGGAGTGTTTAGTTTGGGAACGTGGTCGGCATAGTTGGACCAAAGGATCTGCTTCCATGCTGTATGACTCTATGACTCTATAAGTGGTGAACATATTAATCATTAACAGAGTACATTGCTGTGGACTGAAGGCACATCGATAT
The DNA here is from genome assembly GCA_024137785.1 of Ginglymostoma cirratum. Taxonomy (NCBI): domain Eukaryota; kingdom Metazoa; phylum Chordata; class Chondrichthyes; order Orectolobiformes; family Ginglymostomatidae; genus Ginglymostoma; species Ginglymostoma cirratum. Next base: position 30,120,802 of record JAHRHZ010000035.1, read on the forward strand.
CTGGAGCCCATGCCTCCTCTTTTGGCACCTAAGGATTGACATTTTGGTTGATAGCCCAAATGGGTAAAATATTATGGGCTGCCCATTATATACAAATATAAAATATTTGGTTTAATTGACTATACCAGGCAAACATTGCCATAATGCCCTGGTATGAGTGAATGCCAAGAAGAATCCTCTTTCGGTGACCTTGATGGCATTTTGAGATGTATTGTAATTCTGTCCTTCAAACCAAAAGTCATTTCTGCGCTCCTCAGAGGAAGAGTGATATCGCATATTTGAAAATATAGAGTGGTGTTTTCCAGTCTCCACCAGGGCAGCTGAAGTTAATTCAGCAAAAATTTTTTAAAAATCAGATTTTATCATTGAGATAAATTTCAGCAATTAATTTCACATCAGATGTGGTGGTGTGTAATGCTTCAGAAACCCAACAGGAAAAAGCAAGCCTGTACTTGAGAAGGGGCACTTTTTATTCACTTTGAGGTAAGTACTCACTCCTTTGTCCTTTATAGTGATGTTGTTTTAAATAGTGCTTACAGTCACTCGCACTGTCACTTTCCAAGAACAGTCAATGTGTCCAGGTGAAACGAGGCAGTCTTTCTCCAAGCACTATCTTGAAGCCCAACTTGATACAGTCACCGGGGGGAGCTTATGGTTGAACTTATGGTTGAGACCAGTGAGAATTGCTTGTGACTCTTCATGGCTAGTTGGTGTTCGTGTATCCCTATTGTCAGTTTTCTCCAGTTTGACCTATGTAATGTTTCTCACAGTCCTTGCAAAGTATTTTGTATATTACATTAGTTTTATTGGTTGTGGGTATGCATCAGGACATTATTCAAATGAGACACAACACACTGCAGTAACCTGGAGTTGCACAAAGCAGAACAGGAGCACTTATATGGCATTTTTAAAAGGAATGGATACCCAAAAAGCACAATCCATCATTATCTCCATGACGCACCAATAAGAAGACACAACATGGCCAGACACACTAGTCACCCTACTTTCATCAGAGACATATCAGCAATGACCACAAGACTACTCAAACCCCAAGGTATCAGGGTAGCCAACAAACCAATAACAACCCTGCAACAGCTGCTGACGAGTGTAAAGGATACCATAGCCACAACCAATAAAACTAACATAATGTACAAAATACCATGCAAGGACTGTGAGAAACATTACACAGGCCAAATTGGAAGAAAACTGACAATAAGGATACGCAAACACCAACTAGCCACCAAAGACATGAGCAATTCTCACTGGTCTCAATACACTCAAAGAGGACACGAATTCGAATGGGACAACACATCCATAATTGCACAACTCAAACAGAGACATGCCAGGGAATTCCTGGAGGCCTGGCATTCCAACCATCCATCCATCAACAAATACATTGAACTGGACCCAATATACAAACTACTGAAAAACAGAACTGGAAGTAATGCCAACCATCCCAGCAAACCAAGGCATATAAATAATAAGTGGGCCAGAATGCCAACGTTTCACTGGAGGCGCACTGACGATTTTACCTAGCAGGGTGACGAAACATCTGCAATCAAACACACCAGCTCAGTGAGCAAGTCTTCAACCTCATATATACATGGCGCCTTTCACATTAACTTAGAATGAGATAAGAAGAAAGAAGATAACTCAAGAGAGTCCAACTTTCCTTTCCACTGCTGCAATCCCACTCTTGGCCTTTCCAGCCCTCACCATGCCTCCGCCACAGTCCTGCTCCGGGCTGCCCCACTGAGCTGATCTTGCCACCGCTGCCTTGCCGGCCCACTCTTGATCTGCCGCCATCACTCCAGCCCACACTCATCCACTGTTCAGCTCCTACCATGTGGTTCCCAGTTGCAACCCAGCTCCTCCCCACTTCCTTGCGTAGGTAGTTAAAAGGGGTGAGGGATGGGATAGAATTACTACGGTGGGAGGGAGAAGAAGAGAGATTAAAAAAAAGAAAGTGAAAGAAAGAAAGAGAAAGACAACTGGCGAGCAGAGTGGAGCTCCAAATGGAGCGACTTACCCTGCCACCATCTTGCTCATCTTACTGTACCAAAATTTCCCACTTATTTTTTAAACAGGAAGGTCTGCAAAGCACAATGTATCATGAAACTTCTAGCACTACCTTACTTCTTCCCATTTAAAGTAAGGTATTTGTGGGTTGCCAGTTTCTTTATGAGCCTATACCCCTAGCTTATGATAACCTCAGCTGTGTGGGAATTGAATCCAAGCTGTTAGCATCACACTGCATTGCAAATCACCAGCCAAATGAGCTAACTGACACCTCCCCACCCCACAATCCCCCATACTCAGCAGGAGGTATGTTTAAGTCAAACCGAATCATAACAGAGAGCTTTCACTCCTCCTCAAAAAGAGGACTGCAACTAAGTCAGTGGCATCAGGCAACACTCAGCCACATCCCAAAAATTCCTTAATAACACTAAAGACTTGGACTTGTATACCACATTTCATGTCAAGACAGTATATCTCAAAGCTGTCAAAGAAGTAGCTTTGAAATGCTGCTATGTAGGAAATGTGACAGCCAATTTGCACATAGCAAACTCCCATAATAGCAAGAGATAATAGGAACTGCAGATGCTGGAGAATCTGAGATAACAAGGTGT
>JAHRHZ010000035.1:30123831-30190981 GCA_024137785.1 Ginglymostoma cirratum
TCCTGCTCCTCTGATGCTGCTTGGCCTGCCGTGTTCATCCAGCTCTGCACCTTGTTATCCCATAATAGCAACATGATTTTGAGGTAATCTGATTTTGTGAGGTTCATTGAGGAATACAGGTTGGGACATAGGGGATAGCTTACCTGCTGTTCTTCAATATAAGGCCATGGGAACTTTCATATTCACCACAGCAGGCAACTAGAGCCTCAATTTAACATCTCGCCCAGACAAGCTACATCAATGACTTGGATGAAGAGACCAAACAGTTAAATTTGCTGATAATATAAAGATAGGGAGAAAAGAGCAGTTCGGTGCTTGTTTTGACTGGTGCAGACTCGATGGGCTGAAAGGCCCTTTTCTATGCTGTAGACCTAAAGCAAGCTGTCATGAGGGCATAAGATTCTACAAGGTGATTTGCATAAGGTAAGTAATTAGGCAAATGTTAAAACATGATAGAATGATACAGGAGGAGGCCATTCAGCTCATCAAGTCCATGCCAACTCCTTAGTACAGCCATTCAATTAAACCCACTTTCTTGATCCTTCCACATAGCCTACATTTTTTCCTTTTAAGTTCACTCAATTCATCCCTGGGATGAAGAGGTTACCTTAGGAGGAATGTCTAGACACATTGTGCCTGTACAATTTGGAGTTTGGAAGATTGAGAGGTGATCTTACTGCAACATATAAGATTCTGAGGAGACTAGACAGTGTGGATGCAAAATGGATGTTGCCCCTTTAAGGTGGAAGGGGATGGTCTAGAACACAGTTTAAAAATTGGGAGTCTTTTATTTAAGCCAGAAATTGAGAGAATTTTCTTATTTTTTGTGGGGTCTATGGAATTCTGTATCCTGAGAACAGTGAAGGCTGGTCATTGAATACATTCAAGTTTAAGTTAATTTGTCTTTTGAACAATAGGGGAGTCAGGCTATGGGCGATGGATAAAACTGTGGAGTTAAATCAATCAGACCAACCACAACTCTACTGAATGCCAGAGCAGGCTTAAGGGACTGGATGGTCCTGCTGTCAATTCTTGTGTGCCTGGTAGAGATGGCACATCTGACAATGCTTCGCTCTTTCAGTACTGCACTGGAATGTCAGCTTTGATTTTTGTACCCAACCCTTCAGGACAGAACTGAACCTACAACTTTGAGATTCAGAGGTGTGAGTGCTACCAACTAAACTCTGGCAAAAGCTGCCTTTTGGTAACTGGTTACAACCAAACATTTCAAAATCAAATACTATATATTTTGGTTGAAAAAAACGCATGTAACTAACAGAAACCACCAGCTCTTCTTAAAAGCTTGCTACATCAATCAGAAGTGGTGTCTAATCGATTGTTTTTAATAGCATTTAGTACAGCTTTCCAACAGATCTGAATTTTACAGATCGATAACCTACAATCCCAGAGTGCTGACAATGTAATACATAATCTGAAACCTTGCTTGTCCATTTATAAAGCAGAGACCTGGCATGCCTGCTGATTCCTCATTCAAGAGGCCATTCTTTATGTCAGAGCTTTGAAATCAAGTATCAGCAAATTATTCAACGCCTGGTCATCATAAACTGACTCAGCCCTGTACATATCTGACACTCCCATACATGATCTCTGGAAGGCACCAGTAATGGATAAACTTAAACAGGAACCACCTGTGTCATAAATTGCAGATATGAAGACAAAAGGCCTTAGACCAGAAAAAAATTGTGACATATATAGTGGCACTTATTCAATTTAGATCTTAAAACGTCCAGGAAGCAGCCAACAAAAAGGCAACAGTAATCCAAACTTGGGTAGTGCATTCATTGGATTACAATATCATATTAACTTGGATTCGTATAGCACCTTTTATATCCAAGCATGTCCCAAAGCACTTTGCAGCCAATGATTGCTACTGTTGAAGTGTTCTCTGTTCTTCACAAGTATTAGCACCTTAAGTTCAAACTCTCTGTGTACATTATCTGTGCATCCCAATCAGCTCTAGTTAACAAAATGCAAACAGAAAGTGCTGAAGAAACTCAGCAGGTCTGGCAGCATCTGTAAAGACAGAAGCAGAGTTAATGTTTCAAATCCAGTGACCCTATCATCAGAACAAGTTGACGAGATACTAGGGAGACATTCAGGTTTGAGAAGCAGCGGAGATGAGCAGTAAGATGATTCCTTTGTTAGAAGACTGAGTGAAACTTTTAGCAATTTGAAAAGAAATGAGACAGAGGGATCATAAGCAGAAGTCTTGTTAGCTTTTATAGTTATCTTTGATTAACCAGCATAAGCATAATGTACCAAATGGCCTCCTGTTGTGTTAAAAATGTTCTATGATTTTGATTCGTACAGGAGTTTAATTTTTCTTTAATCCTACCAAGAGGGTCCTCTTATAATAATATTAGAAAAAAGATGTTTGAATTTGCCTCTTGACCCTTCAAACTTACTCCATCATTCAATATAAACATGGTTAATCTTCTGCCTCCTCATTCTTCCACACTACCCCTCATCCCTTCATTTGTTTAGTATCCAAAAATCTGTCAACATTTGTCTTGAATGTACACAATGACTGAGCATCCTATCAGGTGCAGAATTCCAATAACTCTCAATCCTTTGAATAAAGACATTTCTGCCCAGCCCATGCCTAATGTTAATCTGAGACTGGCATTCTGTGTTCCAGATTCTGCAGTCAAGGGAAGCATTTCCCAGCCTCTACTTTATCTAGCTCCTCCAATATTTCATGTTTTAATGAGATCATCTAAACTCCAGGAAATATAGTCTTCAGTCGATTGAATCTCACTTCATTTCAGAAACTGATTATGAACTCCCTCTAGACAAAGATTTAACAACATGCCTTACCTTGGTAAAATGAAAGAGATATCCAAAATTTTTAATCTAGAATATGAGCAACACGTTCCTGAGTGGAGCAGATCTATATACTTACAATATATTGTGACACAAATAGTGACAGGTAGTTCCACTCCTCCCCCGCCACACACCACTGAGTCACAGTGGAAGAGAGCTCTTGCAGAGGTGATTGCACTGTTGGGAACTGTGCATTTTAATTTATTGTACCTTATTTACATACTGAAATAAAATCCCGAAGACAACTTGTAAAATACAAACACATAGTCTGGTTGTGAGACACACTCCACCTCATCACTATCCACAGCAGCTGCCCGGGACGGAATAATACCCACCTTGTAATCCCTGCAGTTCCGCAGGATGGCCACAAGATGGTGGTACAAGACTGAAATCAGCAGCAGGTTTCCCACTTGGTTTCAAAACCAAGTAAACGTTTTGGGATTGTGTTGAGAGATGTAGAGCAGACAGGGCATCATTGAACCAACTACATGTCTCACAGTCTTGATGTTTCAATTGCACAGCACTTATGTAAAACATACACCCTGGATGTCTGCAAGAACTGTAATCAAACCACAAGTGTTTTCTGACTGATTTGTGAAAACAAGTTTTATAAAATATGTCTCTGCTGATCCCAGTCGCGAACCATTTCAACTCCCCCTCCCATTCCTCAGATGATATGTCCATCCTTGGCCTCCTGCAATGCCACAGTGATGCCACCCGAAGGCTGCAGGATCAGCAAATCATATTCAGCCTGGGAACCCTGCAGCCCAATGGCATCAATGTGGATTTCACAAGCTTCAAAATCTCCCCTCCCCCAACCGCATCCCAAAACCAGCCCAGCTCATCTCCACCTCCCTAACCTGTTTTCCCTCTCACCCCAAGCCACACCCCCATCTCCTATCTACTAACATCATCCCGCCCCCTTGACCTGTCCGTCCTCCCTGGACTGACCTATCTCCTCCCTACACCCCTACCTACACTCACCTTTACTGGCTCCATCCCCACCTCTTCGACTTGTCTGCCTCCTCTCCACCTATCCTCTCCTCTATCCATCCTCTATCCGCCTCCCCCTCTCTCCCTATTTATTTCAGAACCCTCTTCCCCTCCCCCATTTCTGATGAAGGGTTTAGGCCCGAAACGTCAAGTTTTCCTACTCCTATGATGCTGCTTGACCTGCTGTGTTCATCCAGCCCCATGCTTGTTATCTCTGCTGATCTGTGTCCTGATTTACTGTCTTGCTAGTTTATTTAGGTAGGATACGGTCTCAGTTCGAATTCCGGACAAAAAGATTGTGTACATGGGGGTGAGGGAGGCAATGTTAACCTAGCACCGAATTCTATTGGCTCCAGTTTTCCTAGGGCTACTTAATGCCACAGTCAAATGCTACCTTGATGTCAAGGATAGTGACTCTCACCTACCATTTGCAATTCAGCTCTTTTGACCATATTTGAACAAAGGCCATGATGAGGTCAGGAACTGAGTGGCCTTGGAGGAACCCAAACTGTGCATCACTGAGCAGGTTATTGTTGAGCAGGTGCTGCTTGATGACACTGTTGATGACACCTTCCATCACTTTACTGATGATCAAGAGTAGACTAATGGTAGACAACTAATGGTAGGTTGGATTTGTCCTGCTTTTTGTGTACAGGACATACTTGAGCAATTTTCCACATTGTTGAGTAGATGCCACTGCTGTGCTGGAACAGATTGGCCAGCGGAGCGGCAAGTTCTGTCGCATATTCAGTTCTGTTGCCAGAACATTTGCTGTATCCATTTTCTTCAGCCAATTCTTGATATCACATGGAGTAAATCAATTTGGCTGAAAACTGGCATCTGTGATGCTGTGGACCTCAGGAGGAGACTGAGTCTGGTCATCTTCTCAACACTTCTGGCTGAAGACAGAAGCAAATGCTCTAGCCTTGTATTTTGCACTGTGCTGGGCTCTCCCATTGATTTGTGATTTTGATTTTATGACTTTTGATTTTATTGTCACGTGTATTTTACAGTAAAAATATAATAAAATACAGTGAAAAGCTTTCATTTGTCACTACAATATGGTGCCATTTAAAATAATTTAAGAATAAGGAAGACAAAATGACATAACTTGAAGACAGTCGATCAGTCCTGAGCCAGTTCATCATCATCAATGACATTGCACTGCCATCCCATCACTGTGGATGGAGATATTTGTGGAATCTCTACGTTTAATGAGTAGTTTAATTTTTTACCGTCATTTCAAAACTCTATTTTGCATGTGCATCTCATTGTTTTATTTATAGAAATGTACCGGAAAATACATTGTACATTAGAGTCATTCTACTGGTGACAGACTTGGGATGTACCATTGATGTAACCTGCTTGACAGGAAATAGGAATCTGTCCCCCTTGACTCTCTGCGAGCATTAGTTATAAAACCTGCAACTAATCCAATTTGAGTCAGCTTCCGTTAGATTGCCAAGGTTACAGTTGTCCCCTGTTTTTATCATTTCTGTGAGAAACCATTCCCTTCATCGCCAGAATACGCGTCCTCACTGCGGGTGTTATCTACAGGATGCATCACAGCAACTCACCAAGCTGACTTTGGGTGGGTGAGCTCTATCAGCAATAAGGTTATGGGGACTGAATCATCTCCTTATTTCCCATCGTGACACATGCCATTATGACTTGGTCCTATATTGCTGTTCTGATCTGCTTTTCGGGTGAAAATTTGGGAATTTTCCACACCTGTCATCATGGGGAGAGCATTGCCAGTGTGCAAAGTATAGCAGTTTAGGGAAATGATCCATCACATTCATCCCAGGCCAACTAGGGATGGGCAGTGAATGCAGCCTTCCCATGTCACCCTTGTCCTGAGAACAGCATAAAGGTGGAGTAATTATTCATCTCCAAACTGCTTAACACACCAAAGGCATTATTTTTATTGATTCTGGCTCATTTTGTCTCATCCTTTTATAATACTAGACAGTCATTGGTGAGTTTGACTTCCACCAATGTCTTTCTGCCCTGTTCACCTTTCGCCCAATATCAGTCATGACATCATCCCTCCTGATGACAGCCCCTGCTGTTCATATTCATTTTATGTTTCCTTCCCACTGCCAGGGTACATGTTTGATTAGCTCATCTCTGATCACTTCCTTGGCTCCCTCAATTCTCATAGTGAACCCCTCTCCCTCCTTTATCTCCTGCACCTTGCCTGTGCCTGGAGTCCTTTGCCTACTCTTCAAAACCATTCCAAATGCCAAACGCTTCCCTTCACCCAGCATGGTGGCTGCTTTGAATCTGGTCAATAACCTTCACTCCATTTGTCTCCCACCACGTCACTGCCCGCATCGCATACTTCACTCCCCTTAGTCTGACAGCCACATGTTTGAGGGAATCTCCTGGATGAGAGATAAAGGCACAGCGGAGGCCACTCAGCCAATTGAAGCCAAGCCAGACTGCTGCAATTCACTGCTGGCCATTGCTTGATTTTCTTTAGCGACATCATATCTCCATGATAAGCCCGATTCTTCTCCTAACACTATTCTCCAAACACCTTGACGACAAAATCTCAAAAGTGACTAAAGCCCATCCGTGACTACCAAGTGTTTTCCTGTAATAGCAATTGGTATTTATAACTGAGTGGTCAGTAAGGCTGTTACATCCAGCATTATGAATCAGTCACACAATAGGGCACAGGGGTCACTCTTAGGAAAGTATGGGTAAAGACTGCACGTTCCCTTTAATGAGGGATAGTTCTGATCCAATATTGGGTGGTTATGACAGTACTGTATTTTTCAGTTGAGATAAATTTCAGTTTCTAAGTGAACAGATTGATACAAATAAATTTCACAACTTCCCGCAGAGGATTTGAACCCATGACCTCTGTATTATGCAGCTGGCACCATAACCTCGATATGACAAATCACTCATGCACTAATGCTACCTCTGAATTATTGCCCTTCTTTCCACCTAACTGTTAGATCATATATATCTATGGGTGGGGATAGAAAGAAAAACTAAAAATAGAGTTCTAGCTGTAGTTACTGTATTCCATCATCCAGTGTTTTGAGAAGCCTGGGAACAGACTCCCTATCCCCAAGACTGAGAGAGGAGTAAAACGCACCAGGGGCATCAGTGACATGGGCTATGGTGAGATATGGGGCAGAATGGCATGGGAAGCCTGGTGAGGCTTATCTCAATGTTGGGAACAACTCATTGCATCTTTTATGCATTTGCTGAACGGTAAGGTAAGTTTCTCAGAAATTGCTTGAGAAACCCAACAGGTTTGGCAGCATCTGTGGAGAGAGAAAGCAGAATTAACATTTCGAGTCCAGTAACCCTTCTTTGGAATTGAGTCCTGTTCCTCTCACCACAGATGCTGCCAGACCTGCAGCTTTCTCTTCTGCAATTTTTGTTTCTGTCTCAGATTTCCTGCATGCACGATTCTTTCTTTTATTTTAAGGTAAGTTTTTCACCGGACAGCAGAGCATTGTCAATTAAGGGAATTATAGCTTGTTAACCGTCTTATTAACATCACAGCTTGGCTCATTAATAGTTAGCTTCTTATCTTACCAAATGTGTGAACAAACTAGATGCTGAGAAATCTCAACATGGAATTCAAAGCAAGCCCCTGGTGCTTTTAGCTCCTGTTGACTACAGAGGACCTCCATGCTGGACCAACATTTCAGAGCATTCCACATGAACACCAGCCACACACAGACCATGCCCAAAGACATTGGTATCTGACACGTACCGGTCTCTAAGAACCCTCATGGGACATCTTTGATCCACTTACAAAACACTTCTGCACTTCAGTGCTGTACCTCAGGCTTCAGCAGCAACTATCATTGCAATGCTGCAGCAAGGCCACTCTGTACTTAGGGGGAACACACACAGCTAATGGACTGGACCAGACGACATCACCAGCCCATTCCTTTGCTCTCTTAGCACTTACTGTAAATGTGCCCTGAAGTGCTCAAGCCTCCAAGCCTTGCATTGTTGTAGCTTGCCTTTTTGTGCTTTCCAAACCCCCACCCAGCCAGAGATATCAAGTCACGGCCCTGCTGCATTGCTGAGATGTTGATTGCAGAGACGAAGCCATGAAGCTTATTATGTTTCTCAGCAGTACTCAGTTAAGGGAAGTAGACTTTGATTGGGGGTCCCGGCACAGTACCTCAGAGGCAGCCTCTGATATCAGTCTGGGGCCTTGGACACAGTCAGTCAGCTGCTCGGGGCACTCAGAATCAGCATACTATCCCATCAGGTCTGAAAAGCTGAATGTCAGTCAGCTGACCACCATCCTGTCTCTTTCTGTCCTAACATGGGGTGGTTTCCTCCTGAAATGAGAAAGAGGCAGGTATTGAGGGAGATGAAAGCGAGTGGCACAGCTATTACTACGGGTGCAGTTTTGGGGGGGGTTGCGGGGGTGGGGGGAGAGTGGGGGAGCTAGTGGGGGAGCTATGTCCCGAGCAAGTCAGCCAGCAGAGCAGAGGGCATGTGCCAGGGTTACCAGGGTTAATGACATTGGAACATTGGGGTGGGTGACAGCAAGTGAGGGAAGATGTTGCTTGTAAGAGCATGAACCTTGGTGGGAGGTGAGTAAAGTAACAGAGATGGAGTAGATGGGAGTTATCAGGGAGAGGACGGTGGTATTTACACCTATCTAGCAGAGATGAACATCACTGGGTATTGCTCCACATGGCTGAGACTGCGTGGATGTTGGTAGCAATCTTGGACCAGGCTGGCATGGTCTAGTGTCTTGGCCTCCTCTGCTGTTCCTGGGAAGTAGATTACATCCCTGGGTGCATCAACCAGTCCACCGGGACCTTCGGGATATAGGTTGCCAAATTTCCCTTGTTTGCCATATCTAGGGCAATTTCAGGAATGATGCAGGGCACCTCTGAACTGACTGTGCTTGTCCAGGTGCACAATGTCCTTTTAAAGACGGTGCAGCGCCAGGGATGCCCGTCAATTCTGGAATATCCCAGCAGTGGCAAATTATTCTGGGAATGGCACCTCGTAAGATGGGGCTAGAATTGGATAAGAGGGATGCTGTCGGCTGCAGTAGGTAGTTAGTGAGGCGGGTTTGATAAGGTATGAATAAACATGTTAGGCAATGGAATTGAAAACACTCCAAAAAACTCAATGCTACTGCCACTTGGCCGAAAATATATATGATTCAGCACGTTGTTTCTTGATTCACACAGAAGGTGCCGATACAAAACAAACACTGTGGTGAAAGCTGTGACTTGCAGCCAGAAGTGTCAGGTGGAAGGTTAGCTTTAACAAGGTCCTGTTATCACTGAACGTGTACAGGTTACCAGTCCCATAGAGACATCTTCTGCAGCTGCAAATGTGATGCAGCACCTCCCACTAGCTGCAGATCTGTGGTGGAGCAAATGCGTTAACGACCTCCTCCTATTTTGTCCTTTAACCTTCAAGAGTCATGTATTCACTTCTCACAGAAGGCCATGAATTAATAGGACACAGGTGGAAGAATTTACGTCAGTCTTTCCTGATTTTCGACTGTAACTTTGATGGACATTTGCCAGCAATCCTGAGCTATTTATATCATTTCCCCAGGGCTGTTAGCAATGTTTTAAAACAACTTCCCCAGTGATTCCAGATGAATGCATTTGTGTACTCGAGCATGTGCATCAGAGTGCACAGATCTGGATAGGTACTTACACACGTGTGTGCACACATTCATGTGCATGTGTGCATATGCATTTCCTTATTACAGTGTGCCTTTTTGTGATTGTGTGTGTCTGTGTAGGTATGTGGCATGCAGGTGGACACACCAACATTGAAAGTGATAGTAAGAACTGCAGATGCTGGAGTCAGAGATGGAGCTGGAGGAACACAGCAGGGTCTCGATCCAAAACGTCAACTTTCCTGCTCCTCTGATGCTGCCACAACATTGAAAGCGAGATTTGTATCGCTGTGGGAGTCATTAGCCTGCACAGCCCAACAGAAGAAGAAACACAGTGGATTAAGAATGGGATCAAGAGTAGCATTAGGTGCAGGATCCAGTGTAGGATAAGGTACAGGATCAGGTATGGATTGGGTACAGAATCAAGTACAGGATCAGGTGTAGGATCAAGTATGGGATTGAATATAGGATTGGGTATAGGGTCATGCACAGGATCAGGTATAGGATCAGGTACAGGATTGGATATGGGATTCTCCCTGTCCTTTCTGATGAATGAATGATTTTTTAAAAAAATCATATTGCCAGGTTGCCTACTTATGCCACTTGAGTGGTTTCACTAGATTCTAACTGGGATGTCAACCATACACCAGCCACAAGTCCTAACTTCTGTGTGGTCTGTTTGTCAGGTAATATTGACCAAAATGAGTTTGCAGGCAATGAGTATTTAAGAAGAGTGCAAACTGTCAAGGAAGGAAATAAATATATACCTCTTCAGGTTTAAGAAAGAAAAAAAAAATTTGAAGGAGCTGTCCTATTGCTCAGTTTCACGATCCTAGGCCTCACCCCCAATCTTGCCATCTGCCTCAGAAAAGAGCTGCTCCAGTTCCTTCACCATTTTGCTTTCCAACTCCCATTCCTGTAGCCAGCCCCACTCCCTCCCCCAAGGACTTCAATTGCTGCCAACATTGATCAGCTAAAGAGCCTCAGCCCCAGCAAGTCACACTCCAGCTCCCACCATTCCTAAGACTTGTGCACCCAGATTTCTCCAGCTACCCTTGACCTAGATTCTAACCTCTCGACCCAGTGCCCACCACCCACCACCCACCCCCACCACCACCACCAACACCAACCTCCCGCTCCCTTAACTTTCCAAGGACCATGTCCCTGGATCTACACAATAAACAGCAGTTTTCCACTCATGAACAGCAGCCTCCACATAATTCCTGGTGTCTTTGAGTCAGAGCCAGTAAACGACCAACAAAATTAAATCTGGGTTTTGAAACCTCCCGTCAGCGTCCAGCAAACAAACTTACAACGGCTATTGGGAAAATGTGGGGTGGACAGTGAGTGGGCAGGGGCATTTCACCTGTCCTGCCCTCACCTGGCATCCTGAGGGTTCACCAGCTTGTGACCAGGAATGGGAACTCTTGTTGTTTATTTGATTCCTGACCCAGAGTAAAGAGGGACCATTTAGAAGGCAGTGGTGTCTTGGCACTGTCACTGGACAGAGCTCCCAGCTGATCTTCTGGGGTCATGGGTTCAAATCCTACTATGGCAGACGGTAATATTTGAATTTAATAAGTAATTGGCTAAAAAGCTAGCCTAATGGCGGCCATTTAAGCACTGTCAATTGTTGTGAAAGCCCATCTGATTCACCATCTTTAAGGAATGTTCTTTAAGGAATGATATTGACCATACTTACCTGATCTGGCCAACATGTCACTCTAGACCCCTAACAATGTGGTTGATGCTGAACTGCCCTCTAGGCAATTAGAGCAGGGCAACAAATGCTGACATAACCAGCAACATCCACATCCTATGAATGAATTTTTTAAAAATCACATTGCCAGGTTGCCTATTTATGCCACTTGAGTGGTTTCACTAGATTCTAACTGGGATGTCAACCATACACCGGCCACAATTCCTAACTTCTGTGTAGTCTGTTTGTCAGGTAATATTGGCCAAAATGAATGTGCAGGCAATGAGCATTTAAGAAGAGCGCACACTGTCAAGGAAGGAAATAAATATAAACCTCTTCAGGTTTACGGAAGAAAAAATAAAATTTGAAGGAGCAGTCCTATTGCTCATTTTTTACGATTGCTTACAGCACCAAGTACAGGTCCAGATTCCGGACCATGCAGATTAAATTGATTTAATCTCAAATTGGTGGATCCCGTAGGCTTAGGCTTTGATGCTATCTCCATAATTGGAGAAGCCATCAACACCCACAGTTCTGGTTCACATACAACGGACAGCCATTCATGGAAGCTGCCAGCTCAAAGATAACAAATTGTATTATAATAACCCTCGTTAGAAGGAGCCTAGAGGGTAAAAAAAATGCATAAGATACAACATCCTATGAGTAGGGACACATGCACATGGAAATGATGATGCCTTTATGATATATTCCACAATACATTAAAAATAGAAAGCATATGGTGTTGTTTATCCTTTGAACTCCTGCATGTGGCAAGTCTAAACTGACCAGTTTTATGACCCGAAAAACCTATTAATAGGTACACAACTGGAACTATTAAACAGTGTTCCTCTCCCTGCTAGCTACCCATCCTGGTTTGAACATTAGGAGGCTACATATATTTCATCTTAGTTTAGAATTTGAGAGTTGTTATTGGGGCAATGTTTCACCTGAACTGGCAACGATTGGGAACAAGAAAGTGGATGAATATTTCAATACTGAGAGCTGCCTGTGACGCACATCATTCACCCCATGCGCAGCACACTAGGGGGCAGGAGTAAAGCTAACCCCCACATTCCATGTTCCGAACCTTGTATCTCAACTCCAACTTTAATAGAGCACCAAACAACCACGTACATTTTCTAAGTGAGATCACAATTCTGTGTCAATTTATGGACCTGTTCATACCATGAATCTACTCCCTCTGGAGCCTGTTCAGATGTAAATCAAGGGAAGCAATTAGCAGGAAAAGGAGCAAAGTTTGATTGTTCAGTTTATGTCCCTGTTAACAGATTTGATGAAATCATAAAACTGGGAGAGAAAGGAGATACTGATTCTACCAGCATAAGATATTTCAAACAAAAACAGCCTATGTTTATATCATAGGAACATAGAAAATAGGAGGAGTAGGCCATTCAGCCCTTTGAGCCTGCTCTGCTATCCATTATTAATCATGGCTGATCATCTGACTCCATAGCCTGTTCCTGCTTTTCCTCCATATCCTTTGATCCCTTTAGCCCCGAGTGCTATTTCCAGTTCCTTCTTGAAATGATACAATATTTTGGCTTCAACTGCTTTCTCTGGGAATGAAAGTCACTGGCTCACTACTCTCTGGGGACTTGAAGTTTCGCCTCATCTCAGTCCTAAGTAGTTAATCCTGTAACATTAGACAGTGACTCTTGGTTCTGGACTGCCTTGTCAAAAGAAATATCCGTCCTGCATCTACCCTGTCTAGTGCTGTTAGAATTTTACAGGCTTCTATGAGATCTCCCTTCATTCTTCTGAACTCCAGCAAGCATAATCCTAATTCATTCACATCTTTAACATCATGTAATATACCAACTGCTCACCGGAGTATTACAAAACAAAGAATGATGCTGAGCTACATCAGGCAATATAGGTCAAGTAATCAAAAGTGTTATGTCAAAGAGTAGATTTCATGTGTCTGAAACTGACACACAGAGAGACAGGGAGCTGTAGGGAGTGAACTCCAGAGCATGGAGCCTATTTAATAGAAGGCATGGCCATCAATTATATTTTGGGAATGTACAAGAGGCCAGAAATAGAAGCATGCAGATATCTGGAGGGTTCTGAGGTTAGAGGAGATGACAGAGATAGGGAAGAGCGACGTCAAGGAAGGATTTTAAAGAATAGAGGAGAATTTTAAAGTCGCAATGTTGTTTAACCAGGAGCCAACATAAAACAGCAAGCGCAAGGGTGGTAGAGGTATGGGACTTGCTGCAAGTTAAGATACAGGCAGCAGAGTTTTGAATGACCTCAACTTTACAGAGGACAGAATGTGAGAGACACACAGTAATGCAGCAAAGACATGAATGAGGGTTTCAACAGTAGGTGAGCCAGGACTGGGCAAAGTTAGAGGAGATGGGCCACTTCAGTGAAGGTATGAGCATGAGGCTGTGCCAGAGGACTGCAGAGTTGTTTCACAAGTATTCCTTTGTGGATGGGAGTCAGCCGCCTCTGTTCACATTTCTGACTCTAGAATTGTGATCTGGAAGTGCAAGTTAGCAAAATTCATCCTTGTTCTGTAGCTACCACGTCAACCAGTTCTCTAGATGCTTCTCATTTGTAATACATGTACCAAACTCTTTACAGTACAGAGAACTCTCACACACCACAAACTCCCCACACCTCCCTCCCCCAAATGAAGAAGAGCTTGGCTGATGTCTGTGCAACTAGATTCCAAGAAGCTCTTTTTCACCACACACTGCCAGGAGATGTTTATCTCTATCTTTCAATTCTTCAGAAAGAGTCAAACCTCAGATGTAGATCAGTTATTTTTTTCTGCCATGTGTAAAGGTTTAGGTTATCTCATTCTCGATTAAACATTTTGAGACCACACATTGATCAATGACATAATTTGAACTTTGCTTTCTTTGATTCTTCCTATAGACTGGCCATTAATCACTGATTCTCATAATTACTGAGTCCTTCTTGTTCCTTCTAACTTTCTTTCTCTGGGATTCCATGAGTTTTACTCCTGTTCCTGAGTTTCTTAGTCAGATGAAGAATTCTGGTTCGGCACATTGCTCTCCATCCACTGTATCCCTGGCCAATTGCATTGTGCTGTTACATATATTACAGGAAGGATGCTTTACACACTGTACAGAGACAGAATCAAGGCACCTTAGATATGAAAAAAGTTTGAATAGGATCAAGATAACTTAAATTAAACTTTCAAGATGGTAGCTGGGATTATGAAAATTCAATGAAGGATTCAAATTACATGGGCCAAAAATGAATATTTAAAGGTCTTTGGAGGAAGAAGGAGTGCAATAGAGTCATAAAGTAAGGTGCTGCAGAAAACTAATCAAAATGGCTTCAAGATAACAAGGTGTGGAGCTGGATGAACACAGCAGGCCAAGCAGCACCATAGGAGCAGGAAAGCTTGACGTTTCGGGCCTAGACCCTTCATCAGCTAATGGGAGTATTTCTGAGAAGATGAGGAATTGAGGGTTCTGAATGAACACATTGGTAGAGTTTACATATTAAATGGTACAGGTTTGTCAGGCTTAATGGCCTTTTCTTGTCTTCAGTTGAAAATAAAATAAATGAGCACCATGAATTGACTGTTGATTAATTTCACCCCAGTGTGAGGAGATGGGAAGGAGTGGAGTTGGGAGGGTCCCAAAGGCTCTGGGAATTGGGAAGCAAGTTGAATGTTGGCAATTGACTTTTGAAGTAAGGCTTAAGGAAGATATTTTGTTGAAAATCCAACACCCGATTTGTTTTTCCTTTTCTCAAACGTAAGAAGAACTGGTGAGCGGTGAATTCCCTGTCAATAACTGTCTGAAACACAATGTGCACAAGGAACATTGCTGTACACTATGCTGGCACAGCCAGGTGACATCTCTGACCATTTGGTTTCCTCTTCGAGGCCAAACTGTTCTTTTCCCTCAACAACCTTTAAATTTCCCTGAAGTCAATCTGAGAGTTCAGGAGTTACATGCATGGAGGAGATCTGGATCCAATAACTTTGGGTGGAATCTTATAGGGGTGTGAACAGTGAGAGCTATGATGAGATTTGTGGCAGAATTGGACAACACGTTCGATGACGGTCATTTGGAATTTTGGAGCATCTCACTGCATCTTTTATGCTTTTGCTGAACGACAAAATCAGTTTCTTGAGAGGCAGTGGTAATTGCCAAATAAGGCAGATTATAGCTTGTTAAATGCCTTGTTAATGTCACAACTCATCTGCTTCATAATCAGCTTCCTATCTTCACCAAACGCATCAAGCAAGCTGGATGTCAAGAAAACACAGAAATTGGAGCAGGTACCTGGTGAATTCAGGAAGCACATACTCGCATTGAAGGATGCACCAGCAACTAGCATTGAAAGGAGACTTTGCACCCAGTTCACAAATTGGATCAGGCTGCATCTCAGAGCTGCTCACTTGCTTCTTAATGCTTGCTCTTGTAGTACCTACCTACATGTTTGCAGCATTCATGCTTTGCCAGGCCATGCCAGTTAGCACTTCAGTCAGCCAAAGGCTACAGTACTGCTGCACTGATGTGCTGCATAGTGCAGACACATTGACAGGCTGCTGGCCATACTTATCTTTATGGATCTGTCTGGGGCAGTGGGGTGTGGCTTGCTATATGGCATACTGAGACATCAATCTAATATGTGTCCATTTCTTGTGCTGCAAGCACATTACATGTGTGTTCAACTAAACGGCCAAACTGAAAACTGGATGGGGCGTAGTCCTCAGTCCATTTTTCTGGGGGAGGGTTCAGGGGCATTGTGGAAGTGATTGATTGATTGGTTGATTGATTGATTTATTATCACAAATACCAAAATACAGTGAAAAGCTTTGTTTATGAGCGCACAGGCAGATCATAGTAAGCAAAAGGTGTACAGATCAAAAGACTCAGACAGAGGCATACAGGTTACATTGCACAGGGTTCGGGCTCGGCGAGATCAACTTGAGCAAGATCAGCGTTATATGAGGCTAGAGAGTCCATTCATCAGTCTGATAACGGCCAGGAAAAAACTGTTCCTGAATCTGCTTGTGTGTGTGTTCAGGCTTCTGTATCTTCTGCCTGATGGAAGAGGTTGTAGGAGATCCTTATCAGGGTGCAATTGGTTTTTGATGATATGGGTCGCCTTTCCATGGCAGCGAGCCGTGTAAATACAGGCCATGGATGGAAGGTTGGATCCGTGATGGTCTGGGTTGTGTACACCACCTTCTGTAGTTTCTTATGGTCCTGGGCAGACCAGTTGCCATTCCAAGCTGTTATGCACCCAGACAGTATGCTTTCAATGGTGCATCTGTAGAACTTGGTGAGGGACCTTATGGACATGCCAAATCTCCTGAGCTGCCTGAGGAAGAGGCAGCATTGTTGTGCCTTCTTGACTGTCGTATCTACGTGGGAAATCCAGGACAGGTTGCCAGTTATCATCACTCCAAGGAACTTGATGCCCTTTACCCTCTTAACCTCAGTTCCATTGATGTAAGTGGGGGCAAATTCTCCTCCTTTCTTTCTGAAGTCAATGATCAGTTCATTAGTTTTGCCAACATTGAGAGAGAGAGAGAGAGATTGTTTTCATTGCACCATGTCACCAAGCCCTCTATCTCCCTTCCACTCATTGTTAGATATATGTCCCACTCCAGTGGTGTTGTCAGCAAACTTATAGATGGCGTTCGTTCAGAATTTGGCAACACAGGGAGTAAATGGGGAGCTGAGGACGCATCCTTGTGGGGGCTCCAGTGTCGAGTATTATTGTGGAGGAGATGCAGTTACCTATCTTCACTCATTGCAGCCTGTGGGTCAGAAAGCTGGGGATCCAGTTGCAGAGGGCGGAGTCCAGATTAAGTTCTCAGAGTTTTGAGATCAGTCTGGAGTGGATGATGGTGTTGAAGTCGGAGCTGTAGTCAACAAGCAGGAGTCTGACGCAGGTGTCTTTGATGTCCAGGTGTTCCAGGAATGAGTGCAGGGCTAGAGATGTGGCATCCTCTGTTATGTCAGTAGGCAAATTGTAGGGGATCAAGGTGGGCTGGGAGACTGGATTGGTGTGGGTCATGACCAGCCTCTCGAAGCACTTCATGATTATTGAGGTCGGAATCACTAGTCATTAAGGCACATTGCATGTGCTTTCTTAGGTACAGGGATGATGGTGGTCTTCTTGAAATAAGTGGAGACTTTGGCTTGTAGGAGGAAGAGGTTGAAGATGTCGGTGAATACCTCCATCATTTGGTCCACACAGGATTTGAGTGCTTGGCCGGGGTCACTGTCTGGGCCCATCGCTCTCCTTGGGTTGACTCCCAGGAAGACTGATCTGACTTCTGAACTGGTAACAGAGGGGACAGGTGTGTCTGGGGTTGTAGGGGCAGGAATGACCGTGCCGCTGGCATTCTGCTCAAACTGAGCACAGAAAGCATTGAGCACGTCAGGGAGGGATGTGTCTTTGTTCGCTATCTTGTTTTGCTTCATTTTGTATCCTGTAATGTCGTTTAGGCTTTGCCATAGGCAGTGGGAGTCTGTAACTCTACCTTGATCCAGTACTGCTTCTTGGCATCCTTGGTGGCTTTGTGGAGTTCATATCTGGATTTCCTGTATTGGTCCAGGTCACCCGACTCGAATCCTGCATGTCCAGTCTTCAATAGGGAGTGGACTTCCTGGTTCATCCAATGTTTATGTTTGGGGAGCAGTCAGATTGATTTCTTTGGTTTACGGTACTCCACACATTTGCTAATGACGTCTATGACTGTGATGGAATACTCGTCTAGGTTTTCCGGTGAACACTTGAACACGGTCCAGTCCACCGATTCCAAACAGTCCTGGAGATGGACTTCCGCTGCCTCGGACCAGCACTGTACTTTTTTTCGCGAACAAGAACAGTGGTAGGGAAACTCAAGATGTATGGGGCTGGAATAAGGAACAGAATTGGAGAGCATTGTATGCTACAGGGCAGCAGATTACAGGGAGAATATACAGGAGCAGGGATGGGCATCATTAAGATGCAATGTTGGGATTCGGGAGACAGGAAGAACAGTTGGAGGCACAGTTCAATGTGGTAGGTCTCTTGTAAGTGGGTGGATCAAATCTGGCTGTGGTGGGTAGAGCGAGGTAGAAGGGGAAATGGAGGTTCAGGAGGTGTGTGGTATCTGATAGCCAGGTGGAGCCTGGTTCTGATGCTGTCCTCGACAAGCCTCATTCCCTGCAATCACTCGCCATTACTGTGATGTGAAATACAACTGGAATATGAAAGATGGCGGACAGAGTCAGTATGAGGTTGATGGGCAAAACTGCAGAATCCATGTCTACTAGGCATTAGGACATTGAAGGGGTAAATACATGAAGCATCTATTTACAAACTCTAGCTACATTCCATTTGCAGTCATTTCTTCACACAAAGGCAATGCCTGCAGACTGAATGTGCTGATGAACCAAAGGCAGATTGCACCATGCTTTTGATGCGAGCGCAACTAAACATTGTCACTTCAGACCATGAGATTGGTGGAGTAGGAGTAAGCCATTCAGCCCATCGAGTTTGCCCCACCATTCACTGAGAAAATGGCTGATATGATGACTTCAAGTCCACACCAGCTGCAAGTTCCCATTCAAGCCATACACCATCAAGACTTGCAACTATATTGCCATTTCTTCACTGCCACTTGGTCAAAATCCTGAAACTCCCTTCCCAGACTTCAGGGAGTGTTTCCACACCAAATGAACTGAAGTGGTTCAAGAGACAGCTCACCACCACCTTCTCAAGAACAATTAGGAACAGGCAATGAAAGCTGGCCCAGACAGCAATGCCCACATCCCAATAAAGAATATTTTTTAAAAAAAATTCCTGTCTATTCTATTATTAAAGGTACACTTTGTCTTGGTGACATATGACAATTCAGCTGTGGCTCAAGTCTATGTGGAGGGCCCTTTAAATTGGCTCATGGAGCAACTTCACAATGTTTGCTTGAGGAATGTGAGTGGATAAATATTTAGATAGAAAGTCAGAATGAAGATAGGTTATCGGCATTTATCAGATTGGCAGAAATGCAAAGGCCTTTGTGAAACCTCAGAGGAGAAAAGGCAAAGCCAGGATTACACATCCTGTAACAAGCTCCTTCACTCACATCAACTCAGGAAATATGACTGAAAAATAAGTTTCAAATCTCCAAGGAAAACTGAACAGGATGGAATGCCTTTCGTAAATAGACTACCTACAGGTGAACTGTTAGAGGCTTTTAAGATTAAGAAGACGTTTGCCAATGCAGATATAGAAATGATGTTTACGTACAATAGTTCAAGAAGAAAGTTGACTATAATGTCTAGAATGGCAACCAATAGCTGGCTGTACCAGTGAGGGTCATATCCCA
Organism: Ginglymostoma cirratum; assembly: GCA_024137785.1. NCBI lineage: Eukaryota > Metazoa > Chordata > Chondrichthyes > Orectolobiformes > Ginglymostomatidae > Ginglymostoma > Ginglymostoma cirratum. The sequence goes on from JAHRHZ010000035.1 coordinate 30,143,350, forward strand.
AAATTGTGTGAAAATCTGAGACAAAATGCTGTAGAAACAGATCATTCTAGTACAAAGGCACGGCAAAGGCTGATCTCTCTAATCTAGAATAATGAGAAAGTGGGAAAATGATGTTCAGTTAGGGGATCAGAAATGATCACATAAAATGGTGGAGCAGGATTGAAGTTTATATGTTTCTATAACAATAGGTGTAATCCTTACCTCTGAAGAATATCCTTACTGCAATCATTACTCCTTGTCAGACATGAATGTGCAGACTGCACCAGAGGTATACTGCTAACTCCAATATCCAGTTCTGACTGCCCTCATTGGCTTCCAATCCCACCCCTTTGTCTCGAAACCTCCCAACATGTAGTTCAGCCATCAATGTGACTCAGCAAGATTGTCTTCAAACCCTTCCAGCAACCTCAAACACCAATCCCACCACTGACATCACTATCTCCAATGTGTTGGCCCTGCCAATCCAGCCTCAAACCAATGAGACCTCTAACACTCAAACCGCAAGCTGGGTCCACCAACATTTTTTTGCTTGTATTGTGATACTTTTGAAGTCACATTACCATCTGACTGCCTCTCCCTCATACCCCAGCACCAACCACGTCTCCACTTAAAGACTGAAAAAATCTAGAGGGAAAAGGCACAAAAAAACATTCACCTCAAAAATCTCAAAACCCCATCGCATTGAGTCAGTGATCTTGGGTGAAGCTGTAACTGCTTAAAGGTTCAACCCATGTTCACTCTGTCACATTACATACTTCTGACATCATGTCACTCCTGCTCCTTTCCATTATAGTTCTGACATTTCATTATCTCCTCCAAGAACATCTTCTGATGGAGACAGTAAGGACTGTAGATACTGGGAGCAGGTCAGACAGCTTCCGAAAGGCAAGAAAGTCAACGTTTTGGGCCAAAACCCTTTGTCAGGACCATCACCCCTGCAAATGTGGCACTGACAACTGGCACTGAGCACCGGGAAGTCCTGAACTGTGTGTCAGTGATTTATATCAATCTGTGGAGAGGGTGAAAGCCTTTTGAGGGGTAAAACCCAGCAACAACAGCCACAGGTCCCAGCCAATATCCTTTGTCCTGCATCTGTCCAACTCCACCTGCTTAAAACTCAGAGCAGCTATTTAAGTTTTGCTGTTTTCTGCCTGTTTAGAATTTCCAGTCCATACTAGTATTTTTCTCCCAATCCCTTGCTCTCTCAAAATACCATGCATTGTTCCATCTTTAAAGAAAAATGGTCATCCAAGTGACCCAAGGTCCCAATGCCAGAACAGTGGAGGGAGGAGGAATGATGTTGAAACTTTGAAAACACACCCACACTGGTCACCTTGCTTCCCTTTGGCCCTCATTGCCTATAAGCTGTGGCTCAGTTGGTAACACACTGGCTACTGAGTCTAAAGGCTGTGGGCTTGAATATCAGCAGAGAGTATCAGCACAAAAATAATCAAAGCAGATGTTTTCGTGCAGTACTAAGGGAGTGCCATTGTTTGGGCAAGATGTTGAAGGCCCTCATCCGTCTACTCAAGCTTGCTGATTGCAAGCTGGTTGTCCCATTTCTTACAATACAGCAGTGACTATATGTTACAAGTATTTAATTTGCTGTGCAAAATGCCACATAAAGGCAAGACATTCTTATTTCACACTCCCCTTCCTTCGCCACCACCCACATCTTTTCAATGCCTTTCCAATCTCGATTCTCTGTCTGCCTCAGCTCAGATGACAGCTTCATCGGCACCAGCAGTCTTCAACAAAGTTCTTCAAGTGTAAGCCAAGGCAGTGACAGTCAATGGGCAATTCAGCTGTGAGTGGCTGCACTGGAATGTGTCAGACTGGAAAGATCTGGCCAATCCCAACCTTTGCCGAGTGAAAACCATCAGCAAAGGTCACAGCACAGTCAGAATGCCCCCATCAGATTGAACTTGCCTGAACGGGGAGGGAAACCATCTGCTTTCCATCCAGTAGCTTCCTTATTTGGCTTGGAGGCAGTTTCTCTATCGGATTCAGGGGAGTGTGCTCTCAAAGTGTGACGGCCAGAGATCTGCCAGCTTCAAAGGAGGGAACAACTGCAGGGACGCATAAGTAACCAAGAGAAAACTTCAGCAAAAAGCACCTCTCTTAAGCCTTTTAAAAATATAATTAAAAGGTAGAGCAAGCAGCCAAGCCATCATCTATAGAGCAGCCTATAACTGTAGTCCTGCCCAGGTGGGAAGGGAGGATTGGTATCTGGGCCTGCGTTGGAGGCCTATTCACAGCAGATTTGCTCCTCTCCATCACGTGGACAACAGTAAAATCATATTCAGTCTTCTTGACTTACCTTAAGGCTCTTAAATCCGATCTGTGTCATACCTGGCACATAGGAAGATGGTTGTGGTTGTTGGAAGTCAGTCATCTCAGCTCCAGGACATCTGTGCAGGAGTTCCTTAGGTTAGTGTCTTAGGCCCAACCATCTTCAGCTGCTTCATCAATGACCTTTCCTCCATCATAAGATCAGAAGTGGGAATGTTCGCCAATAATTGTACAATGTTCAGCACCTCTCATGACTACTCAGATACTGAAGCAGTCCATGCCCGAATGCAGCAGGACCTAGATAATATCCAGGTTTGGGCCGACAATTGGTAGGTGACATTCACGCCCCATAAGTGTCAGGCAATGACCATCTCCAACAAGAGACAATTAACCATTGCTCCTTAGATAACACAGCAGGCCAGGCAGCATCAGAGGAGCAGGAAATTTGACGTTTCGAGTCAGGACATTTTTTCGGAAATGGGGAGGGGGAAGGGAGCTCAGAAATAAATAGAGAGAGGAGGGGTGGGGCTATGGAAGGTAGCTGGAATGGTGATAGGTGAGTGCAAGTAGGGAGTGGTGGGGATTTGTCAGTGAGCCGGGCGGAGTGGTTAGGTGGGAGAGAAGATGGACAGGTCCCGACCCAAAACAGCAATTTTTCTGCTCCTCTGATGCTACCTGGCTTGCTGTGTTCCACCAGCTCCACATTGTGTTATCTTTGACTCTAGCAACTGCAGTTCTTGCTATCTCTAACCATTGCTCCTTGTTGTTCATGGCATTATCACCACTGAATCCTCCACTATCAACATCCGGAGCATTACCATTGACCAGAAACTAAACTGCAATTAGACTAGCCACCTAAATACAGTGGCTACAAGAACAGGTCAGAAACTAGGAGTAACTCATCTCCTAACTTCCCAATGCCTGTCCATCATCCACAAGGCACCAGTCATGAGTACAGTGGAATACTGTCAATTCGCTGGGATGAGTACAGCTCCAACAACATACAAGAAGCATGACATTCAGGACAAAGCATCAGCCCACTTGATTGGCCACAAAGATTCACAACCTCCACCCCCAATGCTCAGTAGCTGAAGTGTTTAGCGTCCATAAGGCTCACTCCAGAAATTCACCAAGCCTCCTGAGTTAGCATCTTCCTGACCCAGGAACACTACCACCTCGAATGACAAGGGCAGCAGATACAGTGGAACATTGCAATTTCCCCTGGGAGCCACTCACCATCCTGACTTGGAAACATATTCCCATTCCTTCAAGGTTGCTGGGTCAAAATCCTGGAATTCCTTCCCTAAGGGCATTGTGGATCAACCCCCAGCATATGGACTGTAGCTGTTTAAGAAGGTAGCTCATCATCATCTTCTCAAATGCTGGCCAGCCAGTGACAACCATCCCATGAGTACAATTTTTAAAAGTGAGCCTAAATGACAGCCTGTCTCATGAGAGAGAAAAGCTCTTGCAGCTCTGAATCTGCTCCAGCCAAAATAAACTGACACTGGGAACAGGAAACCAGTACTCCAGCTAGTTCTGGTATTCTTGGGTTCCATCCACCTCCATTTCCAAAACTAGCAAGGCCCCAAAACCCTGTGCTGTCTTTGTATGTTGACCAAGGACAGAATAAAGTTTGGCTGAAGTGCCCAGGCTGAATATCTTGCCTATGTTCATTTTCTAAATCACGGATGAACAGAGTCCAGTTGCATGAACTAGTACCCGCACAATTGTAGCCCTCCAGAGAAAGAAGGGAAAGATTTTAAATTAAGGGACGGAATTGAAGATAAACATAAAATCAGGAACTTAAAATTTCAACCAGTAATCACCTGAGACTCTTCAGTGCAATTAATGGGTAGCAGCAGGGATTAATTATCAATGTGGAGCCCTACGTAAATGCAAATTGCCACATTTTATTCAGCATGCTGTCATGTAAATCACCATTTGCAGAGCATGGAGATTGAAATGTTCAGTTAGGTATTTCCTTCACAGATGTGCAATGTTCAGGTTACACTTACCTGGAGCTAATCATCTTGAGAAAGAATATTAATTAATAAAGAGAAGAAATATTGTGATTTGAATTGCTCAGCTCAGCTCATGAAGTTGTGGTTTAGATACAGGGTAATTATTTACCTGATCGGTCAGGGGGTTTTATTGCGTGAACGATTGAACTGTTAAAAAAAAGGACAGTTCCAAGTTTGATTTGCTGTTTGTGCTGAATTAATTGATCAGTCGAGAAAAACTCTCAGTGCCCCTGAGGGACCGGGCAGGAAATCAGTCGGCTGTTTCTGCTTTGGATCACAATCCACAATTACTGTTGGAGGTAGTGCACATGTGGGTGTCGGGCAATTGAAGGGTTAGATTCTCTGGATTTTGGGAATGCTGCTGATGCTCACTATTAGTTGTACACATGCATGGTAGTCACATGGATTCAGAACCAGAGGTTCACCGATAGCAACAGAACAGTTGCCATGACCTTGACATTCCTTGTATCAACCTTTTGTGACTTTAGTGTGGGGTCAGTAGGTGGACATCTCTAGGGTAAACAGACCACTACGGGTCTATCTTTGATGCCCACACGTCTATGGAAACCTGCCTATATGCCAATTGGGATGGGTGCTCAGGAACCCCTCACTGTACCCATTGTCCTTTGCTACTTGAGCAAGGAAGCTAATCCAGGTAAAAAACAAAGCCACATTATTAATTATTAGCGGCCTGACCCAGCCCTGGATCTCACTGGCAAGGCTGACATACATCCCTATGGTCGCCATGTGTCCATTGACTTAATGATACTGCTGTATTATTTCTTCAGCCCACATCTAGCTTCATAGCTAGGAATCACAAAGTTAATAAATCTACACATTGGCCACTATTTGTCTTGACAGACGGAGGCTGTGCCCCTTAGACGCTAACATGGATGCTCTTAGAAACAACAGTGGCCTATCACAACCAGATTGCCCCCACTCTCATGAGGTTTCTGTGGGTGGCTCGTAGGGGTTATGGCAGGACATCAGTAAAGCCCTCCACGAATTTCAGTCCTCTTGTCATTAACTGCGTGGCTTAGAGAGAACATCAGCAAAGAAAAATCTAGATTTTTTTTGGAACAGCAATATCTAGGGTGTGGGAACTACTTGTATCTTAATGTGCAGTATGGTATGCACTTTGTACTAGCTGGAACTGGAGGCAGTGAGTGAGTCAGCAATAAAATGTGTGACTAAACACCAATTCTTGAGGGATTTCACCCAAATGTAAAGAATGTGAAATGGTGGGAGGAAAAATGCCTTGAAGTAAATATTTAAATTAAATTAAATTGAACTGTTCCAAAGATGAATCTTTGGGCTACAAGCATTAATCCATGGGCCAAATGGTTTCTTTCCTTACTGTAGTGATTCTATGATTCTAACCTTCATTCTGTCTCCACAGATACTGCCAGACCTTGCTCCATTCCATTTTAATTTTTATCAACATCATTTTCATAATTAGCAACAAATCTTGCTACAAGGTCTATCCAAGGACAGTAGCATGCTGAGCTGTGTCAGTCTTCATGGCCAAATGACCCACTGTCCAAACTCAATCATGAAGAATAGCAGCCTGGATGATTTATTGAAAAGCATTCTGTGTCCATGTAACCGTGCTGTAGCAGGAATCATCATCATCAGGAGGACTGTTGGAGGGCAAAAGATAAATGATAAAGAAACTTAAGGCAGTCCAATTCAAGATTCCTGGGACGACATGTTGAAAAAGAATTAGAAATTTGCTTATTCGAAATTGTAACTTTCACATTTCTGGCATTGCTTGACCTTGTTTGTAGAAGCTTTCAGCTCTGGATATTTAGGTCATGTAGTCATAGCAACCTGGGGAGCCCAGGCCTACTAAACCAGGTTACTAAAAAAGAACAGATGTTAGAAACCCTTTCCAACCTTCAAGAAAATCATGATTGTGAAAAAAACGAGCTACAAAAATATTTGTTTATCTGAGTTTTCACTGACAAAGTAATATTCCCTTCACCAATGACCCTGCATTTCTTACATTTTTGTTTTGTCAGAGTTCCAGAGTTTGCAGTTTTAATTTATTTGTGTTTGGGTTTGCAATAGACGACAGTCAATCACTGTTGTCAGTTCTCCACCAGTACTCTGTGTGTGACAGCCTGCAGCTTATTACCTTCTGAATCAGAGATAAAGTGAAAAACACAAATGCAAAGAAAACTGACATAAACATGGAAAACACTGAAAAAAAAGCAGCGCAGGTAGTTCAGCGCTTCAAACAGAAAAAGCAGATTAACCTTTGAAGTGCAGTCCCTCAACATAGTCCTGAGCTTTTAACTTGCTCAAAGTCTTCTATTTCAAGCAAAGTCTTTTCTTGGAATAAAGAGGTCAATTCAGCACCAAAATGAGTAACCACTAAATCCCTCCCCCTCCATCCATCCCCCTTCCAGACACAGACACACATACAGTGCATAATTACTATACATATCTGATTGGCTGCAAGGTCAGTTGCTTTAAAAATGTTGGTCCCTCCTTTATCTCCAACAAGCTTCCACTGTGTGTGCCATACTACGCTTAGTCTAGGCTTGCTCCTTCTGACTGCACCATTCTATCTGGCTCCCCTCAGCATTCTTCTCATCTCTTGACCTTCGCCCCTTACGATGCCCAGAGTTCCCTCAGAGAAGCAACTGAAGCTCAGCTTGTTCAGAACTGGTACAAAGCTCCTACTGTCCATATTTGTCTGAGACACTCCAGCCACTGACTATCACATCCGTTTTCAGAGTTTCCAAAAGGGGAGACGAGACTGCGGGGTTTATTTCAGTAACAACACCGAAGAGATCTGCTCCATACCTAGGACACAGGCTCACAACCAACAGGTACTTTTAAACTGACAACAAACTCTCTAGATTTTAAATATTCCTCCTTAATGAAAAGATGCAAGTATGTCCTTTTCTAAGCATGTTTGAGTAATACTAGTTACCAATGCGATTCATACCCCTGTAAAGAGTGGATTTGTAGACAACCTAACCTTATCAAATCAGTACAGAGAACTTGCTTTTAAAAACAATCTGAAAAATACAACTTTAATTAAGAAGTCACGTATGTCACTTAATTTAGTTAATTTTAATAATTTTTTGTTTTGCTAATTTTCTTCTTTCATTCTCAATGTGGCTGACTCTTCCTTGTGTACAGTGGCATGTAAACCAAAGAATGGCCACTTTGGTGAGAGGCCAAACAAGCTTCTGATGCCCACATTGTCATACTGTACTTTGGCAATAGTCATCACCCTTAGCAAAAGAGAGGGGAAGGGGGCAGAAACGCTGGGAGGAACCGGAATGAAAATGCTAGCCTGTTTTCGTCTTTGTCACTTTCATCTCATGGACACACTGCAGCTGCAGATGTCCCTTGGGCTAGTTACAGTCTAATTCTCAGGATATTTTAAATGTACACAAATACAATTTGTAGGAAGAAAGAGTTGACTGGAGCTTAGTGTTTTAAGATTTGGCTTAATGCTCAGTGTTATATTTGATCTATTATTTAGTAAATACTGGACAGTTGGTTAGTTTAAGTGCCTCTGTAGATGTACTTTAGACTTCATTGTAAGCAGTTCAGTGGTTCATGCATTTTTGTCATGTAATTTAAAAGCACCACGCCAGAATCAATACCTACCATTATTAAAGGAACTCTCACACCACTGGGCTGTACTCTTGTATGAATATTTAGGAGAAGGAGATTGCTGTAAATCCTACAAGCTTCTTTTGAAAGATCTCAATTCCACTAATCATTTTTAGAAACATATTCAGTTTCCTTAAGCCTTCTTTGCTAACTCATTCCACAAGTCTATTAGTCTTTTGAAGTATGAAAAAAAGTCAACTCTTTCTGCTCTTAAGTTTCACATTTTTTAATTCAGTGCATTGAGTATAGGAGTTGGGACATCATGTTGCAGCTGTACAGGACATTGATGAGGCCACTTTTGGAATACTGTGTTCAATTCTGGTCTCCCGGCTGGATGAAAGATGTTGTTAAACTTGAAAGAGTACAGTAAAGATTTACAAACATGTTGCTAGAATTGGACGGTTTGAATTATAGGGCGAGGCTGAATAGGCTGGAGCTTTTCTCTCTGGAGGGTCAGAGGCTGAGGGGTGACCTTGGAGAGGTTTATAAAATCATGAGGGGCATGGATAGGGTGAATAGCCAAGGTCTTTTTCTCAAGTTAGGGGAGACTAGAAGACATAGGTTTAAGGTGAGAAGGGAAAGATTTAAAAGGGTGTTGAGGGGCAACTGTTTTCCTACAGAGGGTGTTTCATGTATGGAACAAGCTGTCAGAGGAAGTAGTGGAGTGGGTGTAATTACAACGTTTAGAAGGCATCTGGATAGGTACCTGAATAGGAAAGGTTTAGAGGGATATGGGCCAAATGCTGCCAAATGGGACTAGATCAGTTTAGGGTACCTGGTCCAGTGCAGATAAGTTGGACCGATGGGTCTGTTTCCGTGTTGTACATCTCCATGACTCTATAACTTTTCAGTATTTCTGATCATGAAAGTTTGAATTTGTATTCTTAACATCTTCACTACCTTATGACTTAAAATTTTCAATGTGGATTCATTTTCTTTGCTCATCTCTGCACCCTCTAAGTAAACAATATCCTTCCTGTTATAAAATTCCCAGAATTACTTACAGTACTTAAGGCATGTTAGTTATCAAGAGATTTTCCCATTACAGTTGAAACATTTTGCACACTGCATGAAATTAGTCTATTGCATTATCATTTAAATTAGTTTCCAGACAAGGGGTCGAAGTGATTTGATTTGAGTTACGAGAAATGATTTCCGTCAGAACTGTCAGGATCTTGAAACTCTAACTTAAGAAGTGCTGATTCTCTAAATAATTCAGAAATGGTGTTGGGCAAGTGCTTGGGGATGAGGAACTTTCAGAGCTTTGGACAAAATGCAGGGCATTGGGGGACTAAGCACAACTACTTTTTAAAAGGGACAACATGGATACAAAAAGCAGTAAGTTTCAATGGTTCCATTAAATCTTTCTTTGTGAGGCTGCAAACAAGTCATGATGTAAGAAAACCCTGTTGAATAGACTATGCTATTGGCATTGCAAACAGAGTTCTAATGTCTCTCTACAGTATGGGAGAAAACTGAGACTGAAGATGTGCCTGGATCACTCTTTTCTCTGAGGCTTGCGTTCCAAGCGTCGCTGGTGGCAGCCTTTAAACAGGACAGCCACCCACTTCCTTATAGCTCTACTGTTGCCTGTAGAAAACTAATTATGGTTTAAGAAATACTTGCATTTCCCCCGTCTCATGCTTTTATCTAACGCAGTGTTTAAAGTAAACATGTCTGTGTTAAACAATCTAAGTTAAAAATGTGTGGAAAAGGATTTTCCACATTCACTGGTGTGTTACCTCATGAAATGATGCAGAGAAGCAACATATGAATGTACTTGCAAAACATAAGTTATTTTAATAATTTAAATTCTTGGCAATGTCCTATTCAATATTTATTTCTCAACCAAAGTCATGAAAATGTATTATCAATGATTCTTAGATTGCTGCACAAAATTCACTGCTGCAGAAAAATGACCTCAAAGAGCCTCCATAGACTTGACATTGTGAAGTCTCCTTCCAGTCATTATTAAGGAGTCCTCATTATGCCACGTAAAGGGGCAGTTCTCCACAACTGAAGGGTCCCATTCTGTCTCTGCTCTAAGTGCATCAATACACTGAGTTGCTAAATTACATTTATATTTTGAATGCTATGATTGGACTTAACGACTACAAAAAGAAAGTTTTCAGAGATGTTATCAAATATCAAATGGAATCTTTGTTGCTCCAAATTGGTTGCCATGTTCCTTACATTGCGACAGTGACCACAATTCAAAAGCACTTAATAATCTGTAAAACTGCTTTGGGACACCCTGGGGTTCTGACAGGTGCTATGCAAATCTTTTTTTTAAAATCCCATGTGCACGTCTCCCTTTTGTTGAATGCAACATTCTTTTTTTAAATGAATGTATATTATTGATATATAGCTCCATAACATTTTAACTGGAATCTTGTATTGATTCCTGCCCATTATTATCACAGCTTGTGACTGCACTGGCTTTCTGGGTGGCTTCTTTTGTATATTTAAGTCAGGGCTTGTTGGTACTGTGTGGAGCGAAAACTCAGTGGGAACCTGCCCTCCTGGGATCAGAACTGAGTTTATAGGCCAGTATAATTTGACCTTTATATCCCAAAGGTCTTCAGCTAGTTTATGAAGGTTGCCATGTCATTTCTAGTCTGCAAAGTCCATTTGTAGTCTTGGTAATTAATTCTGAGAATGTGGATAGTAGTTAAACAATATGACTGAGAGCTTACACCTTCTTACCCTGTAAGGAACCTTAAACAGACAGAAAGCTTCCCTGCACAGTGACTGTCCATCTCCTGGACTGTCAGACACATGCATCACAGCTATCAGTGTTTTTACAGCTCCCTTATTCATCTAGGGTGGCTAGACATCTGGCTTTGTAGCGGACAGTCGGGTTTTGTAGTGGACAGCCTAGTTTTGTAGTGGACAGTCCGGTTTTGTAGCAGACAGTCACGTTTTGGAGTGTACAGTCCAGTTTAGTAGTGGACAGTCCATTTATAATGGACCGTCTGGTTTTGTAGTGGACAGTTCAGTTTAGTAGCAGACAGTCTGGTTTTGTAACGGACCATCCAGTTTTCAGCTGCTCTGGCCATTATCTGGAACCAGAATATTTCACAACTACTATTTTGACCCTTAGTACTCTCAGTAAAGCAATGGCTGGGCTTTATGCTTGATGCCCTCCCTGTCTACAGCAGCTTCGATGCAACTTGGAAGCAAGAGTAAGGTTTTTATAATAGATTTTTGGATTTCATTTACAACCTCCTTCCCCCTCCCTAATGACTATCCAATGGAAAAGAATCTCCTGATAGGATACTGCCACCATGTACATGTTGTCATCACTGGCGCATGTCACTATGGTGGGCTGGTTTCAATGGCTCTCAGCACTGGACCCCATGACCATTGTGCATTGCACTAAGTAGCATCCCTAGCTCTGAGCCAGAAGTTCCAGGTTCAAGTCCCAGTCCAGGCCTTGGTGGTCATAGAAGAAACATTTGTGACATGACCCAACAGGTTGATTATCAACCTGCAACCACTTCCAACACATTTACGGCAAATGGCAAGAGTTTCCTGGTCAGCCAGAACCATGCAGTGGTGGCAGCACAACAGACTCCCATGTCAAAAGACTTCACCAGAGCATCTTGCCATGGATTCCATGACAAACATTTAGAGGGATTACAGAGCGTGAGAGATAACTGCTTCCCTGCCCAACCTGTGTTCTGAATTAGATGTGGGCCATTTATCCAGTTGCTGCTCAGATTGTGATGAAGTGAACAATAGAAAGAGTTTATAACAACAGACAGTGATCTGGTTTTGCACTTCTGTAACTCTGCTGCAAACCAGATGAGGCAATATTGAGGGTTTTTGAATGTTGCTCAAGCTGTGTGGAGTAAATTACATGTGATTTCAGTTTGTGCTCAGTATTTTGCCTGTCCATTGCCTTTAAGGACTGCGGGGCTTGTGTGTGTATGTTATTTCATAGGCTGAGGCAGAGATTGAAGTTGGATCAATTTACAGTCAGTCACTTTGAAAAGTGTATAAATCGTGAGGGGAGATATTCCCATTTGGGTCAACCTGACCTCAATGTTGTGTAAATGACGAGTTCTCAGAATTCCCACATTCAGAGCAAAACTTTAGCTTTATTTATACTTTAAAATGCAGCAGCTGTCAATTTAACTTTGTGTCACTGATGGCACCAGGCTTCACTGCAGCGTAACTTCAACTCAAAAAACATTCAATCCAACAGCTATTCCAAAAATCAGGAGCCTGGAATTGGAATGAACTCATCACTTTACTAACATAGAAACAACAGTGTGTAACCTTCCCGGTGAGAAACTGTTCTGCTAAAGCCACAATATTCAGTCTCCTCCTAACCATTCTGGAGTTGCCAACTCTGGCTGGAGTCATTCCTGGAGGTTTGATCATGTGATATCCTAATCCAAATATGCACCATTTGATCACAGACGGTTTGATAATGTGGTGTCAGCAAGTTTTACTGCGTTTACCTTACACTTCTATTTGGTTATCTTTCTGACATTTTGTGCTATCAACATCCTGGAAGTTACCACTGACCAGACACCTAACTGAACAGTTAAATACTGTGGTTACAAGAACAGATCAAAGACTGGGAATTTGCTGGTGAGTATCTCACCCCCTGACTCCTCAACGTGAGTCCATCGCCTATAAAACAGGACTTTGATGGAATATCCTGTACCAGCGTGAATGGGTGCAGCTCCAACAACACAAGACACTCGACACCATCCAGGTCATAACAGCCATTTGATCATCATTCTATCCAGCACATTAAATATTCACTTCTTACATTACCATCACACAGTGGCAGCAGAGTGTACCATCTACAAGGTGCATAGCAGCAAATCACCAAACTTCAATAGCAGCTTTCAAACCCTTGACTTTTAGTATCTAGAAGGACAAGGGTAGCACTTTACCACCTGCAAGTTCCCTTCCATGTCACGCATCATCCTGGAAATATACTACTCATCCTTCATTGATGCTGGGTCAAAATCCTGGAATTCCCTTCCAACAGTACTGGACTGCACAATGCAAGAAGGCTGCTCGACACCACCTTCTCAATTCTCACTTATCGAGGGATAACAAATTCTGACCCAAGCAGCAATAGTCTCTCAGAAAGAATAAAAATAACTGTTGTGGATCAATAACCATTTATGGTGAATAATCCCACAATAACCCTCAATACAAAAATCTTTCTCCCTTCTTCCTCTTTGGTTCTTCCAGCTCTATCCTTTGTTCTCCATACTCCATCACCAGGAGAAACATGCTTTTTCTATCCACCCACAATATGGACCCAGGTTTTGCTCAGCCCTTTACTGGGTGCTGCCCAGGTACCCCATGCGGCTAGTGTTCCCAACCCTGCTGGAAATTATGCCTGCCCCGCACTCCATTCACCTGTCTCTCCCTTCCCCTTGTCTATTACCACTCTCTGCAGTAATGAGGAGAGAGTGATGGAGCCCATAGCCTGAGGCTTCACTGTAGTGACATCTTGGAGAAGGAGAGATGGGGAGAAGAGGCTGCTTCTCCTGCGAGAAATGTAAAGGACAAAGTTCTCCCAGGCCAAAGTTTTTCTTAACTGGAGACTACCAACCCATCCAGGAGCGTTGGCAACATTAATTCACGCCCATTGTGCAGAATTCACAGGAAGCAAAACTCATTATTATGGAGCTTCAGTGAAATGTCCTAAATGTGTTGCATGTAATTCTTACATGGATGGAGTCCATGACACCAGTACACCAGAAGTATATCAATGCTATTAACTGTGAGAAAATGTTTATAGAAATTGCCAGCAGTAATGTTGAAAGCTTTCCTTATTTTGTGGTATGCTGAAACTCTTTCTTCACCTGTTCCCCTCACAGGCTAATTTTACTGCCAATTTGTAGAGCTCTGATAGCCAGAAAATAGACGACATTCCTCAACCATGTCCAGCATTCATATTTACCCCAAGAGCGAGAAATACAGAGGTAAGCAATCATCGGGGGGCTGTAATATGTTTCTAAACAAAATAAGATTCTTAGAATGGGACTAGACTAATTCATGGTCTAGGTTAATGCTTAATGCACAGAATATGTTGTGGGACAGGATTTAAATTCCCATTCAAAGCCCTGTAAATTCAAACCACTGGTGGGAGGTAAATCATTGGGTTTCTTATTGTGTTCTCTATCTCTAGTGACACCAGAGTAACTAATGAAATATAATCTGAACAGTGCCAAAGAAATATGAATAATAATGCATCAGGTTCCCACACACACTTCCAAAAAGAAAATTTAGAGAGCAGTTATCCCAAATTATCATTGTAAACCTCTCTGAGCACTAGATAAAGAAGTTATGAATAACCTGAGACCTGGATCAGTCAAGATCACAGACCACAAGCATTTTGTGTTATTTATGTGGGCAGAACTATGAAGAAGGTTGTGAGACATGTTCTATGCTGGAATAAGTCACTTGGTATGACAAATGTATATAAACCTAGGGAGCCCTGAGAGTCAACCACATGAAATGAAGCTGAGGGCAAGCTGAAAGAACATCATCTCATTTTCCACTTGGAGACCTTGTAGCCTTCAAATTTAATAATTTTAGGGCCTGAGCACTTTCATCCATGTTCTTTACCCACACCCCAGATCCTGTCTTCACGTGGACTGCTTTCAGCAGAGCCAATCCATTTTCACCTATTAATTGTCGCTATTATCATCTTTTCTTTCTCCTTGCCTTACCATTATCCATCTCTTTGTCTGTGTAACTGTCTTTCTCATCCTGTGGCCTCTGTCTCTACCTATCATGTACTCCCTATCCTTGTCTTCAGCATATATACCACCTTTTACTCGCTACCATCAGTTCTGAAGAAAGGTCCTGAAACATTAACTCTGCTTTCCCTCCATAGATGTTAGATTGATACCTGAATGATTGGGTTGTCTTCTGAGGAAAGGTTGGACAACTTGGATTTGTTGGCGCTGGTGTTTATAAGAGTGAGGGGTGCCTTGAGTGAGGTGCATAAAATCTTGAATGGTCTTGACAAGGTACATTTGGAAAAGATGTTTTGTCTTCTCGGTCAGCACAGAACTCAGGGCACTGCCTCAAAATTAGAACATAAGAAATAGGAGGAGGTATAGGCCATTCGGCCCCTTAAGTCTGTCCCAACATTCAATATGTTGGCTGATCTGCTCCTGGCCTCAATTTTTTTTTCTGCCGACTCTTCATAGCCCTCAACTCCTCGATATTTTAAAGTTGTTCTCCCCTGCTTTAAGTATTTTAAGTGTTCTAGCCTCCACATCTCTCTGGGTAAGAGAATTCCAGACACTCACTACATTCTGAGAGAAGAAATTCTTTGTCACTCAGTTTTAAATGAATGCCTCCTCATTTCTGGAACTACATTCCCTAATTCAAGATTTCCCCACTGGTGGAACTGTTCTCAAACATCAATCCATTTAATCCCCCTCAGAGTCTTCCACTTTTCAATAGAATCACCCTTCATTCATCTAAACTCTAATTAATAAAAGTATAACCTGTTTTGCTGTTGTTAATAGGTCAGTGCCTTCATCCCAGGAATCATTCTTGTGAATCTCTTTCAAACTGCCCTCTTGTGGCAGGATATTCTTTCTTAATACAGGGACCCAATTGTACACATTTCTCCAGGTGTAGCCTCACCGATTACCTATACAGTTGTAACAAAACTTTCCTACTTTTAAACTTTAACTTTCTCACAATTTATGCCAAAATTACTTGCTGCACCTGTATGCCAACTTTGTGTTTCATGCACAAGAATAACCAAATCAATCTGCGCTGCACTTCTATGGAGTCTCTCACCATTTAAGTAATAGTCTGCCATTTGATTCAGTCTCCTAAAGTGCATGACCTAAATTGCCTAAATTAAACTTCATCTGCTAAACTTTGCCCACTCATTTAAACCTATCCTTATCCCCTTGTAGATTCCTTACATCCTCATCACAATATGCTCTCCCACCTGTTTCTATAATTTCTGCAAATTTGATACATCACACTCTGCCCCTCTTTCAAGTCAGTAATATAGATTGTAAATAATTGAGGCCCTAGAACTGATCCTTGTGGTATTCCGTTAGTAACCAATCTAAAAAAAAATTAATCTCAACTTTCTATCTCCTGTATGTTGACCAAACCTCAATCCAAACTGATACATTACCACCAATACTGTCAGCTCTTAATTGTTCAATTACGTTTTATGTAGCATCTTAGCACTTTCTGGAAATCCAAATACACTACATTTACCAGATCCATTTTATCAATTCTGCTTGCTATATCCTCAAACCCTTCTAGCAAATTCATCAAACAACAATTTCTCTTTCACAACATCATGATGACTCTATTTGATTACATTAAGCTTTTCTAATTATTCTGCTATTTCTTCCTCAATAATGGAGTCCAGCATTTTACCAATGACAGATGTTAGGCTAACTGACCTATAATTTCCTGCTTCCTGTCTTCTTCCCTTTTTGAACAGGGGTGTCACGTTAGTCGTTTCCAAACTGCTGGGACCCTCCCAGAATCTAATGAGTTGTGGAATATTTCAGCCAAGGCATAGGCCATCTCAGCAGCCACTTCCTTTAAAATCCTTGGATGCAGGCCATCAGGTCCTGGTGACTTGTCTGCCTTTAGTCCCATTAGTTTGTCCCTTGTGACAGAGATCTGTTACAAGATCTATCTTCTGGCAATACATTAAGGTAGACAAGTCCCTGGGCCAAACAGTTTCTTATCCCAGGATACTGTGGGGGCAAGGGAGGAAGTAGCTGGGGCCTTAACAGATATCTTTGCATTCTCTTTAGCTTCAGGTGAGGTTCCAGAGGACTAGAGAATGATCAATGTTGTTCCTTTGTTTAAGTAGGGAAACAGAGATAATCCAGGTAATTACAGGCTGGTAAGCCTGATGTTAATGGTGGGGAAACTGTTGGAGAAGAGAGTGAGAAACAGGATTTATTCACATTTGGAAGCACATGGATTTGTTGGTGATAGGCAGCATGGGTTTGTGCGAGAGAGGTCATGTCTCATTAACTTGATTGAGTTTTTTGAGGAGCTGACAAGAATGATTGATGAGGAAAGGGCTGTGGATGTTTTCTATGTGGACTTTAGTAAGGCATTTGAAAAGGTACATCATGGAAGGCTGGTACAAAAATAGAATCTCATGGGATCCGGGGTGAGTTGGCCAGATGATACAAAACTGATTTGGTCATAGAAGACAGAGACTATGGTACATGAGTGCTTTTTGAAATGGAGATCAGTAATTAGTGGTGTTCTGCAGGGATCAGTGCTGGGACCTTTGTTGTTTGTAATAGATAATAAATGATCTGGAGGAAAATGTAGGCGGTCTGATTAGTATGTTTGCAGATGACACCAAAATTGGTAGAGTTGCAGATAATGAGGAGGATTGTCAAAGGATACAGCAGGATACAGATAGATTGTAGATTTGAGCAGAGAAATGGCAGGTGGAGTTTAATCTGGAGAAATGTGAGGTGATGCATTTAGGAAGATCATATTCAGCTGCAAATTATACAATAAATGGTGCAACCCTTAGGAACATTGACACACAGAGAGATCTGGGTGTACAGGTCTACAGATCCCTGAAAGTGACAACATAAGTGGATAAGGTGGTCAAGAAAGCATACAGCACACTTGCCTTCATCGGTCGGGGCACAAATATGAAAGTTGGCAAGCTATGTTACAGCATATAAAACTTTTGTTAGGCCATTTTTGGAATATTGCATGCAGTTCTGGTTGCCACACTACCAGAAGGAAGTGGATACTTTGGCGAGGGTGCGGAAAAGGTTTACCAGGATGATGCCTGGTCTGGAGGGTTTTAGTTGCAAGAAGAGGTTGGATAAGCTTAAAATTATGAGAGGCATAAACAGGGCAGATAGTCAGAGGCATTTTCCCAAGTGGGTAGGTCAACTACAAGAGGTCATATGTTCATGGTGAGGGGGGAAAGTTTAGGTGAGAAGTGCAGGGAAAACTTTTTGTACAGAAGGTGGTGGGTGCCTGGAATGCACTGCCAGTGCAGATGGTGGAAGCAGGCACGTTAGCGATGTTTAAGGCATATCTTGAATGTGAGGTGAACAGAGGAATAGGTACCATGCATGGGCAATGAGTGGCAGGTCAAAATAAGGATTAGAATCGACACAGGACAAAGGGCCTGTTCCTATGCTGTATTGTATTGTATTATTATTGTATTATATACTCTTTAGTATTTTTGTTTCCTGATATTTTTGGGATGTTTATAGTGTCCTCTATGATGAAGGCCTATGCAAACTATTTATTTAAATGGTCTGCCATTTCCATGTTCCCCTTATTAATTACTGAAGGTCTGTTACTTACTTCAGCATTTTTTTTACATATTCCCAAAAAAGCTCTTGATCTTTATTTTTATATTTCTTGCCAATTTACCTTCATAGTCAATAGTTGCCTCTTTATTAGATTTTTAGCTATCTGCTGCTGGTTGTCAAAAAGCTCCCAATCGTCTGGCCTACCACAAGTTTTTTTGCCATTTTTATACCTTAGGTTTTGATTGAATATTCTCCACACTGCCTATGTTACTTATAAACAGTTCAACCTTAAAAATAGTCAACTTTTTTGACTGGAATAAATTTTTGCTGTGTGTTATAAAGTATCCACTTAAACATCTGCCACTGCTTATGCACTGACCTTCCCCTCAGTCTATTTACCCAGGCTGCTATGGACAACGATTTCTTCATACTTATGTAATTGCCGTTATTTGAGTTGAGGACTTGGTTTGAGACCTGACTTGGTTTCCCTGAAACTGAATTTTACCATGTTGTAATTGCTAACCTTAGTGGATCCTGAACTACAAGGTTTCTTATTAATCCTCCTTCATTACATATTATTAGATCTAAAATAGACTATTCCTGGTTAGGTTCTGCTATGTATCTATGTTAATCTCGCCCAGCTGCTTTGTCCAGTCAAAATGCGGATTAAATTTTCCCTGACAATTGTGATTGCCCTTCTTACCCATCTCCATTATTTCCCAGTTTATACTTTGTTCTATGGTGAGGCAATCCTTTGGGGCTTATGGACAACTCTCATCCATGACCTCTTCACCTCGCTATTGCTTAATTTCACCCAAACTCTCTCATTGCAGTAAATGAGTTACTACCCACACTGTTGTCAGCTATGGCTTATTTGGTGGCACACTTCAGTCGTCAGAAATTACAAGTCCTGCTACATCACTACTCACCATCACAATGATAACTTCCGTTATTAACAAAGCAAACCAAGCTCCTTTTCCCTTTTGCCTATTTCTCCAGAATGTTGAATAGACTTGGATATTGACTGGTAAGTCTTGTTCAACCTGCAACCACATTGCCGTAATAACTATTAAGTCATATTAATCTATTTCTACTTGTACTACCAACTCATCTATCTTGTTTCAAATGCTGAGTGCATTCAGAAAAAAGTGCCTGAAGGCTTAACTTTGTATCATTATTACTTATATTGGTTCTGATTTCTGTGGCACTCTTCTGCATATATTTTCTGACCCTTCCTGTTACATTTTCATTATCATTTGCCTTTCATTACACTGAATCTCTGCTTTCAAGGTGAGGGGAGGAAGAGTCAGACACGTATTCCAAATCTGATCATTATTCAGTGGATGGGGAGATAGCCTGGGTTCAGGAGAGCAAAAGGGAAAGAACATTAGGTAAAAAAAGCATCCCAAAGCCAAGCAGCTGAAAGCAGCAAGCTGGCTTTAGGGCAACAAACAATAGACAGTGCTAGAAATACTCAGTAGGTCAGTCAGCATCCATGCAGCGAATTTACCTTTCAGATCAATGATAGGACCAGAAGACATAGGAGAGAAATAGGTCTTTCAGCCCATCAAGTCTGCTCTACTGTTCAATAAGATCATAGCTGATTGGATAAACCTCAACTTGACTTTCATGCCTTTTCCCCATAATCGTTGATTCCCTTATTGATTAAAGATCTATCTCAGCCTTAAATATACTTAATGACCCAGTCCGTACAGGTCTCTGTGGGACGAGTTCCACAGTAGATGAACCTTCATCAAGACTGAGGAAACATCATTTTAACAAGACAAATTGGACAAAGGGGAGAAAGAAAGGTCTTAGGTAAGGTGGAGAGTAGTAGAAGCTAAATGACAAAAGAAAAGCACAATACTGCAGATGCTGGAAATCTGAAATAAGAACAGAAAGTGCAGGAAAAGCTCAACAGATCTGTGGAGAGAAAACAGAATTAATGTTTCAAGATCGATATAACACCTTTTCAGAACTCCCTAAGAGTTCTGTTTGCTTTCTGTGTAAATGACAAAAAGTTTTGTGGTAATGGGTAAAGTGAAGAAACGGAGGATGTTTCCAGAAGGGGTGGTTGGATACCAGCTGTCTAAATGTAGAGTAAATGAATAAAGCAAGAAGTGAGAAAAAACAAGCTGGTGTGTAAATAAAATGAAATGGAAGGAGTTAGAGGTTACAAAAACTATTGAACGCAAGTATTTTGCTTTTGTTTAAGGTTGCCAAACCCAGGATCTTTCCCTTCTCCAAAAACATCAGGAAACAGAAAGAAAAAGAATCAGTAAATTATATTGCTTACATTTTCTTTCAAGTGAGAGGAAATAGCAGGGAGAACAAGCAGAATTAAAGTGAAAGCAATGAAATTAATATTTACTTTAAAAGTTTTTGTTTTTGAGATTTATTTACAATGTTTGAAAGTTTTATTACTGAAATTACTTAGTGACGCATATTTTAGTGTTGCAGTGTCTAGGTGGTACACAAGTAGAATCAGCTAACTCACGGAAACAAAAACTGAAAGAACTGCCAATGCTGTAAATCAGGAACAAAAACAACGTTGCTGGAAAAGCTCAGCAGGTCTGGCAGCATCTTTGAAGTTAAAAACAGAGTTAACGTTTCGGATCCGGTGACCTGTTCTGAGGAAGGGTCACCGAACCCGAAACGTTAACTCTGTTTTTTACTTCACAGATGCTGCCAGACCTGCTGAGCTTCTCCAGCAACTTTATTTTTGTAACTCAGAGAAACAGAAGGTTTCCTGGATGTACTATTGTTCAAAGATTGAAAACACAGGAACTCATTTTCCAGTGTGATACCCTGGAGTCCTTTGTACACCGTGTGGAAAGAAGCTTTGCAGTAAATGAGTTGCTACCCTCACCTGTTGTCAGCTATGGCTTATTTGGTAGCACACCTAAGCCATCGTCAGAAAGTACAAGTCCTGCTCCAGCAATACAAGTATAACTGTAACTATCTAGTCTGACATTTCAGTGCAGTATCAATGAGTGTTGCATGGTCATGGTTGCCGTCTTTCATATGAGATGTTAAATCAAAGACTTTGATGTAAAGGATCCCATGGCACTATTTGGTAGAAGAATAGGGTAGCTGTTTCTGAAATCTGAGCACTATTTATCCCTCACAAAAACAGATGAACTAATCGTTGTTGTTTGCAGAATAAATTGTTACTGTGTACAAATTGGATTTTGTATTCCCCGCATTTCAACATTTCTAAAATAAAGCGCCTGGAAAGTACTTTGGGACAGTTTGAGGTTGTAAAAGATGCTATATAAATGTAAGTCTGCCTTTCTGGCAGACTGTCCACTTTTGCTTGTTTACTTAACGGGGCTTAACAGAGTTCAGCTCTGGTAGTGACAGGCTGGAGTTCATCAGACCTTCAGCAAGCACAGAGGCAACCCATAAAACACACGAGTGACAATGTCTTATGAGCATGTCTTTGGCCAGGGAGTAGTAAAGAAGGTTCAATACAATGCGCATAACCTGAACAAAGAAGTTTTTTTTTTCCACATGGGATACACACTCGTTACCCTGCAATAGAACAAAATTGAAGAACAAGGCGGGGGTTGAGTGAAAGATTTTCATTGAGTGGGGAGACCACTGGTATTTATCAGGCAGGCTAATTTAATTAAGATATGAAGTTATAACTCAGGCATGTTGGTTGATTGTGATGCAAGACTGTGATAGATTAAAGGGAACAGGGCAAACTCTTTCAGCATCTGAAGTTTTTGCTACATACTGGCACCCCGCCCTGCTCTGATCCTTCCCTTTTCTGAAGCAAAGAGTAAAGGGACATTAATTTCTGTGACATTTCGTAACATTTTCAGCACGTTACCACCAATGAATACTATTTAGAAAGCAGCAGCTGTTATCTTGAAGACAAGTGTGGTTAATTTGCAAAGGAAGATTTCAGTAATAGCAAATGACTGGATAAATTGGTTTGGTGTGTGGGATGTTTAAGTATAGGCAGATGGGTGTTTCAGTTTAACGCTTCATCCCAAAGTCAGTGCCTCCAGCAATGCTGCAGTCCGACAGTGCTATCTGAAATTATGTTCTCAAGTCTGTGGTGGGCGTTTGAATCCACAGTGTTCAGAGATGAAAGTGTTATGAGTGGAGCTGTGATGAAGTTTCTGGTTTTTGTTTAGATTCAGTGCTTGGTCTGCAATGAGTTAGCTGATCCTAGTTGAGGTCATCTTACAGAATTGGGTCTGCAGTTACCTTTTTTTGAATGGGTCTATATTTGCCTTTATTGCCCCAGGTCAAAGGAGTAAAATTGGCTGGCATTCCTTGCTTTTTCCATCTTCTTCCTTTCCTGACATGCTTCACAGAATCACAAAGCAACACAGCACAGCAAGAGGCCATACAGCCTCCTGTGCATTTTCTGGCCCTTTGGGTAAAGCTATCCAAACAATTTTGACTCCCTTGCCTTTTCCTGATTACTTAGTAAATTTTGAAGAGAATTAGACCAGAATGTGCAGGGCTTCAGGGGCAAAAGCAGAGTGATGTGGGGTGAATTGCTCCACAGAGGGCTTATATTGACATTACAGGCCCAGTGGCCATCTCCTGTGCTGTGCCCATTCTGTGATTCTATGAGTTCACTTTTTAATATTAATATTAAATTTGCTGACGTCACCCTTTCAGGCTACACATTCCAAATCACAACAGCACCCTAATGAAGAAAGGTATTTCCTCATGTTGCCTTGAGTACTTTTACCTTCAATCTTTGTTCTTTGGTTACTACCCCCATCTGCCACTGGAAGCTGTTTCTCTTTATTTACTCAGATGTGCACGTGTTTTTGATTAATTTCAGCTACAGGGCTCCAACCTTTGTCATGCCTGTGCAGTGTTGTAATGGTATTCTGAAACTTTTTAAAGGGGTCTCGTCATCTGTTCACAAATAGCAGTCGATGAGATATCATCGCTGTTTAAAAGAGGAAAATGAAAGGGTCCCATCCTCATGGGATGGCATTTATATGCACCACTTAATGTGGTACTGAGCCAAACAGTCCCGGAAGGTCATGGGTTCAGTTCCAGTTAGTAATGCCTTAATCAGTCACAGCTTTGAAGGCACTAATTGAAAACAGCAAGGCAGGGCAGGGTAGGTGGGGTGGAAATTAGCTATGGTTCCAAGCTCTTAATTATTATCCTGTGTAATTCTGAGAGAAAGTGCGTGTGTTTGGGGTCAAAGCAGAAGTAGTGATGCACTATGTAGTCAAATTTCTCATGGACATTTGCCACCTCGGAAAATACTGTGTATGTAATTGTGGAGTCACACCTCAACCTTTAGGGGAGAGCAAAACAACCACTTTCTCTCAATTCCTCAATGTTTCTGAAAATTGTGGATATTTTGCAATCTGTTTATCCAATGCTTGATATGTAGCCTCATATATTTGAGAAAGACTGACATGGAGATTGTGCAAGTTTATAGCCAGGGAGGGGAGTAAGGGCAGACAGAATAGTTACATATTCTCTGAAGCCTGAGTGACGGAAGTATTCCAGAATCAGTACTGTGTATAGATGTTTAACCCAACATGGACTACTGTTGTCAACAGTAATTTGCATTTATATAAAATGTTTTCATTTAATTTGCACCTTCTGTGACCTCAGGATGTCCTAACGGACTCTACAGCCAACAAAGTAAAAAAAAGTACTTGTGTGGCGCAATCTCTTTAATGTTGTAAGCACCCATGGTATTGTATAATGTCCAAAGGCATTTTATAGCATTAACACTCAAACACATTTAGATGCTTAACTTTGGGATGTCAACTGTGATCAAATCTACAGGTATTCCTATAAATTTCATCACATGGCTGGCCTCCATGCTTCAGCCATGAAATGGCCAACACATCGTTCTTTGTGATGCATTGCCTCCTTATACCAATCAGAAAGCAAAAAGACTAGCTAGCCAATTGGTTCCTGCTTGACTATCAGGCAGATAGCTTTTTTCCTCCCCATTTTCAATATCCTTCTAATTGGTAAAGAGAAATGTTCAAAGAAGATTGCAAAACAATCTTCTTTTTAATATCCTCTTGATTTTTCTCCAGGGTTGCATGCAATATCCTGGAGATTGATCTCCGATTCCTAGAAACCACAGGATGGTCCTGGAGGATTCAGCCAGACAAATAAATATAAGGAGAGGTGGCCAAAAACTATGTCAAAGAGATAGGAAAAAGAAGGAAGAAATAGTGAGAGAATTCCAGAACTTGGGGCTTAGGCTGTTGAAGGTACAGCTGTCAATGGTAGAATGCTAACAAAGTTCTTTGAAGTTCATCTGAACAGGAGCTTTTGTTGAGCAATATAAGGGATGGAAATGCAATCAATATCTGAAATGGAAGCAATTGCAATAATGCAAAGCCTCTTCCTGCTTCATTTAAACATTTCTAGTAGTCAAAGACCTTCAGAACATAGGCTGTGGTGTGGTACTATTTCCTTGATTCTACAAAATCTGTGGAAAGGCTGAATCCCTCAGAGAGAAAGTTGTTCAAGAGATAACAAACTGTTTTAAGCCTGTATAATTTGTGGTGTTGTGTGACTTCCGACCCTGAATAACTGAAGCATAGCTTCCCTACTTTTATTTGAAATAAACAATAATGTTTTGTTAGCTTTCCTAATTACTTGCTGTACCTGCATACTAGCCTTTTGATAGTCATGTTGTAGGACACCCAGATCCCTCTGCAACTCAAGAGCTCTGCAATCTCTTACCATTAAGATATTATGCTTCATTTTATGCTCCTGCCAAAATGGACAAATTCATATTTTCCACATTATGTTCGTCTTTCCACATCTTTGCCCACCTGCTTAACTAATCTATATCCTTTTGTAGCTTCCTTGTGTCAGCTTCACAACGTATTTTCCTACCTATCTTTGTATCATCTGTAAATTTAACAACCATATCATTGGGAGCTTCATTCAAATATTTAATGTAAAGAATTGAGGCCCCAGCGTTATTTGCTTTGGCAAACAACTCGTTATGTCTTACCAAACAGAAAATTGCCCATTTATGCCTATGCTGATTCCTGTTAGCTAGTCAGTCTCCTGTCCTTGATAATATATTACCCCAAAAGTGTAAGCTTTTATTTTCCACAATGACGTTTGGTGTGGCACCTTATCAAATGCTTTTTGAAAATCTAAGTGTAGTACATCCACAGTTCTCTTTTATCCTTAGTACTTATAACTGAAAGGAGAACATCAAAGAATAAATTGATTAAACATACTTTCCTGTCACAAAACTGTGTTTTGTGGAGGTGGCATGGTGACTCAGTGGTTAGCATTGTTGCCTTACAGCACCAGTAACCCAGGTTCAATTCCAGTCTGAGGTGACTGGCTGTGTAGAGTTTGCACATTCCTCTCATGTCTGTGGGGATTTCCTCCCAGAGATGTGCATTTTAGGTGGATTGACCATGCTAACTTGCCCATAGTGTCTACAGATGTGCTGGTTAGGTGGATTAGCCATGGGAAATGCAGGGTTACAGTGATAGGTTAATGGTGTGCATCTGTGTGGGATGCTTTTTGGAGGGTCAGTGTGGACTTGATGGGCGAAATGGCCTGCTACCATACTGTAGAGATTCTATGTTGACTCCATCTGATTACCTTGAATTCATTGAATTTTCCTGTTATCAAGTCATTAACTTCTAACATTTTCCCTATGACAGATGTTAAACTAACTGGCCTACACTTCCTTTTATCTGTCTCCCTCTCTTTGTGGATAAAAGAGTTACATTAGCTATTTTCCAGCCTAATGGAAAATGACCCCAGTGAATTTTGAAAAAGGAATAAAAGCAATGCATCAACTGTTCCACAGCTAGTTCTTTTAAGACCCAAGGATGGAAACCATCAAGACCCATGGACTTGTTGCCCTGCAGTTCCAATAATTTGTTAAGTACTACTTCTTTGGTGATAGTAAGTTTCTGGAAGTCGTCTCTCCCTACCAATTCCTAATTGACTGCTATTTCTGCGATGTTACTTATATCCTCTTTAGCCAAGACTAACCAAAAATACTCATTCAATTCATTTTCAATCTTCTCATTTTCCTTTATGAATTACCAGACTGAATTTCTACTCGACCAACACTTATTTTGCTAAAAGTTTTCTTTTTTAAATAACTGTAGTAACTCTTACTAGAGATAATAGGAACTGCAGATGCTGGAGAATCCGAGATAACAAGGTGTAGAGCTGGATGAACACAGCAGGCCAAACAGCATCATAGGAGCAGGAAGGCTGATGTTTTGGGCCTAGACCCTTCATCAGAAATAGGGGAGGGGAAGGAGGTTCTGAAATAAATAGGGAGAGAGGGGGAGGCAGACAGAAGATGGATAGAGGAGACGATAGGTGGAGAGGAGACAGACAAGTCAAAGAGGCGGGGATGGAGCCAGTAAAGGTGAGTGTAGGTGGGGAGGTAGGGAGGAGATAGGTCAGTCCAGGGAGGACGGACAGGTCAAGGGGGCGGGATGAGGTTAGTAGATAGGAGATGGGTGTGCGGCTTGAGGTGGGAGGAGGGAATAGGTGAGAGGAAGAACAGGTTAGGGAGGCGGGGATGAGCTGGGCTGGTTTTGGGAGGCGGTTGGGGGAGGGGAGATTTTGAAGCTTGTGAAATCCACATTGATACCATTGGGCTGCAAGGTTTCCAAGCGGAATATGAGTTGCTGTACCTGCAACCTTCGGGTGGCATCGTTGTGGCACTGCAGGAGGCCCAGGATGGACATGTCGTCTGAGGAATGGGAGGGGGAGTTGCAATGGTTCGCAACTGGGAGGTGCAGTTGTTTATTGCAAACCGAGTGTAGGTGTTCTGCAAAGCGGTCCCCAAGCCTCCGCCTGGTTTCACCAATGTAGAGGAGGCCACAACGGGAACAGCGGATGCAGTATATCACATTGGCAGATGTGCAGGTGAACATCTGCTTGATGTGGAAAGTCTTCTTGGGGCCTGGGATGGGGGTGAGGGAGGAGGTTACGTGGAACAATCCCTCTTCCGTACCTACACTGGCCCTAAACCCCACCTCTTGCTCTGTTACATTGATGACTGTATCGGCGCCACCTCGTGCTCCCACAAGGAGCTCGAACAGTTCATCCACTTCACCAACACCTTCCACTCCAACCTTAAGTTCACCTGGACCATCTCTAACGCCTCTCTCTCCTTCCTGGACCTCTCTGTCTCCATCTCCGGCAACAACCTAGAAACCGATATCCATTTCAAGCCCACTGACTCCCACAGCTACCTAGAATACACCTCCTCCCACCCACCAACCCGCAAAAATGCCATCCCCTATTCCCAATTCCTTCGCCTCCGCTGCATCTGCTCCCAGGATGAGGCATTCCACTCCCGTACATCTCAGATGTCCTTGTTCTTCAAGGACCGCAACTTCTCCCCCCGCAGTGGTCAAGAACGCCCTCGACCGTGTCTCCCGCATTTCCCGCAACTCATCCCTCACACCCCATCCCCACAATAACAACCAAAAAAGAATCCCCCTCGTCCTCACATACCACCCCACTAACCTCCGGATCCAACGCATCATCCTACTACACTTCCGCCATCTGCAATCTGACCCAACCACCAAAGACATTTTTCCCTCCCCACCCTTGTTTGCTTTCCGGAGGGACCACCCTCTCTGTGACTCCCTTGTCCGCTCCACACTCCCCCTCCAGCCCCACCACACCCGGCACTTTTCCCTGCAACCGCAGGAAATGCTACACCTGCCCCCACACCTCCTCCCTCACCCCCAACTCAGGCCCCAAGAAGACTTTCCACATCAAGCAGATGTTCACCTGCACATCTGCTAATGTGGTATACTGCATCCGCTGTTCCCATTGTGGCCTCCTCTACATTGGGGAAACCAAGCAGAGGCTTGGGGACCGCTTTGCAGAACACCTACACTCGGTTCGCAATAAACAACTGCACCTCCCAGTCACGAACCATTTCAACTCCCCTTCCCATTCCTCAGACGACATGTCCATCCTGGGCCTCCTGCAGTGCCAGAACAATGCCACCTGAAGGGTACAGGTACAGCAACTCATATTCCGTTTGGGAACCCTGCAGCCCAATGGTATCAATGTGGATTTCACAAGCTTCAAAATCTCCCCTCCCCCAACTGCATCCCAAAACCAGCCCAGCTCGTCCCCACCTCCCTAACCTGTTCTTCCTCTCACCTATCCCCTCCTCCCACCTCAAGTCGCACCCCCATCTCCTATCTACTAACCTCATCCCGCCCCCTTGACCTGTCCGTCCTCCCTGGACTGACCTATCTCCTCCCTACCCCCCCACCTACACTCACCTTTACTGGCTTCGTCCCCGCCTCTTTGACTTGTCTGTCTCCTCTCCACCTATCGTCTCCTCTATCCATCTTCTATCTGCCTCCCCCTCTCTCCCTATTTATTTCAGAACCCCTTTCCCCTCCCCCATTTCTGATGAAGGGTCTAGGCCCGAAACGTCAGCCTTCCTGCTCCTATGATGCTGTTTGGCCTGCTGTGTTCATCCAGCTCTACACCTTGTTATCTCAGTAACTCTTATTATCTGTCTTTATGTTTTTAACTAGCTTTCTCTTGTACTC
The DNA here is from genome assembly GCA_024137785.1 of Ginglymostoma cirratum. Taxonomy (NCBI): domain Eukaryota; kingdom Metazoa; phylum Chordata; class Chondrichthyes; order Orectolobiformes; family Ginglymostomatidae; genus Ginglymostoma; species Ginglymostoma cirratum. The sequence goes on from JAHRHZ010000035.1 coordinate 30,172,129, forward strand.
TAATGTTTTCTTTCTTATTAATTTTTTAGACATTGTTTACTTTCTTTTATACTATGTTGAATCTTCTGATCTGACAGCCATCTTTGCACAATTATATACTCACTCTTCAAGCTTAATATTATCTTTAACCTTTTTAGTTCACCATTGATGGAGGGAGTGTTCTCCCTTGAAATGTTCCTTTCCTTTTAATATGTATTAATTCTGTGCATTCTGAAATGTCTCCTTAAATATCTGTCACTATGTCTGTAGTCACCTATTTGTTAACCAAAATTGCCAGATACACTTTCTCAAGCTCTGCTTTCATGCCTTCACAATTGTCCTTATTAAAGTACAAAATATTAGATTTAGCCCCAGTCTTCTCTCCTTCAAATTATATGTAAAATTCAATTATATTATGATCACTGCTACTTAGGGGTACCTTTCATTAGAAGGTGATTAATTAATCTTGTCTTGTCAGTTAATACCAGGTCTAGTAAAGTCTGCTCTCTGGTTTGTCCAGAAGATGTTCTAACAAACTATTCCAAAACATTTCATGAATTCCTCATCTAGGTTTCTTTTGCCAATCTGATATCTCCCGTCAATGTGCAGATTAAAATCCCCCCCATAATAATCACAGTATCCTTCTGAAAAGATCCCATTATTTCTCTCTAGTATCCTTCCCTGCAATGTGGTATTGACATAAATGGCAGATTTTAAGGGCTGGATCTTGATAGATGATTGTTAACAACTTGACACCACTATCTGATTATGTCATTAGCATCTCATGATGGCACCCAACAAAATATTAACCAGAATAATTTAAAGGAGCACATTTAATGTTATCAGTGAGTTGCTGGGAGATGTAAGAATGACAATCCTGTCTGCTCAAGAGCAAATAGTCAATCCCATATATATGTGATCATGAAGCCCAGAAATGGACAAGTTCCTTCCTATTTAATCTAATCTGTACAATGCCAAATGGTCAAATCTCTTCATGCTGACTCCCAAGGATAAGTGTTCCAGAATGAATGCAAACCTCTAGAGCCCAAACCAAACTATCATTCAAGTACTGACCTACAAATGTGAAGGATGCTTTACAGGGAATTTTATGGTATCACTTGTCACTGCATGGTTAATGAACCACATGCCAGATCTCACCATAAACAGCAAAGAATCTAATCATATTTGTATAATTTGCTTAATTTTAATCAGGCTGAACTAATGATAATAACGGGTCACAAAAGTTGGAAAAAATGGGACCTCATAAACTGTGGTTTGCAAATTCCTGGTCTCCACGTCAGCCTTAACATTACTCAGTGCGTGGTTATGGAATAGAATTGTCATAGTGAGGCTGGGATGGGAATGGTTTCTGGGAAGGTAAACTTCTGTTAAAACTTTTGCAACTAGTTGCAATACTGAGGTCTGCAGGACTTTCTACAAATATCTGAATATCTCTGAAGAATATCAACAATTCTGTGAAAGCTGTGTTTTTTTTTAAATTAGTAATTTAGATATTGATTTTCACCCATGCCAAACCCCATTCTCTTTACCCCATGTTACAGGTCATTTCTACTCAATTGTTGGGACCCCAACTGAACTCCTTGAAGTCATTAACTTGGATAGAATGGGGATTTGCAGTTCAGTGCTAACAGTGGGAAAATAGTACTTTTCAAGAATGGTTTAATCAGAAACATCCTCAAGAGCTGCAGTTTTCTGAAGGGGTATCAGCATGGATCAGATACTTTACTCAACCTCTCAAGCCTTGAGATGTTGCAGTGAGACATGATTAACAAACATGCTTGCTGCACCAGTGAGTTACAGTGATATCTCTTTCATAGAGATGGCTTGCGTGCAGATACCAGTGTTCATGTTGCTAATGCTCCAGGTTGCCCTGGAGTTTCCTGGAAATAAAGATTAACCTCAAGGATGATGCTAGAAGCATCTCAGAAGGTAAATCAAATAGGCATTTTTAAGATCATTTTAACACTTTTTATTAATATTAATTTCATTTACTAATTAATTTTATTAATTTAAGTTATTATTAATAAAAATATTAGAGGTGGAAAACAGAAGTTTGACTGAATCAGAGAATAAGAACAGGAAGCCATTCGACTCTCTGAACTTGCACCAGCTCTTTCAAAGGGCAATCTGGTTAGTCCCTTACCCACTTTTTCTCTATAACCTTGCAATTTGCATTCCAAATTCTACTCACACATTACATTAAAAAGGTCTTCTCTTATGTTGCCTCAATCACCTTAAAGCTGTGTTCTCTAGTTATTGACCCTTCAGCTGTTGGAAACAGTTCTCTTTATTTACTCCACTTAATCCCTTTGTGAATCTTCAAATATTACTGTCAAATTTTCCCTTACCCTTCTCTGCTCTAAGGTGAACTACCCTAGCTTGTCCAGTCTAACCATGTAATTATATTCTTTCATAAGCAGAACCATTCTAAGTTAAATTTCTCCAAGATCTTCAGATTCTTCCTAAAATATGGTGCCCAGAGTTGAATGCAGGACTCCCACTGGAGTTGAGCTGATGTTTTATGTAGGATTGGCATTACTCCCTGGCTTTTATACTCCATGTATTTATAAAGCTTGGGGTCATATTTATTTTATGAAAAACTGCTTTGTTATGATGCCCGCTGCAACGGGAGGTGGGGGAATGTGGGTGCCGAAATGGGGGGATGGCTATGGAAGGATAATGAAGATGCTAATCAGAACCCGCTTCCTGGAATGACTGAAATTCTCCCCTCTGGACACCCAGCGATGGCCAAAACACAGCCAGTGTAAAGGGATGGCCTTTCCTGGCTGCAGAATCGGCTGGGAGGAGAGGGCAGCACTCCATTAACATTAAACCAGAGAGACCCTACCCCTCGCCTAACCCATGTGACCATCCCCAGTCCTGACGATGATGGATGATCGCAGTTTGTAGCTGCCACCTGCCCTCTGAGGAGGATCCTCCTCCACCATGACGGACTGGTGGCTGTGGACATTTGGAAGCGCTGAGAGGGTACCTACATCTTGAGGTGCCATCTCTCTCCCTCTCTCTTTCTCAATCTTATGTGTGTTAACAGGCTGCCATCCTCTCAGTCCTGGACAGAGACATCCTGTTAGCCCTGCCACACCCACCTACAGTCCTTAATTGGATGTGAAGCTCATTGTGTGGCCATTATTTGGCCATTCCTTTTAAAATCCTGTCAGGGAACTGTCTCCAACATGGTGTGGGATGAGGGCCTGGATTTGATCCAGGTATTAGGGTCTCAACCCAAAAAGAAAATCCTATTGAAAGGGAATGTTCATTTTCCAATTGGTGTGGGAATAAGACAACACACCATGAAGATGATTGTGCCAGGTAGCCATTAGTTCGAGAGTTAGGTATGGGAGACTACATGATAAGGCACCCTGCAATGAGTTCAGAGTTAGCAATGTCATATAAGTCAGTTTGAAAACAACTGAATCCATAGAATATAGGAACAGAAGTAGACCATTCAGCCGATTGAGTCTAATCCACCATTTAACAAAATCATGGTTCATCTGATAATCCTCCTCTTAACCCTTGATTCTCTTACTGATTAAAAATCTGTCTCTCTCAGCCTTGAATATCCTTAATGACCCAGACTCAATAGCCCGATGTAGTAAAGAATTCGATAGATTCACTCCTTGTGAGAGAAGTCAGAAATTTTTCCAATCACCTCACCTTAAGCGAGTGTTTGTATGCTTTTCTATCTCCTTTTCTCAGGTATCAACTAACATCAAAATGATCTGGTCATTATCATATTGTTTGTTCCGTGATCTTAGATAACAAGGTGTAGAGCCTAGACCCTTCTAGGCCCGAAACGTCAAGCTTTCCTGCTCCTATGATGCTGCTTGGCCTGCTGTGTTCATCCAGCTCCACACCTTGTTATCTCAGATTCTCCAGCATCTGCAGTACCTATTATCTCTGCTCCATGATCTTGCTGTGTTCAACTAGCTTGCAGCACTGCTGCAGTGACTACAGTTTAACCTTGGCTGAAAAGTGCTTCAGGTTACACTGAGGTTACAAGGGTGCTAGGTGAATGCATGTCGCTTTTTTTGTTATTTATCACAACCATCATTGTGGCATCTGAATGATGCCCTGGATTAAATCAGCAAGGAAGCTTAGCATTCATCTTCGGTGGATTTTCAGGAAGTGCAGCAATGTCCACCCAAGGTCAATATTAGGCTTGTTTGGGCGCTGTCAGAGTTAGTCACGCAGAGAAGTTCTCTCTGCGGCCTTACCCAAATTGGACAGACACAAGAATTTTATGTTTTGCAGATGAGACAGAATATGAGCTCAGTGTCTGGCTGAGGCAAATTCACAGATCAAGTTGCCCTTGGCCAACTCAAGTTGGCATTCCAATGGAAGGAACAATCCTGTTGCCAAATTGGCACAGAAAAGCCATGAGTTAGAAATGAAATAGGGCGTGCTCGCCTGAGGAATAATGATGAGGCAGAGCAGATTTGTTTTTAATTTTGTAACAAATCTACACTTTCCTTGATTTAAAATCAACACATCCTCTCATCCTTGTGTGTCAACAATATCCTAAATGTAATAGACCAATCTCCGTAATAAAATCGTAAGTATTTTAAAGCATCTATTTTTATTATATTGTGAAAAATAAACAGTGGAAGATACCTTCTCTCCATGTTTACAATATAATTAGTGTATAATTCACAGAAAACAAAATCCTGTCAATCTGCAACATTGCTAACACATGGCCATAAAACATGTGCCATATTTACTGTCATGTTTACAATTTCGCTAACACACAGCAACCAGAGCAAATTCTTTGCCCGAGAAGGTTTGATGCTGGCACAGACATGAGAAACAGAGTATGTTATTCTTTACCACAGCAAGCTCAAAAATGAATAAAACACAAGTTACAGTCTCCAATGGGTTAAAGGGAAACTCCTCAGAGAAATGAAATGAATACAGATGTCTTGGCTAACTGTCAGAGAGAAACCATTAGCTGCCTTACTGCATTTTACAAGTGAAGGAAAACAGAAGATAGAATCTAGGTAACAGATGAAACTGAGAGTTCAGAAAAGAGTCAATAAACATGACATTTAAGATACTCCTAGATGCAGAAAGTGACCTTGTTGATTGAGAAGGCAGCCCAGGCATTTGACAGTTCTCAGGAAGTGACTGTGCAATGATTCTATGTAAGAGGCAGAAAGAGAGCTGCCGCTGCTGCAATGGAAATTTTGTAAAAGTATGGAGGTTTCTGGTTGACACAGAAAAGTGTTTTTTTCTCTTTCATAACAGTGCATCTACCATCCTTCACTGCCTTTCCAAAAGAGAGGAAATCTCCAACAACAGAAGCCACCATGAGTTTGAAAAAACTAAGTAAGTTTCAACAGTTAATTTCATTAGGAACTGAAAGACGCATATTTATTTTGTGTAGACAGATATCTTGAGCTTGCTCCGATATATTGAACTGTCAGATGATTTAAAGGGAAAGTTTCTAAATGGAAAATATGAATGCAGACTGTGACCTTTGCTACTTCTCTTAGTCTTCAAAATGTTTTTGAAACTTTGAGACCCGTCTTCTATTGTGAGAATGATGTGCCTGTGTCTTACTGTAGTGTGTTAGTGGTGTATGTGTGTGTTTGAAAGAGAGTAGTGTTTGTGTGTATGAGTGGAGAATGTGTGTGTATGAGAGACAGAGAGAAAGAGTAGTGCATACTTGTATGTGAGAGGGATTGGTATAAGCATCAGTGTGTATGCATGAGAGTATAGGGTAATGTGTCTGTAAAAGCAGTGTGTGTTGAAGCAATGTGTGTTGAGTGGTGTGTGTATGCGTGTGTAAGAATGGTTTATTTGTGTGTGTAAGAGAGACATTCGTGTACTGGAGTCATGTGTGTTTGCGCTAGAATGACATTGGCACGTACTAGTGACACATGCACAAGGAGTAGCATCTGCATGTGCACTTGAGTGGTGAGTGCACATGAGGGAAGAGTGATGTGTATGTGTGCATTAAAGCGGTGAGTATGAGAGAGGCATGTGTGCATATACACGAGAATGGTGCATGCGCATGATAGTGATGTATGTGTTTGCTCATGAGACTGATACATGCACGTGAGAGAGTAGTGCATGTGCCTGCGTTAGTGTGTGAGACAGCTGTGTGTGCGCTGGCACGGGAGTGGTAAATGCACATAAGAGAGACTGGTGTCTGAGAGTAAATGTACATGAGAGATGCGGGTATGACCGTAGTATGTGTGTGTATGTAACAGTGGTGTGTCTAGATTGTTGTGCATGTTTATATGTAGGAGTTGTGTAATTATGAGAATAGTATGTGTGTAAAAGTGGTATGTGTGTAAGAGTGGAGTGTGCGCGTGCTGGATTTCTGAACGTGATAAGTGTGAGTGTGAGTGTGTGTGTACATCTGAGAATGATGTGTGTGATGTGATTGTGAGAGTGGTGTGTATGTGTGACAGAATAGTGTGTAGGAGAATTGTGCATGTGTGTGTAATTGTGAAAGTGGTGTGTGTGCAAATGGTGAGAGTGGTATGTGCACAGATATTAGAGTGGTGTGTGTGAAAGCTATGTGTGCTTGTGTAAATGGGGTGAGTGATATAAACAGGGTGAAGTGATGTTTGTACATTTGTGTAATAGGATTATCACTGTGGGTCGAATGTTTGTGCATATGGGTGAGCGTGTAAAAACTGTGGGTGGAGGGATAGCAGTATTTTTGTGTGGATGGTAGAAGAGGTTGTGAAAGTTGGCTGTTGGTGTATTAAGTGAGGCAACATTATTTTAGGAATGGTCTTTTTTAAATCTGATATTTGAAAAACAATCTATGATGTCACTGAACTATTTGGCAACACACTTTCAACAGAGAAAACTCAGTCCCACCCCCTCAGTCTTATTATCATCAGACTCATCAGTTTGGATATAATGACGGAACAAAGTAGAACTCGCTAAAGTTAACTTTAAAATGGAGTACTTTTTCACAGATTAAATGATAATTGAAAACGTTAGTGCTGTACAACCTTGTTTATAGTTCTTGGTAGAGGACACAGTTCAAATTCTTACTGGTGCTCCTGCCACAAGCCAATAGAAAAAGGGAGGATAGAGGGATTGAAATACCATTTTTAAACACATGGGTAGTCGACTGAGGCTATTTCTGAATATTTTCTTGTAAATGCCTGGCAGCAGTTTATCAATCTGCCTTTATCACCAGGGAATGTTGGAAAGCATGGAGAGAAATATAATGACATTGAAAATGAGAGAATAATTTGACTCCATTTATAGTAGTGAAATTTTTAACAAGAGTTAACCACTTCCTCTTCATTCATGCTGGTCTTAAATTCTTGACAATAATCCCAAATATACTTCAGTGAATGAGGTTCCACAAACGAGAATTAAACAAGGTGCTTAGCTTTTCTTTCGTTTAAGGATCTTGCTGGGATTCTCAGTAGCAGAAAGTAGGTCAAAATAATAACAACAACCTACATTCATGAGGTACCTTTAATGTAGCAAAATGTCACTATAGATCTTGATTGAGGGGCAGGCACCTATTTGCTAAAGCACTTGCTGATTTTGTTAGGACAAAGAAAATTGTGAGGTGACTTTTGGTGATGTTCAAAATAGTGAAGCCATGGAGCAGAGATACAAACAAACTATTTCTAATGCCGAGGCATCTAGGATGAGGGGACATAGATTTCAGATTAAATGACAGAGATTGAGGGATGAGAGTGGGAGTAAACTGTTCACGCAATGACGTCCAGAGTATAGTGAGTGAAGCAGAAATCATGACAACATTAAAGAATAGGAATTGTGGAAAGGTGAGTCAAATGAAAAGGGAATAAAAGAACTTGGTAACAAAATGAGCATGTAAAATTACGATTACTTCTCACGTAGAGGGTAAATCATAACATGAATTGTTAGGATGAATGGCCTGCTTCTGTGCTGTAATTTCAATGTAATTCAATATCACATTAACCTTCAGGGATCTATCCATTCAGTCAATAGTTAAATTTCTATAGCAATAGCTAGGATCTAGAGTATCCCATGCAAAAAGATATCTAGGGGCAAATTTTAACCTGCTATATTCTGTAGACAGGCAATATATTAACAAGAGGCATGAGTTAAAAGCCTAATTCTCCCAGCATAAGGCAAGTTCCCAGTTCATTTCACCACTCACCTCCACTCACCAAATTCCACAAAGAGTTAAATTTGGGGCCCAAGATGTGAATCAGCAGGTCCGATTTTAATTCTGCATAAATGACTGGATCTTGAATGAGTTAAAATCTTGCTCAATGTTGTTGTTTAAGCTTCAACACTTTCTGTTGATGACTTGAAACCAGTATTGAATTCCTAGAGATTAAAATTAGGAGCCTGAATGGATGGCTGGATATAAATGACCTTCACAGGAAACCCTAGATGAAAACTTATTGCTGTTTAATTAATGTTATTTTTAGCATTCTTTGTAGTATTACAAAAATTCACCACCACTTTCTCAAGGGCAACTAAGGATGGGCAATAAATGCTGGCCTAGCCAGTGGCTCCCACATCCTATGAAAGAGCAACAAAATACATATAAATGGGATGGCAGAACTGCATCATGTACAGCAGCACTATTCCTGGGAGTAGTGCCAGTTTGGTGCAATCCTGAGCAGAAAGCAATGTGACATTCTCAAGATTTCTCCTGTGCACACCTCATGACAGAATGTTGCTTTGCTGATCTATTCAGTCCCCTTGCTGCTTGGAAAAGTTGGCCTGGTAACATAGTGACCATAAGCAAGGGAGAAAATAAATGTCTTCTGCAAAATTTTGGTCTGCAGTTTCAAGGACATAAAATCGATGCTTCACTAATTCATTCTGAATTTTATTGTCAGACAATGCACCTCAGGCTGTTTAGTCTTTCTGTGATATGCATTTGACCTGTCAACTATTCATTACATGCTTCGACAATTGTTCAGACCTCCGCTTAAACCATTAGATTCAGGTGACTACATTCTCATTGCAAAACTCATTGTTATCTGTATCTAGGGGTAACCCAAAGCAATAGAAGGACTGAATAGGTTAAGACTATACTCACTGGAATTTAGAAGAATGAGGGGGAATCTCAACATAATTCTAACAGGACTAGACAGAGTAAATGCAGGAAGGATGTTCCCGGTGACTGGGGAGTTTGGAATCAAGAGTCACAGTATAATTAGATGGGGCAGGCTATTTACAACTGAGATGAGGAGAAATCTCTTCGCCCAGAGAGTGGTGAGCCTGTGGAATTCTCAGCCACAGAAGGCAGGTGAAGTGAAAACGTTAAATGTTTTCAAGAAGGAGTTAAATATAGATCTTAGGAATAAAGGGGTCAAAGCATACTGGGAGAAAATGGGAACAGGGTACTGAGTTGGATGATCAGCCACGATTATATTGAATGCAGAGCAGGCTATAGGACCAGATGGACTACTCCTGCTCCAATTTTCTCAGTTTCTATTTTTCTACATCGAATTCTGCTGTTGGAGAATAGCAACATACAGAACTGGAGTGGGCCATTCAGATCCCCTTGTGCCAATTCTAATTTTCAGTTGGATCAGAGCTGATAAGCTCCTTACCACCATTTACCTGCCTGTGTTGCATATCCTGAGACAGCCTTAGCCAACTAAAATCCACTGACATCAGTCTTGAAAATTTCAACTGAATTGAAATCAAAATTGACATCCTTCTGAGGCAAGACATTCTGATTTCACCACCTTTTATTTGGAAAACATGCTTCCTGAACTTGAGGCTACAGCTCTAATTTTAATATTAATGTTCTCCTGATTACACCAATAGAGAAAATAGTTTCCCCGTATGTCCAGGATCACGGTGTATCCAGGTGGTTCCTTTTGGATTTGGTTAAAAGTAGTTAAGAGAAGGCTTGACCACAGCAATTTGCTTCTAACATATTAGCTACAGACCCGAATCAAGAGTCTGGCGCATTCCACTTTGGAATACGGAAGGCCTCCGGAACATCAGGTTGCTTTTCCCTTTTCTTACACATTTTCCTGAATCCCATCCTTGTCGCCAAAAATGTCTTTGATCACAGCATGTATCCAAATGGTTCTTTTCAGATTCGGGTAAATATAACTAAGAGAAGGCTTCACAACAGCAATTTGCTTAAATATTAATGTTTATTAAGTAATAATAATGATTGTCGTAGTAATAATAAATGGAAGAGAAAACAGAAAAGGCAACAAGTCTCTTGCCTTTCCAGAAAAAGCAACAAGTCTCACATTCTTCTGCTCGGCGGGGGCCCCTCGATCGACAGTTGGTCTGGAGGCTTAGGTTCGTTCTTGGCACCATTCATGATTCCAAGCCAAGGTGAAGTCCCGCAACTTGGAATGAAATTCTCTGTCTGTCTTACACAGTCTAACAAACAGCCAGCACAAAGAAAGCAGATACAGAAAGACAAAACTGCTGACTGGTACAAAAAGGAATGTTCACAGGACTCATTCAAGGTCATGCAGCTTTTTGAGTATCATCAACAATTTTAGCCCTTCACCCCATCCTGTACAATCTATTTTCTCATGCAGCTGTCAAATATCATCATTAACTTTTAGCCCTTTGGCCCATCCTATACACAATATCTACCCTAAGCATGTTGATCAGCTGATTCTGAATAAACTAGAATCCAACTCATAAAGGCAACAATGTCAATCTTGAGGACAATAACTAGCCAAAGCTTTACAGCTGAAAGACCTTCAAATTATAAGACCTTTATTTTGTTCCAATCAGATGATTTGGATGAACCGAGATAAAAATGATCAAATATATGATGTGTTATGATGGTTTCTAAGCTCTTTGGGTCATGAAACTGTCCTACCAAAAAAAGAAAACTCAACGATTACATATTAAGCTGAAGAGGAATCTTGTGGTCACCAGCTGAAGAGTAGATGAGAGTCCAGAGTCAACTCTTTTCAGCAAAGCAGACTTTGTCTCATTTCATTCAGGCATAAGACTAGCCAGCGGTGGGCCTTCCCTAAGACCAAGGACCCAGGAATGGAAGGCCATCTTTTGTGAGAGCTGTCAGTCAACCAGAGGCTGTAAGTTCTATTTAACATCAGTGCCACCTGGGAAGCAGAGATACGACACCTTCCTGAGGCCTGGGACTGTCACTGGATCCCAGGCCAGCGGTGTGAAATGGCGGAAGGGGGGATCTCCCAGCTTGGAGTTACAGGCAGGGGTTGTTGGCAGCACAGACACTGAGGTGGCTGTCTCCTGTCCTGATGCCAGATCCCTTGATCAAACACTGAGGGGAATAAGAGACCCACCCAGAGTCTGCAAGCAACCTCACACTGTTTTCCTTGTTGTATTCACTACATGGTGATCTCCCCTATTAAACGTGAGATGTTATTGTACAGCTCTGGAGCATGTAGAACTTGACTCTGGTCCAGAAGAACGGCTACTGCCACGGCATCTCAAGGACCCACTAAGTGCGTTTTAATTGGCGGAAGAGCAGGACAACTGTCCATGGGATTTTCTGCAATGACGTGTGTATTCTGGCTGGGGTGGGAGTGGTGAGAAGGTGGGAGAGCCACCACACACCACCCTCCCTGATATTTCAGCACCTCACACCATCAAACTCACCACAGCATGGGAGAGGGTGCACAAGATTTTCCCCGAGTTTTATGTACTGCATTACTTTAACCCCAGGACTGTCCTTTATGGTGTCAATAGAGATCCTCCCTCTCATGCAGGCTGAGAAAGGAATATAATTATCTCTAGAAAGCAAGGTGGGAGAATCTTCCAGCTTCATGTGACTCCTTACAAATGTCTTTTCAATCTGAGTATGATTGTCCGTCTGCATTCTGCCGCAGTGAACAACAGAGACTTTCGGACATCTGGTTTACAACAGTGGCCAGCACAGCTAAAAATCGGACTGTCTAGTAGAAAACCAGACGTCTGGCCACTCTCGTGTCCAGTTAAATGTTAAGATTTAGTGACAATGTGGAATTTGAATTTCTGGCAATTCAACTGAAGGTACCCAGAATGCTTTCAAAATACCTTCTGCACACGCCCAATCAAGTGACTCCTGTTGGCTCCTGATCAGGGAAAATATTGTCCACATTAAAACTCTGGCCAACTTCTCATTTCCACAGGAGCTGCGTCAGTGCATTTTAGCCCCAGCAACGTGGCAAGATTTTCTTTCCAAACCGGAAGCAATTAATTTATTCCGTGGACTGCGGTGGTTCAAAAAGAGCAGCTCACCAACAAGTTCTCGAGGGCAATTGGGGATGGGCAATAAATGCTGGCCCAGCTAGAGACACCCGCACACCATGAAGGAATAACAAAAAGGAATGTAGCTCACCCAGAAATCTTTGCCTGTGATTGTGGTGGCAGAGCAGCCGATAAATCTACTTCAAAAGGTATTGAATCAACACTTGAAGCAATTGAGCTTTCAGGGCTACTAGGGTAGTGTGCAGGCATGAACCACTCTGAATTGTTCTACAGACAGCCAGAATGGATTCAATGGGCAGAATGGTCTCCTTCTGTGCCGCTAATGACTCTAAGACCTTCTTCATCATCAAGGAAGGAGGGAAATTGGGCTTGGTTTGGTGGGCAGGGGAGATGGAGAGCACCAAAAAAGTGGAACTGCACTTTCCGTCTATTTTTCGCCCTGTAGATCATATGTGGAGTGGATTCCAAATGATTCCTTGTTCCTTGCCTCTGAAGGATGTGACGTTATGATGGGTTAGCATGCCTTTGAAAGTTTCATGTGAAAAGTAAATTTAATTGCAGAGGGGTAAAGAATGAACATGATATAGCCCATTCTCCATCACAATGTCAGTCTCACTGCTGTAGACCTGTGCACTCTGGAGATAGAACACCTGAGGCTGATCTCCTTTTTTCATATTTGTTCAGAGAATTTGGTGTCACTGACTAGGGTAGCATTTTTGTCTATTGCTAATTGCTCTAGAGTAGGTGTCATTAGGCTGTCTTCTTGAACCATTGCAGACTTTGTGCTGTAGGTACGCACACAATGCTTTTAGGGAGTGGGTTCCACGATTTTGACTCAACTACAGTGAAGAAACAGCCATTATACTTCCAAGTCAGGTTGCTGGAGGGGAACTTGCAGGTGACAGTGCTCCCCTGCATCTGCTGCCCTTGTCCTTCTTGCTGATCTCGGTCACAGGTTTGGAAGATACTGCCATAGGAACCTTAGAGAGTTACTATAATATCTTATAGATGGTACACACTGCTGCCACTGTTTGACAGTGATGGAGGAAATGAATGTTCAAGATAGTGAACAGGGTGCTGGTCAAGTGGGCTACTTTCATTTTGGATGGTGTCTGGTTTCTTGAATGTGATTAGACCTGCACTAAATGGGGACTATTCTATCACACTCCTAACTTGTGTCTTGTAGGAAGTGGAGAGACTTCAGGGAGTCAAGAAATGAGTTAACTGTGATAGAATTCCCAGCCTCTGACCTGTTCTTGTTGCCACTGTATTTATATGGCTGGTTCATTACAGTTTCTGGTCAATAATAACCCTGAAGATGTTGAAAGTGGGATATTCCACAATAGTTATCCCATTATCAAGGGACAATGGAGAGATTCAATCTTGTTTGAAATGGTCATTTCCTGGAAATTGTGTCTCATGAATGTAAATTGCCACTTATCAGCCCAAGCCTGGATATTCTTTAGATCTTGTTGCATTTGGGCATGGATTGCTTCAGTATCTGAGGAGTTGCAAATATTGCAAACATCCCCACATCTGATTTTGTGAAAGAAGGAAGGTCATTGATGGAACGGCTGAAGAATTTTCTAGCTGACGACGAAGCATCTCTTGCTGGTATCATTGCAGAGCTGATGAAGCGCAAAGAAAGAGAAAGACTTCAAAAGGGACAAATGCATAGCAAACCAAACTCCTACAAGTTATCACAGACTGTGAACATGACAGGAGCTAATATAGCAGGGGTTAAAATTGGATTTAGTATGGGTCTGTGAGTACTAGTGAGTGTAAGTGTGGATGTGAAATTCACAACGAGGAAAACCCCTACTTATCCCTGTGCTGCAAGTAGAAAAAAAGAAAGCAAGTCTCTTTTTCTCTTTGCTGAAGCCAGAAAGCTAGTGAAATCACTGTTGAAAGAAAATAGGGTAAAGGCCTTTCAGCACATCTGTAAAACCAAGATTCTCAAAATCAATTGCTTATCCACAACCATCAGTGCTACCAGAATCATCCAAACTACTGGCTGTAATGTTCCATGTCTACTCTTGACAGAGCTCAGAGACTGAGTCATATATCTTTTTAACTTTTATCAGTTTGGATTCACCTTATTTCTAATCTGTGTATATGTGTGTTACTTAATTGTTTCTTCTTGCGTTTAGTAATGAATACATTCATTGTTTTAATTTACTTTAAGAAAGCATGGTAAAGTTGGCTGTTTTTTGAGAGATAATTTCATTTCATTCGGTCTGTGAGAAACCCATCTCCAAGGAAAGGGATCCACTCTAAATTAACCTTACCAATTGAGTTTGGAGATGAACAAAGCAGGAAACCATTTCATCCTTCCTCATCCAGAAGCTTGAGAATTTGAGATATCCTGTGTGAAACTGATAAATTGGGAAATCTTGCCTAGGAACTGGTCGTACCACACCAGCCATCACCATTCACACTAGCAGGACTTTCTTAGATTATAACTTATTAATGTTTCAATAGTTTGAAAGTTGCTCATAATTTATGAAGATGCTGGTGAGTGAGGTTTCAAACTCTGAATGCTATCTCAAATGTAGAACTACTTTATAGCTGTAATTCTAACTTACAACAGGGTTATACTACACTGCACACTAAGGTCACCTTGACTTTACACAATAGCTTAACATGATGCTCAACTACTTGTTAGACTCAATTTCTGATATATGTTTCCATGGGAACAAAAAATGGGCAGAGTGTCTAAGTGGTGGTCAAATCAATACTGGGCACTTTTCTCTCATTGCCTAAAGTCAAAATCACTCTGATATTGTGTTCACATCTTCACACATGTCACATGTGAGATTAAGACCAGCTTTATTCTAGATTAATAAATCATGTTGTGAAATGCGATCTTTAAAATACTGAACTTACTGAGTCTTGGGCTTGATCAGAGGACAGTTTCAGACATGCTGTTGAGCAGTTATCTGCTTTTTGAGTTGACGGTGAGTATTTTAGATTGGAGCTTTGAGGAACATCCCTATCTCTCTCCTAGCCGAGGTCAATATAGAGTGACAATAACAACTAAAGCAGAAGCTGCTGGAAAAGCTCAGCAGGTCTGGCAGCATCTGTGAAGAAAAAAATGCGTCGGGTCCGGTGACCCTTCCTCAGAACTGATGGTAACTAGGAAAACATCAGTTTATATGCAGAAAATAGGGAGGGGGTTGGGGTAGGGAGTAAACGATGGGATAAAGCCTAGAGAGAGAGAACAGTTGGACAGACAATGGAGTTGATAACAATCTGGCTGGGAGGGTGAATAGTTGTTAATGGAGACTGTTAGTGACATATAACAGGTGATGTGTAATGGCAGACTATGTGATAACAAGGCCTGGTGTGTGGGGTAGGGGGATAGGACATGGGAGAGTTTAGGCCCTAAAATTATTGAACTCGATATTGAGTCTGGAGGGCTGCGGAGTCCCCAAGCGAAAAATGAGGTGTTGTTCTTCCAGCTTTCGTTGAGCTTCGTTGGAACACTGCAGCAAGCCAAGACGGAGATGTTGGCCAGGGAACAGGGTAGTGTGTTAAAGCTCTTTTCTTCACAGATGCTGCCAGACCTGCTGAGCTTTAGCAGCAACTTCTGTTTTTGTTCCTGATTTTCAGCATCCGCAGTTCTTTCAGTTTTTATTTAGAGTGACAATGAACCCTTAGCATTTAGATGGCTCAGTTACATTCTTCATGTGGTCCATAATAGACTGTGTTAGCAAGTTAGGCAACTGTGGACTGTAGGCAGGACTTTTCCATGGGATTTGGGAACTCGACTTTGTGACCAAATGGAGGTCCTGAACCCACACTTGCTAGGAGACCGACAGGTGGAGCTATTTTCCCCTTTGTGTAGCATGGACTCAAAAATCTGGATGGACCATAGGAGGTCAAGTAACACTGAAAGATCAGTAGCCCCTCCATTGCAGGTGGGCACTGCTAAGGCATGGAGGGAACATTCCCAGTTGGCAGCCACAAATGAGAACATACTGCAGTACATTTAGAAGGCCCGAAAAGGTTAGCACCATCAGAGAAGAGGGGAAAGTTGCTGCAATAATGGGCATTGAAGTAGCTACTAAACAAATAAAACAAAGAACTGTGGATGCTGTAGATCTGAAACGAAAACAGAAATAGCTGGAGAAACTCAGCATTTATTGCCCATCCTTAGCTGCCCTTCAGAAGGTGGTGGTGAGCTCCCTCTACGAACGGCTGTAGTCCAATAATCTCTCCCCTTAAGAATACATATTCCTGCGCTACAAAGCTGGAATGAAGACATCTATGGAGAAGTGATTCTTCTTAACCAGGCTGCAACACTGTGAATCAGACCCTAAAGGGGCTGTGGCTCAGTTGGTAGCACATATGCCTTGGGGGGTCAGATGAATGGGATCCAGTTTGATAAAAGAGACTCAATGCTAGATTGGCCAGCACAGTTACTAACAGGGCCACCCAGGGAACACGTATGCTTTATTTTCTTCAAAGCTTTGGTTTGTTAATAAAAATGAGAGCAGGTTCATTTTTGTCTGATAACACGTGAGAAGACATTTTACTATGCTAAAGGCACTATGTAAGTGTACGTTGTACTTACTTTCATTTACATTGCCTACTTACGGAAATTGAGGGAAGGTTTGCAAAGACATTTCACTAGCAAGAAATTATCTTTTAGTAAATGAAATACATTCACTTTGAAACTTGTTTTTGTCTCTGTCTGTCCTGAATGGGACATAATAAAGATGGACTGTGTTGGAAGTCTGATTTCAGAGAAGGGTTTTGTGTTCAATAGCTCCCTTTTAGGATTTAAGAGTGCTCCTTTAAATAGTTCCCATTCATTTTCCACAAAGTAATCCAGTTTTTCATTCATACCAGGGAAAAAAGTTTGTAACTTACATAGAATTTATACTTTATTCAGGGTTGGAGAGGAAGTTACCCAAATATTTCAATCAGTGGAAATTTGACTCTTTTCCAGAACCAAATGCTACACATTCTATTCCATTAATGGCAGTCCCTCCATTAGGATCCATGCTTAAAGCCAGGGGATTTTTTTTTTGACTGGATTTGCTCCAGATTTTCTTATTATTGTTAAATTCTTGAACATTTTACAAGTGTCTACAATCATTGTACAATTGGTCGGTGCAATGGCTTGTGGTCAGTGTATGTGAGCACTGTCATTTCATGAATGAAAACCCATTATTGTCTGCTGGCTTGTAATGTGAAAGAGTGAAGATGGTTGAGAAAATGCCAATTGATATTTATGTAGTACCTTTGATGTAACAACATGTCTTAAATTGCTTCACAGAAGTATTATAAAACAAAATATGTCACTGAGGATAGTAGGTCCGATGATGACCAAATGCCTGGCCAAAGTGTGAATAGCTTCAAGGAGGGGGGAGTTGTAGAGGGGCAGAGAGATGTAGAAAGGGAATTGTATAGTTTAGGGCCTAGGCAACTGTAAACATGGGAGTCAATGGAGAGCGATTAAAATCAGAGATGCTCATGCAGTCAGCATGAGAGGACTGCAGATATTTCGAAGACTTCTGGGAAGGCTGAAGGAGATTATTGAGATATGGAGGGCTGAAACCATGGAAGGATTTGAAAACAAGTATCAGAATTTTAAATTCAAGACAAAAGCTAGGTGAGAGTGGTAATTCATCCTCACCTCTGTCCTAAATGGGCCACTCCTTAGTCTGGGATTATGTTCTGTAGTGCTAGACACTCCACAAAGGAAAATGCCAATTTTGATCACCTTTCAACCCCTTGCATAATGGGAGACTATCTACCTCTGCCTTAAAAATATTCAGGGAATCTACTTCCACACCTTTTCAGGAAGAGAGTTCCAAAGAAACTCTAATAGAAATATTTCACCTCATCTCTGTTTTATATGGTGATCCCTGATTTTTAAACAGTCAACCCCTTGTTCTAGATTCTTCCACGAGTAGAAACATCCTCTCCACAACGATCCTGTCAAGATCCCTCAGGATTTTACGTTTCAATCAAATTGCCTCTGAGTCTTCTAAACTCCAGTGGATACAAACCTAACCTGTCCCAACCTTTCCCCATAAGGCAACCGAACCCTGCCCCCCACTACCAATTCCAGATATTAGTCTGGTTAATTTTCTCTGAAAAGTGTTCAACCCATTTACATTCTTCCTTATAATAATGAGATCAATACAGAAGCAGTCTCACTGGGTGGAATCATATAGAGGTCTGAGTGACGTGGGCTATGGCGAGATGTGTGGCAGAATCGGGCAGGAAGTCCAATGAAGCCAATCTAGATGTTGGGAGCTCACTCCATCTTTCATGGTTTACATAAGCAGCATGATGAGGTTTTTGCCAGGCAATGGCAAGTAAAGCCAACGCCTTGCTAATGTCCCAATTTGCCTCATTAATATTCAACTTTCTACCTTACCAAACATGACTTAGAAACCAGAACATGTACTTGGCCTCCATTGTTAGACCGGGACACGTTCTATGGGCATTGCCAACGTGCAACCAACATCTATGGATGTTGGCACCTGGAATGTGTCAGACTCTAAGAGTTGTCATGGCACTTCCAGAAAAGGTGTTGAAGCAGACTCCCTGAATTACAGGACATTTCTGCAATTTCAATGTTGCACCTCAGGCTTCATTGGCAACTCTCATTGTTATAAAACTGCAGGGTCAGAAATCACATGACACCAGGTTATAGTCCAACAGGTTTATTTGA
>JAHRHZ010000035.1:30191381-30240964 GCA_024137785.1 Ginglymostoma cirratum
GGTTTATTTGAAAACACAAGCTTTCGGAGCATCAGTCCTTCTTTAGCTGTTGAAGAAGGACTGATGCTCCGAAAGCTTGTGTTTTCAAATAAACCAGTTGGACTATAACCTGGTGTCATGTGATTTCTGACCTCGTCCACCCCGGTCAGCATCTCCACATCTTATAAAACTGCAGCAAGAGCATTGTGCGTTCAGAGGCATGGACTGGTCCAGGCTCTATCTCTGGCCTGTTCACTCACTCTCTTTGCGCACTCATTCTGAGCTTACCTGGATGCTCACAGCATTCCTGCCTAGCTTTACCATTTTGCACAGACACGAAGGAAGGAAGTTCCTCATGGTTGTCAGCAGGCCTCAGTAAGGGGATCCTGGCACAGTAAGTCAAGGGTAGCCTCTGATACCAGTGCAGAGGTTTGGAAATCGTCAGTCAGTCACTCTGGGTTGAGCTCCTCACATAAGGGGTGAGAAACTGAATGTCAGGCAACCTACCAACTGTCTTGATTCTCTTTGCCCAATTGGGTGCTGTTTTGGTTCTGGAATGAGACAGAGATAGGGAGTAAGAGAGACAAAAGTGAATGGTGCAGCATTTTAGTGCAATTGGGAAAGTGACCTGAGTGACGGAGTAGGCAGCAGAGAGGACATGCAGGATTTAGTGGTGTTTGGGGTTAGGGGGTTGACAGCAAGAAGGGAGGACATTGCAAGAAATAGTGAGGCAGGTAGAGCAAGAACCTTGGCAAGAGACGGATATTGTAGTAGAGATACAGTGAGTGAGAGGTAATGGAGAGAAGATAGTGGCACTTGATCTGGTGGAGTGGAGAAGGTCATTGACCTTCTTCCTACATTGCTGAGCATTTCTCCAGTTAGCTAAAACCGCACTGACCCAGGTAGCAATCTCAGCCCAGGCTGGCAGAGTCTGATGTCGTGGCCTCTGCTGCTGGTCCTGGGGGTAGAGGGGGTCCCATGTGTGCACCATTCCATCAGGGCCTCCAGGAACCTGCCCCTAGAGCAGGACCCTACATTTCTCTTGTCTGCTATGTCCAAGGCAAATGTCAGGAGTTGTGCAGGGCAGGTTCAGACTGACAGTGCTTGTCCGGGTGCTCAACAGCCTTTTAACAATGGGGTGGGCGTGAGTGTTGATTAAAGTACCTGCTGAGTGGTGAGTTGTTTCCAGAGTACGCATGGCATGATGGAGCTAGGATCTGACAACAAGGAAGGAATAGGGCAGGGTGGAGAGTTAATGAAGTGGGTTTGGTGAGATATGATGAAAAAGCTCACTAGGCCTCATGACGGGAATCCCTCCCAAAACTTGACTCAACTCAGACTTAACGAAGACAAGCCCAGTGGGTCTTTGCTATAAATAAATTACCTTACACTTTTCTAATATTACAACAATGACAATCAGTTAAAAAAAACACTTCATCGACTGTAAATACTATGAAATGTCCTGAGCACTATCTAAATACACAGGGAGGTGCTGGTGTAGTGGTGACATCATTTGCTTTGTAATCCAGGGCCCATAAACTAAGGTTTTGGGGATATGAGTTCAAATCCCAACATGGCAGATGGTGATTTGAATCTAATGAAATCTGGAATGAAAAGCTTTCTTAACGCTAACCACAGTAGATTGTCGCAAATTTCCATCTGGTTCAGTAACGTCAGGGAAGAAAATCTGCTGTCCTTACCCAGTCTGGCCTCCATGTGACTCTAGACCCTCAGCAATGTGGTTGACTTTGAAATGGCCCTGGCAAGTCACTTAATACAAAGGCAATTGGGGATTGGCAATAGATAGGTCCTGTGAATGAATTTTTAAAAATTAAGTTGATTATCCTGTACAGCAGTTTTGGGAAAAGAGAGAATTTGTTTCTGCAGATAACAGCTTTAATGCTAAATGGGAAGGTAATGGTTTCAGTGCTAAATTTACAGTTACAAACTCAAAAAACATTTGCATGCAACGGAAATCTGAAAAACAGACTTTGCCTTTGAGTGCTGAATCTGTTTAGTCTTGATGGGTGAAGCAGTTTCCTGTCAGAGATACAAATAGCTTCCCTTTAAAAAGCTGACTTATAAACTGCAAAATTGGAATATTATCTGAGGCTAAGAAGAGAGAGAGAGAGGATGGTGTTATTTGAAGATGAGAGGTTTAGATGCCATCTCTTGCTTTGGAAGTGAATAGATATCATCTGTCTTAGTGCTGCGCCCATACATGCTTGTATCAAAACACTGCGCGGCAGCTCTCAACCAACTATTGCAAGACATCTCTGAGATAGCATTAAAGCAGTTATTGCATACGTTTGGTGCAGAGCATTCATGCTCTTTGCAACATCTAATCATGCACCTAACTACCCTCACCTCCTCCCATGCCCCCACCCACAGCCCACTCTGTTTCACAAAGCTTCAGTGCAAACTGAGTTTCTGGTCAGATAAATGCAGAGTTTGAATAGAACAAGAATCACTTTAATGAGAACACGTCCCACCTTGTTTAGCTAAATGGAGTTGGTTTGAATGTACAATATTAGCTGAGACTACAGGATGTGGTAGTTGCCTAGTAGTTGGAGGCTGATGTGGTTAAAAAGCAGTGGCAGCTCTTCAACACGGTTTGGTTTTAAAAGAAGAAAAATTAGCTCAAATTATTTAAACTGTGTCATGATCTCAGGATGTCCAACAGCGCTTTACTGTCATTGAAGTATTTTTGATGAGCAGTGACTGTTGCAATGTAGGAAACATGGGAGCCAATTTGCACATAAACAATTTGCAATGCCATGACTAGATCATCTGTCTTTATGATGTTGATTGAGGCGTAAATATTGGTCAGGGTGTTAAGGAGAATTCTCCTCCTCTTTTACAAAATAGGGTCATAGTCTACTCCGAAAGGTTAACAACTTCTCAGGGCAAATAAGTTGCAAACTCATGAGTTGCAATTGGCGGCTATGAATTTTAACAACGTTTCACCCTTCACTTACATTTTTAACCCAGGAACACGTGTCACAGGTTCAGTGAACAAGCCATAGGGTTAATAATGTAGAAAGACACATTTCTCTCAAATATGGGAGGACATTGGGGCTGCTGGGGAGGAACAAATGTGACAGGGGAACCAGAAAGGACAATATTCAGGAAGGGATTTGAGGTCTTTTGTTTATTTCTAAATCACCCTGGAGGGTAAAACAAACCCCAACAGATGTTTTAAAAGGGAACCTAAAAACAGTCAAACTATTTCTGATCCAATCGATTTGGATTTCTTTATGCAAGTAAATTAATGATTAAATTCAAAAGTGATAGAAGATGTGTTTAACGTGCTTTAATTGCGTAACAGTTTCATAAATTGCAAATGTACTTCCAATACCAAATAATTTTGTGTTAAAGAGATTCAAAACTATAGTAAGTTTCATAGAAAACTAATGAAAGGCAAAGAAAAATTAAGATAGGCAGATCAACGGAAAGGCTCAGATGGCAGATTAAGGGGGATAGGCAGACAGACACATAGACAGAGCTATCAGAGAGAGAAAAACAGACAGAAAGATAAACTGAAAATGAGCAAAAGCGAAGGATAGGGAGAGATAGGCAGATAAACAGACAGAGCATAATCGACAAAGAGCCAAAAAGAAATGAGATCAAGATAGAGCAAAACAGAGAATCAAGATTAGAATCTGTTTGCTCCAGTACGCATTGTGACATTATAATTCTGTGTTCTACTGATGTTTCAGCTCAAAGTTGCATTTCAAATTGAGTAACAAAACAAGGAGTAGACCTCTTACTGTCTGATCACACCCCTTTCAATTGACATTCGTATAAACCTGGCCACCCTGACCCAGTGGGAGACTAGCTCCACCCGATGGATCAGTGGACGAATGCACAGAATGGTGTAAGGAGGACAATGTTTGTCTCAAACAGATAGTGCATCAAAATTTGTTCTTTTTTCACTATTGCTGATTTTTAGTTTAATTTGAGTTGAATTGACTAGTATCCATTTTGTGACATGACTAATTCATCAATAGGTTGGAGAGGCAGTGAATCTGAGAAAATAATCCACCATTGTTGTACCCCTGTCTAGCAACACCCATTGAAGCCAGTCCTCAGTGGGTGAGAACAATTAACTGAAAACAGATGAGAGATCATACATGGTGCCTTCCTCCATTTTGATACAGGAAAAGATTTTAATTTAAATGTTGGATTCTTATTTAAAAATGCAAGAGAACTTGGTATTACCTTACGGTCACAAGATATTGCAAAGTGTTTTACAACTAAACAATTTTTAAAAAAAATGTAATTGTAGGAAAAACAGCAACCAACCTATACACAGCAGGATCCCACAAACAGCAATGAAGTAATTACCTAATAACCTGTTTCGGTGATGTTGGTTGAGGGATAAATATGGACCAGGGCATCGGGAAAATGCCCCCGCTCTGCCTTAAAATAGGACCTTTTGAACAAATTGAGGGGGTAGATAGGATTTCTTAGCTTAATATCTCATCTGAAAGGTGGTACTTCTGACAGTGCAGCACTCCCTCAATGATAATATCATTAGAGTGTCTAGCTTAAAGTAGTTTCCAGGTGTAATGCTGTGAGAGAACTAAATTAAACAGCAGAAGTCAAAGCCTCGCCCGGTGAAGCTCAGTAAGCGCTCCCAGCTAACTTCCCTGCTAGTATAACCACTACTCCATGATTGACCAAAAATAGTCAAAAGGAAAACTCAGTGAGGAAGAAAAATTTTAATTACAGTTTTTGGAATTTTTTGAAATATACATAGATTCATGGTTGGGAAAAGGGAACCTTTGACATACCAGTGGTTGAATTTCATAATGCTGTGTGAATGTTCAGTGTGAGGAAACATACTGTTTTGTGAACGTGGTAAAATATGTCACTGGAATGTACTTGCAGCTGTTTTGCAAGCCAGGAAATGTATTTCTGGTGATTATCTTGCTGAGGACAGCTGGGGCTCAGAGCATGAAGAAAGAGTGAGAGGAAGATCAGCTAGATGGCGCTGGTCCCTTGGGTTTTTTTCTGCACTCTTGCGCTCAATATTCAATATTTGCAGTCAAATTCCACCTCACTTATATTTTGGTGTGAGGAAAAACGGATTGAAAAAGTAAGGAAAATTTTACACAGACGTTCCGCAACCTCAGATGACTTAGCTTCGAATTGAGGTTTGCAACATAAAATTATTTACAAATCTTTCATTTTTAGGTCAGACACTTGGATAATTTATACAATCATTAGGTTATATACTATGTGGCATACAATACACTAGAATGTTATTCTCAGGAACAAGCAGAATTTCTTATGTATTAATGTGCAGGAGTGTTACATACTTAAGATTGCATTCTGCATCATAAACTCATAGCAAACACCTCTTAAATTATTAAAATTTAAATTATTTATTAATTGATCTTTAACAGTTAAAGCCTACTTTGTTTTGCTAGGTATACTGCTTAATTGAAATTGATGAATAAAAAATGAAATAAACAAGAAAAACATGCATTTATATAGCACCTTTTACGCCCACAAGATGTACAAAAGTGCTCTAACACTGTAGAAGTACTTCTAAATGCTGAATACTTGCCAGGATACCATGGATAATTCCCCGCCTTTCTTTGAAATCCGGTCATGGAATCCATTACATCCAATTGAGAGGGCTGACAGAGCCTCAGTTTAATGTCTTATTCGAAAGATGGCACCTCCAACAGTACAGCCGTTCCTCAGTACTGCACTGAAGTGCCAAGTTAGATTTTGTTGCTTAGACAATGGGGCAGGGTTTGATCTCAAAATCTTAGAGGTAAATATCATATCAACAGAGCCATGGTTGACACAAGAATGTGTTTGATCCAATTTATTTAATGCAAAATATGATTTCATGTTATTTGATGATATACCAGAGTGTTAAAGTCAGCAACACACTGTCCATTCATTTTACTTCCTATCAAATAAAGCAACTACAGTATACACATTCCACCCAAAATGTGTTGTTGTGATTTCTTGCAAGAATTTAATATGTCACACAGAGTCATAGAGTCATACAGCACAAAAACAGACCCTTCGGTCCAACTCATCAGTGCTGACCAGATAACCCAATGTCGCCTAGTCTCATTTGCCAGAATTTGGCCCATATCCCCCTAAATCCTTCCTATTCATATACCTACCCATTTGCCATTTAAATGTTGTAACTACCCACCCCCACTGCTTCCTCTGGCAGCTCGGTCCATACACGCACCACCCTCTGTGTGAAAAAGTTACCCCTCAGGTCCTTTTTGAATATTTCCCCTCTCACCTTAAACCTATGATCTCAGTTTTGGACTCCCCCTTCCTATCCATGCCCCTGATAATTTTATTAACCTCTATGAGGTCACCCCTCAGCCTTTAACACTCCAGAGAAAATAGCCCCAGCCTCTCACTGTAGCTCAGACCCTCCAGTCCTGGCAACATCCTTGTAAATCTTTTCTGCATCTTCTCAAGTTTAACAATGTCTTTCCCATGCAAGGGTGACCAGAATTTTACACAATAGTCCAAAAGTGGCCTGTATCCTGGACAGTTGCAACATGACATCCCAGCTCCTACATAAACAAAGTCAGCCCATCTGGGAGACAGAGTCCTGAAGAAGGATTCTGACCCAAAACGTTGACTTTCCTGCTCCTCGGATGCTGTCTGACCTGCTGTGCTTTTCCTGCTCCACATTTTTTGACTCAATTCATCTGGGTGTGATTTTGTGTTATAAAATAATGATTCCAAGAATGTTACACAGAATCAGATAATGCATTGCTTGGTGACTACTGTGCTTAAGTCTATCATCCACCTCTTAACCCCATCACCCATTCCACTACTCCCCATTTTCAGAACAGTGGTAAAGATGAAAGTCCACCTTTGGTGTATTGTTGTTGAATGTTAGCTGCCCTCCTGTGACATTGATGACAGATACACAATTGTTCATTAATTGTCTCCATTACGTAATCAGCGGGCCCATGGTTTTGTTCGATCTCTGAACAACACATGACTCTTAGCTAGCTTTACATACATATGAACTAATAGCAGAGGTAGGCAATTTGAGCTATGAGTCTGCTGTGTCATTCAGTAAGATCATGGGTAACATGCCTCTATTTTGAGTTCCACATTTCCATATCCCCTGCCGAATCTATCTTTCTCTGCTTTAAGCAGCTGAAGTCACGTCACTCATTTAAAAAATTAATTTATTTTGAAAATATAATGTCGTGATGTATGATTCTTTGCTCTGATTGGTTGCTTATAGGATACCACAGGGTTAGCACACACCAATTAGAAAGGAATGTGGAGTATTCTATTCATGAAATCATACTTTTTTTTCATTATTCGTTCACGGGATGAGGGCATTGCTGGCCAGGCAGCATTTATTGCCCATCTCTAATTGCCCAGAGGGCTGTTGAGAGTCAACCACAGTGCTGTAGGTCTGGAGTCACATGTAGGCCAGACCTAGTAAGGATGGTAGTTTCCTTCCCTAAAGGACATTAGTGAACAGATGGGTTCCCCCAGATGGGTTGAAGCAAGTGATTGTATTATTTAGATATGTTGAGGTATTATTTCAATAATTGACAGAATTACTGCCAGGGAAATGTTACAAAATGTCACACAGTAGATTATTTCTCTGTAAATCCCTCTGTTCTCTGGTTAACATCGAACTGTTTGGTTGAATTTAAGGCTAGTAGCATGTTTTCTGTGAAGGGGGTGGTGTATCTCCCTGGCTACAACCAATATTTGTTGTACTGCACATTATCTAGGCTGACACTTTCGTGTAGAGCTGTGGGGGTGGTGCTGGAGGGACTTTCTATCAGATGAAACATTAACCTGCACAACAGTTAAAATGATTCCACAGCACAATTCAAGAGGAGAGTTGGTAAGTTATCCTGGTCAGCATTTAACCCTTAAAAAGATTACTTAATGATTATCTTGTTGATCTTGTCCAGAGAAGACTGAGAGAAGATTTCATCAAGGTGTTCAAAATCATGAGGGGTCCACACAAGAAAAGGGGAAACTGTTCAGATTGGAGGCAGGGTCAAGAACCAGAGGACTCCAGTTTATGATGATTGGCAAAACAAGCAGTGGCGATATGAGCTATATTCCCTTGAATATCTTCAACCTTGATGTGGATTTCCAAGGTCTGTGTGTGGCGACGGCTGGGAAAGCGAAAGCAAAGGAATTGGAATGAGGTTAGAATGCTAGTCAGTGTACATGGACTCTCTGAATGGCTGTGCACAACTTAGAGGGAATATTGGACACATAGAGACACATTTCCACACAGCAACTAGTCAGAACCTAGAATATACAACCTGACAGTATGGTGGAGGCAGATTCAATCACAGCTTTTAGAAAGCAATTGGGTTACTATCTAAGGAGAAAAGAATTGCAGGGCTATGCGAAAAGGCACGGGAGTGGGATTAGCTGAGTTGCCATTGCAGAGAGCAGCACAGACATGATGGGTTGAATGGCCTGCATCTGTGTTGCGACCATTCCATTATGTATGTGCAAGGTTGCTGTCTGCTATGTCTCTAACAATAAAAGAGTGACTGTACTTTCAAAGTACTTAATGAGCTGTAAACTGCTTTGGGACAACTTAAACACAGAAAAGGTGCTTTCTAAATGCATGTCTTTCTTTATCTTTTTAACAAATCATGGGAAGACATGTAACTACATCTAGGAGTAACTTCCCATCATTTCTTTTTTCATATGGTGGGGAGAAGTATTCTCTTCCCCTTATGTCTACAGATGTTTGACATCTGCTCACAGGGACCCAGTCTGGGTTAATGAGAGCTGGCTGGGAAAACTCTAACCTTGTCACTGAATCCTGTACAAAAAATGTACATTTCCATTCAACCTTACAGCTTTAACCTCAAAGCCACTGAGAAGCTCATGATTAAAAGCAAACATAACATCATTCCCAAACTACATAATTTCATTAAACAGGGGTCTCATAGACTGATTGTTATTTTAAGATGTCATTAAGTCACTAAACTGCACCAGGCATTCTCATAATCAACCACATATGCTCTGTAGGAATTCAATCCAGAAATAGCTGAGAGCGTTTGAATTCTCCTGGCTCTCAAATGGCTGAACTCACAAGCCCTGGGAACATCTCAACTTTCTCTTCTCCCCCGCAACCATAGATGGCCCTGGCTGGCTAATTTGTAAATTCCATGAGCCCCTCATTCTGCTGGAGTGTCAGAATTTCATTCACACAGTGGTCAATAAAACCCAAATGGTTGGAAATTTCATGAATGGGTGAAATTTATAAGGTGATTTGGTGTTGGTGGTGTGGGTGCTGCAATTTGGGCTAGGGAGGGGTAAAAAAGAGCTTCAGGGTCCCTCCTCCTGACAGCAATATCATCCACCTTGTTGGACAGGATGTGAGGTATGAATAGAGCTGCCTTTCACAGTTGAACAGCTCTCTGGCCTTGCTGTTTAGGTGGAGAATGGTCATTCTGGGAAGGATGGTGGATATCAACATCCAGCTCACAGCAGCCTCACCCTCGTTCATGCTGTTGGCTTGCAAACAGCAGTTACTGGGTAGTGTTGGGGGGCAAAGCCTCTCAATGTGGTCTCCTCCCCTTCCCCCAAGCACACTACAGAACCACCTCCATTTGAAGATGCTGCAGATCATGGAAAGGCTGTTGATAACAGAATCCCTTTGGTTTGGGCTTTCACTTTTTAAAATGTCAAAATTAAGTGGGAGGTATGCAAAATGACAAGATGTACCCTGTCTCAACAGACTGTTTCAACTTATTGTTTCTGGACTCCCAGCACTCCCACTATTACCAGGTGAAAGGGTGATTCCTGGAGCTCGCTATTATTTTAAAATACTACTTATTTATTAATCTGAGTCATCCAGGTCCACAGGGGACAGATTGTTACAAATCCTGGGAGGGCAACAGTGAGAATGAAACCACGGTTCATTCAAAGGCAGGTCTGCAGCGGCTATTGAACGGAGAACTTGCCAGCATGCTATAAAAGAAACAGCCCTGCATAAACTAGTTTTGTGAAAGAGAAAACAACTCAATCATTCAAATTACTTGCCAGTTCTTATTTTGATATCAAATTTATTTCAAACACAAATTCCTTCATTTACTTATGTATTAGCTGAGATTTTTCTTGGGAAGGAAGAAGGGGTCGATGGCGAGCTGCCAATATTCACTGCTACTAGCTCTCTGAAACAGATCACAACTTTCAGATGTTGGGAATGTGCAAATTATTATGGAAATCCTGAGGTCACTGCCTGTCACTCACAGTGACAGTGTCAGACCATGGTGTGGCTCCCTCTCAGAGCAAGGAATCACTGAAATCAGAGCAAAATTTAACTTTCCTTCCCAACATTGCTACTCAAAGCCCTTTACAAAATAACAGCTTGTTTAATCAGGTGATTATCTTTTCATGAGATGTAGGCATTGCTGGCTGGACCAGCATTTATTGCCCATCACTGATTGCCCAGGAGAAGGTGGTGAACTGCCTTTTGAACCGTTTCAGTCCTTGTGGTGTAGGGATGCACAATGCCATTAGGAAGGAAATTCCACAATTTTGACCCAGCGAAGGAATGACCACATATTTCCAAGTCAGGAAGGTGAATGGCTTGGAGGGGAACTAGAGGGTGCTGGTGTTCCCGTATATCTGCTGCCCTTCTCCATTCAGGTGGTAAATATGATGAATAAAATTTGATAAATTTATAATTGGCCCTGAGAAAATATATTTTTCAATCATGAAGTGCTCTTAAAAGATTAATTAGTGGATTTTTAAGGTAACAAATGTTAATTCTTAAACATTTATCACGTTATTTTAGATTGTACCCTCCCTCAATGTGTAAGTCCTAACATTTATTTTGTTCTGGGTAAAGGAAAGGATTTTATCTTAGGACTTTTTACATTCTGTTTGATGGTGAGCAATCTATAAGTTATTTAACGCAATTGGCTGCTTGGCCGTTACAGCTTTTTAAACACACTGCAACTCAACCAATCAGAGGGTTGTTTCCAGGTACCATCTCCGCAACTTGAAAGATTCTTGGTGCCAATCATTCTCAAACTTCCCTCTTTTTGCTTCCAAAAAGCAACATTGCATTTGAAGACGCAAGACACTTGATTTTTAAGTGGCAAAACGTTCTTCTATTTTAGTTCTAGCCGTCCGATTACCTATAAAATCCTTAAAATTGTTAAAAATATGTAGTTCTGAAGAAGGGTTACTAGACCCGAAACGTTAATTCTGCTTTCTCGCTACAATTTCTGTTTTTGTTAAAAATATGTAGTCCCTTACACTGGCAAAAAATATATACTGTGTAGATTTTCTGAATGGGGCAGTGTCTTAGACAAAAACAGTTCCTTTGGCTCCTGGTTCCTCTTCAACTATTCAAAACCACTTACGTATTTATTTTAAGGTAAAGCTACTTCATTTTCTGCGTCCTACCCCCAGGAGACGCATGGGTTGATATTTCTGTTCCAGACGATTAGCTCAAATTTCCCTCTCACCAATAAATTCCCAAGGGCAGGTAAGGTGAGCTCATCCAGAGATGGTGGGGGTTGGGCTTAGGGTTAGGAACAATGCCATTGCCATGCTCTGAGAAGCCACAAGGAGGTGCAGGAGAGTCAAAACAATAAATATTTTTAAACGTACGCAGCAGATGTTTCAGCATCTGGAAATAGGTTAAAATGCTGTCTCGGAGAGACCTTTCATCTGTAACTTAAATGTGAACCACATTTCCCTCTTTTGTCTGCTAACAGGCTTTTACTGCACTCTTTAAGTTTTTATTAGCATTAAGATATTGTTGGAAGATTAGCAAGCCATTTCTCTTCACTCGGTTTTTCCCCTGTGTTTAGTTTAATTGTGAGTCTCCTGCTGCTGTGGAACTCTTGCCTGCTGACACAGGTTTTGTTTCTGGCGTCCCCTTCTCCCCTCCTCCTTCAATGGCAATTCTTCACTGATAAAACAATGGGTGGGGGTCGGTGAAGAGCTGTACCTTAGCAACTCAGCTGAATGACCTCCACCTAGCACAACATATCTGAGCTCAGAAACTCACAGATCCAATGGGCAAACTCCCTCTCAGGTTCTATCTTCTTCCACAACACAGAGATATACTTAAAAATGTGTACTTGGGATGTGGGCTACAATGGCAAGGCTGAATTAATTGCCCTTCCCAGGTTTCCAGAGGGCATAAGAGTCAGCCACTCCAGGAATCAGAGGCGATATAAACTCATTAGGGGCTCTATCTCAGAAAGTAATTAGTAAACCATATTGGGCTTTTACAACAGACCAGAAGCTTTAACGGTAAATTTTCTGGTGCTCGCCTACAGTTGCCAGATTTTTGTTGAATTCAATTTCATCGCATATTATGGGGAACTCACTCCTACTGTTCACCTGTTCAGTACCATCAACACTAGCCTACAGTACACCAAACACGTAAAGGGTTCTTTGTGACGTGTTTGCTTCCCACACCAGTCAGGCTGCATATATTCAGAAATTTTGAAACCACTATCTGAGAATTCCTAAAGACAATAATCCCTTGAGATGATATTCCATTTTTATCTTTTACCAAACAGCTTACCCCATTTTTCTGCTGTTATGACCACACTTTAAAAATTCCTAATTGGCTGTAAAATGCTTTGAGACCATTCTGAGGTAGGGAGTGGAGTTTCTAGAATGCGAATCTTTCTGGTGTTCTATTTTACAGGGGATTAAGATGTCACACCTTACTAGAAGCCAAAAGCTTTCTCCATATTGCTACAGGGAATTTCCGCACATCCATCACCAGTGAACATTTTGCGGTGCATTAAACAAGAATTGATGATTAGCTTTCAAATATTCAAGTATACCTCATGCATTAGAAGAACGGGGCCTACCTGGAGAGGTTTGGAGAGAGTTTTTTTTGCTTGCAGAGAAACAGCATGACCATCCCTGTAAAATATTAACTGTAAGCAAGACTGGTAGATGAAGGCATCAGTCTTCAAGCTTCAACCCATTGCCTTGAGCTGGTAAAGTCATGGTTCTGAGTCTTCGATCCTAATTTGGGCTGAACGCAGTTAACCTTTAATTGAAGGTTAAAGAGACACAAGCCTCAATTGAGATTAAAGATTGAATGAAACACAAGTTCCTCCCCATTTCTCTGATTGAGCAGCAAATCTGGCACTGACAAAAGCATTTGAGACTAAATCTTTCTTTTGATGGGAATTTGATTGGAAATGAAGTTAAGTGTCTCCAGGGACATGTACAGAATCTGCTGATGAATCATTTCATAGTCATGTTGGTTCCTCGAGCTTCTGGAGTGGGGCTTGATGAATGTTTGCTGAAAAGGGCAGCAGAGAAAGGTTCAAGAATGGTTGATTATTAAAATAAAAGCCACACACTGAGTATAGTGATAATCTGAAATCAGAACAAAAAATGCTGGAAAGACTCAACAGGTCTGGCAAAACCTGTGGAAAGAAAAACAGACTTAACATTTTAGTTTGTGATCTTTCTCATCAGGGCATTAATGCTGTTTCTCTCTCCAGAGGTGCTGCCGGTTGAATATTCCCAACATTTTCTGTTTGGATTTTTGAATATTATAGAGGTTTGGGTGAATATTTTTAAAGATCACAAAGTATTTATATCAAATAGAATTACATACAAGTTACGCACAGAAACCTGCCATTCAGACAAACCTCTTCCCTCTACACTCATACTTTATCGCATTAACATACTGCACCAACCCTTTCTCTCTTATATACACATCTAGCCTCATTGTAGGGTCTAGGCCCGAAACGTCAAGTTTTCCTGCTCTTATGATGCTGCTTGGCCTGCGGTGTTCAGCCAGCCCCATGCCTTGTTATCTCTAGCCTCATTGTATGGTTCTTTTTGCCTGTACAGCATGCAAAACAACACTTTTCACCTTATCTCGGTACATGTGACAACATTAAATCAAACTCAAACGCAATTAATCCATGTGAGAGTGAAAGCCATATTCTAACTACTCTGTTTTTTAAAGCAAACATTCATTGAGTTAAATGTGTGGGACATGGTTCATGGTATTGAAAAGTTGTAAACAAATAACTTACATTTATATACCACATTTCACAGCCTCTGGGTGCTCCACAATGCTTAATTGTCAATTAGGTACTTCTGAAATGTACTTACTATTGTAACGTAGTAAAAGCAGCAGCCAATTCACACACAAGCTCCCACAAATAGCAACTAAACAAATGATCAGATTATCCAGTTAATTATTGATTGAATATTGGTTAGGACGCATCTATACAATTGGTAGAAGGAGGAAGATTAAAAGGCTCAGTGGTTGTTTCTTATTTTATAAATGTTTTTTAATTACCATTCATTTGTTGCTTTTGTTTCAGAGTTCTTTAAGTTTAAGGGCTTCGGCAGTTTAACTAACATCCCACGCAATCTGTCACTACGACGATCTTCAAGCAGTGCGCTTCATGAGAAGAAGAAACAATTGGAAGAGAACCACCTGGGCCTCCAGATTCACCCGGAAGTAGGACAGGAAACAGTAGACGATTTGGAAACTATGCCACGGAGCCCCAGCTATGCCCATTCAAGTGAAATGTACACCTACATTGGCACAATGCCACGCCGAAACTCGAACAGGGTGCAGAAACCAATCAAAAGTTCCAGTACTTCAGATGCGCAGGCAGGAGGGAGGAGCAAACTGGGACCACTGCCACCAGTGCCAAACAGTGACCAAACTGAGGCATCAAAGAAGGGACCTGCACCACCTGAGTCAGACGAAGAAGTCAAACCAGCTCAGGGATGTCCGAGTCCCAGTTGTTCACAGCCTGTGTTCTCTGACTCAAATGCAGCAATGTCAAATTCCGCCAAACCTTCAATCAAATCAGACACAGCTCAAAATAAAAGTGACAGGTCTATACCGGTAGAATCACAAGTCATGGATATCCAAAGAGGACTGAGTGAGGCAGAAAATGCTGATGGTCAGACGAAAGCACTTTCTCCTAAAGATGGGACAGGAGAGTTTCATTCAGCAGAAGTCAACAGCGTTGATAGCAACAGTGAGCTGATCAATGACAGGTATGATCATCAGAGTTCACGTTCGGTCTGTCTTCTAGGCTCTAATTTGTCTCAGATATGAGAAGAAATTTGTTCTTTAATCATTTAAAATTTGATGGCTAAAACCCATCAGTTAGTTTGTCCCCTTTTCATTGTGCTCCCATAATCATTGTCACTAGAGATTAAATTGAATCTGCACCTGATAAAAGGGAGGCCTAGGCTGCCGAAGCCTGTGGTTCTGGAGTAAAATATCACGTCAATTATTTTTAATTTCTGCCTTTAAATTGACAGTTTGATCAATGTGATTTGTAAAGGGGTTAAAGGGACATGGGTAAAAAGTTTTTCAACAAAAAGGCAATGTTTTCTCTCGACACTTCAAGGGTCCCAACCCAAAATGTCAGCTTTCCTGCTCCTCTGATGCTGCTTGGCCTGCTGTATTCATCCAGGTCTACACCTTGTTATCTCAGACTCTAGCATCGGCAGTTCCTACTATCTCTGTGTTTCCTCTAAATTTCTTTTCAATATGTGGAACTCTTGAGGTCTGTGCATAGGAGTTCCAAAACCAGAAGTCAGTGCATTTGCACAACAAACTCTCCAGTGGTGTGCACAAACCTCATCATGACTGCATAACCACATAGCTGTGAGGGCACATTGCGGGGGCTGGAATTCACTGCCCAGTTTGATGGTTAAGGTGGAAACCCTCAATTCCTGTAAAAGGAACCTGGATCGGGACCTGAAGCATTGTAACCTGCAAGGCTACAGACAAAGTGCTGAAAGTGGGAAAGTTAAAATGGCTGGACTGGTTTATTTAGCTGGTCGCGACACAATTGTACGTATTAGAGCGGAACTTTCAAAAGTTGCAAAGAACAGAAATTGCTAGAATAGCTCAGCAGGTTTGGCAGCATCTGTAAAGAAAAAATCAGAGTCAACATTTTAGGTCCAGTGACCCTTCCTCAGAGCACAGTTTTTGTTTTTGTTCCTGATTTACAGCATCTGCAGTTCTTTCGGTTTTTTACTTTCAAAAGTTGATTGGAGGAGGCTAGTTGCAGGTAAACGGACGATTGGAAAATGAGAGGCCTTTGAAAATGAGAACATGTGTTCAGAGACAGTATGTTCCTCTTGTGGGGAATGCTGGATGGTTAGAGAAGTTGAAGCTCTGATCACGGAAAAGAAGGAGACATATATAGGTGTAGACAGCTGAGATCGAGTGAATCCCTAGGAGAGTATAAGGCAGTAAGAATATACTTAAGACGTAAATCAGGAGGGCAAAAAGAGGACATGAGATAGCTTTGGCAAATAGAGTTAAGGAGAATCCAAAATGATTTTATAAATACATTAAGGGCAAAAGAGTAACTAGGGAGAGTAAAGGGCACCTTAAAGATCAATGTGGCCATTTATGTGTGAAACCACAGGCAATGGGTGAGATACTAAACAAATATTTTGCATCAGTACTCACTGTAGAGAAGGACATGGAAGCTAGGGAACTTGGGGAAATAAATAATGATATCTTGAAAAGAGTTCATATTACAGAAGAGGAGGTGCTGAAGATCTTAAAATGCACAAAGGTAGATAAATTCCCAGGACCTGATCAGGTATTTCCCAGAACTTTGTGGGAAGCTAGAGAAGAGATTACTGGGCCCCTTGCAGAGATAGTCATATCATTAACAGCCACAGAGGAGGTGCCAGAAGACTGAAGGTTGGCTATTATTTAAGAAATGCTGTAAAGAAAAGCCAGGGAGCCATGGACTGGTGAGCCTTACGTCAGTGGTGGATAAATTGTCGGAAGAGATTCCGAGGGGCAGGATTTATACGCATTTGAAAAGGGATAGTCAGTATGGCTTTGTACATGGGAAATCGTGTCTCATCAACTTGATTGAATTTTTTGAAGAGGTAATAAAGAGGATTGATGAAGGCAGAGTGTTCGACATTGCCTATATGGACTTCAGCAAAGTGTTCGATAAGGTTTAGACTAATTAGTAACGTTAGATCACATAGGATCCAGGGGGAGTTAACCAATTGGATATAAAATTAGCTTGAACGTAGGAGACAGAGGGAGGTGGTGGAGGGTTGTTTTTGGAGTGGAGGACTGTGACCAGCAGTGTGCCACAAGGATTGGTGCTGGGTTCATTGCTTTTCATCATTTATACAAATGAGTTGGTTTTGAATACAGGAGGTATGGTTAGTAAATTTGCAGATTACACCAAATAAGGTGGTGTAGCGGACAGTGAAGAAGATTATCTCGCAGTACAATGGGACCTTGGTCAGATGTGCCACTGGGCCGAGGAGTGGCAGACGGAGTTTAATTTAGATAAATGTGAGGCATTGCATTTTGGCAAGGCAAACCAGGGCAGGACTTATACAGTTAATGGTAGGGCCCTGGGGAATGTTGCTGAACAAAAGGACCTAGGGGTGCAGGTGCATAGTTCCTTGAAAGTGGCATTACGGGCAGACAGGGTGATGAAGAAGGCATTTGGTACCCTTGCCTTCATTGGTCAGAACACTGAGTATAGGAGTTGGGATGTCAGGTGGTGGCTGTATAGGACATTTGTGAGACTATTTTTAGAATACTGTGTACAATTCTGGTCACCCTTCAATGGGAGGAATGTTATTAAACTTGATAAGGTGCAGAAAAGATTTACGTGGCTGCTGCCAGGACTGAGCTATAGGGAGAGGCTGAATAGGCTGAGGCTTTTGTCCCTGGAGTGTTGGGGGCTGAGGGGTGACCTTTTTGATGCTTATTAAATCATGAGGGTCATGGATAAGGTTAAGGGCTAAGGTCCATTTCCTAGAGTGGGGGCGAGTCCAAAACTGGAGAACATAGGTTTAAGGTGATAAGGGAAAGATTTAAAAAGGTCCTAAGGGGTAGAGGGTGGTGTGTGCTGAACGAGCTGTCAGAGGCAGTGGTGGAGGCAGGTACAACTACAACATTTAAAAGGCATTTTGATGGGTACGTGAATAGGAAGGGTTTAGAGGGATATGGGCCAAATGGGACTTAGTCAGATTGGAATGTCTGGTCGGTGCGGATGAGTTGAACCGAAGTGTTTGTTTCTGCTGTATGACGCTATTACTCAATGGGCTGAATGACCTCTTTCTGTGCATCAAATGGCACCCTTTCCAACTATTTCTTTATTGTTTAAAAATTGTAAATTTAAGCTTCAGTTATTGCGGATACTTGTTAGAATTGAACTGAGGAAATATAGAATACAAAAGACTACGCCCATTAAGATGACTCCATCCAAAGATCAGATCAATCCAGGTCTCAAATCTCATGTCCTGATAAGCAGAAGTTATCGAATGATGTGCAGTGTTTTCAAAGCTTACCCCAACTCCACCACCATATATCTCTGGTCTGCTGTTTTCTCCTAAAGTAAAAAGAAAGATAGACTTGCATTCATATAGCATCTTGTACAACCACAGGACGCAAAAAGGTGCTTTACAGTCAATGAAGTTTCTCCGATGTAGTCAAAGCAGCCAATTTACTAATAGCAAACTCAAACAAACAATAATGTGATAATATAGGTCATCTGTTTTTGTGATGTTGATTGAGGGATAAATATTAGCCAAGACACCAGGGATGACTTGTCTGCTATTCTTCAAACAGAGGCCGTGGGAGTTTGTTTCATTCTTTGATGAGATGTGGGCATCACTGGCAGTATTTGTTGCTCATCTCTTGAACTGAGCAGTTTACTAGGCCATTTCAGAGTCACCAACGTTGCTGTGGGTCTGGTGTCACATGTAGGTCAGACCACATTGGGTTTCCTTCCCTAAAGGAATTAGGGATGAGTTTTCAACAGTCAAGGGTAGTTTCTGAAACTACTTTTAATTCCACACTTTTTTTTATTATTAAATTAATTTATAACTTCACCAGCTACCAGAAGGGAAATTGAATCCATATCCCCAGAGCATTGGCCTGTGTCTCTGAAGTGTCCATTGACAGTGCCACTATCCTGCCACCTAACATTTAAAACCCATCTGAGAGTACAAATTAAGTGCCAGTTTCAAATCTTATCCAGACAACACTTTTGGCAGTGCAGTGCTCCCTCAGGACTGCACTGGAATCTCAGGCTTGATTGCTGCACTCAGATCTTGGAAAAAGATTAAACCTGCAACATTCTAATCCACACAGCCACAGCTGACACAATGCACCCAAACAGGAGTGGAACCATTGCGCTTTATGGAGTATTTAATCACCCTCAATCTGCAGCTGATCCTATAACTATCAACTCTCTTCTCACCAGATATTCATCCAGCTTCTTTTATAAAGAAGTTAACAGTATCTCAGGCTCAGCTGCTCTCATTGGTGATTCTCATTCGCAAATTCATCACTCTGTGGCACAATTAATACAGGATAATTTTAACAGAAACTAATGATTGAGGTCGGACCTTGATTAAACCCCTCCTAATTCTCATTCATGTATTTGCAAGAGTACTGATTGTGACCTTTGGTGACTTGATGTATCCTTAAATCTCAGTTAACTCAAAATTATTGTCCAGATATTGCAAACTGTCTTACTTAGAGTTTGCAATGATTTTTCTCATCTCATGAGAGTCAGTCTTTAATGTGAAATTCTTTGTGATTATACCTATTTACCCTATTGTGGGAAGAGTTTGTAGAAAACAACTAGCAAAATCAACAGGTAAGGATGAAAGAAAGGAGCCCTAGGCTTTCAGATGGTTTACAGAATCTCACAGGTCTTTACTGCAAGGCAGAGGGAGAATAAACTTCAGGGAAGTCTTGCTATAGCTGTAGCAAGATTGGCAAGATGGACACCTGGAATACTGTGTACTGTTTAGGTTTCCTTACTCAAGGATAGATATATGTGCATTGGAAGTAGTCAGAGATAGTTTGAATCATGGGATGAAGGGATTTTCTTGTGAGGAGAGATTGAGCAGATTTGGTCTGTACGCATTGGGGTTTAGAAGAATGAGAGGTAATCTTATTGAAACATATAAAATTGTGAGCAGGCCTGACAGTGTGGCTGTGGCTGCTGAGAGGATGTTTACCCTCACGGGGGTATTTAGCAGTAGGGAACATAGTATCAAAATATAGGGTCTCCCATTTAAGACAGAGATAAGGAGGGAGTTCATCTTGTTAATCTTTGGAATCCTCTGGCCCAGGAATCAGTGGAAATTGGGTCATCGAATATATGCAGGACAGAACTGCACAGATTTTTGAGAGATGTGAGTCTGTGTAATTTGCATAAATTGAATAAGTGGGTAAATGCACAGCGGATGAAATCTAATGTGGACAAATGTGAAGTTATCCACTATGCTAGCAAAGACAGGAAGGTGGGTTATTATCTGTGTGGCTATAAATTGAGAGAGGGTAATGTCAATGACACCTGGGTGTCCTTGTACTGCAGTCACTGAAAGTAAGCACGCAGGTGCAGCAGGTGGTGAAGAAGGTAAATGGTACGGTGGCCTTCATTGTGAGAGGATTCGAGTACAGGAGCAGGGATGTCCTGCTGCAGCTGAAAAGGCTTTGGTGGGACCACAGCTGGAGTATTGTGTGCAGCTCTAGTCTCCCCCAAGGAAGAATGTTCTGGCTATGGAGGAAGTGCAATGAATGTTTACCAGACCGATCTCTGGGCTGGAAGGACTGACGTATGAAGAGAGACTGAATTGGTTGGGGCAATATTCACTGGAGTTTAGAAGAATGAGAAGAATCTCTTGGGAATTTAAAAATTCTAACAGGACTAGACAGGGTAAATGCAGGAAGGATGTTCCTGATGACCGGGGAGTCCAGAACCAGGGGTCCCAGTCTAAGGAAATGGGGTTAGGTCATTTAGGACCGAAATGAGGAGAAATGTCTTCACCCAGAGAGTGGTGAGGTTGTAGAATTCTCTGCCACAAACAACAGTTGAGGCCAAAATATTGAATGTTTTCAAGAAGGAGGTAGATATAGCTCTTGGGGAGAGTTGCTCTTGGGTAGATATAGCTCTTGGCTATGGGGAGAAAGTAGGAACAGGGTACTAAGTTGAATGATCAGCTATGATCATATTGAATGGTGGATCACCCTTGAAGGGCTGAATGGCCAACTCCTTTTCCTATTTTTCTATATTTCTATGAGGGTTATGTGAGACAAACAGGAAAGTGCCAGTGATCAGGCATGATAATATTGACTGGCAGAGCAGACCCAAGGGGCCAAATGGCCTACTCCTACTCCTATTTTCATGAGGTCTAGGTCAGCTAAGTCATGGGTGCAATTGACGCCGATCACCACACATATGTACGCCATAGGTCAGTGTGCAGGAGAGGCAGCATTAGAAGTTCCTTTTTGTAGCTGAGGGTGCAAAAATCAATCGCAATGACCTTCTAACTGAAGTGGCAGAGATCAGTTAACACAGCTGAAAAAACTCTGCTGATATTCAAAAAGCAGTTTACCGACATCTCAGCTGATAAACATAGCAATTTGCAGAAATGTACAGACTGGGAAGGTTCCAAATTCAGTCTTGTACTAAGTGAACTATTTTGAGGCAGGGGAGGGATTGGGATGTTCCAATTGAAGTTGGCAATGGAAAATCAGAGTTTCACACTAGATGTGGGAAACAAGGACTAAATTTGTTTTGTGTCACAAACATTTCTCCAGGGGACGGTGGTGGGGTGTAATATAGTGTTAGGGTTGAGGGAGGGAACTAATTAAAGTTAGGTGTTTCAAGTGGGTGAGCTCTTAATTGGTGAGGAAACAGGTTCTTTGATCGACCAACAGAGGCTGGACAGACTGTTGAAGCTGGATGACCAATCAAAGGCCTTCTAGTTTCAGAAAATTTTGGCCTCACAGGGAATTGGGGAACTGGAGAGCAAATGGGAGGGTGCAGCTGAAGCCCAAGATGAGACGAGCATTTTGCATGGCACAGCAGGCATGATGGGCTGAATGGTCTTTTCCTGTACCTTTTACTTAGGTTTTCTTGCAGGAGTATCAAGCTGCAGTAAAAGGTTAGTACCTGAGAGAGAGCGTTAAAAAGAAGGTACCTCTTCAGCAACACATTTTAAAATGAAAATTATTAAAAAACCAGCCAGGTGACATGTCCATCCTGGGCCTCCTGCAATGCCACAATGATGCCACCCAAAGGCTGCAGGAACAGCAACTCATATTCAGCCTGGGAACCCTGCAGCCCAATGGTATCAATGTGGATTTCACAAGTTTCAAAATCTCCCCTCCCTCAACCGCATCCCAAAACCAGCCCAGCTCATCCCCGCCTCCCTAACCTGTTCTTCCTCTCACGTATCCCCTCCTCCCACCTCAAGTCGCACCCCCAACTCCTATCTACTAACCTCATCCCGCCCCCTTGACCTGTCCGTCCTCCCTGGACTGACCTATCTCCTCCCTACCCCCCCACCTACACTCACCTTTACTGGCTCCATCCCCGCCTCTTTGACTTGTCTGCCTCCTCTCCACCTATCCTCTCCTCTATCCATCTTCTATCCGCCTCCCCCTCTCTCCCCATTTATTTCAGAATCCTCTTCCCCTCCCCCTTTTCTGATGAAGGGTCTAGGCCTGAAACGTCAAGCTTTCCTGGTCCTGCGATGCTGCTTGGCCTGCTGTGTTCATCCAGCTCTACACCTTGTTATCCCAGGTCACCTGTCTGCAGGGAGGAGCCGCAATTTGCCTACAATGGATACACTGCCCAATGCCAGTATATTTGTGGCCTCCATTCCAATGTGTGGAGGGAGTTGAGTGAGGGACTGCAAACATTCCTTCATCTGTTTCATAGAATCCCTACAGTGTGGAAACAGGCCATTCGGCCCGACAAGTCCACACCGTCCCTCCAAAGAGCATCCTACCCAGACCCATTCCCCTAACCCCGGCATTTCCCATATCTAACCCACCTTTGTCCATCCCTGGACATTATGGGCAATTTAGCATAGCTAATCCACCTAGCCTGCACATCTTTGGACTGTGGAAGGAAACCGGAGCACCCAGAAGTAACCTACACAGGCACAGGGAGAAAGCGTAAACTCTACACAGACGGTCGCCCAAGGGTGGAACTGAACCCAGGTCTCTGGCACAGTAAGGGAGCAGTGCTAACCACTAAGCCACCATGTCGCCCCAATTTTTGATCCCTATCCAGTGAATGTGAGCAATGAGTGATCACAGAGCTGGGCTGTGATCTATCTCCTGACCATCTGTCTCCATCCACCCCAGTCACCTACAAGCACATATACGCACGCACGCACACGCACGCGCACACACACACACACACACACACACACACACACACACACACACACACAGTCTATTGACATTCAAGAGGCATGAAACATAGAACAATATGAACCATTCAGGCCCCTTCAGCCAATTCCGTCACTATTCAATTAGGTCATGGCAGGCCTGAATCTTAACTGCATCTATGTACCTTGGCCCCCTGCTCAACAGAAATCCATCAATATCAGCTCCGAAATTTTCCAGTGACAATTCCCCACCCCACCTCGCCCCACCCCAACCCCAGTCCCAACTGATTTGTGGAGGAGGGAAGTTGGGGGAGTTGGCAGAAGCCACTGAACAGTGAGGAGTTAAAGTCTGCAGGACCAATTTTTTTATTGTCTCATGGATGAGTGTCACTGGTTAGCCAGCAATATACTGCCTGTCCCGAGTTGCCCTTGAGAAGGTGGTATTAAGCTGTCTTCTTGAACCACTGCAGTCCATGTGCTGAATGCAGACACACAATGCTGTTAGGGAAGGAATTCCAGGAATTTGACACAGCACCACTGAAAGGATGGTGATATATTTCCAAGTCAGGATGGTGAGTGGCTGCAGTTCCCATGTATCTGCTGCCCTTGTCCTTTTAGATGGAAGTAGTCACGGGTTTGGAAGGTGCTGTCTCAGATCTTGGGTGAATTTCTGCAGTGTATCTCATAGATAGTACACACTGCTGCTACTGAGCATTGGTGATGGAAGGAATGAATCTTTGTGGGTGTGGTGCCAATCAAGCTTGCCATGGTGGGGTGGGGAGAGAAGGGCACAAACTGCCTGAGAAAATAGTGAGAATAAAAGCAAGGCAGTGCAATGAGAGCAGGTAGCTCATGGCCTACTCATGTATATTCATTGTTATAGAGTAAGCCTTTTTAGAAGAAGGCATTTTGGAGAAGTTGAGTTACACAGTTTCCCTCAGCTAAACTGAAACTGCTGATGATATGGAATCCTTTGTATTTAAAAAAAAAGTTTGCCAAAATCTCTTTGGAATGTCTTCTTTGTGGTTAATTGTGTGCTTTCAGGCTGGGGAGGAATGCCAATCTGCTTAAAACTCACCAATGTGCTTACTGTGCCTTGTGTTGAACACCTTAATCCAACAGTTGCATGAAAAGAAGAAGAACTCAGTGCAATATCAAAACTACTTAAATTAGACAAAGTACAGAAAAAAAGATGTGAATGCTTCAAGAGACTTGAGCAGCTGGGGTTATGTTTCTGGGAGAAGACAGAGTTGAGAGCAAGTTTGATGGAAGTTTTCAAAATCATGAGGGGTCTGGACAAAGTGGATGGGGAGAAATTGCCCCATTGGTGAAAACATTGAAAATGCAAGATTCTTTGGGGACACGACAGTATTTCACAGGCTGAGAGGTTGTTTGTCCTGTGGCAGAATCTAGGACGAGAAGGGATAATCATAACGGGTCACCATTTAAGACGGAGATGAGGAGGAATTTCTTCCTTCAGAGTCTGTGGATTCTTTACCACAGAGGGC
This sequence comes from Ginglymostoma cirratum, assembly GCA_024137785.1. Lineage (NCBI taxonomy): Eukaryota > Metazoa > Chordata > Chondrichthyes > Orectolobiformes > Ginglymostomatidae > Ginglymostoma > Ginglymostoma cirratum. Next base: position 30,216,047 of record JAHRHZ010000035.1, read on the forward strand.
TCTAGAGGCTGGGTCATTAAGTGTATTCTATGCTGAGATGGACAGATTTTTAATCAGAAAGTGCATCAAGGATAATGGGGAAAAGGCAGGAAAGTAGAGTTGAGGATTATCACATCAGCCATGGTCTAACTGATTGGCGGAGCAGACTCAAGGGCTTAATGACCTACTCCCACTCTTACGCCTTATGGTGTTATGGTCAGAAGATCCTCATTTAAGGAAAAAAGAAAAGGTGACAGGAGGGAAAGCTTGCATTGAGAGTTTAGGAGCTGGAATGTGCTGCCTTATAGAGTGTAGCGCAGGCTGATTTTATCATAGCTTTCAAAAGTGAGTTGGATCATTATTTGAAGATGAAAGATTTTTAGGCCTGGAGAAGTGGAAGAGCAGCAAAATGGGATTGGCTGAGATGCTCATGCAGAGAATATAACCATTCTATGATTCAAAGATCTAGACAAACTCAGTTCTGACCAGATCTACCTAAAATTACTTGGTGCAGTTTAAAATTAACCTTGATTGCTGGTTTTCCAAGATCTACCCAGGATTGTGTACATCAACTCAGGACTTGTCAGATTGATGTAAGTATACCCAGATTAGTCTGAGTCTGTATACAACTACCAACAGCGGTCCTAAGCAACCTGGAATTGTCCAAACTAAATCTACCCAACTTTATTCACAAATTGGATTTTCTCCAGTTCTATCCAGCTCTAAGGGCTGGAATCTAAATCTGTAAGGGCTGGGATCTCCAAATCTGTAAGAACTGGGATCTGTGATTCTATTAGAACTGGGATCTGTGATTTTATAAAAGCCAGGATCCATGATTCTATAAGAGCATATAAGACTATTTCATAAAGGAAAATAAAACACAACCGAAATCACATCATACAAGAATTATCCAAACAATCTCATTCCAAATATCAGAAAGGCTCATCTTTTGACCTGTGCAATAACATTTATACGCTCTCAGACTTCAGTGAAGAGTCAGTACTGTCCATCTTCTTGGTCAGCTGGCACAGCAGTAATCAGCTTCCTTTTTGTTGTACATTCACTTTTTGCTATTATCTTTAATTACTGTATCTTTCCAAAAGCCTTGAAACAAACTGCTAACTCAGTTCACTTATTACTTAACATAGAATCTCCAAAACTCAAGACTTCAATAAGGATATCTCCCACTCTGTCACCTCCACAGCCTTCTGCATCTGGTCCTTTCTTCCAACTTATTTCTTCACTTCTCGGGACTCCTTCTCAGCATTGATTGCTTCAGAGACTGCTAACAACAGCACCTCTGCTGATATGGACTTCCTCTTTCAGCAAGGACAGGATGAATCTTACTCCAGGTTTCCTTCTCATCACCTCAAAAACTAACAACAGTGATGAAACAAATCAGAGAAACATCCATTTACTGAGACCCCAAAGATTCTATAAATTTTGCAATGGTTATAGGCCATCAACAAAATAGACATGGACTCAGGTTCAACTTTGAATTCCTAAGCACTTTTAAAATGCATATTCTTTATTTTCCTATTTTACTAAACTCTTCTAAAAACTTTATATCCAGGTTTCTGTGTGTGTTTGCTTCATTATTTTTTCAGTGGTAATAAGTAATAAAATTCCTTTCTTTCACTCAAGGAAATTTTGCAATTAGATCCTTAATTCTGATCTAGTGTCTATGTTTTAAATGAAGTGTGATATCCTGCATGCTGGAAGGAATTAAACATCTTTATTGTGGCCAACCAAAAGGTTTAAGAGAATGGAGCCAATTCAGCCATGCTTACCTGTTTGTAACATTTTAAAGTACCTTCCTGCCTCTTTTGAAGATTCTGTCTACTTACTAGAAATGCTTCATAGAATAGATAAATAAATTGGATAGACTAGGCCTATATTCCGTAGAGTGAGAGATCACTTTACTGAATCATAATTTGCAAGGCATTTTATAGACTAGATGGTGAGAAAAAGAAGTCTAGAAATAAGGATGGCAATCTCAGAATTGAGGGCAATTATTTTGGGACTGAGATGAGAAATTTCTTCACTGAAAGAATTATGTATCTTTGGAATTCTCTATTCCAGTGAGCAATGGATGCTCAGTCACTGAGTATTTTGAGGACAGAGATCAACAGACTTTTAAACACTAAGTCAAGAAGTACAGGAATAGTGCAGGAATGCAGATTTAAGGTAGACAATCAGCCAGGATCTTATTGGAACAGCAGAGCCAGTTTGAGGGGCTGAATGATCTACTCCTGCTCCTAGGTCATGTTCTTACAATTCAAATAGGCAATGGCAGGCTGGCTGTATTTCCCTCCATGCATAGTTTCCATGTGTGTGTCACCAGCCTATTTGACTGTGGAGGGCTTCACAGTCAAGTCCTCCCCTGAAAACTGCCTGTGTGTAACTTTCAGGAATCAAGTTAGAAATACACCATTGAAGAGCGACCATTGAAGATTATATTTAATCAAACTGGGGAAGTATGTTCTAGACATAGAGACTAGGCAAACAAACATTCTACTAATTGACATTAATCGTATTTAAAAAAAGCGTTCATTATGAGTTCAGAAAAGGGGAATGTTGTGTCCCACAGACATACAGGCAAAAAAAAACAACTAGCTTTAATGCAGAATCTTAGTTTACAGCATATTTCTCCAGCACCAATCCAACAAACAGAAAAGAATCGATGATGTGTGAGAAAGTGACTGGAGAAAAGAGATTTCTGGGCAACCAAACAGAGCGTTCATTCACTGTGTGGAAGAGCCTTGAGGTTTTAGTACAATCCTGTAATCCCATTCACAAGTTCAAACTCACGAACACTATGCGTCTTTTAGTAATCTTACAAAATCCACTCAAGAAAGCGTTCACTACCCAGGCAAAATGGAATTAAGTGCCTGCCCTCTAGTTGGCTGGGATTGGTACATTCCATAAGTAGTTCTTTCCTCTCTCTCTGTCTTTTTCAACTATTCCCCCTCCCCAACCCGAGAGGTTTGTTCAGATTGGATCAGTCTCCGTGTGTGAGACTGTCAGTCGGTCTCTTGCTGTTTTAAGAGTTGGACGCCTTAATAGTTGTTGTGTAAAGCGCAAGACAAGAGTTCACCATCTCCTGTCCGTGAAATCGTGGGGGTGCGAGTGAGGCCAAATGACCGAACTAGACAGTGGGGTCTGCACCATGGGTCTGAGGTATGTCTGATGGGCTTTCGTTTCTAGCCCCCTCTCTGCCGTTCTTCTTAGTTCAGTGAGGTTAACCTAATCCAGCTGTTGACTTGAAGGAATTCGGTTGTTCAGACTGTAGTACACTATGAAAGTCCGCGGCGCTCTCTCTCTCTCTCCGTGTTTTGCTTCCGAAACAACTTTCTTCATCTGAAAGGCTGCTGCAAGTTTAAGCTGTTCCATCGCCGATGCAGAAGCACCGCTGCTGTCCACATCTGCCTGACCTGCTCAGGGTTTCAGAGCGCTTTGTGTGCGGATACGTAAAAGCGGGTCCCGCTGTGACCAAACTCTGAGGACGCCCAGAAGAGGGAAAGTCAGGAACAGACTGTCAAAAAGCCAGAGAGGTTGTCAAAGAGACGGCGAGAAAGTCAAAGGCTGTGAAACAAGGGAGACGGGGCGCACAAGACTGTTAGCAGGTACTGGAGAGATAGGCGGTCGGTCATGAGGATGGAGATTAATAGACAATGAGAAATGTCAGAGAGTGAATCATAGAAAACAGACAGGAAGCCAGAAAGGACAATGGAAGAAAAAAATACATCCAAAGTACAAAAAGTAGTTGAAGAGAAAGAGCATTCTCTCCTTTCAGTGTACTATTTAGATCCAGTTATTTAGCAGCTTCTAGATTTAGTTGTTTAATAATAAACTTTTTCTAGGTGTTTCCTTCTTTCTCCCACCATTGACGGGTTAGCGGACAGTTGCCATTATGAGGACACCTATTAGCCCCATTAACAGGCTACAGGGCAATTTCCTCTTGTTTGCTCACTCTGAGGCTCAGCAGTAGAATGGATCGAGAGGCACTGAGCCTCTCCCGGTGTGATCCCAGTCTCTTGTTCTGTTGCCTGGTTGTAGTTGGGGCACCACAGTTGGCCTTAGTGCCCAGGGTGGCAAGATGCAGAAGGAACAAACCAACTAAGGTTCCTGTTCCTGAAAAATGAACTGTGATTTCTGCTGAACATCTAATGTGGATGAGAGGGTTGCAGGTGAGATGACCATGCACTGTGCCATTATCGAAGAGTTTTGCACTCTGACTGGCTTGGGTCGCCTAAATAAGGTTCCTAAGGGTGTCAGGTACCTGTCCAGCTGTCTCGCCACCAAATAGCCAATGCTTTAAGATAGTGTGAGGTTTGGGTTGGGGGTAATATTCCTTCATGAATAGGATTTGGGAAATTTAATTTTTAAAAATGTCAATTGGAAGATGATTCTGCAAGAGTTCTCATTTGTGACAGGAAACACATCTATAACAACAACTTAAATTTATACAGCATCTTTAATGTAATACAAATGTGCCAAGGATCTTCACTGGAGTAGTATCAAGGAAGTTTTAATTCTAGCTCTCATAAGACAATATTAGGACAGGTAACCAAAAACTCATCACAGAGGTAGATTTTAGAAAGCCAGTTAAAACAGGAGAGAGCAGATTAGGGAGAGAATTTCACCCAGGCAAGCTGAAGTCCCAGACTACTGCTGGTGTAGCATTTTGGATCCAAAATGGTCAGGAGGGTAGCATTAGAGAAGCACAGACACCTTAGGATGGAATGTGGATATTGTAAAGTTAGAGGAGATTGGTAGGGGGGAACAAAAGCATCGAGAGATCCGAGCACTAGAAGGTTTTAGAGCCAAGGCATTGCCAGTTTATTGTAGCACCAGTGTTGCCCAGTGTTAGAATGGAAGCTTCGGAGACTGCAGCTCCCAGTTCTGGGCGAAACCTTAAAATTGCTTCAAATGGTAGATAAGCCTCACATGGCCTCAGTACAAAGGATATGATAAATTGTTGACTTGTATAGCATAAAGGAAGTCAGTCAGATTCTTGGAGCTTGTCACAAGAGGATTTCCCCTTTACCGCTTGACTTCAGAATTGTTTGAGTACTGTCTTCCTTAAGCACTCATCTTCCTTCATCATTCTTAGAATTGGTTTTTTTTATTCACTTGTGGAACATGGGTGTTGCTGGATGGCCAGCATTTATTGTCTGTCTCTATTGCCTTTGAACTGAAGGGTTTGTTAGGCCATTTCAGAGGGCACATTGCTGTGGATCTGGAGTTACAACTTTCACGGTCATCAATAGATTCTCATTTCTAGATTATTATTGAATTTAAATTCCACAATCTACCCACAGTGGTATTCAAATCCAGGGTCCCAGAACATTAGCTGAGTTTCTGGATTAATGGTCTAGTGATAATACCACTAGGCCATTCCTCTTCAAAGATTAGTATTGTAGATTTTAATGTAAAAGTTGCATTTCTGAAATGAAATGGTCGGTCCAGATCTCTCTACGGGAGGTGAATGGGAACCGAGTTGAGACATCGAGTCAGTGTGACAAATGAAGTTGGGCAAAGAAGACAAGTAAAAATCAGACAGATTAAGCTAATGGATATTCTTCCTCTTTTGATCTCAAGAGCAGTAGTTTAAGATAATTATAGGACCCTGTGTTGCAGAGAGACCGTAAAGAACAGGAAGAAATGCAACATAAAATGCTGGAAATCCCCAGTAGATCAGGCAGCATCTATCAGAGAAAGAATGTAAGTATGTAGGTGAAGAAACACTGAGCTTCCCTGATTCCTCAGTTTTCATCATTACTAGCCAAAGTTGAACGATGTACACAGCAAGGGAGTCCTGGATTCCATTTCAGCAGTGAGGTCGCTAACGTCAGGTACTGTGTAAGGGTGACACACTTGGCCACACATCTCTGAGCCCTTACCTACCTTGTGTATCAGGAATTTATCTGCTGGAAGGCTATCACAATTAAGTTTATCCCATGCACAAAGTGCCGGGGATTTGGGACAGAAGCTCACCCAGACTTTCTGGTCAAGGGATCGATCTTCCTAGACATGGGTAGCCAGCCTGTACCATTTAAACTATCTGTTTGTGGGCTTGTTGGTGATGCTGCCATATTATTCCTGGGATTGGCTGAGACCTCTATTGAGGCAAAGACCCCTGGCAGGCAGTGGTGGCAGCCAACTGGAGGCTTGTCTGGGAGACTCACAAGGGTTCCTATTGTCACCACCCTTCCCACCACAGCCACCGCCATCGGTGGGGCACAGTTGAAATCATCGGCTATCAGAGGAAGGAATTTCCCCTTTCAGTTCAAACAGGTCATTCCTGAGTTGATGTAGAGCAGATGTATTCATTGGACTATGTATACAAGAGCTGGGTTCACCTGAGAGTCTTGTGGTTCAGCTGTAGTGTCCGTGCCTCTGAGCCAGAATGCCTAGATTCAAGTCCCAATTGCTTCAGCAGTTGGTCATAAAATGTCTGAAAGCTCAGATTTTGGGGGACTCATGAGCTGTTATGGCCACAAAGCCCAAGTTTAAATCCCACTTAGGAGAAGAAAAAGAGCTGAGCTCCTGGGAAAGTGAAGGAGTAGTGGTAATGTCACTGACTCGGTAATACAGAGGCCCATGTGATGATTTAGGGTAATGGGTTAAATCCCCACTATAGCAAATGGTGAAATATGAATTCAATAACCACATGAAAGAGATGAGTTCTTGGTCCTTCCCTTATTTCTCCACCTTTTTGTTTTCTTGTTGTTATTGTGACACTGTCCCTCGTGGGTTGTTTATCTATTTAGTTCATTTGTCTTTCGGGAGGGAGCATGTGGTATCCCCCAGTATTCACAAATTTTTTGGAGATAGTTGGACACGGCAGGGACTATGGTGCATTATTTCCCCCAGTAACACTATTTTGATTAAAACCTTGTATTCTCCCCTTTTTGATCATTTTCCCCCACCAGGAACAGTGTTTCTAATTTATTAGTTGGGTATTTTGTTAATTTGGTGGTTTGTCTATTTTACAAAAGATACTGGGGTTCTCTCCCATTGGGGAGTTGAATTCTGTTCGGGGATAGGATCAGAAGTAAAGAATGAAGGGTCTAGGCCCGAAACGTCAAGCTTTCCTGCTCCTATGATGCTGCTTGGCCTGCTGTGTTCATCCAGCCCCACACCTTGTTATCTCGGATTCTCCACCATCTGCAGTTCCTATTATCTCTGATGGAAACTGGTATCTGTGCTAACCTATGAATAACAATGAAACCTTTGTAAATCTCTAAGAGCCTTTTGCTGTCTATTTCAACATATGGATAGTGGTGTGTGCAACGTATCTAACCTCTTCAGAGGGGCACTATCAGTTGGTGACGTCCTCACATTCCCCTGTTCATTAGCTGCAATGCCAAGGCTCCAGGCCCTGTGATTGGCTCTGCCACCACAAGGGCTGGACAGCAAATCTGGGAACTTCCTCTTAATGGACCAACTCTAGGAAGATTTCTGACAAGCGGAGTATGGTCAGAAACCCGGAAATAGTTTCACTTACAACAAAAGGTGGAGGATTCAGCAGTTTATAACAACTTAAGGAGACTATTCAGCTACAAAAGTCTTCACAGTAAAGATCAATTATTCATTCTCAGAACGCAGACATCACAGACAAAGTTGGTATTTGTTGCCTATTCCTAATATCCAGTAACTTCCTGGACCATATTGGAAAGCAGTTAGGGGTAAAACCACCATAGTGTGGAACTGGAGTCATGTAGAGGCTGAATCAGGTAACAGTTGCAAATTTTCCTCCCAAAAGGACATGAGAGAACCTGTTGGGTTTTGTACAACAGTGTAATAGCTTCATGGCCACTTTTGCTGATAACTAACATGACTAATGCCCATAAACATGTGTTTTACGTTGGGAGTCACTGAATAATAATCATACCCAAGATCCCTTAGCTGGCCCCTTTCCTCTTTAAATGAGTGAAAGTTAACTTATATCCTATAAGCAACACCCTGACAGAGATCATTTGTCAACCTAAAACCCGGTATTGAACCTGATGCAGTATGAGAAATTTCCTATATGAGGAGAGATTGAAGAAGTTGGGATTGCTCTCTTTGGAGAGAAGGCTAGGAGGAGATCTGATAGAGGTTTTCAAAATCATGAGTGGGCTTGATAGAGTAGTTAATGAAAAACTGCTCCCGCTCATTAAAAGGATCAAAACTAGAAGACACAGGTTTAAAGTGATTTAAGACCATAGGAGCAGAAATAAACCAAAATTTTCAAAAAGGAGCAAATGTGGTACAGAGAGACCAGTGAGTAGTTAGGGTCTGGAATGGGCTGCCTGTAAGCTTGGTGAAGGTAGGTTCAATTTGATGCATTCAAAAGGGTATTGGATGATTAGTTGGGTAGGAATAATGTGCAAGGACGTGGGGAGTTGGCAGGAAGTAATAATGCTCCTTTGAAGAGCTGGTGCAGAATGATGGGCTGAATGGACTCCTACTGCACTGAGAAGTTTCTGTGATCTTGTGGGACTGCTCAATGAGTATCACTGAACCTGCAGACATCATTAAGCACCATTTATTTTCAGTGCTGTGATAACAATTAGTGATTTTAATAATATCACATGGCATGCTGACCTCATCACAAACATCTTTATTCCTAAACCTGGTGAAACAAATTAAATCCCATTCGGCAGTCCTTAAACTGATCTCCCAGCCCTGTAGTGGCCCTACCAAAAATCAGATGTTCCAAACAATACCAAAGGGGTTTATGGTTTCTGGAGAGTGGACTGAGTAACTGTGCCTCCCGGGTTGTCTCTATAACATTGGGGAAGTTCACCTTGTGATGTTTCAAGAGAAGCCACAGGAATTGAGGAAGGAAAATATGCTCATCCTCCTAAGTCTGTCTCTGCGTGGAATGAAGTTTCATTCTTAGTGAAGGAGGTCAATTTTAAACTAGACCTCAATCCTAGTTATTTAACTATCCCAGGATTAGAACAGCAGTCAACACAGTTGCTCACAATGGGAGTAATATGCAATATCAGAATGAGTCATTGTTTAACTGTGTGAATTCAAGCTGATTTTTATCCCCACCCCATAGTTAGCAATCCTACCCCAATCTGACAACCATCAGTTAACACAGAACAAGAACTGAACTACAGCAGTTCAAGAGGGCTGCTCACTACCACCTTCTCAAGGGCACCTAGGGACAGGCAAATAAATGCTGGTCCAGCCAGCGATGCCCACGTCCCGTGAGTGAATTTAAAAAAACCTTTCCCCCAGTGTTAACAAGGGACATTCCCTTTATGGTACCTGGGTCACTCTTTAATCACCTCCACACCCTAACCCCTTTCTGTGGCACCTTTCCATACTAACATAGGAGATACAAACAAGGAACAAGAGTAGGCCACTTGGCCCTTTGAGCCTGCGCCACCATTCATTAAGATCATGGTTGATCTAATTTTAACCTCAACTCCTCATTCTTGAATATCTCTGATGTTCTTTCATCCCCAGGGTAGTCAAAAATCTATCTTCTCTACCCACTAAACATTATTTGGGTGTGAACTTGGCAGAGAACCTCCATTTAGTCCACAAACATGACCTTGAGCTTCTATTGATCTGTCATTTTAGTTCTCCAACTTTCTCTCACACTGACATGTCTGTCCTTGGTCTGCTGTGCTGTTCCAGCGAAACTTTAAGTTTAAGGAACAGCATCATATCTTTTGATTGGCAGTTTACAGCCTTCTGAACTCAACACTGAGTTCAGCAATTTCAGACTGCACACCCTGTCTTCCTATTTTGTTTCCTTCTTTTTTTTGGTTTTTCCTCTTGGTTTCACTTTCTGAAAGCAGTACCTGCTCTTTGTCTTTGTTTCTTTCATTGCCTTAACACCATTCCCTGTGGTCTTGTAAGATCAATTCTTCTGTCAATCAAACTGTCTGTCTTCCATCTTATTACCAAACCACGTCCCACCCATCCCTTGTTAAAATCCTATCACACTTCTTACATTTCTCAGTTTTCATGAAAAGTCCTTGGCCTGAAATGTTAACTCTGTTTCTCTCTTTACAGACATTGCCTGACCTGGTAAGTGTTTCTAGTATTTGCAGTTCTATGAGTGAAATTGATCTCATTCCCATGTATGGTTGCTTTAATGTTTTATGCCCTTTGGACTAGGTGCTCTCTCTCAGGAGTCAGGAATCTGACAATGAAACCATTTCCAGACCCAGCCCTGCTGGTATCTGAGGTCTATCCTGCCCCGTCCTATTCCACACACACACAAGCCCCATATACACACACACACAATGATGACTTTATGGGACATGTCCAAATAGACCAATTCCACATTCACCGTTCATTTAAGAAGACCAGTTGGTTCTGGCAGCAGGATGCAGGACAGTGCTGGACTGTAGTGTCAGCCTAGGTTATGGGTTTTAGTCCTTGGGAGCAGTGCATGAACCGACGTCCTTCCATCCCTGTACTACCTACTGAGCCCCTTTAGTTTTAAAGTACAGTGCAATAGGCATAAGGCAACACTGTCTGTGAGCCCTGCAGAAGTGCTGCGGGGGGCTAGATCAAGAACCTCCCCTCAGGGGTGGCACCAGCATCAGGGACCTGGGGTCGATTCCACCCTCAAGCAACTGTCTGTGTGGAGTTTGCACATTCTCCCTGTGTCTGCATGGGTTTCAGCCCGGTGCTCCAGTTTCCTCCCACAGTCCAGAGATGTGCAAGTCAGGTGGATTGGCCATGCTAAATCACCCATAGTGTCCAGGGATGTGTAGGTTAGTTGGATTAGTCATGGGAAATGGAGGGTTGCAGGGATAAGGTAAGGGGATGGGTCTAAGTGCGATGCTCTTCAGAGAGTTGTTGTGAACTTGTTGTCCGAATGGCCTGTATCCCCACTGTAGGGATTCTAAGATTCACTGCTGGAGAGCAGACATGTTGACAAAACTTCAAGTGTGCCTGCAGATAGGGAGCTAATTTCCCTTCTAAAGTTCCTTAATCTGTTACCCACCGCTGCTTAATCAGTGACTCCTGCCACTGAGAGCCTGGATCTGGGAAACTTATCATTCCCTTGCCCCCAGCACCTCCAAAACAGTCTCCAGATGGCTGAAAAAATTCTGCCTTTCACACTGAGGGGCATGATTGCTGGAAAATAGAACACATTGCATTTCATGTATCAGTAATAATCTTTTGCCATTAAATCCAATCTTGAACTCCTTCTACTCAGAGCACATTTTAGAAAGGCAGCTGATGTGACATTTTCCATTTCTCACATCCTGTCTGACTGTAAACGGGTACTTTCATCAATCAGACTAGCTTTACGCTGTGGTCTTTACAGGGTGGCATAGAGAATTACAATTAGATTTTTTATATATTCTCTTGTGGGATGTGGGTGTTGCTGGCTGGCCAGCATTTATTGCCTGTCCCTAGATGCCTTTGAGAAGGTGGTGCTAAGCTACCTCTTGAACTGCTGTGGTCCACATGCTGTAGGTTGATCCACAATACCATAAGGGAGGAAATTCCAGGATTTCAACCCAGCAACAGAGAAGGAACAGCAATATAATTCCAAGTTGGGATGGTGAGTGGCTTGGAGGAGAACTTGCAGATGCTGCTGTTCCTTTGTATCTGCTGCTCTTGTCTTTCTAAATGGAAGTGGTTGTGGGTTTGGAAGGTGCAGTCTAAGCATCTTGGGCAAATTTCTGTGGTGCATCTTGTAGATAGTACACACTGCTGCCACTGACCATCAGCGGTCGAGCGAATAGACGTTTATGGACACAGTGCCAATCTCAAAATTACCAAACTCAATCTGGTGATATATTTTTGAAGTGTTGTGTTCTGATGTTGGAAATGCAACAGCCAATTAGTGCACATCAAGGTTTCATAAAAAGTGATATGATAATCGTCATATCATAATCTGTGAGAAATGAAGGTTGAAGGATAGACATAGATAGCAACAGGACATTGCTTGTTTTTTGAATAGTGTCTTGAGAAGGTTTTACGTCCAGCTGAAAGGGCAGACAGTATCTTGGTTCAATGTCTTCAGAGAAAGACAGTATTCTGCAGCAGTCCCTCAGTGCTGGACTGTAGTGTCAACCTGAGTTAAATGTTTGAGTCCCTATACAGCAGTGCATGAAATAACAGCCTTCTAGCTTTGCACTAGCCATTGGGCCACCTTCGTTTTAAAGTACAGTTAGTTGCTGCATTGAGAATTGGACGATGGGCTAAGATAACTTAAATGCTCATCTTCTTTTCTGCAAGATTGTTCACCACTTTATGAAGAAACGTGCCCGCTGTGTTTCTACTTTTTACGCATTTGAGAATCACGTGCTTTAAGAGAAATCCTGAGGTGCAGTTATATCCCAGGCACCATGCAGTGGTACAGGACAGTGGGTTGCAGTTTAACCAGTTGGGTGAACTTAGAATTGAACGCCCCTAAGAATATGCAAAGCAAAGACAGCGCATCTCGTCACCCCCGTCAGCTACCCGCCTTCCCTCCCCCACCATACCTGCCCATAGCCCCTCAACACCAGGACAGAGGAAACCTTCGACCGTGGTGACTCCCGTTCATGAGAGACTGTCACACAGCAATGCTCTAGGGTCTGATTTAAGACTTCAATGCAGGAACTGTCTCCCTCCTGCCTAGAAAAAGGGAGGAGTGTTGGGGGAAAAAACAACAAAGGAGTGAACCAAATAAGTAAATGGGAGGTTATTTAGGTTTGATTGTAGTAATCTGTTGTCATGGAGACTGGTGCAGAGGAAACACATATCACTGGGTGATTGATGGTGGAACTAATCCAGTGTCAACAAGGGGAGAGGGAGTGAGCACTACATCAGCTCCAGGCAGACTGGCTTGCACATATGATAACCTCCTGTGAAGAAATATTTCAAATGATCAGCAAGGGATTCTGCGCTGTAGGTTTTCACATTTAATCTGCACTAATTTGCACTATGGTTGTGCTGTTTAATGCACTCACCCATTGTGTGTAGTTTGCAGCGCAGAAGGGCCTCAGCATTCTGTACCCCTTCTGGGCTGAGTTGGCTGCTCTGAGCCACCTCAGCAGCTGGAGGAAAACGCCCCGGGTTACTTAGGAAACGAACCAAACAGGATTCCTGCTTTGGATGCAGCTGCAATTATGTGTTTGTGTGTTTCAATGAGAAAAAGGATGAACCTGATGGTTATCCCCTACATTGCCAACTGATACAAATTGTATGAACTATTGCATGGCTTCCTCTGAACCATGGCCCCTCTCCAGCACCCTCAGTGCATGAGGGGAAAATATCTGCAATAAGGGAATAGTGGCTCTGTCATGTAATCTCTCCCGAGATTGTGTTTTAATTCCCAAACTAGTGCATGGTTTTTAGCAGCTGATGTGTTATTCTCCATACTGCTTTCAGCCGTGGCTCAGCTGGTAATGCACTCACCTCTGAGTCTAAATATTAAGGTTCAAATTCAACACCAGAGACTTTAAACATGAATTCTAGGCTAACATTCCAATACAGTACTGAGGGAGCTTTTCACTGCACTGTTAGAAAACATATCTTTTGAAAGTGAAACTGAAGTCCTGTTTTCCTTCTTAGTTATACACAAAAGGACCCCAGCACTATTCCTTAACTGTTGTTGAGTCAGAATCATGAAATTTCCTTCCTAATAGTATTGTAGGTCTACCTAGAACTTGTGGATTATAGCGGTTCAAAAAGGCAGCTCACCACCATCTAAGGAGAGGCTGAATAGGCTGTGACCTCTTTTTCCTTGGAGTGTAGAAGGTTGAGGGCTGACCTTTTATAAGTTTATAAAATCATGAGGGGCATAGATAAGGTGAATAGCAAATGTCTTTTCCCCCAGGGTAGGGGAGTTCAAAGCCAGGGAGCACCGATTTAAGGTGAGAGGGGAAAGATTTGAAAGGGATTTGAAGGGCAACTTTTTCACACAGAGTGTGGTGCATATATGGAATGAACTGCCAGTGGAAGTGGTAGGTGCAGGTGCAGTTCCAACACTTTAAAGACATTTGGATAGGTACTTGACTAGAAAAGGCTTAGAGGGATATGGGCTAAATGTAGACAAATGGGACTAGTTTTGTTTAGGAAACCTGGTCGGCATGGATGAATTAATCTGAAGGGTCTACTTCTGAGCTGTATGACTCTATGATTCAATAACTAGGGACAGGGGATAAATGCCCACATCCCACGAATGAATAAAAAAACTATCCTTAAGGAGAGTACAGGAGGTTGCCCTGTTCTGGCCAATATTTAGCCCTCCGTCAACATTATGCTAAAATAAACTATCTGGTCACGATCATATTGTTTGTGGGAGTTTGCTGTGTTTACAATGGCTGCCGTGTCTCCTACATCACAACAGCGAGGGTTTGGTGACATCCCACGGTTGTGAAAGCTAATAGCCGCTATGTAAACATAAGCTTTTTTTAGCTGCATTCTACCTTCAAGGAGATGCTGGGTTTTAAATGGAGATTGCAGTGTGCAGTCGCACAATCTGTGTAAAATCTCAGTTCAGCTCACTTGCTTGTCAGGATGCTTCCTTGAACAGCTGCTTATGGATCTGTAACTTGAGAAGCACCTGTAGAACAACAGATATTGACACTCACTACTCCTGTACAATCAGCACTTGTCTAAATATGTTTCAACAAACTGCCATCCTTGGAGAGCTAATCACTAACTCTTCCCATTCTGGCAATCAATGGTTCCTGCCTTCAAAATCCCTTTCAAGTTCATGTGTTTAGTTTACCATTAATATTCCATTGCTTAAAATTCATTTGCTTTCCTTGTCCTATATGGGCTGTTCTAGTCTAAGTGATGATATGATAGTGATCGTTACATTCTTTACTTTATCAGTACAATAGTCCATTCTGGAGGAAAACAGTATCATAAAACTGTGGGTTGGGCTCTTCCAATAGCTTACTGAGTGATAACACCATATTGATCAGGATGGCACCAAATTCAATTCCTCTGTTTAGCTGATCCCAAACTGAGCAGTTTTGCGGGCACCATAAATAGCTTCAAAGTTCTGGGGTTAAGGAAAGGAAGAATTATCCGGTATTCTTGATCTATTATTATCTAGTGATTCCACTTCGGCACGTGGATGCATGTTCACGCCGGGAAGGAATGGCTTTGGGTTTAGCTTACACCTATGTGCGCACAATCATTGCCCACACTCACTGTCGAGGTTCACAAACAAAGACTAGCTTTGACCGTGTCTCCCGCATTTCCCGTAACTCAGCCCTCACGCCCCGTCCCTGCAATAATAACCAAAAAAGAATCCCCCTCGTCCTCACATACCACCCCACCAACCTCCGGATCCAACGCATCATCCTCCGACACTTCCGCCATCTGCAATCAGACCCCACCACCAAAGACATTTTTCCCTCCCCACCCTTATCTGCCTTCCGGAGGGACCACTCCCTCCACGACTCCCTTGTCCACTCCACACTCCCCTCCAGCTCCACCACACCCGGCACTTTTCCCTGCAACCGCAGGAAGTGCTACACCTGCCCCCACACCTCCTCCCTCACCCCAATCCCAGGCCCCAAGAAGACTTTCCACATCAGGCAGATGTTCACCTGCACATCTGCCAATGTGGTATACTGCATCCGCTGTACCCATTGTGGCTTCCTCTACATCGGGGAAACCATGCGGAGGCTTGGGGACCACTTTGCAGAACACCTGCTCTCAGTTCGCAATAAACAACTGCACCTCCCAGTCGCGAACCATTTCAACTCCCCCTCCCATTCCTCAGACGACATGTCCATCCTGGGCCTCCTGCAATGCCACCCGAAGGCTACAGGAACAGCAAATCATATTCAGCCTGGGAATCCTGCAGCCCAATGGTATCAATGTGGATTTCGCAAGCTTCAAAATCTCCCCTCCCCCAACCGCATCCCAAAACCAGCCCAGCTCATCTCCACCTCCCTAACCTGTTTTTCCTCTCACCTCAAGCCACACCCCCATCTCCTATCTACTAACATCATCCCGCCCCCTTGACCTGTCCGTCCTCCCTGGACTGACCTATCTCCTCCCTACCCCCCCACCTACACTCACCTTTACTGGCTCCATCCCCACCTCTTCGACTTGTCTGCCTCCTCTCCACCTATCCTCTCCTCTATCCATCCTCTATCCGCCTCCCCCTCTCTCCCTATTTATTTCAGAACCCTCTTCCCCTCCCCCATTTCTGATGAAGGGTTTAGGCCCGAAACATCAAGCTTTCCTGCTCCTATGATGCTGCTTGGCCTGCTGTGTTCATCCAGCCCCACAACTTGTTATCACTAGCCACATTTGGACAAGTTAGCAAACAACAGCCTTTGAAGCCATGACACAAGTTAGTGCCTTGAGGGAGATAATACTCCATGTTATGTATTAAATAAAAGATGACTGAGAGTACGATGAGCTAACCGCAGTTAATTAATAGCACCATTACAGAACCATTTATTGTTGCACCGCTACCATGTTTTATATCATGTTAATGTCTTGTTAATAGCCACTTTATCTCCTGGTAATTGCTTTTAATTGCTTCTTCATATTCCCCCCCACTTTAAATCAAAACATTACCCGTAATGGGAAAGGAAGCAGATTGTGAAACATTAACTCTTTTCTTGATACAGTTCACTGCACCAAAGCACTCACTGTTGGGAAAGGATCTTTGTGTTATTTTGTTTTTTCCCCAGACTACTCTCCTCCTGCCCTGAGAGGGCAGTATGCTGATTCGCAGACAAGCTGCCTATCCTCTTGGACTTACGATGTATCAGTTTCCAGAATGATTCTTGTCAAGCTTTTCAATTGTGAGAGATATTGCAACCAAACCTACTCTGTCTTGACTAGGCTTTAGACATGATCCTCTGGGTAATGGATTAAGAATGGGTAAACCCTGAATGATTTGTCCAGTGGCTGCAATGTACCTCGTGGATTACTTTAAAAACCTATCTGGTTCCCTGATGTCCTTTGAGGAAGGAAGTCTGTCGTCCCTAAAGCCTGCACTAATATGTAAACTCATAACTGTCCCCTGAGATGGTCTAGCATTGTCAGAGTGAGCCATTAATTTTTCCTGCTCAGTTGCTGTTGGCATTTGTGTTCAGTTGAAAACATGCTGCCTAAAGGACATTTTATAAACTGACCCCAGCAGTAAACAAGGGTTGGCTACACTGGACAGTGTCAACAAACAAAATGGTTCTTCTGAAAGCTAAATCTGACTTGTGCCAAGTGCTGAACAGGTTAATCTTGGAAGCTGTCCAGACCCGTATCCGATGTAGTCTGAAAGGATGCACATGTCCATAACACTGGTTCCTGAGTTTGAAATGCTTTGTCACTTTGAACGTAGCAGAAACAGATGTTGTTCCATAAAAATGATCTTGTACATCCCTCTTGAGAGAAACTCTTTCTGTCAGTTGAGCACTAACTGGACAATGTAGCTGAGGTATTTGGGGAGTAAATGAATAATTTAAGTTAAATGAAACCTTTGGCGTATAGCAAACATCACAGCAAATCTCACACCAGAATTTCATTAACATCATCTATCAAATTTTACCAAGTGTATTTAATAAAATCACATTCTGACTGGTGGCTTATACTGATTTTGTTCAAACATTTCCAAACAGTTTGGAAGCCAATGTCCATAAATTGACCATAAACCAGCAATATCCATAAATTGAAACAATCAAATAAATATCGAGCCTTTGCCAATTCTTCCTTTTGTCCAGCAGAAAGTAACATGTACTTAACAGCAAAACGTTAACATTGCAGCAAACAGTAAAATTACTAAAGTTTCCCATTGAATTAGGTACTAACTGTCAAAATTGCCTGCACAGAAGTTTTCCCTGCATCACAATTTAAGTCATATTGCAATCATTTGTTATTTAGAGATGGCAGCTCTGAGGAACGAATGCTATAGAAAATGTAATTCCTTGGAAATTTCAACCTGTCAGAAAACATGTTTACCACGTTTTTCAGCCAATCTGTCAGTGCCTTTAGGAATGACAAAAGAAAGTGTGTCATGAGTTTCAGTGAGTTTTGCCTGCTCTAAGTTTCTTCCATAATCAAAGTGCTCATTCTTGCTGCATTAGGTCTGCATGAGCATCATCCCCAGGTACTTCATCCTTTGGCCTTAACCCTGTGATTATATGATGACGTGCAGTTTCCAGCAGACTATGATCAGGAATATACTTCCTTACTCCTGGGATTCTGAGGGCAACTGTAGATTATGCAATTTTACAAACCAGAGTTAGCAACCTCTGCACACACCCGGGGATCAATTCTGGGAGTTTCTTTGTCTGTATAGTTAAGCTACACTGACAAGGGGAAATAGAACTGGAGTCAGAAGGAGCTTATTCTGTTTTCAGATCAGCTAAAACTGGATAATATTTGAGTGAGTTTTGACAGTGCTAGTATGACTGAAGAGACAGCCTTAAATCACACACACACATAAAACACACACTCACTCTAAACATACAAAGCACATGCACACTCGCACTCAACATTCACACAATACACACAACACATGCACACACACTGTTTCTCTCGCTCTCTCTCTCTCTGTCTCTCTCTCACACACACACACACACATGCACAAAAACTTAGTCACAAGTGAAATATTTGTTCTAACAGTGTAATACCTTTGGTATTACTGTAATGATGCACACAAAGAACCAGTTGCAAATGTTCCTTTTGATATTCATTAGTTTGGAACTGAGAGAGTCTGCAGTGTGGTTCTGTATGTTTCATGCCCCAAATTACTGGGCCAGCATTTTTATCCACATTCATCTCTCAAGCAGGTGTGATAGTGTCACTGAGCCCATCATCACACATACCTCAAGGTTTACAATGTATAGAATAACATTGAGTACACAGACCTGAACCAGGTCATTGGTTTACCTGGTCTATGCTGGTGTTATCTTTGATATGAGACTCCTTCCACACCTCATTATTTTACACTATAACACATCTTTCCATTTCTTGCTCCCTCATGTGCATTTCTGACTTTCTCATAAATGCATCAACCCTGTTCAATTCAACTACTCCTTGTGGCACCAAATCCTGTATTCAAATCAGGTAAAGTTATTTCTCCCAAGTTCCCCATCAGATTTATTACTACCTATCTTATATTTATGACCTGTGATTTTAGTTTTCCCAACAGGTAGAAATATAATTTCTATGTCCATTCTCTCAAATGCCTGCATAAATTTTGAAAGTCTCTATTAAAATATTATTAGCACTCTCTGAAATTCCCTACAAAATAGCAATTCCCCTTTAAAGGTCAGAATTCCCTTTGCTGAAAGATGAGATGACTAATCAAGCCAGGAAGCTTAGGAGGAAACAGTTCTGTCCAAATGTTAGACCCAGATTCCGTTCCCAGATCAATGCGAATCACAGAGTTTGAATAGCTGGAAGTCTGATGTAACCCTGGGGTGAATTATGAATAACAAGGCCTCGTCTCCCTGTGGATTTACAAAGAGAAAATAAGAGTTAGGCCCTTCTGCTCTTCTCTCTCTTGATTCATTGCAAGTTTCATTGCTGTTTGTTTCCTAGATTGATGTGTATCATTTCATTCCCTGTAAGAGTCAAGTGTAGACCAATTCTCAGCCCTTGTCAACATTCACGAATTAAACTGAATGACTACTTTAAGACCAAATAAACAGGGTAAAAATTGGAGTAATGTTATATAAGATATCATGTAGGAGAGCAAAAAGATTAGGAGTGAAGAAGAGGTCAGTCCCGAAGGAATGGTTGGGTGTTGTCATGTTTTAACGCCTGGGGATATAGGGAGGAAGGATTGCTAAGTGATGTGAAGAGTTCTCTGGTTGGTGAAGTTGGGAAACCATGCATTGTTAGAAGAAACTATACTGATCCTTGAGTTCAGCACTGTGAGGATTCAGGGTATGCGATGCCCTACTTGGATTTTAGTGAGAACGACGCAGGAAAATAGAAGTGCAAAGACTTAAGCCTTTGGATTTTGTATAATTCTAGGGAGTGTTGTGAGAACCAGTCAAATTCAGGATTATGGAAAGAAACGTTGGATTCCCTGTGTGGATAAGAAGAGGAGAAATGCTGATAGTATTTATCCTTTCATTTTCCCCCCTCCTACAATTGTCTCTCACCTGTGGATTCCCCAAGTAAGTGGGTGGGTGGATGATCAATTCACAAGTCGCATCATCCTACACAGATGCTTATAAAAGGAAACCAGGCAAGTGCATGAGAGAAAAGGGAATAGAAAGATATGTTGATAGGCTGGGAAAGCAAAGGTGGAAAAGACAAAGTCTTATGTGGAGTATAAACATCGACACAGACCAGTTGAGCTTAGCAGCCTGTTTCAGTGCTATATATTTCTATGATGTGGAGGCGCCAGTGTTAGACTGGGGTGGACAAGGTTAGAAATCGCACGACACCAGGTTATAGTCCAACAGGTTTATTTGAAAACACAAGCTTTTGGATCCTCGGTCCTTTTCCGAAAGCTTGAGTTTTCAAATAAACCTATTGGACTATAACCTGGAGTCATGTAATTTCCGACCATATATTTTATGTCATACTCCTGAATGGTTCAAGACCTGGTTAAAAACTGTATCATCTTATTTTCTTTATATTGTGGACTAAAATAGAAAAGAGGTGTTTTCTAAAGACAGCAGAAGGAATAACTGCATTGTTGAAAACAAGTTACTGGAAATCATTGTGAGTTGTATTTACATTGATGCTTTTCAAGCATTGGGAGAAGTGAGATATGAATGGCACTGGAGTAAGTGCACAAAATGGCATTTGTCCAGCAACGAGTAGTTGATCAGTTTGTGTAATTTACCAAAATCATCAGCCTGATGACACCTCTCTGATTGGCGCCTGGCTAGCTGAACAGCATGTGTATATGAGCAATACAGGAAGAGTTCCTATATCCCTGCAGTGTAAATGTCTGAAACCTGAACAAAACCAGTTATTTTCTCTCACCAGTTGCTGTAAGCTGCTACTTCTAACTGTAAGTAAGAGAAACATTTAAATTACTGTACCAATTGCCCTGTGCCTCCTGTGACAGAGTGAAAGAATCTGGAGAAAAGAAATCAAAGAACTGAAGGTCTTGGGAAGCAAAAGAAACATCTCATTGACAAAACATTAAAATAACACTGACCAAGTGACTGGTGCTATTGAGTTGTGTTTCCCCAATTTTTTTTCCCTCCACCCACAACACCAATATACTACTGTTTGTCCTAGGTCTGTCTGTGTGTCTGTTTAGGGGTTATTAAAAATGGTTTATAGTTTTAACTATTAAAGCTATATGTGGATAATTCATAGTTGTTTACTTGTGATTTGAATGTTCTTGTTAAGTACTTAGGAACTTGGTCAGTATCTCAGTTAATTTGCTTCCAAAACACAGGTAAATTAGAGATTTTGTGTATTTTGATTCAATCACTAAATTTTGTGTTCACCCTTGGAGTAGTGGGACTCAAGAATCAATGCATTTTCCCAAGAGGATTGTAACAGCCTCCTGAACGTTGGGTGCAGAGGCTCGAAGCAACTCCTTATGTATTCTGTCTCCTTCCCTTCTTGAGTCTGGCTACTTCTCCGCTCTCTGGGCACTATACTTGGTTCTCTAGTTCACTGAATCACCTTCCTAAAGCCAATGGCATTGTAACCATCCGTCTCATAGCCATGTGCTTCAATAATTTTCCTTTTTCTTTCTCTCTACAGTAACTTACAGAACGTGGATTCCAAGTCGGAATATGTCAAGGTGAGAATAACTTGTGATTTCTTGAAGGAGTGCCATGCTCGGTGGAGCTAATGGCCTATTTATGTACTGACATCCCACAGAACTGATTTACTGCTAAAGTTTTCAGAATAATCTCCCTGGGCATTTGAGTGCACATTCCCCTCTGGGGAACACCCCACTCTGGCACTACGTTGACCAATTAGTTGCTCAAACAAGAAAGCTAGATGTCACCTCAGTGGTAGCACCTTCCCCTGGTGGAGCTGAGCCAGCAAGTCAGAAAGCCCTAGGTTCCCTTACAGCAATGTTTGCTAAGATTGATTAACTCATTTTTGCTGTGTTACATCATCTCACAAGAATTGGCCTCAGTGGATGAAGATTAGCTAAGGCTCCTGCTGCCAATCATCCTTCAACTTTAGAAAAACAATTACAAGCAACTCCCATGAATGTGGTGTGTATTGCACTTGCCTCCATAAACTTAGATCGCTAGAGCGTAATGCAGAATAATGCCAACAGCACAGATTGAATCTAGTGCATCACCAGGAAGAGATATTACATGTGACTTTGATGACTGAATGGATGTTATTTTTAGTGTTATTGAGCACTGAACATATACACAGTTTTTCTTAAATGTATGTTTGATAATATCCAGTGTCTCCTAAAGCTGTTGTTCCCATGTAATGCATTGTCTGAGGATTTGTGCTAACAGTAAGATAAATGTATATTCGCACTGTATAATTGGCTTTAATCTCCAGGCAGTTCTTGTATGGTTAATTTAACGTAGTTAATGGTAGGAACAGTATTATATTTAGTGTGGGGCTTATCACTTATGGACCTGTGACCTGCCATCCAACACAGAAGGAAAGAATGAGGAAGAGTTAATAGGAGATGGGAAAGACCAAAGAGTGCATTTTAGCCAGCCAAATATTAAACTGCTACTGATAGCTCAATGTTAATGTTTACTCAATGACACCGAGGCCTCAAACAACAACATAATTTTAATATCACCAGTGTGTAAGATATTGAAGAAATTAGATAAATGGGTGAAATTTATCAATTCTGCAGCTTTTCCCAACATAGAATCTTCGAATGATACATCACAGGAGGGGGCCATTCACTCCATCAAGCCTGTGCCAGCTCTTTAGTCCAGCCATTCAATTAAACTCACATCCATTATCCTTCCCTGCAGCTCACATTTTCCCTTTCAAGTATTTATTCAATTCCCTCTGAACACTGCTATAGAATCTGCAGTCACTACTCCTACGGACAGCACATTCTAGATCACAACCAAAAAAATAGTTGCCTCGTGTCACCTGTGATTCTTTTTGTCAATCACCTTAAACTGTGTCTTTTCTGGAAGATTTTTTCTTTTTATGTACTCTATCAGAACCATTCATGGCTTGGAATATCTTCAATGAAATTTTCTCCCAACCTTTACTGCTCCAAGGAGAATAATCCGAGCCAATCCAATCTCCCAGTGTAAGTGAAGTCCCTTCACCCAGGAACCTTTATTATAAATCTCTCCTGCAACCTTTCCAAGGCTGGAATTAAACACACAGCTCTAGTTGAGGAAAACCAGACCTTTTATAAAGGCTTAGCATCTCATGATGTGACATAATTTTTAAAGGATCTCGTTAATTCAAATATGGACTTTTGAGTAGAAGCTGAGACGTTAATTGAGATGTCCAAACAACTCTTTTTCCAGTATACTTATAATTTTGTTTTACCGGACGTGCTGAGTTGGAGAAAAAGACAAGCTCACTAAACATTTAATATTACAATAATTTGTTTTTTCATTGAGGGATCTAGGGAAAAGATCAAGGCCCCGTTGTCAGGATATCACCAGTTTGCAAACATTAGGACACAGGAGCATATATATCAAGGGGGAGTAATTAGTTGTTTCCAATCTTGGACTAAAAGCCTTTGGTCACAGGAGGATGGATAGATGGAGATGAGGAATTCCAAAGTTTTCTACAAGGCTCAGTGAGTCTTATATCTAATAGCAATGAATTTGCAAGGAGGAGAAACAGTATTTTTAATGTTATGCTTGCATCTGAGAAGAAACAAGAAAAGAAAGTTTCGAGAAGTCATGAAGACTGCAGTATAAATAGATCAGAGACATGTAGGTTTGTGATGAAGGGACAGGATTAATGGAACCAAAAATAGAAATTGCTGGAAAAGCAGAGTAGATCTGGCAGCATCTGTGGAGAGAAATCGAGTTAACATTTTGAGTCAAATGAACCTTCCTCAGAACTGACGGTAGCTAGGAACATGTCAGTTTATGTGCAGAAAATAGGGTGGTGGGAGGACATAAGGATTTAACAATAGGTGGGAATAAGAGCCCAGAGAGAGAAGAGCAGTTGGACAGACAAAGGAGTGGGTAACGATCTGGTGAATATCTGTTAGTGGGGACTGTTAGTGGCTAATAATGAGAGGTGTGTAATAGCAGGCTATGTGATAACAAGGCCTGGATGTGGGGATTGGGGTAAGGACATGGGAGAGGTCAAGCCCTGAAGTTGTTGAACTCCATATTGAGTCCGGAAGGCTGCAGGGACCCCAGGTGGAAAATGAGGTACTGTTCTGCTATTACACACCACCCATTATTAGCCACTAACAGTCTCCACTAATGGATATTCACCCTCCTAGCCAGATCGTTATCCAGTCCTTTGACTGTCCAACTGCTCTTCTCTCTCTCTGGGGTCTATTCCCCACCTATCGTTAACTCCTTACCTCCTCCCACCAATCCGTCTTCTGCATACAAACTGACATTTTCCTAGCTACCAAGATAACAAGGTGTAGAGCTGGATGAACACCTCCTGCTCCTCTGATGCTGCATGGCTTGCTGTATTCATCCAGCTCTACACCTTGTTATCTCAGATTCTCCAGCATCTGCAGTTCCTACTATCTCTGAAACCCTTTTCCTAGCTACTGTCAGTTTGGAGGAAGGGCCATTCGACCCGAAATCTTAACTCTGATTTCTCTCCATGGATGCTGCCAGACCTGCCGTGCTTTTCCAGCAATTTCTGTTTTTGTTTCTGATTTACAGCATCTGCAGCTCTTTCAAATGAGTGGAACCCACTGATTTGGGAGTTGAATGGAGATAAGTAGCTGAAGAGGCTCCTGAATCATAGGAGCAAAAACACCAGCCTGAAACCTTGTTTGCAACATTACAAGAGATAAAAGGTACTGCAGATGCTGGAGAATCCGAGATAACAAGCATGGGGCTGGATGAACACAGCAGGTCAAGCAGCATCACAGGAGCAGGAAAACTTGACGTTTCGGGCCTAAACCCTTCA
>JAHRHZ010000035.1:30241364-30295572 GCA_024137785.1 Ginglymostoma cirratum
TTTCTGATGAAGGGTTTAGGCCCGAAACGTCAAGTTTTCCTGCTCCTGTGATGCTGCTTGACCTGCTGTGTTCATCCAGCCCCATGCTTGTTATCTTGCAACATTACAAGCTCTGAACAAGAGAGAGCCCTGTGCTTAATATTTTGAAACTATTGGGACAGGTTTGCTTTTTCTTATTTCTCTGCTTAACTCTAAGAATGAAGCCATTTGGGTATTTTCCTTTCTTTGTCATCCTTTCCATTGCAATATAAAAGGGAAAGAGAAGAGAGGTCTTTGTAAGAGTTTCTCAGCCAGGGAAACATGAAGGATTTGAATGAACTGGGCACACAGTGGTGATTGTTCACACTCTGTTGCTTTCTGGCTGTCAACACGAATAGAATGTAGTGATCTGAAAGACATTTGCTTAAAAAGCCTGTATTGCAGTTAGTCCACACTAAATCCCGGCCAAGCAAGCTTACACTTAGTTTCTGAACACAAACAGATTTAACAAAGCATACAGTATCTTTGCCCCAGGGTTTGTTGAACAGTTTATTTGTGGCAAAGAATTTAAATTTGTATTTTCTGGATGACGTGGGACTATTTCAAGGCTGCATCATGGGGGACCAAATTAGGGGGCTGCAATATTGCAGATATCACTCCAATTTGTATGAGAATTGTGGTCATAAGAAGCACAATGGACATTGAATTAGTAAATGAGGAAAATAAAAGTCAGCCAGAATACCAGTTCCTCATTGCTGATAGTGACCCGTTGGTGGACATTGGTAGGTGGGTTTTGATACAGCTGTAATGGCCCAGTCAAATGATCAATCAGCAGTTGCTGTGTACAACATTAACCTCCTGCATCTCTATAGCACCACTAACATAGCAAAACAACCCAAGGTTCTTCACAGGAACATTATTGGAAGAAAATGTTAATATGAGCAACAGAATGAGGAGAGATGGTCAAAAGGTTCAACATAGAGTTAGGGTTGGGCTGTGTCTTAACTGTGGAGAGAGACACAGGATACAGAAAACCTTATGGAGGGAAATCAGAGCTCAGGGCTTAGACAGTTGAAGATATGGCCATGGGTGGGGGGAAAGGAATGAATGAAGTGGAGATGAACAGGTCTTGCATGTAAAACATAATCCACTTTCTTGAATCTTGGAGAGCAGTCTGTTCCAGTGAAATCTTATCCCTACAAGAGTTAGCACATTCAGGAGTAGGGAGAGGAGTGGAACAAATAGGGATTATAAACAAAAATCACAGAAACAATAAGTAGTATCTTGCTTGCGGTCTTGATGTTGGACCTACTGTGTGAGATAGAGGTGGAGAGGCAATCAGTGGTCTGTGTAAATATTTGTTCTGGGTTCCTCTTGCTTGGATAAAGCTGGTACTATTTCATGCTTTCTTCTCCTGACCCAATAAACTTTATGAGCTGTATAGTATGGGACTAATGAAGTGTGCAACATTTGACAGAACCATTGTCCCTCTCCCCTCTCCTACCGCAGATTACAGTTTGCTGTTGAATTTTGCACTTTGCGAGTGAACTTCTGGCTTGGAAAAGTGAACATACTGGTTATAACCAGGACTGAGTTGATGGGGGCAGTGTCAAGGGAGTGGGTGGGGTGGGGAGGGATCATTGACAACTGTGGTTGATCGATCGGAGGATGCAAAGGCTCAGACTCTGAACATTTGCTTTCATAAATTGTGAATGTGGTAAAAGAATTTTAATTATATTCAATTCATTTGCGTTTGGGGAAGGTTTACACTGAGTGTTATTTAGAATAAAATTGTAAAACATTCCCCTGCACAGAAATGATGCACAGAAATGTTCCTGACGCCTGCAAAGCAAGAGAAGTACATTTAAAAGGCAAGGAGACTGTTGCATTGGAACAGCGGCTGCAAAGCTGTAAGGGTTAGCAGCTTCTATGTCCAATGTATTCATTAGAGAAAGTGTTCAGTATTCCTTCCTTGAGCTGCTAACAGTTGAGGCAGTTTCCATTTGCATTGCTGAGTTTAGTTAATCAGACAGTTGTATTGTACAAGTCCTCGTTATTAACCGCGTGGAGAGATATAGCAAAAGAATTGATAACTCAGGAAGTGAGAAAAAAGTACCTTTGGAGACCTTGGTGAAATCACTAAACCTTTGTTGATATTTTTGAATATATGGCTGCTGCAAGTATTTTTAATTCTAAATTATGCAGGTAACATCAGTTCACTAGTCATTAATATGATCTCAAATTAATTTTGCCTGTCCCATTCCAAAACGCAAACATAGCGACTTATTACTGCAAAGTGTCATGGGAAAACATTTTTCCAATATCTTTAATAAAGACGGGGTTAGAACTAAATGGAATTACCTCCTTTAAAAACGAGAGATATACTGCAAATAATCTCTAGAATTTTAAATTGAACACTGTATTGCGGTTTCCTCTTGTTTATTCATTGGGGGGATAGACTGCGAGTGCGGTCTTTTGTGCAGAGCATTCCCAAACATTTCATTGTGCGGTTCCATTTCAGTAAGAACGAATTCATTTCAGTTATTAATAAAGAGTGCTCATGAACTGATAGCTTCCAGGGTGCATCTACTCTCCATCTACAAATCATTTAAGTTGCTAAATAACACTTATACTTTGCGTGAAGAAAAATATCAGAGTTAACGTTTTGGGTCCGGTGACCCTTCCACGGAACAGTTCTGAGAAAGGGTCACCGGACCCGAAACGATAACTCTTGAGTTTTTTTCTTCACAGATGCTGCCAGACTTGCCGAACTTTTCTGTTTTTGTTGCTGATTTACAACATCTGCAGTTCTTTCGGCTTTTACTTAAACTTTGAGTGCTCTGGTGGGGTTGATGGTTCGATGTAAAAAAGAACTTTTGCATTTATATAGTCCATCCATGATTTTAGGATATCCCAAAGTACTTTCTAGCCGATGAAAGTACATCTTGAAGTGTAGTCTTTATTGTCTTGTATATGATCATTGATTCAGAGAACTCAGATTCTTTTGCATTTTGAGTGGGATGCCCCTTTGGCACCCCGAATAAAAATCTTTTTGGGAATTGGGCTGTAACAGCACAGCTCACAGCCTGACCTTTCAACACTTTAATCTTTAAAATCAAGATGGATAGTGAAAATGTTTACACTTTCAGATCCCCTCTCTCTGCCCACTGCCCATGGTGGAAATCCTGCTCCCATCTCTTAGTAAATCAAACCATCGTTTAATGATACCAGACTTGTTCGGGAGGTGATGTCATTGTTTCCTGTTCGGAGATTGTACCAGGATTGCCGTGATTCTGTTTCCCTGCTGGGAGTTCAGGGCGCTACGTCCGATTGAGGCAGGGCTGAAGGGAAATGATCGTCAAGAACATTCTGTGCAGGGGAGGGAACAGAGGACATTTCAGAGGAAGCCTGAATAGCGACACTCGCTGTAGCTTGGCGACCCCAGCGCCTCTCAAGCTTCTTATAGTGGCTGGATTGAGTCGTCAGCTTTTTTTCTGATTGCATCTTCATCATAATTAAGACCAGCAAATTCTCACAATCTGCAGTCTTGCTGTTTTCGCTGATGTGTTCCTCCCACGCCCTTTTATCTAGCCAGCTGCGAGTGCAGGTTGATGCTAATTTGTAGCTTCATTAAAGGTGGGGGTGTGCGGCGTTAGCCGCTGAAAACAGGAGCCAAGTTCATTGGCTTTTTAAATCAGAGAGTTATGCCAGGCACAGCACCTGTTCCCCTTGGTGGCACTGAACTTCCTCTTGCTGCCACAACAAACTGTGCCCATCCACGGGTACCTATGTATTCCACAATGAAAAGGATTTCTTTCCATTCCTGTGACTGACTGGAGCATTAATGCTCTTATAACAGATTAGGTGTTATTGGTTCATGATGTGGCATTTCTTAACCATATGATGTTTTGTCACTTTTTTTAGAAACAGGTATAAGAAAGATACACAAACTCAGAATCTCTACTTTTGGATTCTGTCATAACTTCTCTATATTTAAGCTTTTAAACCCTTTCATTATCTTAAATATCTCTGTCATGCCATCCCTTTTCTTTAGGCCAATGATGAGTCTCCTCTGTTGAAAGGGAAACAAGCTGGCAAACATACTGACACTGCTAACACAGACCGGTGCCTGATCAACCACAATATTGATGGCTTCTTTCCTAATCACTGTGTGTCATGCTCTCAGTGGCATTTCAAACAAAAGGAGGCATGCCTGGATAAGGCAGATCCAACACTGTATGGGCATATTTACCAAGATGCAGGACAAAGTAATTCACTTGACTGAAAATGAGAACATAAGAAATAGGAGCAGGAGTAGGCCGTCAGGACCCTCGAGCCTGCCCCACCATTCAGTAAGATCTTGACTGATCTTTTTCATAGACTCAGTTCCACTTACCAGCCCACTCATCATAGCCATTAGTTCCTTTACTGTTCAAGACTGACACCTCATTTGCCACTTAATCATTACCTTGATTTGAGATGGATTTTATTGTCACGTGTACTGAAATACAGAGAAAAGCTTTGTTTACAAGTGGTACAGGCAGATCACAGCAAGCAAAGGATGTACAGATCAAAAAGACTTAGAGGCGTAAAGGTTACATTGTAGCTTACATTATTTGAGGCTAGAGTCCATTCAATAGTCTGATAACAGCCTGAAAGAAGCTGTTCCTGAACCTGCTCTTGCACCACTGATAGACAGTGGCTGCAGTAGGTACCATCTCCAAAAAGCACCACTACAACTTCCCAAACCTCCTGTGACAGTCCCAAATTCATGACCTCCACCACCTAGAAGGACAAGGGCAGCAAGCTCATGAGAACATCACATGCAGGTTCCCCTTCAAGTTGCACACCATTCTGATTTGGAAATATAAGAATATTACAAAAAGGCTCAGAAGGAGACCATATAGCCGTTGTGCCTGCTCTACACTTTAATACGATCATGGCTTATCTTTTGCTTCAATTCTTCCTTCTCACTCACTCCCCATACCCTGATTCCATGACAGCTGAAAATTCTGTCTCTCAGCCTTGAATATACATGGCATTGGAGCACCCACAACACTATGGCATGGTAAATTTTGAAGATATATTACCATTTCTGAGTAAAAATCCTAGAACTCCTTTTGTGACAGCACAGTGGGCTGTCCTGATTCAAGAACATGCCTCAGCACCACCTGCTCTTAAGAGGACACGGGGGCAGAATCCTGGCCCTCCAGTAATGGCCTTATTTTAAGAAGCAGTTTTGTAAATGTAACTTGGTATTGTAAACATAACTAACTCCCCAGCTGCCCCACCTCTCATCTTGCAATAGTTGTGGGGAACCATCTTCTTTGAATCTGAGTCAGCAGAAGGCCAGTGCAGTGTTGTACCATTTGTGCCACATGCAATGTCATACAATGGTCAGCTGTGGTCTGAGCCTTTTGGCACTGCACAGAATAGCACAGATCCTTGTGAAATGTACCATCCTCATAGTCTGTCCAACTCAGCCTCTACCCAAGGAAGTTCTCTCACTTGCTACGCAATCATTTTGGCCCTTAGTCAGATTCATGATCACTGTATTCTATCAGATGTCTACAGCCCTGATTAGCAGCAGTAAGACACCAAACCCCTCTCACTTAGGTAATGAGAGTCCTGATGGCCCGCACACTGCCTTCTCTGATCCCTGTAGACAGTCTAACACAGCGACAATGGGTCTCATTTCACCCACAATCTGAACCCTTCCTGTCTTCAGTTCTTGGTTCCTTCCAACAGTGTAACATACAGTAACACTGTTTAGAATGATATAGGTGTCTGAGCAATGTGGACTATTTCAAAATTTGTGGCAGAATCGTACAGGAGGTCCAGCAAGGCCTACATTGACATTGGGAAAAGTATGCCGCACCATTTGTGCATTTGCCATGCATTGAGGTAAGTTTCTTGCTAGCCAGCAGCAAATTGCCTTTTCTTGTTTGTTAACGCCCTTATTAATGGCACATCTCGCCTCATTAATATGCTACTTCTTACCTTACCAAGCGTGGAACAAGCTAAACACTGAGAATTCTGAATATGAAAGTCAGAGTGATTTCAGCTCAATGCTTATTCCAAAGGACTACAAATCCCTCCTTAACAATACTGCAAGTGTACCTACATCAGATGGACTGGAGTGGTTTGGGAAGGTGGCTCACCACCACCTTCTCAATGGCAATAAGGGATGGCTGGCTAGTGAAGCCCACATCCCATGAAGGAGATAATAAATTCAATTAGCAGTTAGAGCTTTCTGCTTCATTTTCTCAGCCATGATACCTAAAGCCTAACTCGATCATGGGGTTAGGTTAGAGCTCTGGCGAGTTGCCACTCTCCCATCATGGTGATCTTAAGATATAAGAGCTACAACAATCTGGAATAAGAGAGGTAGAAGGACCGAAGATCATAACCATCCTTGTTCCTTTAGATTTCACTTGCCTGCTGTTTTCGGCTCCCACCACTAGTGGCCTCTCTAGACCAGGGCAAAGTTGCACTTGAAATTGTGCTCACAGGTTTTAAACACTGTTTCCATCTGGATCTGTATAAAATACGCTAATCAGCATTCAGATCGAACCATTGAAACTGACAGAAATTTAGTCTTTTTTTTCATGTTTAGCCTTGTCCAATTGCTTATTTGGTAAATGAAATAAGTCCACAGAGGCTGGTATCCCAAGGGTCTCCAAGTCACCCTTTCTTTACGCGTGGAAAATCCTTGACACTGATCCAGCTTCCTCATAGCCAGCTCTCAGAATGAACAGAACCTCTGGCACTCTTGTTTATGTCTGTCAGCCAGGGCTCCCTCCTTGATTGGAGCAGATTAACAGCACCAGTCAGAGAACTCATATTCTATGAGGTCCACCTCACTGACCTCGTTTCAATCACTACATTAAAAGTGTGAACCACCATAATGGTGAAGGCCAATCTGTTTTAATTCCTCAGTCTGTGTTATTAGTTGGAGCCCTAAGATTTGGGAAAACACCAAACTCAGCTGTAATCACTGAATAGCCAGCTACTGTCTTGGATCGTGACTGAAGAATGGTCACTTAAACCACTAGAGAAAAATAAAATAAAAGCCTTCCTGCCAATTCCAAGTTGAACAAAAACTGCTACCTTTTCCTGGAAATTTAAAGTTGAGACATTCCAATTAGATTCTTCCTGTGTTCTTCTCTGGAAGAACTTCCTACTGTTGCCCAATCACATTTCAACATTGTTCCAGCTGGCAAGATAGGTTGAGTAATTACGCTGAAGCTGAATACAGGATTTACCTCCCACTTTCCATTCCCTGTATTAGTGATGGAGGAGACATTCAGAGAGTATTAGAATCATAGAATCCTGACTGTGGAAGCAGGCCATTCGGCCATCGAGTTCATACTGACCTCTGAAGAGCATCACACCCAGAGCCACCCCATTAACCTATAACCCTGCATTTCCCACAGCTGATCCATCTAACTTGCTCATCCCTGGACACTACAGGCAATTTAGCATAGCCAATCCACCTAACCTGCACATCTTTGGATTGTGGGAGTAAACTGAAGCACCTGGAGGAATTCCACACAGACATAGGGAGAATATGCAAACTTCTCACAGACAATCTCCCAAGGGTGGAATGAAATGCAGGTCCCTTGTTCTGTGAGGCAGCAGTACTAACCATTGAGCCACCGTGCTGCCTATATTCTGCAGAATCCCTGACATCCTTCACTATGATCCAGCTCTTTGGCTACAGGTGCTGATGCCCATGACACAGAGCACCAATAGAACTGAGCGAATGACACAAGCCCTGCTCCCCTTCATAATTGATCAAACTGAATAAGCCCTGAGAGGAGGCTGGGGGCAATGACAGTTTGGGATAGTGGGGAAGGAATGGAGTGATAATATTTGAGTATCTCTGAGGCCATTAGATGATCAACAGTAAGGGTCACTCTGGGAGGAAGGCATAAATCTGCCTTTCCAGTTATAGAGTCATTGATAGAAAGTCCCACCCCAGCTCAAAACAAAATGGCAAAACAAGCGAGGACCATTATCAGTCATAGTGATATTGACATACAGTTGAGTACAGCTCCAAGGTAGCAGAATACATATTGAATAGTGACGCTGTAACACCATTACATACGAATGCAACATCCAAGCTGCTATACTAGGTTTCAGGACTCCCTTTAATTCAAAAATACCTGGATCTTGCCTATTTACAGGCCATGAATCTGAAATCTCCTTTGGCGATAATCTACAACATTTACAAACCCTGAAAACAGCATCATAATTCCTTTCCAGAGCACATAATAATGAAACAAAATCCCTTACGAAGCAATAGTGTCAACATCTTTCAGGTTGTGTGGGTCGATAGTGAGAAACGAGTTACTCTGGCTGGTTAATTAATATTACAAACACAATCAGAATGCAGCAAGAAAGCAGATTATCTCTGTAAATGAGTTTCATACAGCACAAATGTGCTGACTCCATCTCTACAGCTCTGTCCAAGGTATCACACTTGTTGGTGCATTGGTTTAGACACTGGCTCATCACTTTTGGGACCTAAATTGAAATCCAGCCCAACAGAACAAACACAAGACTTGCCTAATTGCTGGCTGCAGTGTGCTTGGGTTGATCTCAGCCCTGTACTGGCTATGGCTACACATTACAAAGCTGGCATTAATTGGCAGTGTGCCTCATTCCATTGGGATTTTGTTGTGGGAAATTGTAAGAGCCGCAATAATGCTCCACGAGGTTCTGGCCTTGTGTTGGTCACACTGTTGGAACAGCTTCAATCTAAAGTTGAGCTGGAAAATTCTTGGTACAGTTCTTCATAAAAAAAAGTATAAAATGTGTGTGGATTATTTGTTTAGTTTTTCATGAGCTTTGCAGACAGCCATTCTTTAGGTTGCACAGATTGTCAATCTGAAGCATTTTTAATAAATCTGAATTCAACAAACTGACCCATGTCATCCACTTCACCTGTATCACAGTTATATTTCCCTGAACTGTTTGAAGCTGTTTTCCTCACCAAAATCAAGACATGAATAAATGTGCAAATGGGTGTTTAATTAGGAAATGAAGTTTAATATAGATATATATGAAATACTGCATCTTGATGGGAAGATTAAAGGGGCTTGACACCCCTTAAATAATAAGTTTGGGGGGAGAAGGGTAAGGGGGTCTAGGGCTGCATATTCATAATCAGTAAAAGAACCAACGCTGATTAATAATGCTATTATAAACAGAAAACTGAACACTAGCGTTCATTTCTAAGGGAATAGAATTGAAAAGAAGAGAAAGGATACTAAACATGGACCACCCCTTAGTTAGACCATACTTGGAGTTTTGTGAACAATTACTTTAATAAATTATTATAATGAATTATTATAATAAATTATTATGCTAAAGTATACAGAGGCACATGGAAAAATACAAGAAGGATATACAGGAACGATACCTAAATTGAGAGTTTATGAAATCAGGGGAGATCAGACTGGAGCTCATTCTTCTAAAGAAAAGGGATGACATGACAGAGATATTTAAGATAATGAAAGGGTTTAAAAGCTTAAATATAGAGAAGATATGACAGAATCCAAAAGTAGAGATTCTGAATTTGCTTATCTTTCTTATACCTGTTTTTTAAAAAAGTGACAAAACATCATATGTTTAAGGAATGCCACATCATGAACCAATAACACCCAATCTGTTGCAAGAGCACTAATGCTCCAGTCAGTCACAGGAATGGAAAGAACTCCTTTTTCAAAACAAAAACAATTCTGCGAGGATAGGAATAGGAATCAAACAAAACTGGAAAAGGGTGGCAATTCCCTGCAATTGTAATATCTCCTTCAGCTGAGAATGGCAGCTCTTCCTGTAACACTATTATTCCTATTGTATCTGAAGCCCAAGGCTATAACAGTTTAACTCCTGTACTCCTAAATTGAACATGGCGTCTTGAATAGGGCTCCAATTGGTGTTCAATATGATTTTAATTGCAGAGATTAGGGACTCGATGCAACAATGAGTTAAGACTCCAGGGAGTGTGAATACATGGGGGTGGGGACACATGACAAGCTTCTTTATCTTACTGTGCACATAGTTGTACTTAAATTCAATTATTTAAATCCCTTTCTATTCTGAACAGTCTGCTCATCTGTTTTCTAATGTGGTACTATCAAATGAGAAGCTCTCTCATCCAATTGAATGCAAGGATTTTTTTTTTGCCTTGGTTACATCAGGCTTTTTGGTTCTGCAGACAGAGAACTTGCTGAACAAATCAAATAGGAGAAAAAGAGAATTTTGTTTTTTGCTAACTGTGACACATTTGTTGGTGCATCTATCAGGCACTGCAGTGTCACTGGGAACTGTTAACTCTTTCATTTGTTTCAACCTGCCATTAGATCAGCCTTGTGTCAATCCTGGTTCATTGGGTGACACTCATGCCTCTGAATCAGAAGGCTGTGGGCTTACCCCTGAGAGTTGAGCAAAAAATCTAGGCTGACACTCGCAGTGTAGTGCTGAAACAGTCCTCTGCAGCCAGAGGTGCATTTTCTGGATGAAATGTTATATATTTGCCCTCCCAGGTAGACAAAAGAGATCTCACAGTACTGTCCAGAAAATAAACAGTGCATCAAAGAATATAGTACTTATCAGTAATATGTAACAGTCATATAATATACAACATAATTAAAAACAGATTATTTTTCATTAAATTGATAATGTAGCTGACAGCTTGCTGTGCACAAATTGACTGCCATGTGTTTTCCATGTGTCGCATGACTATAGTTCAAAGGTACTTAATTAGCTGTAAAGTTCATTGGGATGTCCTTGTTTTACTCCAGAAAGTCAGGTGATGAAGGATACAAATGGAGCCATCTTTTATAAGAATTTATTTATGAAATTACTCAGTAGAAGCATGTACCACCTCACTCAAAGATCTGAGTTTCAGTTTGTTCCTTTTTTTCCAGGGCTCAAGCTAATGTTCATCACCAGCATATAATTAAACACAATCAGTATACAATAAGTATACCTGAGTTTAGAAAATGCACATATAAATATAAATAAATATTCTTCTGTCCTCTTGAAACCACTGACTCGTTCTGTGGTCCATTTCCATGATCTCTTTGGTAACTCATGTATAGCTAGACAATAGCAATTTCACAGCTGAACTTGCTCACACCCAACTTTTAAAACTTGCATTTATATAGCACCTTTTGTGACTCAGGACTTTCTGAACTACTTTACATCAAGTAAGTGTTTTTGAAGTATGGCCACTATTGTAATGTCAGAAACACAGCAAGCATTTTGTGTACCACAAGCTGTCCCAAACAGCAATGTGATAATGTCAGATGATGTGCTGGCTGAAGGTCAAATATTGGTCAGGAAACTGCAGAGAACTTCTCTGATCTTCTTTGAAACAATGCAAAAGAACCGTTCATGTCCATTTGAGAGCGCAGACAGTACCTCAATTTAATGTCTTATCCAAAAGATGGTATCTCTGACACAACAGCACTCCCTCAACATTGCACAGGACTATCAGCCTACATTATGTGCTCAAATTCACACATATGCATGAGAGGGGTCACTGAGTAGTGATCAGGAAACCCTCAGTATTTTCCCCTTCCTAATCCAGTGATGCTAAGGCTAGTTACAACACCTCTACTGTAGTTCCAAACAGGGTAGAGTTATTTATCAAGGTATTAAAGTCCCTTTATCATTTTACTAAATATCGCAGGCTCAGGAGACAGCAGCAGGCAATGCTCAGCTTCATGTTTTTAATCAATTGTTTCAGCACATTGTATTGTTTATCTGGGGAATTCTCTCCTAAGGGAAACATTGAGCCAAGGGCAGCTGCTTCATCACAGAAAATGGAGAGTAAATCTCACAAATTCAGCCAGGGCCCTTGACCACTAGTAACAATGCAGCATTGGCTGGGATTTAATTTCGCATTCTCAGTTAGACGTGGCACTTGACATAAAATATTGGCAAAATCTCATTGTTTAGGAAAACAGTATAAATTCATTTGGAGGCTGCAGGACTGAAAGAGTCAATCCTCAATCAGCTAATTCAGAGGGGTGCAGCAGATAGCCATCTTGTTGAAAGGTAAATAATCTGTAACTTGGGAGAATTTATAAAGTCAGTTTGTTATTTATCTCCTTTTGAAATATATATATTTCTTTAACTCTTTAACCATCATATGCTTTCTCTGTCTCCAACATTGTTGACAGTCAAAAGACTGAACAAAGTGCAGGAGGAGGCCATTCAGTCCATCAAGCCTGCTCTGCTATTCAGTAAGATCATGGCTAATCTGATTGCAACCTGACATCTACATTCCCATCTACTCTCGATAACATTTCACCCCCTTGTTCAACAGGAATCTACCTACTTCTGCCTGCAACATATTCAAGGACTCAGCTTCCAACCTTTTCAAGAAGACAGTTCCAAAGACTCTCAAACCTCCGAGAGAAACAGTTTTGTCTATTCCCTTGCATCATTGCTTTCCATGTGCAATTTGTTGCTTTCCAATGATCGGTTGTCCCTGTGAGTTTTAGAAAACAAACTTGACCTAGTTTGAAAGAATGGAACAATTGAACAATCACCGAAATCTGCAACAATCCCACGAGCAATAAATTAAACCACACCAAGGCCAGAGAGTATTTGCCATGGACATTAACCTAATGATTTGTTTTCCACTGAGGAGCCATTCGCTTTCAAACCATGAAATGGTTAATGTCTTGCAAATCAATTCAACATGTTTAGCAGTTTATCTCATCCCCTAACCTAACAAACTGACTTTATAAATTCTCCCAAGTTACGGGTTATTTACCTTTCAACAAGAGGGCTATCTGCTGCACCCCTCTGGATTAGCTGGTTGAGGATTGACTCTTTCAGTCCTGCAGCCTCCAAGTTAACCCCACAAAATGATATTTTGAGGTGGTGGGTGTGATGCAAGACATAGATTGGGTTTCTAACCCTCCAGGAATGTCCTGGAGTCTCCAAGAAAAGGATTAATCACTGATGTGAGCAACCCGGATGAAAATGACTGGAGCATTTTTACACTTACGTTTTTTAAAAAAAGTTAGGTTTTGTTCTTTTTTTAATCACTTCCCATTACTAGCAATAAAAGTACAAAAGCCAGTGTAAAATGCTGATTAACAGGGTAGTAGCCTGGGAAGACAATGTGATGAAACCCTTAGGATTAGGTCCTACTAAAGCTGGCAACACTGGCTAAAGGTTTTACAAATGGTGTAATTGCCAATGGAAATGTCAGGCTTCCTTCTGAGACTCTTGCCTATAAAGTGAAGAAAAGATGAGACAGAAATGCAAGCCTTGATTCACACTAAACTGTAACACTCCAATTCACAAATCTTCCTACTCCTCCCTGAATTTTAAACAACTAGTAGCATTGGCTGCAGGTTTGGGATGGCTCAGAGATTATTATTCTTTTGCTATTCCTTTAATTCAGATTTCTATTTGTTAGGGAAGTAAACCTAGCATCCTCACCCAGTCTGGCCTACATGACACCAAATGGCTGATTCTTAAATAATATGGTTGGCACTACTGCCTCACAGCACAAGGGACCTGGGTTTGATTCCAGCCTCAGGTGACTGTGTGGAGTTTGCACATTCTCCCTTCGTCTGTGTGGGCTTCATCTGGGTGCTCCGGTTTCTTCCCACAGTCCAAAGATGTGCAGATTAGGTTGATTAGCCATGCTAAATTGCCCTGTAGTGTCCAGGGATGTGCAGGCTGGATGGATTAGCCCTGGGAAATGGAAGGTTATAGGGATAGGGTGGGGGGATGGGGGAGGTGGGTCTGGTTGGGGCGGGGAGCGGGCTGGGTGGGATCTTCTTCGGAGGGTCTGTGTGGATGATATCTAATCACAATCAGGTGATAGCTGAAGTAACTGAGCAAGCCACCTTTTTGTATCAAACCGCTACAACAAGCATCTCAGAGAAACTGGAGATGGACAATAAATGCCAACCTGACCAGCCTTCACCCAAGAATCTGTAACAAGTAAGGGTATTCCGTAGTTTGTGAATATCAGAGCCACTGATTCAGATAATCTCAGCCCCATAATACTGTTTCCAGACAAATGTTGCTGAGACCTCATCAATACAGGCCAATAAATAGGGCAGCACTCCAGATTAGCAGGGTGCAGTCTATCCTCCTTCCTTAATCAGCAACAACTGTGATGTGTTTGATATATGCTTTATGGTATGCTTTATTGCTGGAGTCTCTAAAGCTTTTCTTACACTTGGCTTCTACCCCATCAACTTCTTTGATTGAGAGGACTGGTAGAGATTGATTCCTGATTTGATACAAAAATCTACTGAACAAAGAGCACCTTTATTTGCAAGGCTGTAAGCCTCGTACCATAACCCCTGAGGTTGCCTTTTTATTTAACAGGTATATAACTGATATATGTATATCACTTCCAAGATCTATCTAATGCCCAGAAGAAGAAATCAACACCTCTGGGAGGAAAGAGGAGAAAGTTACCAGAAAGAGAGAGAATAGAAGGAGAGAAATATGTCTCCATATGAAAGTATTTCCTTTCTTGCAAAAGATAATCTGCTATAACATGAGTGATGACCAAATCCATCAGTATGTTCCTTGGGATTGATGTGATCCTTGAGGAAATGGCACTCATTTTTCATCCCTCAGAAACAGAAAAAATCCTGCCTCGGGTAACTGCCTCACCACAAGGTCTCAAATTGCTAATCATGTAACCCTTTATTCTCAATGGACTGCTCCATGACTGATGCCCAGGGACAAAACAGCACAGCTGCCTTCACTGTCTTCATTTTGATATTATCTAGTGGAGACAATTCACAAGGAATAGGGGAGTGTTTACTGTTGGCAACAAGGAAAAAGAGACAACATCAATATAGTGAACCTAGATACATTGTTGGGTGGCACAGTGGTTAGCACTGCTGCCTCACAGTGCCAGGGATCTGGGTTCAGGCCTAGCCTGGGGTGACTGTCTGTGTGGAGTTAACACATTTTCCCCCTGTCTGTGTGGGTTTCCTCTGGGTGCTCCAGTTTCCTCCCGCATTCCAAAGATTTGCAGGTTAGGTGGATTCCTAAATCGCCCATAGTGTCAAGGGCTGTACAGGCTAGGTGGGTTAGCCACAGGGAATGTGGGGTTACAGGCATGGAGTGGGTCTGGGTGGGATGCTCTTCAAAGGGGTGGTGTGGATTTGGCCAAGTGGCCTGCCTCCACACTGTAGGGATTCTATGATTCTAGATGTCAGAAAAGGAAATGTATGCTGTTAAATTGCTTCCCTTTATTTTAACAAAAACTGTAAGGAGTAAAGCATGGTTACAATACCACAACTTCAGATACAAGAATAAATGGCTTGTTAACATTGGTATCAGGTGAAATAGGCTTGAACTCACCGACAGCAATCTGCTATTTCCATAAATAGTTATATGTACAGAAACTGCCACTGGGGACAGATGTGATTGACAGGGTCCTGCCACTGAATTATTTGATCTTAATGGAAGTGTTATTGGATGGAATTTCATGGTATATTACTGAAATTTCTGTACTTATTATTGGGACAATAGCAAATGGTGTAAAGAATATAGAGAAGCCAACACGCTCCCAGTCTAGCTTACTCATGATTATTGGCCTTGTGTTGAAACTATTACTTCAAGAAGAAGGTTCATTCTTTCAATAGCAAGTAAAAAAGTGCAATGTACAGGCATTAACCATTACAAATAAATCAGGTCAACTCTACAGAATAATACCAGCATGAATCTATTACAGAGGAATAGAAAATACTTAAAATTATACAGCACCTTTCACATCCCCATGACATCCCCAAACATATCACAACCTATGAATTACTGTTCTTTACAGAGGTCAACTTGGCAGCCAGTTCCTACACAAAGGGGCTCACAAACAGTAGCTTGAGGGATAAATCCACCCTGCTTTTCCTCTGAACTGCATGGGATCTTTTACATCCACCTGAACAGGCAGGAAATGGGTCAATTTAATGTCTCATCTAAAAGTCAGCTCTTCCACCAAAGCGCCACTCCTTCAGTACTGCACTGAAATGTCAAGCTATACAAGATGTCCAAGTTCTGAGGGAATGTTTGAATGCAGAATTTCCTGGCTTTAAAATGAGACTACAGAAACACAACAACGTTACTTTTGCATCTTTCTGTTGAGAAATAGTGCAGTGCCATCTGTATTACAGCAGAAGAATCTGTCTCTTCATATTATCAAGAATTATTACACTTCATGTATTATAAAAGAATAGAGCTATCAGCTTGTATG
Organism: Ginglymostoma cirratum; assembly: GCA_024137785.1. Lineage (NCBI taxonomy): Eukaryota > Metazoa > Chordata > Chondrichthyes > Orectolobiformes > Ginglymostomatidae > Ginglymostoma > Ginglymostoma cirratum. The sequence goes on from JAHRHZ010000035.1 coordinate 30,257,599, forward strand.
TAGAAGAGAAGGATAGCACCATCTTGTATGATAATAAATGAGTAAACTAGCATCTTCTGTGTATATACTGCCACTGGAGGAATAGATTAGCCAGTATATGTTATAGAGGGATCAAGAAACCGCTGTGTATGTAGTATAGAAAACAGCACTATCCTGACTTTTTAAAAAAATAATTCGTAGGTGACACTGCCAAGGCTAGCACTTATTGTCCATCGCTATCTGTCCTTTAGAATGTGGTATTCAATTACTGAAATCTATATGGTATAGGTACATGCACAGTGCTGTTTGGGATGAAGTTAAGGATTTTGACCCAGTGACAGTGAAAATCAGTGATATTATTCCATGTCAATATGGTGTGTGACTAAGAGAGAAACTTCCATCTGGTAGCATTCCCATGTGTCTGCTGCCCTTGTCTTTGTGGTTGTAGAGGCTGCAGGTTTGGAAGATACTGTCTAAGGAGACTTGGCAAGTTGCTGAATGAATCTTGTAGATAGTACACAATACTGTTTCACTTTGTCAGATTGATAGCTGAAGAAAAACTTATCATTCATATGTTATATGGGAACAGAACACACTGTTTATGTTATAGAGAACAGCACATCCTGGATATATGCAGAATAACGCACCCTAGACGTATTATAGAGAATACAAGACCCCGGTTGTATTATACACAGTAGTTTACCCTGGATGTATGATAGAGAACAACATATATTGTACAGAATAGCCTACTCTGTTTGTATTATAGAAAATAGCACAACTGGATATATTACAGACACTAGAACATCCTGGAATTAGCAAAGTGAATAGCATACCCTGGAAATTTCTTCATTCATTCTTGAGATGAGGGTGTCACTAGTGAGGCAGCATTTATTGCCCATCCCTAATTGCCCAGAGGGAAGTAAAGAGTCAACCACATTGCTGTGGGTTCTGGAGTCACATGTAGGCCAGACCAGGTGAGGATGGCAGTTTCCTTCCCTAAAGGACATTAGTGAACCAGCTGGGTTTTTCCCCAACAATCAGCAATGGATTCATGGTCATCATTAGATTCTTATTTCCAGATATTGATTGAATTCAAATTCCACCATCTGCCGTGGCAGGATTTGAATCTGAGTCCCCAGAACATTATCTGGGTCTCTGGATTAACAGTCCAGTGATAATACCACTAGGCCATTGCCTCCCCAATATACCACAGAGACTAGCACATCCTTTTTATTTTATAAAGAAGAGCCACCCTGTTTATAGTCTAAAGAATAGCACACCCTGTAGAAACAATAGGGAATAGCACAGCCTGGACACATGGTGGAGTATAGCTTCCTCTGCTTATAGAGAATGTCTTACCCTGGATATGTTGTAGTGAATACCTGCTATATGATAGAGAACAGCATAACCTGGATATTCAGAACCTCATTTATGATATAGAGAATACCCTACCCTGAGATAGCAAGAACTGAAGATGCTGGAGTCAGAGTCCACACAGTGTGGAGCTGGAGGAACACAGCAGGTCAGGCAGCATTAAGAGGAGCTGTGTTCCTCCAGCTCCACACTGTATCGAGGACCCTACCTTGGTCATTTTATGGAGAATAGCATATTGGATGCTGCTAACCCTCTTCATTTCCTTTATTTGCGGGAATGAGACCTTTCTTAAGAAACAGTGGTAGTTCAGTTGCTTTAATTTGCCCCAGTATTCCAGGGCTGACTATTGGAAGACACCAGCCAGGGCCAACCCCACCCGCCCGGTGAGCTGTCGTCAGTGATCGCGGATGTGTGCGGATCGAGCTTGGCAGGACCGTCTGCTTGTGAAAAGGCAAAAGGACGGATTTAGATTTCGGGCCGAGCTATCTGTGGAAGGCGGTTGGGGGGTGGAAGCAGGAGTGCAGGGCAGTGCCAATGTCTTCAAGTTTGGGATGGAAGTGGGGGAAGGCGGCGGTGATGAACTGGATTCCTTAGTAAAGGTATCTGGGGAAAAGCAGCAGTGAGTGGAAGTAGGGATGGAAGCTGCCGTGTTAACGCAGACACAGACTGTGTTTTTATCTCTACTGTAATGAAAAGCCTGCGTGAGAAACTTCCTACAGAAACTGTAACCAGCGGGTGCGTAGGATGTCCACCCAGAAACAGAAAGCGAAATTGCTAGAAAAGCTCAGCAGGTCTGGCAGCATCTGTGGAGAGAAATCAGAGAAAGCGTTTCGGGTCCAGTGACCCTTGCTCAGAACTAATGGTAGCTGGGAAAAAGTTTTTGCTTGCATGCGGAAGATAGGGTGGGGGAGGGGAGATGGAGTAAAAGCGGCTCTTTTGGGATTTGTCGTTCCCGTTTTCTTACACACTTTCCTCTCATCTCCACTCAAGTGAGTACGGGTTGTTTGAAAGCAGAGTCCAGTGAGAGAGAGCTTGACTCCGGGCATCAGCTATTGATTTAGTGTCGCGCAGGAGGTGACCAGGGATTTCGGATTTGCGTTTGTGTGAAAGTGTTTTCGACAGAGGTGTGTGGTGGGGGTGGTTGTGGGGTGGGAGGGAGGAGGAAGAGTTGAGGTGGTCTCACTCTCTCCCTTCCCACTCACCATCAATTCCCGCCGGATCTGATTGAATTTTCATGAGTCGGGAGGCTGAGCAGACAGCTGCTGACAGTCAGTGCTGAATCGAGACTGAGCCACAAACTGGCAGCAGGAGAGGAGCGAGCAGAAGCGAGCTGGTGATGCTCTTGTCCTCAGCACCAGCTCCGACACCCATCCAGACCCTATCATTCCGCCAATGTGCGTCTCTAAATATATACATTAGCGTACCGCCAGAGAGCAGACAGTAATTCAAGGTGAAAGTGTGGGAGGAACCCGCACCAACGCTTATTTAAACACTGGATTACAGTCATTTATAAAGACAGCTTGGGAAGAGGGGAAAATGACTGACAAGTGCAGCTTGTGGAGCGCGATCTCTGCGGCAGCTTGCTGCTTCTACCGAGGTTCCTTCATGCAAGTTCAGGTAAGGAGGAACCGACCGGGTTAGTAAATAAAAACCCACCGTGTCCCTGCAGTTTGTGTGCGCGGTCCGCACACAGAGGGGATGCTGATCCGCACACGGCGTCCTCACCCTGCATGTTGCTACTTTATGAATGAGATTCTCCAGGTAAGAGTAAATCATGCCGTTCGTACCAGACACCCGGTCTCTCTTGCTTCCCTGGACGTAGGGAAGGGATTCCGAAATTGTTTCAGGAAGCATAGCAATTTTTTTTTCTTTCCCCGCAAAGTATAATGCTAAAATCTTGTCACCGATACAGATACCTATTCGAATGAGCACCCGAGGATATGATGGTGAGATTTGATGTTTTAAAGATCTGGACAGAGAATCGCGGCTGACAGACGTTAACAGTGTGGGGTGCAGATTTACACATGGACCAGTACAAAGATAACAGAGAGCGAGAGAGAGAGAGATGACATAATCAGAAATGGGAAGAGGTGCACAGACACATTGTATATAAAGGCAGACACACACACAAATATACATAATGATAAATTGAGAGATATTCAAAAGATACAGAGAGAAATCGCAGAGAGAGAGAGAGGGAGGGGTGAGCGAGGAAAAGACAGAGATGCAGACTCAAGGCTAAATAGAGGCATAGTTCCAAGGATTGACGTACACACCCCAAAGAATGACAAAACTGCGCACCTACGGACACAGTCAGATATGTTGCTGGATGGATAAGGACCAGATGTGCTCGCACAATGATACAAAAACACAGAGGCTTTAGGTCTGTCCTGCATCAATGTGGATTCTTTGTGCTGATGATCCCAGGTCCTGGATGATGTAATGCAATCGCTGTGCTCCCCCGTGTCACTACTGAGCTGTGTTGGAATTTGAAATATTACCCGTGAATGATGCGCATAGTTTGAGAACAGTCCGAGGTGTTTCAACTCCCATTCAGTGCTTTGCCGCAGGCTGGTATCTGTGCACGCTATGCTGAAACACTCGGCCTCTCTCACGCGGCGCTGAGCTGCTGACCCGATGTACACGGTTTTCAACACCGGACGAAGAGAGAGGGGCAGCCGGGCAAGGTTTTGCATCGAATATTGAAATATGTTAAGATGGAGGGACAATGGACCTGCCAGTACCGCCAGCCTCTAAGACAGGGCGAAGAGGCAGAAGCTTTCCATCAGTGTAAGGGACATGGTCCCATAGACACTATAATGACCGGTGGCCGTGCCAGTTCCAAAACACAGAAATCTTTGGGGTTGGGGGCGGGGAGGTGGAAGCGAAAGGGGCAGCTGCCTTTCCAGAGGGGCTTTGAAACTTTTCAGATGACGAAATAACTTTCGTTGTGCAACCAAAGCAGGCAGTTTGCAGAGTTCCCTCAGTTTACTTCCCCTTGGTCCCTGTACCATCTCCTTCCAAGAGGAATAGCCAGAGTTCCTGCTTCCGATCGCCAGGGGCGCTGGGCACTGAATGGCCAAGGGCAGAATCGCGGGCGGCAGTGACGCCCTCCCAGGTCAAATAGCCACCCATCTCCCACTTCAGGCTGACAAAACGGAGAGTGACCAACCAGCGAGTCACCGTCATCCTCAGCAAAGGAAGGAAGACTTTGAGGAGAATAGCGTGGAGCGATGCAGACGGGAGAGCCGATGAGACGTGAATGGTGGCGCTGGGCAGGTTGTGTGTAAATACAGAGTTAGACTAGAGCATGTTCAGCTGGAGGGTGTGATACAGCCATGATGTATCACAGAGTAAATAGGCTTCGCTGAGAATGAACTAACAGCACCGAGGTAATGCAGAGCGGTTATTGAGGCTGACGGTGTGAGGGAGCTGGGTTATCAGACACAGGGAGCACCTATAGTACAGGCAGAGAGCTAATCTATGCCCTGTCAGATCCCCTTCCCTATCAGCACCAGTAACTCACACCCCATTGCTCTGTCGGCAAATCCAAACAAGGTGAAAGACATTATTCAATTTACTTTGTTAACGACCCCGGTGGTATTCTTGATTTCCTCTATTTAGTCCTTAGAAATACGCTTTTTTGTAAAATCGATGTGGTTTCGAAACGTAATCTTTTTTGCGGCTGGCCATGTGAAGGACGGTTTCTCTGTTGCAAACTCGGGATTGTCCCGATTTCTGATGAAGGGTCCAGGCCCGAAACGTCAAGCTTTCCTGCTCCTATGATGCTGCTTGGCCTGCTGTGTTCATCCAGCCCCACATCTTGTTATCTCTTATTGTCGGGTTGGAGCAGGTCATCTGGGCAAGGCCTGAAAAGCACGGCATTGGTCCCAGCAATCCATTCCCCATCCGGCGGATTGAGAATCAGGATGTCTGCTCCGTTCAAATGTTTATTTCGTTAATCTCTCACCACCCTCTCCCCAGCGTCCCAGAGGCTACTGGCTCTGGCTGGGGAATGTTCAATGCCTCATTATCCGTCTTTGACAGTGTCAGCTTCAGGTGATGCCCACTCGGCCGCCTTGCATCATACTTTTCCAGACAGCAACGACCTCTTCCAAACCACCAGCATTACAGCTAGTTCTGTCTCCTTTTGTTTCATCCCACATTTAAAATGCAATCACATCACATAGGTCGGAAACTGAACCTGATTTGAGGTGTAAGTGTTTGGGGTTTCCTACTGGCAATACATTTACAAACGGAATCACGGTGGGGGTTTGAAGTTGTGGAGCTAAATAATAAACGCATTTTTCAACCACTTCCTTTCTAAACGTGCTTTCTACCATACACATTGCTCCTTCCCAGACTGGCATTCTCCCATTTATTGCTCAGATCGTGAAACTCAGGAGTATGAAACCCTAAAAACCTCGATCACGGGACCTCGGGGTTCACTGCAGAGTCCTGCAGAAAGTGTAGCCCTTGTCCACTGGTCTCCACTCTGCCTTTCTCCACCTCTGTCAAGCCACCTTGCTGTAACATCATCTCGGCTCTCCTTCTGCACACCCACCGAGATTCAGGTTTCAATATCCCAAGAGTTGTGCTATTGAAGATACATCGACATTATTCAATGATATTTATTCAATTTTATCGGCAACGCGAATAATGAACACATCTGCAGTCTATCGAAAGTTAGCCTTTTAATATAGAGATTCAATTGGGGAAAGCGACAATTAAATCCACCTCAATCCAGGTGAAGACAATTCGTTTTAAATATGGAGCTGGGGGTGGAATTTTTACGGACACTTACCGTCCTAATGCATAGACGGTTTCAAATCAGCTGTATGAATATTATAGTGTATGGTCCAACAAATTAGGAATACAATGTGCTGGAGACTACGTGAAAGGGGATTATCTCTAAATTTGCAGATTTGTTCAGTAATTTCACACCGTTTCTATCCTGATGCTATGCTGTCAAGCGTTTCCAAAATGAAAAGAGCAGCGAAGGAACTTTCTCTGAAAAGCTATGTAGAGGTGGGCAGTTTCACTTTAATACATTCACAAAACATCCCTTTGTCTTGTCTTTCTATAGAGGCTTATACCTGTTATTATAACAAGATTAATCACCTCTGATGACATAGCGGATGGAGAAATGGCGTTTACACCTTAATCAATACGTTATTTCTATTCTAACATGACCATAAAACCTTCAACGATCTAAAGTTATTTTTTTAATGTAAGAAAAATTCTGTGATTCACACCAATGAAGAGAGATTTTGTCGAACTGTTGAATTTCTTGACACGTAATTTAATTAGTTTTCTTTTTAAAGGGAAGACCACAGGATCAGGTGATTAACTGAAACAGATGTGTGTTTAAACTTGCGAGTGATGATCTGGAATGGGCTGCTTGAAAGGGTCTGGGAAACCGGTTCAATATTAGTTTTCCAAAGGAAATAAGGTGGATCAATACTTGATGGACAGAAAGTTGCAGGGCGATTGGGATGAACAGGGAAGAGGGACTAATTGCATGGCTCCTCAAAGAACTGCCATGAAGAAAAATCTATGGTGGAGTGAACTTTTTCTCCATTTTGCAGCCCTTCTTGTGAAGAAGTTACCCCTACCACTACAGGCACCCAAAACCTCCCACTTATCAAAGCCGTTCAGTGATTAACATAGTGAAACTGACACTGTTTCTGGGTATCAGCTCATTTAATTCACCCTAAGTGCAGTGATGAGTTAGTGTGAGCGCACCCAAAATCTGAGAGGCTGGTGTTTTTCCAATGCATTTTAACATGAAACTGGATTCAGAGAGCAATTCGGAAAACAAAATAGCAAAACAAGATAGGCGTTTAGATGACGAACGTTAATGAGACTTCGAGCCGCCTGTTTTTGTTTTCTAATTGTTACAGACATTCTTTATCTGTACAAGCTGCATGAGAAATTAGAGGTAGCGAGATCACGTTTTGCTGTTGGAGTGACATTTCAGCTCAAAGCAAGCAGCTGTACTCTGCTGTGAGGCCAATGACAGCCTCTCCTTTGTGGTCCACGGTTACATCATTGCTGGCCAATGACAGGGCTGTTTGATGACATCCAGAGAAAAAGACAGAGAGAGAGAGTCCTTAACACGTTCAACGTCAATCTGCAGCCTCTCGCCTCTCTCTGCTTTATTTTCCTGGATTCCAGGCTCAAGGCGTCAATTGAATGCGTCCATTCAAATAAAAGCAAAATAATGCTGGAAATCTGAAACGATCACACAGGAGAAACTTAGCAGGTATGGCAGCGTCTGGGAAGAGAGAAATACGTTTCGAGTCCGGTATGACCCTTCAGAAGCAACTCTGCACGAGTTCTGTTATCTTACTTTCTCTCTACACAGATGGGGCCAGACCCGCTGAGTTTTTTTTTGTTTTCGGGCACCCTGTCATACTTCGTCCAGAATCCGTTCGAGTCGTCTCTCCCTTTTCCGTCCGTGAAAACAGCTGGCGTGTACTAATCGACTGTGGTGGGCATCACGTTTGAAATCAAGCCAACTGTTACTAGCATACAGGCATGTACAGAATAATCAATAAACCTGTAGTGAGTTACAGATGGAAACGAAGCGAATCCTTCGGATGGTTCATACATAGTATTGGATTCCTTGGTTTACAACTGTTAGGGCCATGTAATTAGATTGCTATCTTGAACCTATTCCAGGATTAAAAATATAGTTCTATGTACTAAAGTCTGATGGGATGCAATTTAATTTAGACTTATTTTATGCCAGCCAGAGACGGATATTGCAATGCTGCCTGTCCGTGCACACCCACTCACTGTTGAATGATGTCATTTGGGCAGCCTGATCAATTGCCGTTACGTCAGGGCTGGAGATTTATAAAGAAATTACATCCAATTCATTACCAGAAAATTCATCTTCCCGGACATGTTAAAATCTGGTTAATCATCCTCACCGATATTTACGACACTTTTCAGCTGCAAATACAAACGGTGGTGAGATTGTGGTTGTGAGCTCATCTGATCTCAGGCATCAGTTATATTAATGAGTAGGCACCATGGTGCTGACAGGGACAGCTGCTTCAGTGGACTGGTTGGTGGTAGGTGCTGGCTGTCTATTATATACTCCCGTGCCCATGCACAATGGCAATGCAGTTTTAATCTCTTTGTCTGTGCACCCTCCCACGCCCATCTCAACTACCTGGAGCACCTTTTCAAGTAGTGCCTTTCAAACATAATCTCCAATGGTGCTGTTTTTTCATTCGTTTCCTGACTCATTTTAGGTCCTATTCAATGCAAGGTTTCATCCTTGGCTTATCCGTAACCCTCTCACCCCTTAAAACAGGAAGTTATGAACTTAAGCCCCATTTCAGATAGTTAATTCTATCACATAGACTGACATTTCAGTCCGGTACTGAGGAAGTGCAGCACTATTGGCATCTTCTGGACAAGATGTTAAAATGTTGATGGGCGTAAAAGTTCCAAGGACACTATTCACAGAACAGCAGAGGACTTCTCAGGTGAATATATCACCCGATCAACAAAATAAACAGATGTCCAGGTTGTTTGTGTGAGCTTGGCGCACTTTTTTTTAACTACAACAGAGACTTCACTTTAAAAATAGGTCATTGGTTGTAAAGCAGATAAGCTGTAGTTTTGAAAAGTAGTTAATAAATGCAATTTTTTCTTCTGTTGAGGTAGGGGTATAAGGGGACATGTGGTCAGAGCTTTTTTGAAACAGTCAGAAAACTCTTGCCATCTACCTGTGAGTTAAGTCTGCTGTTTCTCCCTCTAAATGAGGGTAGGCAGTGACATAGTGGTAATGTCTCTGGACCAGCAATGTAGATTCCTAGGCCAGTGTTCTGGGAACAGATAGGGAGGAGATGGCTTTGTGGTATTATTGCTGGACACAGGTAATGTCGTGGTGACCTGGATTCGAATTAGGCCATGGCAGAATTTAAAAAAAACATGGAATTAAGTGTCTAATCATGACCGCGAACCCATTATCGATTATCAGGGAAAAATCCATCTGTTTCACTAATGTCCTCCAGGGAAGGAAACTGCCACCCTTACCCAGTCTGACCTATGCGTGACTCCAGACCCACAGCGATGTGGTTGTCTCCTAACTGCCCTCTGGGAAATTAGGGATGGGCAATAAATGCTGACTTAGCCAGTGATGCCCTCAGCCTGTGAATTTTTTTTAAAGGTTTAAATCCCACCATTACAGATGGTGAAATATTAATTCAACAAAAAAATGCAGCCTGTAAACATTGTTGTAAAAAACAGTTTAGTTCACTAATGTCTTTGAGGGAAGGAAATCTGCTATCTGGCCTATACATAATTCCAGACCCAGCAATGTGAGGTGGATAATAAATGTTGGCCTAGCCAGGGACATCTACATCCCAGGAATGAATTTTAAAATAATGGAAAGGAACCTGTTAATAGATACCCTGCTTCTATAAAGTTAATGCTGAGTGGGGGTTGGGTGCATCTCATAAAAGATAATTGGAGTTGGCCTCTGATCCCATTAACTGTTCCATCTCAGGATGATCAGGGTTAGAAGCAACAGCAGAATGCCACAGCTAGAAAATCAGGTCTGTCAGCTGTTTCCCTGTTGCTGCTTTGGTCAATAATAATCTGTCTAGGTTCCAGTCAACCACTTGGGGAGATGTGCAAAGGCTGTTTGTATTGGTTAGAATAGGTTGTAACCTTCATTTCAGGCAGCGCAGGGACTGAGAAAAGCTAAGCATACTCTCTCCTTTTATGAATGAAATTGTTTTCTTGAGCAGATTGTTTTCAGTTTACAAATGTGATGTGGTGAATTGTGCTTACAAATCTGAGACTGTCCATTACTTGCAAATGTCAGGGTTCCGACTCTGAAAATTTCTATCTTTTGTCATTATTTTGGAATTCAGGATTTTGGAAGAAGCTCAGGGAATGAATGGCCTTAATATTCCAATGTTCCTGGACATGGGTTAAGACAAGGTTGGGTTTGGCTTAATGCACCTCACCCTGGACCGATCCTTGCAGATCTCCATTGATTCCATCTTTCCAACCCAAAAAAAAAGACTTGTTCATCCTGACGGTCTAATGATTGTCATAGGCTAAACACCAACATGAAAATTTCCCACTTGCATGAGGTATCAGAGAATGCCGAATACCCAAAGAACTGTCTCCCAGCAAATATTAGTGCCTTAAGAAAAGTGAAGAAAGCTGTATTCATTCACCAGACCAGTTCAGTTAGACTCTCAGATGCTTGAAACGTCTTCATCTCAGGTTGTGGAAGGCTGACATGTGTGCTAGCTCCATGCATTTGCATTGTTAAAACTGCCTGTGTATCCCAAGGCAAGGTAACAGCTCAAGATTCTCATTGTAACTACAGGTCTCTCAGTTCTAATATTGCCCAAACTACATCACTCTGATAATAAAATTCCTGGTACTAGCAGTGCTTAATTCGTAAGGAATCTGCTATAGATAGGTTCAGTGAGTGGGCAAAAAAACCTGGCAGATGGAGTTTAATGTAGGAAATTGTGAGTCCACACATTTTGGGAGGTAGCATCAAAAGACAGGCTATTATTTAAATGTAGAGAGATTCCCAAAAAAAATAGAGGGATCTGGGAGTTCTTGTGCATGAAACACAAAAACTTAGCATGGAAGTACAACAAGTAATCATGAAGGCAAATGGAATTTCTGCATTTATTGCTAGGGAGTTGGAGGTCAAAAATAGGAAACTTGTTAGAAGTGTTGGTGGGGCTGCACCAGAGTACTGTCAACAGTTTAGGTCTCCATATTTAAGAAAGGACACACTGGCATTGGAGGCAGTTCAAAAGAGATTCACTAGGCTGATATCTGGGATGGAAGGGTTAGCTTATTAAGAATGACCAAACAGGTTAGGCCTTTAATAATAAGATTTTAGAAGAATGAGAGTTGATCTTATTGAAACAGTCAAGATTCTGAGGGGGTTTCACAGGGTAGATGTTGAGAAATTCTTTTCACAAGTGGTGGAATCTCAAACTAAGGACATAGTTACAGAATAAGGGGATTACATTTAAAACAGAACAGTGAAGAAATTTCTTCACCTAGAGGGTAGTGAACATCTGGAATTCTCTACCCCAAAGGGTTGTGGAGGCTAGATCACCAAAGGTAATTAAAAAGGAGATGAAATATCGTACAGTTGAAGGCTGTGATGAGCTGGCAATGAAAGAAGAGTTGAGGCTTGGGGCAGATCAGCTATGATTATGTTGAATGGCAGGCAGTTTTGAGGGGCTGAATAGCCTACTGCTGTTTCCTATGTTGTAATGAAATAGTAACTCCTTTTTTGCCTTGCCACTAAACTCCCCTCTCCAACAACCTTTCTTAAAATATGAATCATGAAAATCATAGCTAACTGAAACGTTTTCACCATGTCCCTTGCTAAGACCAGCATGGACCAGAGGCCAACTTTACATCTGCTTGCACATTGGGTGCATTTACTCACAGTTACAGCAGTGTGTTCTTTGGCTTTTGTATGTTTCTCTGTTGCTACCTCTGAAATTTTAAGAGACTGTTGTTTACTCAGATTATTTGTCCACAGTTTTGAAATTGGTGCTGGTTTCGTAAGATATAATCATGATTTAATTAAGAGCTGACAGGTTATTTGTTTGTTAAACAGAACAACATACTGTGCCAAAAGTGATTCATCGAAACATACTGTGTATATCGCACTTGAAAACTACTTCTACATATTTCATAGACTGCGGTTGATTGTGATGTTACTATGGTAACTGCATCCTTCATCACCCTCGTCTCAAAGCCTAGCAATTTCAGATGTGAGCTTTTGTTTCCAATCCTGGGTCAAAAATGATTTTATTGCTGAATATCATCAATATTCTAAAGGCAGGAGAATGTATTCACCCTGGGGTAGCAGAGGGGTCTTGTATATGGATCAATGGACCATTGAATAGACTGAGGGTAGGTAATGAATGAAGAGGCCAAGTGATCAGCCTGTATGATTTAAATTAAAACTCAATTTTCAGCCTAAGGGTCACAGCATGGATTACTGAAAAGACAGACAGTACCAGAATAGAGAGTTTGGTCATAAATAAAAGAACAGGGCAGTTTATTACTCTGTCAGTGAGTCAGAAGTGATGCAGCAAAAACAGTTCCCGTAAACTTCTTCCAGAAGAAGCATTTTGTTAACAATGTACTGGTTTTGCATTATTAATTTAAGTGCAACTCACTGCATTAGGAGAGCGAGGTGAGGAAATTTTTTTTTATTCATTTGTAATACAAATTGCAGGTGTTGGAAATGTTGTATTTTTGCTGTTTGTCCTCGTTCTTACTGACCACTCTCACATAAGTGCCCACACCCACTGTTTTGCTGCAACTCAGTGTTTTTGCTGCCATTCCCCTGTGGCACTTCACCAAATCTCAGTGTTGCAGACTCCCTACTCTCAACAACCTTGCAACCTAGATGAACTATAAATGACAGATCTGTAGAAGATCCAATAGGAAGGTTAGTTTACCCAGTTCGAATGACATCCTCTGAACTGACATCAAGATCACAGTTAAAATTTAATGGTTCAGAAATCTGGCTACAGTTTAGTAAAGAAAAATCCCCTGATTCACAACCTGGTGCCAGGACGTTGTACAGGAAGTTGGTGAGGCCACTTTTGGAGTACGATGTACAGCTCTGGTTGCCCTGCTATAGGAAGGATATTATTAAATTGGAGAGGGTTCAGAAATGATTTATCAGAATGTTGCTGAGATTGGCGGGTTTGAGTTCGAAGGAGAGGCTGGATTGGCTGGGACTTTTTCACTGGACATGAGGGGCATAGTTAAGGTGAATAGCAAAGGTCTTTTTTTCCCTAGGGTTGGGGAGTTCAAAACCAGGCGAGAGAAAAAAGATTTAAAAGGGACCTGATGGGCAACTTTTTCACACAGAGGGTGGTTCATATGTGGAATAAACTGCCAGCGGAAGTGGTAGATGCATGTACAGTTACTACAATTAAAAGACATTTGTACAGGTACATGAATAGGAAAAGTTTAAAGGGATATGGGCCAAATGCAGGCGAGTGGGACTAGTTTAGTTTGGGAAAATTGTTCAGCATGGAACAGAAGGGTCTGTTTCCATGCTGAATGGCTCCATGATTCTATAAATAGTGGTGATGGAGATTATAATTGTGTGGCATGTACAGTGATTAAAGAATGGTTAGGTGGAAAATGGTGGTGGGGAGCCTTCAACAGTAGATAAGACCTTGCCATGACATAACTTTGCATGGTTAATATCCTCACTGCGTAAGGCTCACACATGAAGAAAGTTGATTGGTTAAGGGACAAGAGGATTACTAACACTAAAAAAAGCTATCCTTAGATTTAATTCCAGTTTGCCACTTGTGTCTGACTATGGATTACAGTCCATTTTTAAGACAATTAAAAACAGGAGTAGGAGTAGATCATTTGTCCCTGCTCCACTATTCGATAAAATTATGGTGTTGAATTGATTGTAGCCCTAATTCTACTTTCCTATCTGTCCGCTACAACACTCAACTTCGTTTTAAAAAATATATCTACCACAAGGTTCAATATTTTGAATGACCCAGGCTCTCCTGATCTCCGGGGAAAAGAGTTTCACAGATTAACAACCCTCGGAGAGAAGAAATTCCTCCTCATTTAAAATGGGAGATCTCTTAATTTTAAACTTTGCCCATTATTCTAAATTCCCCAGAAAAAGAAATATCCTTTCAGCATCTGTCGGAATTCAATACGTTTCAATAAGATACCTCTCATTCTTCTAACTTTCACTGAGTATAGGCCTGATCTGCTTAACCATTCCTTATAAAACCTGTTCAATCTCAGGAATCAACCTAGTGAACCTTCTCTGAACTGTTTTCAATGCAAGTACATTCCTCCTAAGGTAAGGACAGGAAAACTGCCCATGATATTTTAGGTGTTCTTGTTCCAGTGCCCTGTAGGGCTACTGACTAACAGCATGCAGATGTGTGCATACAAACAAGCCGTACTACAAACCATTATTGATGCATTCACCAGGGCATATGAGAAAATGGGCCTCAGACTAAACATCCAGAAAACAAAGGTTCTCTACCAGCCTGCTTTTGCCACACAACATTGGCCCATAACTATCAAAATCCACACATGCCCCTTGACAATATGAATCATTCCCAGACCTCAGGAGCCTCCTCTCAGTATAAGGAGACATTGAGGATGAAATCCAACCTCGACTCTAAGGCACAAGCGCTGCCTTTGGACATCGATGAACATAATGCTGGAAGTCTGAGATCTCAAACCCAGCACCAAACTCATGGTCTACAAAGCAGCTGTGGTTCCCACCCTTCTGTATACATCAGAAACATTGACCACGTACAGCAGACACCTCAAATTGCTGCAGAGTTATCACCAGTGCTGCCTTCACAAAATCCTGCAAACCCACTGACAGGATAGGCTTACCAATGTAAGTGTCATCTCCCAGACCAATATCCCCAGTATTGAACTACTGGTCATTCCTGAGCAACCATGATGGTCTGACCACATTTTCCACATACTCATCACAGAAGTCCCTAATCAAATGCTCTACTCTGAGTTCTGCAATGGTAAACAGAGGAAATGCTCCAAGGACACCCTGAAAGCCTCCTTACATAAATACACCATCCCCACCAACATATGGGAACTGCTTGCCCTAGAATACATAAACTGGAGAAGAAGCATCTGCGGAGATGCCCAAGTCTTCGAGTACCACTGAGTGGAGCAAGTGGAGGCCAAGTGAAAGCAGCAGAGTGTGCAGAATTCAGAATGTCTAACGCATCTGCTCCTCAAACACCACCTGCCCCACTTGTGGCAGTGTCTGCAGCTTCAGGATTGGCTTTCCAGCTACTGCAGAGCCGACCTCCCCTGGAGAGGAAGTAAGTCATTCTTGATCCTGGGAGGCTGCCAAAGAAGAAGAATAGCTGCAGCAAGATTTCCCTAATTTTATACTCTATCCCTCTTGCAATAAAGGCCAACATTCCATCTGTCATTCTAATTATGTGCTATATCTGCTTTAAGAGCTAGCTTTTTGTGATATGTTTAAGTACAAGGACACTCAGGTCATTATATACTGCAGCATTCTGCATTTCTTGTTAAAATTTCCCACGTTATATTCCATTTGCTGAGTTTTTGCAACTCATTTAACTTTCCTATATCTCTTTGCATACTCTTTGTATCTACCTCACAACTTGATCTCCTACCTGAGTTTAAATTTTGCGATAGCAGTCATTCTCATCTTCCAGCTCATTAATATACTTTGTAAATAGTTGGGCCACCATTTGGCACTCCACTGGCTACAGCTTGCTAACCTGAAAATGACACATTTATTTCAACACTTTCTTTCTTCTCAGTCAGCCAATTCTCTATTCATGCTAATATATCACCTCAACAAATTCTTAATTGGTGCAGTAATCTTGTACATGATGACTCCTAAAATGTCTTTTGGAAATTCAAATATACTGCATCCACTGGTTTCCCTTTTATCCATGCTGCTTGCTACACTCTCAAAGAACTCTAATAAATTTGATAAACATGATTTAATTTTCAAAAAGCCATGTTGACTCTGCCTGATCATATTATGATTTTATAAATGCCCTGCACTCCTTTTTTAAAAAATGGATTGTAGTATTTTTCCAACAGATGTTAAACTAACAGGCTGATAGTTTCCTGCTTTTTCTCCCTCTTTTCTTGATTTTTCCATTTGTGGCTTTCCAATCCATGAGGAATTTTCCATAATCTAGGAATTTTTGAAAGATAAACACCAATGTGTTCATCATCTCTGTAACAACTTCATTCAAGATCCTAGGGTGCAAGCCATTTACAAGATGCACTGCAGAAATTACAAAGGATCCTTAAACTGCACCTTCCAAACTCTGCAAGCACTACCATCTAGAAGGACAAGGGTGACAGATACATGGAAGCACCCTGTAAGTTTCCTCCAAGCCATTCACCGTTCTGACTTGGAAATATATTGCAGTTCCTCAAGTGTCGGTTATAGTCTTGGAATGTTCTCTTCAATGGCATTGTGGGTCAAGCTACACCACATGGACTGCAATGGTTCGAGAAGGCAGCTCACCACCACCTGCTCAGGGGCAATTGGGGAAAGGTCAATAAATGCTGTCCCAGCCAGCGATGCCCACATCCCTTAGAAGAATTAAAACAATAGGGTCCAGGAAACTTGTCAGCCTTTGGCTGCGTAAGATTTTTTCTTTGGTGATTGCGATTGATTTAAATTTCTCTCTCCCTTTTCTTTTGTGTATTTCTGCTATCCTTGGAATGTTTTGTCTTCTTCTGTGAAGACAGATCTAAATTACTTGTTCAAAATCTGTGTCATCTCCTTGTTTCCCTTCTTAACTCCCAGTCTAACCTTCTAAAGGATCATACTCACTTTCATTGTGCTTTTTTCCTTTTTCACTACCTGTAGAGGCTTTTACTGTTTTTATATTCATAGCTTCCTCTCATATTCCAAATTTTTTTCCTTTTACTTTTTTTAGTCATCCTCCTATATTTTTCCCAATCTTCCGGCATGTCATACGCTAAGATATCAGGGTTTTTCTAAAAAAAAACTGGACTTTAAAAGTGAGATTGTAATAGAAGGGTCAGCAGCCCTGAAGAAGGGTAATACACGAAGCATTGACTTCTTCTTTCCTCCAGTCAGTGCCTAGCTTGCTGTGTTCTTCCAGCCTCCTGTTTGTCTACCTAGAAATAGAACCTAGACCCTTCTTCAGAAATGGGAGAGGGGAAGGGGGATCTGAAATAAATAGGGAGAGAAGGGGAGGCAGATAGAAGATGGATAGAGGAGAAGATAGGTGGAGAGGAGACAGACAGGTCAAAGGGGCAGGGATGGAGCCAGTAGAGGTGAGTGTAGGTGGGGAGGTAGGGAGGGGATAGGTCAGTCCAGGGAGGATGGACAGGTCAAGGTGGTGGGATGAGGTTAGTAGGTAGGACTTGGGGATAGGTGGGAGGAAGGACAGGTTAGGGAGGCACGGACGAGCTGGGCTGGTTTTGGGATGCGGTTGGGGGAGGGGAGATTTTGAAGCTTGTGAAGTCCACATTGATACCATTGGGCTGCAAGGTTCCCAAGCGGAATATGAGTTGCTGTTCCTGCAACCTTCAGGTAGCATCGTTGTGGCACTGCAGGCCCAGGATGGACATGTCATCTGATGAATGGGAGGGGGAGTTGAAATGGTTCACGACTGGGAGGTGCAGTTGTTTAGTGCGAACCGAGCGTAGGTGTTCTGCAAAGCGGTCCCCAAGCCTCCGCTTGGTTTCCCCGATGTAGAGGAGGCCACAACGGGAACAGCGGATGCAGTATACCACATTAGCAGATGTGCAGGTGAACATCTGCTTGATGTGGAAAGTCTTCTTGGGGCCTGGGATGGAGGTGAGGGGGAGGTGTAGGGGCAGGTGTAGCACTTCCTGCAGTTGCCTTCCTGCTCCTCTGATGCTGCTTGGCCTGCTGTGTTCATCCAGCTCTGCACCTTCTTATCTCAGATTCTCCAGCATCTGCAGTTCCTGCTATCTTTGAAATAGAACCAGACGTCCTCCCTGAGAAACTAAAGGCATCCTTCAGCTTTCCAGTGATGTTGAACCTCACTCCTGCCCTTTTTATAAAAGATGCTGAGTATTTAGAATTGGCCGCCCTGCCCTGTGTGTACAGGGTCAGCAGGTGCAATGCAAATGCTGCAAGTCACAAGGGACTAATTGCATTACAGTAACTTCCTGCTACTGTCGATATTCCTTACTCCGTGTGCATCTCTTTCTCTTTCACACACATTCATACGTATAAAACACACACGCGTGGATCAGCCCATTTCTACCACGGCAACAAATTAATCAATTTCCATAATTTAATGTATTCCTGCAAACCAAGAATCGCCATTCGGTCTTGGCGCATCCGACTTCCTCTCCACTCTAATTTAAGAAGTAATCACAGCATCAAAGCATTTTTTTTCTCTGCCTGCTATCTTTATATCAATGCATTTTGCTGGGGGTAGTGAAGGTGAGCTGTGTAATGCGAGGACAAAGCTGCTTGCTGAAGGCTTGCGGTGAAACGCATTGTGAAGAGACGCAACGGAGCCAGACATTACCTCATCCTCCTGCAGCCCCCAGGCACCGAGTGGCGGGGGAGGGGAGAGGCGGAGAGAGCTGCAAGAACCCAGCCTGTGTCCGGTGCCTGAGTATTAGTAAAACCTCATCTTATTCATTCGTTTTGATTAATATTCAGGGCAGCATCAAACACAAAGAATGTGTCTTGTTAAAGCATTTGCAGCCGCACCTATTCTCTTAATTTATACAGAGTGTCCATTAAAATATTCCTTAAATATTGCTGCTACCAGGATGACAAAGGAGCAATGTAAAAATCACCCATAAACTGATGGATTGCACTTATTGTATTTAAAATGTGCTTTACATGCTAAATGGCATGATTTTTAAGGTGACTAATGGTTATGATTGCTATCCTGCAGTCTATGGGGTGGGGGGTGGGGGTTTGGGGGGAAGGTGAGCCATGGAAGAGGATGTTTAAGATTTTATATAAACACACTACTGTTAGACCATTGCAAATGGTTACCACTCTTTCCTGCCACCACTCAGTCTCATCTCTAAATTCTTCCTCCCAAGAATGTATTTGTCTTCTCAAAAAAGACAGTAGGATTCTAGGGGATCCTAGCTGATAAAGTGATTCATTTGTGTGAAGGCATGGGCCTTGGAAAGTCTGCCAGTATGTGATCCCCATTCCTCCCCCTTGTCAAGTGACCGTCAGTCCCCATTATGTTTCCCACGAAGACATTGCTTAGTTCTCTGTCCTTTCCCATTAGACACTTATGTTTTCTTTAGGTCAATCTATCCCTCAGCCCCGAGGAGTTGCCTATTGTCCATTCTTTCAGCCTGGCATTCTTTCAATTGTCTTTGCCAATATTTATGCTCCACGTGACATCATTCAAAAACAGATAATCAGATCATTGTTTCATTGCTGTTTGGGAGGGTGAGGGGGGACCTTGCTGTGCACAAATTGGCTGCCTCATTTCCCCACACAAGTGACTACACTTCAAAAGTACTTCATTGGCTGCAAAGCATTTTGGCACATGTTGATGTTGTGAAATATGCTATACGAATACAAGTACTTTCCATCGATACCATTTTCAGCATGCTGTGGAAGAGTGTCTGCTTGCTGTTAAATATACTTTTAAAGAATATGTAGGGAAATAATGAGAGAACAACATTCCTCTATACATTCCTGCTCCTATGATGCTGCTTGACCTGCTGTGTTCATCCAGCCCCATGCTTGTTTCCTCTATACACTTAATTGAGACAGGCGCTGTTCCCACATCCCATATGTTACCAGTGGATATGAATTAGGACTGTGTTTTATATAGTAATGAATGGCTGAATTGAAAACACTCATCATTAACTGGGACATGTAATTATCAGACATTGACTATTGTTTTGTGTTCCTTCTAATCTTGAAGAGCAATTGGAGAAGCTAACTGATAAACAATTAATTAGAGTATACAATTAAACACTCCAGGAAAATTAAAATGAATAACTGGGTTCAAGAAGATGGATTTTATTAGCAGGAAAGTATTAGATGCTGATCTGTTCAAACTGCAGCATTCAGAAGGGATTGCAGGGGGCATTACTTAATTTGCTGTTTGGGGTTCAAGGGTCACAGTTCAGCCCTGTTGTACAGGCTCACAGTATGTGTCACTAATGACGAATCAGCTGTCTTAGAGGGAACCCCACATAACAAATGATACATTCAACAGGCCAAGCACAGGTCTGGTATCCAGCTGTTCACCTTGTAAATTGTGATACAAATGCCCTAATAAAACTAAGATAACAGTCCATTTCCCCAAGGAGGCACTTTAAGATATAGAACTGCTTCCATTTACCCAGTTTACACTAATACAAGCTTTGGATCAATCCTGCACAATACTAAGCTGTCCAAAGTCTTGATTTTATGATAGGATACAGTATACAGGATGAAACATCAGTCCATGTTCACCCCAGACTTCAGAATATCAGAGCTGAGCCTCAGAATTCACAGAAGATTGTGGCTGTGTATTTGCCTTTTATCTGCCCTCACAATGCAAATAGGGGAGATCCCAAAGCCTTGAAAATCACTTGTAATATCAGGCATTTCTGCATTGTTCGCAATCCAGACTAATACCACCAAGATCCCCCAAATGTGGCCTTGTACATTTCTCTGTTATAGGGTTGCTGGGTAGATTAGATTTTAGTGAGGCAATATACACGTACACAGTACACTTGATATACTTCAGATGTCCAATGCTGCTTCACAGGAATGTAATCAGACAAAATTAGATGAGAACGAGCCAAAGAAAGAGATATTAGGACAGGTGACAAAAAGCTTGGTCAAAGAGACAGCCTTTAAGCAGCATCTTAAAAATGGAAAGAGGGTTGGAGGCAATAAGGTTTAGGATGGGAATTCCAGAGTTTTGGATCCAAATGGCTGAAGGCTCAGCCACTAATAGTGGGCTGAAGGAAGTGGAGTATGCATCAGAGGTCAAGTTGGAAGAATGCGGAATTCTTAGAGAATTGTAGGGCTGGAAGAGGTCACAGATATGGGAAGGTGCGAGGTCATAGCGGAAATTAAATGAGAGGATGATAATTTTAAAACCGATATAGCTGCTTTGACATTAATCTTGGATATCCTACATTTTACAATGTATACAGCCTAATTTCAGAGTGTATTTCCTTAATTCTGGGTCTGACTTATGCATTGAAATAGTTCACTGCTCAGTTTTTGTGGTGTGGACAATATTTATACTGGAGGACTAGTGTAATCAGTCCAAAGAATTTTAAATCTGTTTCCTCACCCTGCCCCAGGTTTTGCCTATTTTCTCCATTTCTCGTTCAAAAGTGAGGAAGTTGGTGTAGAACATTGTTTCAGAGATGGTAGGTTAGTAATTTTCTGAAGAAGGGTCTAGACCCGAAATGTCAGCTTTCCTGCTCCTCTGATGCTGCTTGGCCTGCTGTGTTCATCCAGCTCCACACCTTGTTATCTCTGGTGTAGAACATTGACAAGTCAGTGGAATAGACAGAGACAAAGATAGACTAATAGGAGATAAAATTCAATGCAGAAAAAGTGTGAAGTGATTCTTTTTGATAGGAAGGATACAGAGAGACAAATATAAAATTTGGGATACAGTTGTAGTGGAGGTGCACCAGCAAAGGGACCTGGGTGTATATGTCATCTTGAAACCGCAGGACAGTTTTTGAGTGCGGTTAATAAAGCATTCAATCTCCTTTGCTTTATAAATAGAGGCACAGAATACAAGAGTAAGGAGGTGATATCAAACATGATTTCAAACATTGGTTTGGCCTCAGCTGGAGTACTCCATCCAGTTCTGGGCACCACAGTTTAGGAAGTCATTAGAGAGAGTGCAGTAAAGATTCTCAAGAATAGGTCCAGGAATGAAAAACTTCAGCAACATGGAGAAATTAGGACTGGATTATTTTCTTCAGAGATAAGAAGGCTGAGATGAGATTAGATAGAGGTGTTCAAAATCATGAGGGGTCCGGACAGAGTTGATTGGGAGAAATTGTTCCCACCCATGGAAGGATTGGGAATAAGAGAATACGAATTTAACACAATTAGAAGCAAATTAAAGAAGCAAAGGTGACGTGAGGAAAATCTTTTTCATGCAGCAAGTGGTTAGGATTTGGAATGTGCTGCCTGAGACTGTGGTGGAGTCAGGTTCAAACAAGGCACTCACAAGGAAATTGGATTTGTACCTGAAAAGGAAAATTTTGCAAGGTTATCGGGAGAAGGCAGGGAAGTGTCATTAGGTGAATTTGGTGCAGACGTTATGGCCAAATGGTCTCCTGTACTGTAACCATTTTATGATTCTGTGAAGAACCAATTGAGCTGGTTGTACAGTTGTAGTAAATTTGGCAGGAGTGCCTATCAGAGATCTAGAGTAAAGTGGAGTAATGATGCCTCCTCTGAGGGATGGTACTTTGCCTTACTTGCTGACTACACTACAAATTTAGTGTTAATATGAAGTGAAAGACTTTGCTGCAATATTTTTCACTTTTTTTTTACTTCTTTCCTTGGTATATCATACTCTGTTCTCTCCTCTATTCAATGGCTTTTCTCATTTGCTCGATCATTCACCCCTTCATTCATTTATCATTCCCTCTTACCACTTTTCAGCCTATTCTTTCTCCATCCTACTGAACACCTGATCTGACTGCTAACAGGATCTTGATGACTCGATGTTACTCACCTCCTGGGAATAACAACTAGCAGAAGAGCAGGGTAAAAATAAAACATTACATCATCAGCTGACCTGGATCTGCACCATGGCTGTGTACTAGCAGTCACTGAAACAGAATACATCATATTCATTCAACAGAATCAAAGGCAGCTTCACGCAGACAAATCATCCTGGGCCAGCTAGCAAATCAGGAGCCAGAAGATGAATGAGATAAATAAAAGCTAATGCCATCACCAAAAGCACTGATCAGCTAATTTCAGGGATATTCTGGCGCAATATGTTTATGAGGTCCCAGTTACACCGTGATCCCATTTATGTAATGCAGACTTCAGTATAACATGCATCCCACTTATAATACCCTCATCATAAGACCAACAGACACACCACACTCCCCTTTATATAATACTTCTTATTACAAGTCTTATACTTACACTGCCCCTTTAGCACACCCTTATTGTATTTAAAAAAGCCTTTCTGAAACTTGAGACCACTTTTCCCAATACCATGAGCATGGATATGACACAGCATGTCTGTAGCTCCTTCTGTTCCAATAACTGGAGCAAATATCTTCTAACACACTTTGATATAACATACTTTTCCCCCACAAAGGGTAATTCAGAGAAGATCCAATGTATTTATTTAATTTCCTAAAAGTAACTCCCACTGATAATTTTTTCTTAATGATATTTGATGCTTCTCGTAAAAATAACTTTAAGTTTAAATTTTGCTTTTAATGTCTAAACTGTGGGCCAGATACTGGGGAATATTCAACTTCATGAACCATTTTGCACCATAGCATGTTTTATCATCTATATTAAGGTTAGTTGTTGATGTATGTTACTCCCTAGGTTATAGTGCAGCATAAACCAGCCCCCAAACTCCTATTGTCTGAGTAACAGAAGTTTGTGTGGAAGTGTTCTGCACCTTCTGAATTGTTGCCATTGGAATGTATTCTCATAGAAACATAGAAGATAGGAGAAGGAGGAGGCCATTCAGCCTTTGAGCCTGCTCCACCATTCTTCACTGTCATGGCTGATAGTCCAACTCAATAGCCTAATCCTGCTCTCTCCCTATAACCTTTGATCCCATTTGCCCCAAGTGCTATACCTAGCCTCTTGAATACATTCCATTTTTTGGTATCAGCTACTTCCTGTGGTAATGAATTCCACAGACTCACTACTCTTTGGGTGAAGAAATGTTTCCTCATCTCTGTCCTAAATCGTCTACCCCGAATCCTCATACTGTGACCCCTGGTTCTGGATACACCAACCATCGGGAACATCCTCCCTGCATCTACCCTCAAAGAATTAGCTATTGCAAAGCCGAAGTGTTCTGTGTATTAGTCTGAATCTTATCCGAAATTGGCAAGTCTCATGGAAGGTTTCTCTCTGTCAGGCTGAGCACGCTTTCTCCGACTTCCTATTATTTATGGTCTTATTTGAGAATGGCTCATCATTTGAGGTACATGGGAGCCCAAAAAGTCAATAATATCTGTCCAGTTTTGGGAATTGTTTCAAGTAGATGCAGACTTTCTTAAAGCAGGATTCAAAACTTGTTTTTAATTCATTCACTGAATGTGGCTGCCATCAGCTAGGCAAGAATTTATTGTCCATTCCTAATTGCTGTTAACAAGGTGGTTGTGAGCGGTCTTCTTGAATTGTTACAATCCATGGGATGTACTTACACCAACAGCGTTGTTAGGAAAAAAGTTCCAGGATTTTGGCCCAACAACATGAAGGAACAGCAATAAAATTCCAAGTCTGGATGTTGTGGCTTGGAGGGCAATGTATATTTTTAGACTGGTTGTAGAATTTGGTGAAGCTGACAGGTGCTACAGACCAGGACTGGGTGATAGGCATTGAAAACAAATTGCAGACGATAAACTGGCAGAGCACAATTCAGACACTGCAAATTATTGGTTTTACTAACATCTAGTTTCTCTTGTCTCCTGCAGTTTTCAAAAGACAAATACATCCTGGATTCCAGCCCTGAGAAATTGCACAAGGAGTTAGAGGAGGAGCTGAAACTAAGTACCACAGACCTGCGGAGTCACACCTGGTACCATGGACGCATCCCACGGGAGGTAATTATTATTGGAGAAATGATACTTTACATTATTTTTGTATTCATGAAGGAAAGAAGGAAACTCTAAACCTTTTGTTTCATATTAGAGTGCAAGGTACGTTGGAAATTTTTATATCAAAGGGTGTTATGTACGTCGGAGAGTATTGTATCAATTGATATAGTATACCGCATGTTGAAATCACAGTTTATCAAACAGAACATTTTGCAAAACATAATTTCAGTAGCTCCCCAATGTGTTGTCATTGTTGTATGTTTTAAAGTTGAATAGTATATACTTGTTAGTTTATACCTCAGTGTAGAAATCATGCTCCTTCCTCCATTTCTCCACTTCTTCTTAGACAGCTGCCAAACACTCATGAGCTCAGGCTCCCTCTATGGGGCAAAGGTGGATGGGAGAGAGTTAAGATGCCAAAGATGACAGTCAGAAAAATAGCAGAGCTTCTAGCTTTTGTGAACGTCAGAAAATAATTAGATGACAACATTCATTAGCATTTTATTTTAACATTTTGCCTGGAAATTCTTTTGGCCAGTTCTGAAATGCATGATTGGCTTAATGCTGTTAATCACTGGCAATTTGGTTTACACTGCGGCACTCACTCAGCTGAAATACAAATATTTGAAAACCCAAGTATTTGGTCCTGGATATTTATGTGGCAAGTACTGTGTGCTAAACAACTGGAATCAGCACTTTCCATACCAAACAGCCTTTGCAATTCTGTCAAAATATTTTGATTCTTCAAGTCGATAATTTATTCCCCCAGCCTATTTGCTCATCCCTGTTTAGGATATATGTCTAGCTTTTATGTTTAGTCCACAGGGCTTATAAACATTGTTTAGGCTTCCACAGTTTAACATTAGGTAAGGTGCTGGAGTTGCACTTCAGCATGAACCTTCAGCAAAAGATGCATGGAAACTGGAAGGGGCATTGTCATCAAGAAAGAGGAAAACAAATTCACTTCTCTTTCCTGGGTTAGTGGGAACTGCTGATGCTGGAGAATCTGAGATAACAAGGTGTAGAGCAGGATGAACACAGCAGGCCAAGCAGCATCAGAGGAGCAGGAAAGCTGACGTTTCGGGTGTGGACCCTTCTTCTGAAGCTTCTTCATCAGCTTTCCTGCTTCTCTGATGCTGCTTGACCTGCTGTGTTCATCCAACTCCACACCTTGTTATCTCATTTCTCTTTCCTGCTGGCTTTAAAAGGGAAAATCCAATTGCTCAAGCCTAAGGATAAGAATCTCCAACAACAGTGTCATCTGTATGGATACCAAGATCCTCGAGTATAAGGCAGTCATCCTTCCGATTCTTCTATAAGGTTCTGAAACATGGACTAGATATATATGTCATCTCAAGGCTTGGAGAAGTACCATCAATGCTGGTGAGACACATTCTCTGCATTAGCTGGCAGGACAGATATACTAACATCAGCGACTTGAAGGAGCCAAGAGCACCAGCATCAGAGCCATGATTATCTCTGACCAATTCCATTGTCCCAGCCATCTGTTTAGGATGCCGGAGTTCCGACTGACAAAGCAAATCTCAAGGAAGGCAGTTGAACAGGAGGAAGACCGAAAAATGCTTCAAAGACTCCATGAAGGCTTTCCTCAAGAAATACAACCTAGACATCAATATCCTCAGTCAGAAGAAACCAAGTTGGAGGGAACCTCCTTTATGAAGGAACACAATTCTTCAAGACAACCCATTGACAAGACGACTTATGGAAAAGAAGTCTGACAAAGGAGTGCCAGCAAACTTGAGGCCAAGGACAAATCCCACATTCTGGAAGCACGTGCTCTAGGATTGGGCTTATTGGTCACACAAGGACCCATAGAGTTCATTACCAGTGACATGGAATTTCCTAGGTGGATGGCGATACTCATTAATGACTGATTGCTGATGAAAGCAGAAAAAAAATTAAAATTGAAATGTATATTTGTGTCTGATAACATTTAAATGTGCAAAAATTAATATAGGAATGTGTAAACTATTATAGTTACATATTATTAGGAAGGAATGAAAGAAAGAAAAATTTGTATTTACATAGTGCTGTCCATAATCATTGGATGTCTCAAATGCTTTATAACCAATGAAGTACTTTTTAAAGTATAATTACTGTTGTAACATAGGAAACCTATAGCTAATTGTTGGAATATTCAGGGTATGGTAAAGGTAATTTTAGAAAATTAAGATAAATTTGACAAATATGATAAAATGATACAGTTTCAAACAAGGAAAAAGGAAACTTTGACATCAAAACTGATAAAGATTTTTCTTTCACACACAAAAGTTATGTTTATAAAGAATGGAGTTCAGATAGACCAGTGCAGGTGAAAATTTTAGAAGTTGAAGAAACAGCTGGTAAAATTGCAATGGTGGAACATTAGGTTTCTGTGGATTGGTATGATGGATCTAATTGTCATTTTCATCATTAATTACCGTGTGATTTGTAAAATTGCTCAGCAGTTTATACAATTTTCTTGTGGCCACGATTTCATAATCAGAGTAAATTGGTTACTATCTCCTCAAGGACTGGCCAGAACAATGTGAGAGAATGTGTCTGATGTTTATACGCTGAGGTGGTATCACATTACTTTTAGGTGTAGTTCCTGTTCGCTAAATATCCATGATTCTGTCAGTGCTTTCAAAGTAAAACATTTGACAAGGAAAAAACAGTCAGTTACCGGAAATGAATCAGATTCAAAAACAAATTGAAATGTCAAGGTGATAGCTCCCCTGTGTATTTCTATGTATATGAATTGAGCAATCAAAAGAGATAGTCACCTGAAATTCGAGTAAACAACTGCAATAGATTTTCTGCTTTTCCTCTGCATGGAAGTAGTTTGACATTTTTACTGCTGTATCCACTACTGACATAAATATACACCACAGAGTGGTGAGGCTGAGGTATAGCTGACAGCCCAACATATAGTCAACAACTTTTCAGTTTCTTCAACCCTAATCCTTCATTATATGAGATAGTAGGAACTGCAGATGCTGGAGAATCTGAGATAACAAGGTGTAGAGCTGGATGAACACAGCAGGCCAAGCAGCATCAGAGGAGCAGGAAGGCTGATGTTTCGGGCCTTCTGAAGAAGGGTCTACGCCCGAAATGTCAGCCTTCCTGCTCCTCTGATGCTGCTTGGCCTGCTGTGTTCATCCAGCTCCACACCTTGTTATATCATTTTTTTGCCTGTTTCAGTTATGCAGAGTACAACACACCAGGATGATGTGGCACACTCTGTTTAGAATATATTGCAGGTCCCACCTATGACTGGTCCAAGCAGCAGAACCATCTTCAGTAGCCGTATTGTCAGCTCCACCATGGCCCCAGTCAAAACAAGGCATCATTGTATTTGTTCTCCACAACAGACAGGGGGCTGCACAGTGGTGTCATCAGCAATGGTTGTAGCGGGTAGCCCTTTTCCATTGAGCAGCCTTGTACGGTATCTGAACCCTTAAATGCAGCAGGTACATGAGAGTACTCTGGGATGTAAAGATTGTGGGCAGCTACCAGGGTAGTGGAATCACATCTCCAAGAATTGGAATCTGAACATTAATGGATTGGAAGGTCTTCCTATTGATGAATTCTGCAGTTCTGTAATACAACTCACTCCGTGTTAATGCATGCAGTTGATGGCATCTGCACCTGCTGAAAACCATTATTTCTGAATGCTACTGCCCAGACTGCAGCACTGACCTCATGATGGGGAAACAAAATGGACCAGTCTGATCTTGCACAGATGCCATCAGTCGCTGTCCTGATATATTTGTAGGTGCATAACTGAGAGATCTCACACAAGTCGCCCAACATACTCTGGAAGCAGCCAATTGTATCAAAGTTCAAAGCCGCTGTCACCTTTACAGCTCCTGCGAAGGGATGTCCCGCATTACTGTAGGTCTCAATACCTGATCCCGCAGCTGGCACAATTCCATTACAGTGTCCCAGGACATACAGAGCCTTCATCAATACTGTGCCTTGTTCATCTAAGGAAATAGATTCAAAGACGACAGACCCTGGCTGTCCTGACGCTCCAACACATTCTGAGGTTCCCTACAGCTTTACCCTCTTCTTCATCTGCCTTCACCTTCTTAGCAAGGCGGCTACAGCGACCAACATTACACAGTGGCTGGGTTCATGGCTCCTGCTGGCAGGAATCTATGTGGGAACATATGGAACAGAACAGTACTTAGCACAGAGAAGGTTCAGTGCTGGCATTACCCTACAGATAATGGCTGCACACACTTCTCTATACCATAAGAAATACTAAATCCTGACAATGAGGGCCATGTATGGAGTTCTCAAGGCTCTTTGGGACAGCCACCTGCTTGATGGAGGAGCTGCACCGGATAAGTGAGCAACCAGAACAATCGGTTGGGATTGTTCCATGCACTGTGAACACTTTCCACCCCAGCCCCACATGAACCACAGAAGTTAGCAATACATGCAGTCAGGTTTATCATTATACTCAGAGGGGACATGTAGAGGGGATCAGTTCTGTGCACCACAGTGCCCTTGGAAGTCTTGTAAGTAGTGTGTAGGTGTAGCCAGAATCTGCCTCTTTTAAACTAGGTGGTGATAACAATTGCTTCATTGAGATCTTCGTGTGCAATCTGCAAGGCCAGTGACATGGTGGACATCACCTGTGACCAGCATTTGAACTCCCCAAATGCAGACTGTGTGCATTTCAATAATATGATTGCAAATGAAGTGTAGGTATATTTTGCATGTGCATGATTAATGCCTTTGTCCCTTTAATGTCCTCCTGTCCAGCAGAAGTGGAACCTGCCATTTCAACCATCAAATTGACACTGACTACCAATAGTGCCCCCGGACACTGCCCCAGGTTTTATTAGTTGCCAGCTGCTTCTAAAAAACAGTAAGTGATGGCAGGGAATGCAGCTTGCAGCAGACATCCTCAGCAGTGGGCTCTACCTGGATGCTTCCATGTGCTCTTTTGCCTCGCATCTCCTGAATAGCTCATTTCTACCAATCCCCTCCCCTGCGTACAACCACACCTCCGACTTTCCACTTTGCCCCCTGAGCCCCGACATTACACTTTGAAGATGCCTGCTGTGCTCCCTCTGTAGCCTTCCATTCTGTACTGCTTACCCACTTTGTACCTTCACTTTCCCCCTCATTGCCCTTGTCCCCACTTCAACAGATGCTTTTGCTTCCCCCCTCCCCCAACTTGAAAGCTCCCATCACCTATTGCCATAGATCTGTTCTTTGTCACCAACCGCGTTCTCCTTTCAACAGCTCAATGTGGGGACCCACACAACTGATTACTTTCCTGCCCCATGACCAGCTCTGACAGACAGGCCTTTGGACTGCTGCTTCTCCCTGACGGAAAACATGCAATTCTCCTGACTGCTTCTGATAGCTCAATGGGACTGACCATAGCAAAATTCGTGGACTGTAGACGGGCATATCCCATGAACGTGACCACTCAAAGTGGACGATAGACTGTGATCCAGCCCCTGGATTGTGTGCAGACTGCACCCTTAGCTGATGATCCCGGGGCACTGCTGCGTGACAGCAGACCCCCTTGAGTTGAAGAAGAACGACCCCCACCCCCACCCCACACACACACACACACACACATACACACACACACACACACACACACACACACACACATATTTTGAGACGTGGCAATTACTGTAGGTATCTCACTGTGGCATACAGCATGCTATCCAGCACTGGACTTATCACTACTGACAAGTAGCTTGATTCTGTGTGAAAGCAAAACAGCAAGTCAATACAGCAGGACTGTAAGCTGTTAGGTTCTGGCTTAAGTACTGTCATGCTAAAACATAGGGCAAGTAGGGTTGCATGTAGACACCAAGTGATTAAGCACTAAGAGAGCAAGCAAGCAGCCCTGAGTTACTGTTTGAGATACAGCCTGGTCCAGTCTGTAAGCTGGGCCCCGTCCCTTTGTAGTGTACCCTCGCTGCAGCATTTCAATGCTAGTTGCCAGTGTGTGCCCCTAAGTGTAGCTTTAAAGTGCAAAAGAGTCTTGCAAGTGAATCACAGAAGTGCTGTGACAGTTCTGAGAGGTTGGCAATTGTCAGATGCCAATCCAGAGGAGCAAGTGGTGAGCCGAAGTCACCAGTTACTTGTTCTGATTTCCACGGCAGTAGCTGTCAATGACTTGTTTCTTCATGGACGGTGATAGAATAGGAAGCTGTACAGCAATGAGATTCATTGTTACTGATACTGTTAAGTAACAATACCTTTTAATAGACATCTTGTATTGTTTGGCGAGAATTTCAACTCGATGCTGATAAATGTACTATAGCCAAGTTTGCAGGTGGCGCGAAAATAGGTGGGATGATAATTGGTTAGGATGACACCAAATATTATGTGGGAAAATGTGAGGTTATGCACTTTGGCAGGAAGAATAGGAGCTGAATATTACTTAAATGAAGAAAGACTGCAGAAAGCTGCAACATCGAAGAAGTTGAGAATCCTCATCCATAAAATCACAAAAAGCTAGCACCCAAGTTCACTGGGCAATAGGAAAGTTACATGGAATGCTGTCCTTTATTTCAAAGGGAATAGACTATAAAAGTGGGGAGGTTTTGCTAAAACTATAGAAAGTACTAGTTCTATCACAGCTGGACTATTGAGAACAGCTTTAAGCCCCTTAACGAAGGAAAAATATACTGGCATTGCAGGCAGTCCAGAGAAGGTTCAATAGGCCTGATACCAGGTATGGAGAAACTGTCTTAAAAGGTGAGTCATAGAGTAATTGAGTTATACAGCATGGAAATAGACTCTTTGGTTCAACTCATCTGCGCTAACCAGACATCCTCAACTGATCTAGTCTCATTTCCCAGCATTAAACCCATATTGCTGTAAACCCTTCCTGTCCGTGTACCGATCCAGATGCTTTTCAAATGTTGTAATTGTACCCAACTTCACCACCTCTTCTGGCAGCTTGATCCATACACGCATCACCCTCTGCGTGAAAAAGTTGCCCCTCAGCTCCCTTCTAAATCTTTCCCCTCTCACCTTAAACCTATGTCCTTGAGTTTTGGGAAAAAGACCCTGGATTGAGTGGGTTCGGCCTTTACTCATTGGAATTTAGAAGAACCAAAGGCGACCTTATTGAAATATACAAGATTCTTGGGGACTTGACTGGGTAGATGCAGAAAGGTTGTTCCCTTGTGGGAGAGTCCAGAACCAGAGTACGTGGTCACACATTCAAGGCAGAAATGAGAAGGAATTTCTTCTCTCAAAGGATAATGAACCTGTGAAATTCTTTACTGCAGAGGGCCGTTGAGTCATTTAAGTATATTCAAGGCTAGACAGTGAGATGTTCAATCATTAAGGGAATCAAGGATTATAAGAAAAAGACAGGAAGGTGGGGTTAAGGATTATCAAATCAGCCATGATCTCATTGAATGGTGGAGTAGACTTAATAGGCTGAATGGCCTATTTCTGCTCCTTTATCTACGGTCTTATGGTAACTCTGTTTGAAAAAACAGTGACATTGAAAAAGGCCTTGCCCATCTTCTCATGTAATTCTCCAGATTTCTCATCATAGCCCACTTTGTTCAGGCCTCTGTAAAAATCCACCAAATGAGTCCATCAATGGAGGTTATGCTGAGGTATTGGCTGTTAGAATTTATGAAGCATTGAGTGAGGTTAGAAATTGGAAAACCTGAACTCTAACTCTCACCAAGAAGCAGTTGAGGTTAATTGAAAATGTCAAAACTGAAATTGATAGATGTTTGTTTCAGCAACGGTATTAAAGCTTACGGAACCAGGATGGTTAAATGGCTATTAAGATACAGATCAACTATGATCTAATTGACTGGTGTTACAAGCTGTGTATGGATTAAATCGTGTCTTCATATTTCTGGACTCAATTTTTTAAAACAAAAATAAACTTCTATTTTTCAGGTTTCTGAGAACCTAGTACAGAAGAATGGAGATTTTCTCATTCGCGACTCGCTCACATGTGTTGGTGATTATGTGCTGACCTGTCGATGGAAAAGTGAACCCCTGCATTTCAAAATCAACAAGGTGATGATCAAACCTAATGAGGCCTACACCCGCATCCAGTACCTGTTTGAGAGGGAGAGTTTTGACAACATCCCTGCTCTAGTCAGGTTTTACATTGGGAACCGTAAACCGGTCTCTGAACAGAGTGGTGCCATCATCTGCACTCCAATCAATCGCACCCTCCCTCTCCGCTACCTGGAGGCCAGCTACGGACTGTCCAATGGGAAACACAGCCTGACCCATCCACCAACCAACCAGAAAGGTGGATACATCAAGAGGCGCAGTGTGACTATGACGGATGGCCTGACATCTGACAAGATTATCCGCAATGACAGCTGTGGAAACAGGTAAATGTTTGGGGTTTTAGAACCCAAAATAAAAGCCTCTGCTCCCCCTCCAAAGAAAACAAGGGTCAAATTATTAACAACAGCCCTGTAAAAAGCTCTGTCTCTGTGTAGATATGCATGTTAGTCAAGGGCAGGATAAACATCAGCCTCAATTCCTTCATTCTTTCATGATCAACTCACCTGATTGTCTAAAAGGCACTCGGCTGATGTTCTGGACCATGGTAAGCACTAAAGAAACCACCACATGACTGTGCCTTGAGGAGATGAAGTAGGGGGAGGGGGCATACCGAGGGGTGGGTTTTTATTAAAGCAGACCATATTTTCAGACTTCCCACTGTGGGGTAGCAGCGCCCAGAAAATGGTAGGCAGGCAATTAGCTTACCACTCCCCTGTCTCATCACCATGGCTACAGTGATGGTTTGGGTGGTCATATGAAGTCTTTAAAAAGCAAATTGAGAGTTTAATGTATGTTCGACATCAATTACTCTATGTGAAATGCATTAGGTACAGATTTACCCGCTCTGATTAAAGAGGATTCTTTTCATTTGTGAGGGGTAACAGGGAGTAGGAGTGCTCCTCAGGGCTGTCAGAACACCAGGCCTGCTGCCTTTCTTGATACCCCCGGTACATTCTTGCAGCCTGGATTCGGACCAGGCTGCCTGACAGGGTGGTGGTTCGAGATGGCTAGCTGCCTCAGAAATACCTGACCTCCATCTCCATCCCACTGTCCTGATGGTAACAAGGCTTCGTCCTCAAAATTGAGCAGGCCACACACCAGGAACAGAGGCTGGCAGGCCACTGCTTCCTGTGGTTCTGGTTCGCTCAGTGCGGAACTTTCACTCACACATTATGAGCAGAGGTGAATTTTCTCAGAGTGTCTTGTGGCCTCTTAACAACTGAATGATGTATAAATGAAGAAGTTCTCTCACCGGTCCCTGTCCTTTTTCTAGTATTCCATCACCACATCACAAGGAAACACTTCGGAACTTTGCTCTCAGTATGGACCAAATCAAGGATATTCACCATGGAATGTCTCCAGTGAATGAGATTCCTCTGTCTCCAGAATACAGCACAAGTAAGTGGGATATCAGCAGTACTGTGATGGTAAACTCCTAATTGGTTAATTCACAAAACAGTTCACAAAATTCTGAACAGACATTAATCATCACTTAACAATCAGTGATGTTCTGAAGGATAGAATATAGTATCATCGCGAGTTTATTTTTAAATCTGGCCTCACAATTGTAGAGGAATAATAGCCACGGGTCCTGCTCCTAATCACTATCCAGTGACTCCCTGAAGGAAAGTGCACTCTTTGTGGACATCAGATGAGATCCAGCTCTTTCTTGGGCCCATACTCTGACTTATTTTCAGGTCCGAGGCCTGGCCCTG
The DNA here is from genome assembly GCA_024137785.1 of Ginglymostoma cirratum. Taxonomy (NCBI): domain Eukaryota; kingdom Metazoa; phylum Chordata; class Chondrichthyes; order Orectolobiformes; family Ginglymostomatidae; genus Ginglymostoma; species Ginglymostoma cirratum. Next base: position 30,292,032 of record JAHRHZ010000035.1, read on the forward strand.
TCTAAGGCTGCAGTAAACTTCCGCTGTCAAAAATCATCACGGCTCAGGCCTGTGCATGAAGAATGGACACCAACTGCAATGGGGAGGGGTCCAGGCCGCATGGAACTGTAGCCTCCATTGAGATAATTTGAAAAACGACAGAGAAGTGTGCGAATCAGAACACTTACATTTAACTTTTTGTAACATCTTCCACAGGTTTGAAGCACAAAAGCCAGCTAGGCCGAGTGGCAAGGATGATGCCATCGTCGCCAGTTATGCGACGGCCTAGTGAGCCACAGCTTAGCCCACCCATCGGTAACAAACTGTGTCAGGACTCGAACAGGGGAGGCCCCTCAGAAGCCTCAAGTGGGCCTTACCTTAATAGCACACACTCGACCCCATTGCATGGCTCTTCACAATCAGCCCAAAGGAAGGCCTCGGATAATTTCAGAGAAGTAGAACACACCCACTACTGTGAGCTACGACCCTCATCCCCCCTCGACTGGGAGAAGCAGCAGCTAGAACTGACCCTCAAGCAAAGTCAACTGATGGCAAAAAGCTACGTAGAACGGTTGACGGTTGAGGAAAATCCCAACATCTCCAGCAGGCAGTCTGAGACGAACTTTGGGATCATGGAGACGGAAACATTCCTCAGTCCGATGCCGGCTTTCACAGAAGAGGACGAGGTGCTGCAGTTCACAGCCCCGATCATTGAAATGGTGTCAGCCTTTAAACCAAATGCATACCAGTCGATACTTATTCCCTCGGAGAATAAGCCACTCGAGATGACAGTGCTGAAGAAAGTCAAGGAGTTGTTGGCTGGGGAGGATCCAAAAACCACAGCCAAGCACATCACAAAAGTAGATTGCATGGTGAGAAAATTTGAGTGCTGGTTTGATCGCCCAGTTGTATCTTCAATTTTGGGTTGTGAAATTATCAAACTTCCCTTTTTGGCAATTCCTCACCAGAACCTCAATACTCCAGTTGTTAATTACACTGTTTGGTGCCATAAAGTTTTTATTGACATCATTCCATTTGTGTCCTGAGAATTTCCCAAAGTACTTCATAGCCAATGAATAACTTCTGAAGTGCGCAGTTACTGCAGTCTTGTAGGCATATGCCAATTGATTTAAGCGCAACAAAGTCTTACCAACAGCAAGGAAATGAATGACAATTGTATTTATTTATTTATTTATTTTTGGACCAGAGATAAATTTTGACCGTGACATCCCAGGAACACTTCTTTGAAGTGTTAAGGGATTTTCTGTATCCACCTGACTGAGTATGCAGTGACATAGTTTAAAGTCTCTTCCAAAAATTTGTGCCACCATCCATGAAACACTCCTTCAGTGCTGCGCTGAGCTATAAGCCTCCGTCATACACCTAAATCCACACTAGACTTTGAATCCCACAGCCTCTGACTTAGAGTAAAAGTGCCACCAGTGAGTCAAACTGACACAGTATAGGCCAGAAAGGTAATAATTGATATACTTTCTGCAGTGTTAGCTAGATTCAGCCAGGAATTAGATGTACTGATCTAGGGAAGGGATGTGAAGTCGGCCTGGGATAGTTCAATTGTGATGCCACTACAGTTGAATACAATTTGGACATTCAGTACTGAGGCCTTCACAACAAGAGTGGTCACTTGGATGGGATGGCGGATGGTAGCTAAGCCAAAAACATTTTATACTAATAGGAGTTAGCAAACTTAAAAGAGGAAATAAAAGGTATTGATTTTGTTTTATTTATTTATCTTGAAACAATGTTGTTGGCATATATTCGGTTGTTACAAAATCTCAGTTCAATATAGTTTTTGGGACAATAGCGACATTTTTCTTTTAAACTAAAGTTAAAATCTTTCAGTATATTTGAAAGTAGACATGGATTCCAAGTATTTATTATGTTTGTTTGTGAGAAAAATGTTTGTCCAAAACTGTTAATCAAGATTCTTGATGTTTCATAGTTGGCAGAATAACTGCGAGATGCTGTTGAGCAACAAATCGATATTCAGTCGGTGAATGTGATGCCTGCTATTTGTGTTTGCGTAATTGCTGAGAGTGCAAGTTGATTAATCTCCTTTATATCCCGTCCACACAGGTTGCTAGGATACTGGCTGTTTCTAAGGAACTGCAGAAGCAGATGGGAGTGAGCTCAGGCCTGGAGTTACTCACTCTTCCCCATGGGCACCAGCTCCGACTCGACTTATTGGAACGGTGAGAGAAGCACAGAGTCGTGATGCGAACCACGTTCTGTATTCTTGGCCATGTGGCAGCTCATTTACTTTAAAACAGAAGGACTCATAGCAACAGCTTCTTATAAGTCTGGCATCAATTCGTAAAATCTCTATTGAATTCAGTGGGACAACAACGCTATATTCGAACAGACCTGTTTACTTATACTCAATTAGGTGGTGCATCTACTACAGCACACATTTACAAACTGAGTTCATATTTTGCATTCCGATATACGAAATAGGAGAAATAGACCATTCAGCCCCTCGAGCTTGTTCTGCCATTCAATTAGATAATGGCTGATCTGTTTGTGTTTTGAATTCCATATTCCCAATTACCCTGATAACTTCGGATTCCCCTGCCTAAAAAAATTCAATGATCCACTCCCATTGTGACTTCTGATGAACACAGTTCCAAAGTTGCACAACCCTCCAAGAGAAAAAAAACCTCCTCCCCTCTTCCTTAAAAGAGTGACCCCTAATTTTAAAACAGCATTCCCTAATCTGGACTCACCCATAAGAGGAAACATCCTTTTCTCATTTTTCTTTTGAGGGAAAGAGAGTGACTTTGTCATTTTCTTCCCCCTTTCCTGAAGATACTGATCTCCCTGCTTTTCTCTGCATCCAGGTGCTCACTTTTTTCAATCAGAATTCTAAAATATGGAGGGTAAAACTGCTTTTTTCTCAATGAGGGCCATTACAGAATGGAGACACTAGAGAGTAACCTGGAGCAGAAGCGCTTTTGATTGTTTTCATCTTCCCTTCTATTGCCTGGGAAAATAAAGACCAATTTTGACATTCCTACCAGTGCTGCCTCAGTCTGTGAGTTGAACAGAACACCAAAACTTGCAAGTGCCCCTCCAAGTCACCACTATTCTGACTTAGGAATATATTGCTGTTCTTTCACTGTTGCTGGGTCAAAATTCTGGAACTCCCTCCCTATCACCATTGTGGGTCAACCCACAGCACATGAACCAAGTGGTTGAAGAAGACAGCTCACCAACAACTTCTCAAGGGCAGCTATGGGCAGGCATTAAATGTTGGCCCTGCCAGAGATGCCCACATTCTGCGAGCTACATAACACAGCAAGTTTGCCCTTGGTAACAAGCATGGGGCTGGATGAACACAGCAGGTCGAGCAGCATCATAGGAGCAGGAAAACTTTACGTTTCGGGCCTAAACCCTTCATCAGAAATGGGGGAGGGGAAGAGGGTTCTGAAATAAATAGGGAGAGAGGGGAGGCGGATAGAGGATGGATGGAGGAGAGGATAGGTGGAGAGGAGGCAGACAAGTCGAAGAGGCGGGGATGGAGCCAGTAAAGGTGAGTGTAGGT
>JAHRHZ010000035.1:30295972-30341845 GCA_024137785.1 Ginglymostoma cirratum
GGTGTAGCACTTCCTGCGGTTACAAGGAAAAGTGCCGGGTGTGGTGGGGCTGGAGGGGAGTGTGGAGCGGACAAGGGAGTCGCGGAGGGAGGCAGATAAGGGTGGGGAGGGAAAAATGTCTTTGGTGGTGGGGTCTGATTGCAGATGGCGGAAGTGTCGGAGGATGATGCGTTGGATCCAGAGGTTGGTGGGGTGGTATGTGAGGACGAGGGGGATTCTTTTTTGGTTATTATTGCGGGGACGGGGCGTGAGGGATGTGTTCCGGGAAATGCGGTCCCTCCCCAAAACCAGCCCAGCTCATCTCCACCTCCCTAACCTGTTTTTCCTTTCACCTCAAGCCACACCCCCATCTCCTATCTACTAACATCATCCCGCCCCCTTGACCTGTCCGTCCTCCCTGGACTGACCTATCTCCTCCTCACCCCCCTACCTACACTCACCTTTACTGGCTCCATCCCCGCCTCTTCGACTTGTCTGCCTCCTCTCTACCTATCCTCTCCTCTATCCATCCTCTATCCGCCTCCCCCTCTCTCCCTATTTATTTCAGAACCCTCTTCCCCTCCCCCATTTCTGATGAAGGGTCTAGGCCCGAAACGTCAAGTTTTCCTGCTCCTATGATGCTGCTTGACCTGCTGTGTTCATCCAGCCCCATGCTTGTTATCTCGGATTCTCCAGCATCTGCAGTACCTTTTATCTCTGATACAAGTTTGCCCTTGGAACTGAAGTAGTGAGTTTCCACCAAGCTTTCAAAGGCTGGAAACCACCTCACATTTGTCTCCATTGTCACCTCCCAAATTTCACAACAACCTTAACATATGGGTCTTTAGAAGCAGAATCTGAGATTTGTTTGAAGGAGACAGTAGTCATCCCCCATTGGTGATTTGAGGATAGGAGTTAAAGGGAGAAAAAGCACAAGCAGGCATGCCAGGTGATTGTCTTCGCTTTATCCTGTTGCTTACAACATGGCTGAGCTTGAGGTGGGATTCATTCCCAGCATTAGAAAGGAAAATGTGGGAGAATCTTCATCTGATCCTTCACCCAGTTTCTTGCCTACTGATTGTGTTCAAAGGTGATAGCCGAGCAGTCTGTGTATGCTCTTTCTCTAATGAGGAAGGGTGTACTTCTGTGTATCAAAACAGGACCTGCACAGGAATTGTTGCACTTACATTGGAACTCTCAACTATACTTTGCAGTTGAATATATACTTGCTGTATTTTGCACAGTGAGTGACCAATTTTGTAAAAACTGTCAGGATGTTTGAAAACTCAAACCTCCTGCTGTCAATTATAACATATATATCTTATTTTCAATGGTACATTCATTCACTGATTTTACCTGCGAGCAACCTAAAGATTAATATGAAGAAGTTTAATATTGACTCTGAAAGGTGCATAATCTGTTGAGCAGTTTATAGCAGCTCTGGATGAAGCCCTTAACAAAGATACTATGAGTACCAAAAATAAAGCTTTGGTACGATGGAAGGTAAAATCATTGAATGGTTGCACCAGATTAAAGTAATAGATAATAATGAGTGACATCCAGAGTAACGCTGTTGAATTTGAGGTCCTGATTTTAACTGACTCAAAATTCATACATTTAAACAGAGTTAAAATAAGATCGGAGTGTCTGGAACTGCACAGATGTAACCTAATAAGTTTGGCTAATGGATGAACCAGAGAAAGAATGATCAATAATAAGGAGAGTGGTGGGTCACTCAAAATCAGAGGGGTTAGAACAGGTGATATATAATTTTACAAAATTCATTTGGTGATATAGCTGGTCCTATAAAGAATGATCAACAACTGCTGGAGGGAATTGCTTCAGAATTCTGGCAGTCAACCACAGAAGGAATAATCACATAGTGTTCTTGAGGAGAACCCCTAAGTAATATTATTTACTAAATGAATTAGCCCGAGATTGGTGCAGAGTGCAACTCTCAAGACTTTGAAGAAAAGCTTTGCTCTTCAACAGGCATTTCTAATGAAAGATCATCAAACTGAATCATGAACCGTGTCTCTCCCTTCCAACTGATTTGCTGTTTGCTTCCAGCTTTTGCTGTCTTTAACTGGGTTTAATTTTGGAGCTTCTTTTTTCAGGTTTAATACCATGTCAATCATGATGGCAGTGGATATCCTGGGGTGTACTGGGAGCACAGAGGAACGGGCAGCTCTCCTGCACAAAACCATACAGCTGGCTGCAGAACTGAAGAGCAATATGGGAAATATGTTTGGCTTTGCTGCTGTGATGAAAGCTTTAGAAATGCCTCAGGTAGGTGACGGAAACTGCGAGATAATTCTTTGGAGAGTTTCTTATCGTTGATTAATTCACTGGTCCCAACTGAGTACAAGTCTCTCAACGAAAAGGAAGGCTTTTCAAACCTTCTCACATATCCAGTGAGAACCAATGTGCTTTATTGAATGATTTCTGTCAGCTTCTGCACTTTGCAGGGGTCTCTCTGTTCACTGCTGTCTCAGAATCACAGATTACACACTTAACAAAATAGGGTATAGTGGGGCACCAGAATGCACCAGCCTCAGTGTTTCTAGACCACCAATTACCAGAGGCAAAGCAAAATACTGCGGAAGCTGGAAATCTGAAATATAAACTCTCAGCAGGTCAGGTAGCAACTCAGGTAGAGAGAGAGAAACAGAATCAATGTTTTAGGTGGAGATGACCTTTCTTTGTGACCTGAAGTATTAACTTTGTTTCCCTTCACAGATGCTGCACAACCTACTGAGTATTTCCAGCAATGTTTGTTTTTCTACCACTGACAAAGCCTTGTTTCTTTTGTAATTTTGGGTACATCACATCCAAAACTACCTTGGCACCATGACAACGCAGTAATTATCTCAGTCATGTACAGCAATATCACACTAAAATTTGTCACAAGGCAAAACATCAACCATAACCCCTAAGTATTTTATGCCTGATGCACAATGCAGCTAAAGGCTTTTAGTTGCCTCATTTAATGTCTTCACTCATCAGTCCTGATCCTGTATTGATTCAAAATCTATTAATGGGAAATATGAGAGCTCTCCAGTAAATGTGGATTGCTGCATCTCCTTATTTACAAGGTGGCATTGATCCAAGGATGAAGCATCTTTATCCATTTCAGATGATGTCATTGGCTCTTTCTTGTTAGTCATGGTACACACAAGGATAATGTTAAAATTAAATTCAAGAAACATTACAATTTTTGTTTTGTTACTTTCCAGACTTTGATAACTGGCTGATTATAGAAATCAGCGACTTGTGTGTGTGTGAATTAAACTCTGTACTTATTTGCTTGATTCTTTGTGGTCACTGTCAGGTGTCAGTTGGATTGTTGCAGATGGGGTGTGATGGATTGTTCGAGTAATTCAATTGAAACATGAATATCCTTTAGACCTTCTTGCAGGACTAGTTAATCCTCCCTGGCATTGCTCACAATGATTGTGAATCACTATTTTATGTAATTGGGTTGTTTTGCGAAAATAACATCAGGGCTACAAATTTGGGGCATTTGAATAGATCTAACTTCATTCCCAAAAACAGCGTTTTGGTATTATTCCCGGTGTTCCGAGGATTAACTTGATTGATTCTGTCAATTATTTTACAAAAAGCTCCTGAATCATAAGTTCATACATTCTTACAGAATAGTAGGATGTCATTTGGCTTGTTGTGCCTGTTCTAGATTTTTGAAACACTGTCCAATTTGGTCTCATATCAAGTTTTTGGTGGTGTGTCATAGACCCGCTGACTCACACTGCAGAGAAATTTCTCCTCATTTCTCCTCTAGCCCTTTTGCCAACTATTTAATGTTTATAAAATTGTTATTAACTCACTCGGCAGAAGAAACAGTTTTCCCTATATTTGCTCAATTAAACCCCTTATTATTTTGAATAGTCCCATTAGGTCTCCATTTAATTATTTCGGCTTTAAGAAAAACAATCTCAACTTCTTAATTTTGCTTCATCTTTCTGCAAAACTCCACTGTACCCTCTCCAGGGCTCTTGCATCCTTCTAATAGTATGGTTCCCCAAATTTTTCTTTATACTCATTCATGGGACGTGGGGGCTGAGTGGCCAGCATTTAGTGTTAATTCCGAATTGCTCAAAGGGCAGTTCAGAGTTAGCTATGTTGCCTTGTGTCTGGAGATTTCCTTCCTTAAAGCACATTAGTAAACCAGGTGGGTTTTTACAATGACCAACAGTGGTACCAAGCTAGCTTTTAATCCCAATTTTTTATTGAATTAAGATTTTACCAGCTACAATGATGAGGTGTGAGCCCATAACCTTAGAACAATGATATGGGGTTCCACATTACTAGTCCAGTGACATAACCACTATGTCACAGGTAAAGGGTAAATTCGCCATAGTCTTACCAGACCATAGGGCTGTTCCCTAATTACAGGGAGGCAACTGGTGGTTGTTTAACCTGAGGTCACCATTCCTCAGGTGAGGGGACAGGTTGAGAAGGAGAGTCCCCAGGGTAACCTCTGTCAGCATGGGAATTGAACTCACGCTGTTGGTGTCACTCTGCATCACAAACCAGCTGCATTGTACATACCGCTCCAGCTGAGGCCTATCCACTGATAATAGTTTAGCGTAGCTTGCTTGCTTTTGTATTTGATACCCCTATTTATAAATCCAAATATCTCAGATGTTTTCATAACTGGCTTATCACCTTGCCCTGCCACCTTCAAGGATGTGTGAATTTGTATATCCAATTTATCTGCTTTTGCATCCCTTTTAAAACATTTAGATTATTGTGCTTCTTTATACTGTTTTTCCAAAATTATATCACATCACACTCAAACCCATTGAATTGTATCCTCCACGTCTCTCTACGCCCTCCTTAAATCTGTTACTATGCTGTTCATTACATTACTAAGTGGTGCATCATCTACAAACTTTTAAACTGTACTCACTACGTCAAAGTACAGGTCATTAATATAACAAAAAATGCAGTTGTTCTAACATTAATCCCCGGGACTGCACTGCATATTTGCATCTCGTCAAACAAACATACATTCCCCACTATTCTCTGACTCCTATCCCTTTAGCCAATTTCACACCCAAGCTGCCACTGTCCCTTTATATTATTTTTTTCCGTTCTCTAAATAAGTCTGTTATATGGTACTGTACTTTTATATATGCGTTTTGGAAGTTCTTACTTGCAACAACTACTGCACTATCTTCAACAATCCACTTTGTTACTTGGACAAAGAATCCAAGGGGAGGTGAAAAAAACATAACCATCGGATTACTCTCCTCCCTGATAGAAGAAAACATTGTAAAAATGAATATTGCAATGTGATTGCAAGTTGGCCAAGAATTACTGTCATGCATTTTTAAAATCCCTTTTTGACACAGTTACAACTTCTATTTACCTTTGTTTTTCTCCGCTTTGTAGATCTCAAGGCTTGAGCAGACATGGATGATTCTTCGACAACGACACACTGAAGGAGCAATTCTCTATGAGAAGAAATTGAAGCCCTTCATGAAAAATATGAATGAAGGAAGAGGTGATTGATCCTTTATATGCTGTGCACAGATTTTTTTTAAAAAAGAAAACCCTTCCCTTCTAGGGGAAAGGGGAAGGAAGGGGCAAAACCCACCCTCAAGTTTTTGTCAAATGTCTTTCTGTAATGATAAATCAGCCTCTCTACTATGGGACAAGACTCCCAAATCCTGTTTCGTGCCTTGCCTGATGAGCTTGGACTGAGATTAGGAAACAACGTGGACTGGAATAGATACAGATTCAATACCTACTGACTCCTGAATTTTGACCAGGACTTTCTGGTCCCTTTGGAGAGCGGAGAGGCTGCCAAAATAATGCAGAAGAGAATAATGTTAGTAGTCAGAAAATTGGCAGAGGCCAATTGAGCCAATTAAATGCTCAATTAGATCTTCTACCATGGTCTTTTTTTTGGGCCTTCTCTTGATTTTCTCGAGGGCTGCTATTTAGTTTTTGGGGCGGGGGGGAGCTACATTTTCATTCTCACAAATTCATTTATTGGATGATGCAATCACGTTGTTATAATATTTTTGTATTGTGTTGACATATGGAGTATTTGGACTCACACAGAAGCAGAAGTATAAGAATTAAACAATATTCTCGATTAATTATCCATTAAACTTAAAGCCATAACAAACAAGCAAATAATTAATTTCCTGGACACCACTGTATTTAAGGTTACACAATGAAGGTGTAAGTTAACAAAGTTTTATATTTCTAAAATAATTGACACACACCACACAAAAAGCTATTGCCCTAAACACACCTTTTACCGACTAGTAAGTCACAACTAATGCCTTACCCACGCATAAACACAAAGTTAGAAGAGTTTAACTAGGGATTAAAAGCCTGCTTACAGTATCTTAGATATCAGTCTAAGATTTAACTTTAACAATGAGCACAATGTTCATTCCAATAGAATCAACACATTATATGTATAATAACTACTGAATTTATGCAAACTTAAATGAGAGATTCCACATTAATTTTTAAGGAATTAATTACCCACATTATTTAAAGTTTTCTTGGATCCCATTTAGTTGAGCATTTCTTTGTCGACAGATTTAGAACTGTCCACTCTCCTTTGCAATCTCCTTCTCCCCCACACCTCTCTTTGCAACCTTCTTCTACCCCCAAACTCTTTGCAGCCTCCTTCTCTCTGCCAAACCTATTTGCAGCCCCCTTCTCTTCTCAGACCCCTCTTGCAGTCTCCTCTCCCCATACCACCACCAGCACCCTGTGCAACCTGAATCTCCTTTAGATAGAATTAGGCAGTGGTGACAGTATCAAATGCACCACAGGATACTATAGATCCTCTCTTACTGAAGAGCTGAGGGAGGGTATTTGTAGAGACAGGAAGCCAGAATAGAAATTGAAATTTTGGGGTTTTGTTTCAGTACTTTTATTAATATTTAGGCAGAATACTCCCACAGAAGTCATGTAGAGATCCTAATTTAACAGATAACTTAGTGGAATAAGAGATATTTTCTCATTCTGTGCTTTATATTCTTATTCCCTTCTACTACTTCAATCTTCTCATGTTCGAAAAATAAAACTCTCTACATGTTCAGAAGTATCCCCACTGACCAACACGACCTTTCCTCATGTGGTTCCCCTCATCACTTTGCTTGAACGTAACGTGGTGAATGCTGACAACGTGGAGGCATGGGAGATCAGTGAAAGTGGCGTGGAAGTAGTTATGTCACATCTGGAGGCTGCAAGGACGATTGCACATCATGGAGGCCTGTACAGAACAAATGCTGAACTGAAACTACAAGGTAAATAAATAAGGAGTGTTGTTGTCTCCTTCACCTGATTAAATACTTCAATCTTTCAATAATTTCTCCATTCCCCAATTATCTCTCCACTTTTCTAATGGTGGGATGACATGCTGAGTGTGCAGCTTCATGGTTTGGGCCCTTCCTACCCTCTTCACTCCCCACCATACCAAACTTATTTTCCACAAGTGAGACTTGAAAATGTTCGATCATTGCAATAGCACAGCCTAACCCAGTCCTACAGGGGTCACTAACAAAAATCTGAGCTGAATATAGTTTCTCTATCTTAATTCAAAGGTACTGCAGTCCACTATTAGCCTGGTTGAGGTCAACTAACATGGTTCAAACCAGGAAATGAAACAGTGAATCCCCTAACCTGCATGACCACACAATACTCAGTAACAATTCAAAGCCTCCATTCTAAAGGAATGTACTTTGGACTTTCCATTTGTAAACTTTTGTTCTCAAGGGAGAATGGAAAGAAGGGCAGCTGTACCAAGGAACGGGAGAATATGGATAGCTTCTCCAGAGCACATCCTCAGAAGGCGTATTTGTGCACTTTGCAAGTACAGCTGGAGGGGAAACACTGAGAAATAGCAATTACCTTGTCAGAGATAAGAAAGCAAATATTCAGCGATAGATCACGCCCCTGTGCCTCTAGAACTGCTTACAAAACAGAACTGTGAGGCCCTTGAGTCAGCTACTTCTGTGGGCCTGGCTTGGGGAATAGTGCAAGATGTAGGGTGGCTTAAAAGTAAGAGAATTTGTGTGTTATTACAATTCTGTAAGTACTATTAGTACATTGTCAGTTCTCAGTGCTTTCTCCTCTGAGATATAGACTTGGATTCAGTCCAGACAGATGGGTTGAATGCTGGTGATGAAGCTCATTGTTCTTAGTGGATACAAGTCCACAACACAGAGTGCATGTAATTCAGAAAAAAATTGCACTATTGTCAGTTTTATTCAGAAAGGCAATTGGGTGTCTAATGCAGGAAATTGAAATATTACACAGGGGTATTAAATTTTGCTCTGTTGCAGTTAGCATGGTATGCAGATATGACTTTACACTGCATCTTATGGAGTCAAATAATGGTACAACGCAGAAAGCTCACTTGAGCATCATTCCTATAATGGTTACATGGTTAGACAGACTCCTCCAACCCATGGTCCTACACATTTTCTCCTTCAAACATTTACTGAATTCCATTTTGGATGTTTCTATTGAATATGCTGCCACTACATTTTCAGGCAGCATATTCCAGATCATAACTCGCTGTGTAAAAGAACATCTCCTCAGTTCTAACCTTTGATAGCTACATTGACTGCTCAGAGTCCACAACAGGACGAAAGATAGGAATACCTTGTAGTAACCTTGGGTTAAGATGTTTGTGACATTAGATATGACATTTTATTTGTTTTCTGCCTTAGGATTTCAGGAAAATGAAAAAATTCTTGAAATCTTCAAAACTGAGTTCCAGATGCGGTTGCTGTGGGGGAGCCGAGGAGCAGAAGGCAACCAAGTTGAGCGATATGAAAAATTTGAGAAGGTCCTGAGTGCACTTTCAAACAAATTGGAACCTCCAGTCCGTCACAGTGAATTGTAGCTTGGAAGGCGAAACATAATTCACAAAGGCTCTTAAAAAGCAGCATGAATTTGGTTAAAGGGGACAATCACTGGAGAGGAACTTCCTAGTTTCGAATTTTCCTTTTATTTAAATTTAATGTTTTAAAAGAATTGAGTGTGTGATTGACAGAGCACTGTTTGTTAATGCTACTAGTGATTTGTCATGGCTATGCACGGAATCACAAAGAAACAGGAAGTGGTGGAAATGGCAGGTTTTTTTTAGCTAATACTAAGTATTTCTGACTCATTCTCGAGGTAAAGGAGTTTTAAAAATTCCATGAGCCAGCTGATGAAGTCAGCAGCCAACTTTGTACTGAGCTGAACAGATCACAAAAATCCATCATTCGATCCTTGGTCTGTATCGAATTAGCTCACCTTACCAAGGGAGCATCAAGTGACTGACTACAAAGATTATCAGTGATCTTTATTTTGGGCACAGCCAACAAAAATCAGCTGTGATCATTATCCAGTGATAAATCTTAGAAAGTAGATCATCAGACAAGATTGGGGTTGACCATGGTTAGTGGAGGGAAATAAACTTGAAAGGGCCACGCAGGTGGGGAGTGGTTGCGAATGGATTGCTCTACAGAGAGCCAGCATATATTCGGCGGGCTGCATGACTTTCTTTTGTGCTGTTATGACTTAAGATGCCATGATGCCTTTAAGAGTTGAATAGGCTGTCAATTTACAGCCTCCATACTTGTGCATGAACGACTCTAATGTAGGTGAGGTCAGCTGGCACCTGTGGAATTGCACCCCAGGAAAAGCCTTCAGGAAGAGGGAAAGAAACTGAGGTTGGGGTGAAATGAAAGCTCCTATCAGTAGCAGTGATTTGAAAATGATTCCTAATTAAAGACCTCCAAAACATGACCATACACAAGGTGATTAGCACTTTTTTCAGGAAGAAATTAACCAAAAAAAAAAGACCAATATACAACAACATGCGTTTAACTACTGCATTTAATGTAGAAAAATGTTACACGTGAAAGTGAAAGAAATTTCTTTAGCAACATGAACATTAACTCAATGCTGAGTTTTCTAGGCTTGAGGAGATATCATGAAAATCAAAGAAATTATTAAAATAAAAGATAGATCAGTATTCCTACTGAGTCAGACAAAGGGGGAAATTAGTGAATTTCTGTTTGGACTGTTACTCTTGAAGTGACAATGTCTGGCAGTCTCATTGTAAAGTTATTGTACAGTAAAGTTTTATTTCTCCACTCTAAAATAACATGAGGGTAAAGCAGCATGTCTAAGAGGGTCATTTTTGTTTAACACATCCTCACCACTGTACTGGTGGGCAGGATTCTACATTGATCACCAAGCCCTGTGGCTTGTTGATTAAGAAGTGGCACCATAAACACCATGAGCAGATGTCAATGAACCTGAGGTGGATCATCTATGAGAGTGTTCTCTGGAGACAGGAAATTTAGGTAGAGAATACCGTTACTGACTGCATGGTGTGGGCAACCCAGAAGGACAGAGGATATACATCAAAGCCAAGTGGCTTACTGAACAATACCAAATTATCTAGCTAGGAACCAATCAAACATTCCACTCCTCACACTATCCAGTGACCTTTTCATGAAGTAAGGCTAGGTTTGGTTGCAGAAAAAGATGCTATCCATTTCAATGATCTGTTTGGGCCTCTTTATCTGGGTTTACTGGGATGAAGTGTCACAAATGAAGGGAAGCATATGGAACTGTCCCCTAGCACAGGACAAAAAAAAACTGGGGAAGGGGGAAAATTGAGTAACTGTACTTTTATTAGCTTTCTATGTGGAAACTAACCTTCCCCAGAGACTCAAACCATTCCTGCACATCAAACTATCTCATGCTGAGGAACTATGAAATCACTAGTAACTCATAATTTACCTTGGGATGGATAAAACAAATGCAGAATTGAGTTTCAAGAAAATATTACAGATGCATTTGGAGATATTAACTGTATTATAATACAAGCATACAAGGAAACCTGCTATATATTGTAAAGCTAAAACTGATGAACCACATGCAGACCCTGAGTACTGGTCTCGGTTACATAACATTTACTGTATTTCCAGGGCTGGGCTTTTGGAATGGACAGTGTTTCTGAGACAGCTGTTGTTGAAACTACAGCCTTTCCCAATTCATATGCACCAAAATAAATATGTAAAGTTATACACCTCGACACCTATCAAGTGGGGTGGCACAATAAAAAAATGGTTAAAATACAAAGATGCAAGGTTTTTAAACCTACATTTTATGTAAATAACACCAATTCTGTACCAACTCTTCAATTCCCAAAGCATGAGTGCACTTCACAGGCACTCAGAATCCAAATGATATTGCATTTTAGTCTTTTAGCTCATTCTACATAAACCCACAACCCTTCAGTGTTCTATTCTTCTGCTTTGCAATTATGGCACAGTGTAAATACCAAGAGATGTACATATAAATTCTATGTCTTTGCATAAAAAACAAAGCCCTGTTTGATGTAGAGTATAATCCTGGATGTTAATGAATGTATTAATTTGTATTAATAGATTTGTGTAAGACAAAATAAGTAATTGTGTGTGATTTTGGGAATTCAATTGTGCAAATGAAGTAATTTTTTAAATGTACATGTGAATTAAAAATTATAGAAAGAAACATTTCAAGTACCGAAATATAAGGAAAAAAATCTGGTTTACAATTTTGATGTGAATAATATGTTGTTTAAAAATGATAAAACCTCCTGTAATGTTCCAGTGGGTTAACTTTCTAGTGAAGTGACCATAGAATATCTGTGAATTTACACTTTACTATGAGACCCAGCCTACAGGGGAGGAGCAATAAAAAACAGGATCACCAGCAGTGTTTGACAGTGGTAAGAACACAGGTACCTCTCCATAACAGTTAAGATCATGCAGCGGTACAGTATACTTCCCTATTGAATATATCTGTTGTCACTTTTGATCACTATTTTAGTCTTTAGTAACGTTACCACATAAACTGCCCCATCGAAGCTGTGGAACTGTCCTTAATGCATCTCTTTGTTTTTCTGGCAAAGCATCAAACACACTGCAGACTGAATACTCTCGTTATGAAATTCAAAGGCTATGTATACTCAGAGTACATACAAACCACAAATCTTTAATCTGGTGACAATGCTTGAGGAAAAGGCGAGCTTCACTTTACAGGCTGTCTTCAGACACTTTTTAAAATATATTTGCTTGTGTTAATCAAAGTGATGGATGGGAGTGCTAAGGAACAGAGCTTTTTCCCTGGGAACTAGCATCAGTGTTGTGCACTCCCAGATCACGTAGAGCACAAATCAGCTGCAGAGTGAAACTTTCCTCATTCTGCTCCAACAATGCTTTAATTCCAGTTTCCAGTCACTCAGTAACCCCTAACTTATACACCAGTGTGACATTTTCATTTTCCACTCTATGTCCCCTGTGGACACTCTTGCCAAGATGAGTAATTTTAGTGCCAGATAAAGCAGCCTTGTGCATTTGGTGCATAAACACAAGAGTAGCGAAACTCAGAGATAGTAGGAACTGCAGATGCTGGAGAATCTGAGATAACAAGGTGTAGAGCTGGATGAACACAGCAGGCCAAGCAGCATCAGAGGAGCAGGAAGGCTGACATTGCGGGCCTAGACCCATCTTCAGAAAAACGAAACTCAAGCAGCTTCATACCGCATTCAAGTTTTTGGTTAAAATTATGAAACTAAATTAATCTGACAGAATGTTAAGATGGCTGCAGGTCTGACGCATCATTCAAATCACATATACTTATGGCTTTCTAACCCTTTCAGAAGTTTAGCAATAGATTATTAACTACACTGTGTACACATTATGAGACATTGTCAAAAATACACAGCAGCCTAGTTTCAAGACCTGATTGACAGTGTTCTGGGTAGGAGTGGGAGAGTTGGAATGTGCCACATATGGTTTCAATGTGCTTCTAAACCAAAAACACAAAATTTAAAATACTTCAATACTGGCATCATTGCTGACTGAGTTAAATCAAATAAACATTCAGCTCCCTCGAGAGCTAATGAGAATATAAAGAAGCAGGATCCAATATCAAATATGCAGATGTTGCATGAATTTCAAAACCTATAAATACAAACATTGCTTATGGTTTCTCCCCTGAACTTTTCATGAAATTGGTGACTATTGATGAGATTATAGCTGCATGGCCCTGGTGACCACACCAAACAGCTTTGTCTGAAATGTGAACTCAGTGATGGCAGTCTGGTCAAAATATGATGGCAGAGGATTAATGCTGCCCTCAATTACCAGGCTTAGATGACCCAGTTGGGGGTCATTGGACAATGCAAATGAGTGGAATTCACAGTTGAGTTTTCCTGCCTTTCACCACCACATCCCAGCTAAAAGACGCAGAGATCAATATAACATGCTGTCATATTGTAGGAATTTTTAACACTATTTTTGTTGCAGCTTTGAATCAACCGGCAGCCTTGTATCAGGTTTGAGTACTATCTTAACTTACCCATTGTCAAAGTGAATATTAGAAAGAGGCATAACAATGAGGCCTTCATCTATACTTTGGTAACTAGAATACATCATGTTACTAAATAATTATCCTCTGTTCCTATATTCTTACAATCCAAGACACAGCATGAATCACAAGAGGTTCAAGTCACATGACAGCATTGCATGAACAATGGTGTATGAAATGAAACATTAATTTCTATACTTGACTGGATATATAAAATAATAGTCACATCACTCATATTTTCTCTAAATATTGACTTTAAAATATAAATTAATATCTTATGTTACAGTATAAATCACAACCTCAAAAATCCATTCCACAGGTCAGCACAAAACTAATAACAGAGCTTTTTGGTTTGTGGCTGGAAACCTGACAGTGACTCAGTTAAAAAAAATACTCCCATAAAATACAATCTCAACATCTTGAAGTTACACAGATGCAGAAAGCAATAGTCAGATGTATCTTGCAAAATTACACTAAAACAACCATTCACAGAAGTTCCCTGAAGATTTGAATGTTTGCCTAGCGTTGTTAGTTGATCATTGAATGGTATGGCTCTGGCCATTTACATCTATAACAAATCATTCTGGTATCCTTAGATTTACATAGGTTGTGAAGCTGTTACTACTAGCTTTTCTGGTCTCTGAACTGAGGATCTTTCCGAACTCCTGAGTAGCTACTCTCTGGCTGGAGAATTGAGACCTTGGGTTCAAAAGGCTGGATTTAATTTTGGAAAATAACACCACCAAAGACGTGCAGGTTGGGTGGATTGGCCACGCTAAATGGCCCCGTTGTATCGAGAGATGTGTGGGTTTTACGTATTAGCCATGGTAAAAACCCCATGTGGGGTTAGGGAGGGTGGGTCTGGGTGGGATGCTCTTTGGAGGGTCAGTGCTGAATGCCCTCTTTCTGCATGGTAGGAATTCTATGATTCTAAGCTTAAAAATGAATCCAATTATTGACGTCAAGCATCCAATACTGAATTTCAGCAGAATACATAATCTACAAGAAACAAGAGAAATGAGAATAAATCTTCTAAGTTACATGTTGAAGGGATTTTGAGACGAAAATCACTTTTTAAAATTTAAAGTTAACTTTAAAATAGGTAAAACTTGATCTCTAATTAGTTATCCAGTTCTGAATAATGATTTGATTATAAAAACATGTCTCTTTTACTTTATCCAACTTCTGTCCACGTTGGTTTTCTTTAGAAGCTGATTCCATATCCCCCTCCCTCGGAAGTGATCATTCTTCATTCTTGACCCTGGACTGTGAATTAGCAGACAAACTGGATTGGGAGGTTTGGGATGAAGGAGTTCATCAGTCCTACAGTATGATCACACATGAGCAGTTTCCAGCAGTCACTCAATGGTAATCAGCAGTGGGATTCCTGGCTGGTTCTGCCCTGTTGCTAACACGCAGCACTGAGGCAGATTATAGCAGACCTCAGCTGACATGTTGGATTGAATTTAGAACCTTCTCAATGTGATTGCTGCACTAAAATATGATGCATATATTGTGGTATAGAGCACACATGGGAAATTTGGAAATTCCACCCTGCAATTTATGAACATTTGCATCTTGTTTTTATTTATAATATGTGAGCATTTTAATTAATAAGATGTAAAGAACAACTATAATTTTCTGAGTCAGATTTTGCACAACTGAACTACAGATGTTACCCCTCTTCGACTTGTCTGTCTCCTCTCCACCTATCCTCTCCTCTATCCATCCTCTATCCGCCTCCCCCTATTTATTTCAGAACCCTCTTCCCCTTCCCCATTTCTGATGAAGGGTTTAGGCCCGAAACGTCAAGTTTTCCTGCTCCTGTGATGCTGCTTGACCTGCTGTGTTCATCCAGCCCCATGCTTGTTATCTCGGATTCTCCAGCATCTGCAGTACCTTTTATCTCTGAACTACAGATGTTCATTGGAACATGGAATGATTGAATTTGTAATGAATACAATTTGGTCCCAAAAGTTTCCCCATATTGTGAGATTCATGACAGGAGATTCTGTTTCCATCATCTTATGCTGATTTTAGTACAGCTTTCACTACAGCAATGTCATTTCAATCATGTACACATGATCGCAAACTTTCTTCACTTTCTGAGTGTGATTGTACTTTCCCAATGGTTAATTTAGATAAAGTCACACTATAGCTCCAAGCCATATGGAATACAAAGTTTCCAAGCACAATCCCTGGTTGAAACCGATTAGTTAATCTGCACCTAGATGTTGGTTGAGTGTGACAATTGGCTTCAGTACACTTCATTTCAAAAGAGAAAATTCCAATTAATGTTCCATCATGAAGCTATCGAGTAAGTTTGTGTTCATGAAATATGTTTGGAACAGAAGGTGGTGTGGTTGTAATGTCACCCGACTAGTAATGTACATACCCAGGCTCATGGTCTGGAGAGACAGGCTCAAATCTGACCATTGGCATTTGTGGAATTTAAATTAAATTATAAACACTGGAATTAAAAACTAATCTCAGTAATGGTAACTGTGAAACATTGTTTGTTGTAAAAATTCATTAATGCCACTTAGGGAAGGAAATCTACCATCCTTACCTGGACTGGCCCACTCCAGTCACATTAATGTTGTTGATTCCTAACTGCTATCCAAAGTGATCTAGCAAGTCATTCATTTCAGAGGCAATTAGGCACAGGCAATAAATACCAGCTTTGACAACATCTACAACTCAACAAACAATAAATTATGAGAAGACACCTGGAATAACTGCACAGAGGCCAGTATCCTGTCACCAAGTCATCCTCCATTTACAAATGCAGCATTATGGACTCTAACCAGCCAGCTCAAACCCAGTCCCAAGACTGAGGAGATGGTCTGAATCTCCTGTTTATATCTGTCTGCCAGGGCTCCCTGATTGGTCCAGGTTAACAACTCCAATCAGGGATCTCATACTCAATGATTACCACCTGGCTTTCGTTCTAATCACTGCATTCCTCCCACACTCCAAGTGGAGGGACATCGGCATCTTTTTTGTCTTAGAGCTTCTCCTGGGACATTTTCGTCCCCGATCCAGATCCTCCGACTCTGATTCGGACATGGGCGACGTATACTGGCGTGTACTCAGGAGAGATTCCTCCCTTTCTCAGGTGGTAATGGAATCGAGGCTGCATCCATCTCAGACTCTGAAGTTTCTTTGATGCTAGATGGATAGGAGAACCCATGTTTCTCTCGGCCTTTCTGGCTGTTCTAAGGAACCAGGCAAACTTTACTCCTGCCGTGTTTGTGCAGTAGTAGCTTTTATATGATCCACGTTTGTTCGGGCATGCCTCATCTACTTGAACTTCATGTGTCACGGGACCTGACCTTGCATTGACCTTGCCTCGTACCCATGTAGGGCCATTCCCATGGTTTTGACAGCAAACTATGTCCCCTGAAGTAAACTGTCTATCTTGCCTAGAGGAGGCACATGGTCGGCATTGGTGTTCTTGATGCCGTTTCACCTTCGCCCTGCCTAGTCCGGGAAGATCAGATTTAACCTGGTGTGGAGCCTTCTCCCCATCAGCAACTTTGCTGGAGCTATCCCTGCTGTTGCATGAGGGATGGTCCTATAATCAACTGGAACTGGGACAGTTTGATACTGAGTAAAGCTGTAGGCTGTTTCTTTAAGCCCGTCTTCAATGTTTGAACCATTCTTTCTGCCAGGCCACTGGACAATGGATGGTATGGATCTGTCCAAACATGCTGATTTCCATTTGAATTTAGGAAATACTCAAAATCCCTGCTGGTAAATGACGTCCCATTATCCATGACCAATATTTCCGGGGTTCGTATGTTGCAAACGATGCTCGTAGCTTTTCAATCATCATTTCTGAGTTTGCCGACTGAACTTCATGCACATCCAACCACTTTGAATGGGCATCCACAATCACCAAGAATATCGAATCCATGAAAGGGCTGGCATGGTCAATGTGTAACCAAGCCCAGCGTTTACCTGGCCATCCCCACAAACATGGGGAAGCTACTGGCAGTAATTTTTGTCCCGTTGGCACTGTGGGCACTGCCCCCCCCCCAAAGCAGCAATGTTGGTAACCAATCCTGGCCACCAGACATAACTTCTTGCCAATATTTTCATTTTGGAAATCCCTGGATGACCCTGGTGGAGTTCAGCCTGTATCTGGCAGCGGCCTTTACCCAGGACCATCACTCTTGCTCCCTATAGCAATACGCTGTCCTCTACGGTGATCTGGTCTTGCCGGGCCCAGAAAGATTTCAATTCTGGTTGTGATGGCCCTTATGTTTCACCCCAAGGTTTTAGATTTGCCACGATGGGATCCTTTTATATCCACAGTCTGGTATTGTCAGCTGTAATCAGAAGGATTCCAGAAAGTTTAAAACCAGAATGGACTCTTCCAGTGGCGGCACCATGAGTGGTGTATCTGCCAGTGGGGCGTGGCTCAAGGCATCTGCATTTGCCACTTGGCCTCCTGGATTGTGTGCCAACTTGTAACTGTATGCACTGAGAATAAGGCTTTGCCATTGAATTTGACCAGAAGCTATGGGTGGCATGGCCTTGTCTTCTTTAAATAGACCTAGCAGGAATTTGTAGTCCATTATTATTACAAATTTACGTCCACAAAGATATTGGTGGAACTTTATCACATCAAAGATGACTGCCAAATCTTCTTTCTCTATCTGGGTGTATTTGCATTTAGCATCAGCCAAAGTCTGGGAAGCATTTGCTATCAGGTGTTCCAGTTGGGCCACCGGTGAGCCAACACTGCCCCGATACTGTACAGGAAGGGATCGCATGTCAGCACTACCTCTTGCTTGGAATTGTATTTGGTCAACATCTCAGGTTGCAACAGCTGCTTTTTCACTTCCCTAAAGGATACTTCTTGGCTACATGACCATTTCCAAAACTGATCCTCTTTCAATAGCAAGTGGGAGGGTGTTACTTTGGAGGCCAATTTACATATGAAGTTTCCATTATAATTCACCAAGTCAAGGAAAGACCTAAGCTCCGTTACAGTTGTGGGAGCTGGGGCACAATTGATCACCCTCACTTTACCTTCCAACGGGTATTATCTGGTCTTGTCGACTCTGTAGCCCAAGTAGGTCAGTTGGGATGCCTGGAACACACATTTTTCCATTCTAAGGCTTACACCCACCTAGGAGAAACATTTAAGCACTATATCCAAGTTCTCCAAGTGCCCGTTATTGGTCATCCTGGTTATTAGCACGTCATCCAGATAAATGGCAATCTTGGGTAGACATTGAAAAACATTCTCCATTGTTCACTGGAAATGGCGCAGGCTGATGATAGCCCAAATGGCAGTCCTGTACATTGGTACAAACCCTTATGGATATTAATTGTGCCATATATCTGGGACCCCTCACCTAGTCACAATTGCAGGTGCGCATGGCTCATGTCCAGCTTCATGTAAGACAGGCGCCCTGCCAGTTTTTCTTATAAGTCCTCCATGCGAGGGATTGGGTATTTATCCAGCTGTGAGAAGCGGTTTACCATTTGCTTAAAATTCCCAATAAGGCAAACTGAGCTAACAAACTTCAAAATCTGCTGAGGTGCTGCTCATTCTGCAAACTTTACTGGTTTGATGATTCCTTCGCTTTCTAGCCTCCCGATTTCTGCCTCTACTTTTGCATGCAAGGCAAATGGCACTGCGTGGGCCTTACAGAATCGTGGAATTATTTCCTGCTCAACATGCAAGGTGGCCTTGGCTGCTTTGATAGTCCCTAGACCTTGCTGAAAAACGTCCAGGTATTTAATTAGGACTTCACTGAGGCAGCCATTTTCTAATTGAAAAATGTTGAGCCAATCTCAGTGAATCTTTCTCAACCAATTCTGCTCCATCAGGCTTGGGCCTGAGCCTTTTACTACAATAAGTAGCAACTGCACAACTGTTTCTCATAGGAGACTGACACCAAACTTCATCCCCTGAAGCAAACTGTCTCTCTTGCTTACAGGAGTGTTCCTGCTGCTGTTTCACCCTTGACCAGACAATATTAGGTTTAACCTGGTGCAGAGTCTTTGCCCGATCAGCAACTCCACTGGACCTATCCCATTCTTGTTGGCACTGAAATTACTGCACAGAGGCTGGTATCCCGTCAACAAGTCACCTTTTATTTATATGCGCACAGTACATGGGCTCAGACCAGCTAGCTCACAGTCAGTCCCTGGAGTGAGGAGTCTCTTTGAATCTCCTTTTTATATCTGCCAGCTGGGGTTCTCTGATTGGCCCAGGTTAACAGCCCCACTCAGGGATCTCAAAGTCAATGAGATCCATCGGCCTTCGTTCCAATCACTCCATCACCCCAGCCTCATTTTTCCCATTGACTCTATATAATCAGGAGCCATTTTCCTTTGATTTCTATGCAAGTAATCATTCTCCTCAGTAAATGACTGGGTTCATAGCTGCAGCAATGGTCCACGTTGTGCACTCTAAAACATCAAACAATACTGCAGGATTTTCAAATTAAAGTGAACAAACATGCAAACCAAAGAATAATTTGATGAGAAATATTGCATCCAAAGCAATATAATTAGCTCGGTAAACTGGTCACGAGGCCAGAAGATAGCATTGCTGACAGTGCAACTCTCCTTCAGCCCTGCATGGAAGTGACAGCTGGATCATATGTTTAAGTGGTTGGATTTCTGACTCTAGAGTTGAAAGTGCTACCCATTGAACCATGGTTAATATTGTAATTTTCAGAGGGGCAGTTTTTGCGGGTTTGACAACAGAAGTACAATTGCAGTTTTCCAGTGATTTTTCACACATGTGCCAATTGGAACTGATATATGCCGGAACCAGATTAATGGGCTATGTTTCACAATGGGTTTGATTGGCACTCTGTTATAAAGTGGTAATGAAGTGAAACCTAAATCTCCTGTTATGTCCTGCCATACCCATTTTGGTTTACGAGTTTCCTACATGATGATTTATCAGCATTGGAACCTGTGACTGGGGGAGCAGGGTACTGAATTATGGCTATGTGCTTTTAGAAGAGATGGGAAAACAGAGAGAGAAAAAAAGAGAGAGAGAGAGAGGAAATCAGAGGAAGTCTGTGATCTTTCCTAACTTGATTATAATTGTAACAAGTAATTACAATCAAAAAGTAGCACAGAGAGAAGCCCAAGAGTTAGTCTGGCTATCCACAGAAAATGATGGTATTTGACACCAAAAAATGACAGAGGGCAAGGGAAGAAAAAAAAAGCAATTTAAACAAGTTAAGCCTATTCCAAAAATTATGAGAGAAGCTAGATAGATTATCACAAGACAAATTGCTGTGACAGGTGCAGTTACTACATCTGCCAGTTCTTCTGGGAATTCTAGTTTCTGGCAAAATCATTAAAGGATCGCTTGTATTAAAGGAGCAGTGTTGCTAAGTAGGATTGCCTGTCAGGTTTGTTTCCAGGTATCAAGCTGTCTTAAAATCTGTCCCACAAATTGAAAGGTGATATAGAGCAAAATTGGAGGCTTGTCAAAATATTGGCAATATTTTCTTTCCTTGAATTCTCTTCTCCTCAAGGTTCTGGACGTGGTTCTATGGGTACAATCACCCTTTGGCATTCAATCAAAGTGGTTAACTTTAACTTTTGGCTAACGCAACAGGGGCCATTGTGATTCTGGTCAATTGTTAACATGGGTGATATTGGTTTGACCACTTGTTAAATATATCTGCTCCATTTCACTGTCTTCAACGGGAATGAAAATCAGAGATGGTGTTTACAGGGTGGGCCAGCCAATATACTCCACTTTACTACATCAGGTAAAGTAAATTAATACCAGTGAGTTTTGGTAGATTACGAATCATTTAGGAGTCAGATCCTGAGCGAGATCTTGCCAATTAAATACAAAATTGGCTTGATGGTAGAAGACAGAGATGGTGGTGGAGGGTTGTCTTTTGTACTGGAGGTGCTTCGCAGGGATTGGTGCTGGTTAGTAATTTTGTGGATGACACCAGAATTGTTGGTATAGTGGACAGTGAGGAAGGTTATCTATGATTACAAAGGGATCTTGATTAACTGGGCCAATGGCCAAGAAGTGGCAGATGGAGTTTAGTTTGGATAAATGCGAGGTGTTGCATTTTGGTAAGACTTATACAGTTAACAATTGGGCCCTGGGAAGTGTTGGCAAACACAGAGACCTAGGGGTTCAAGTATTTGAAAGCTGCACCACAGGTAGACAGGGTGGAAAGAAGTCGTTTGGCACGTTTGTCTTCATTGCTCCTCATACAACGGCCCTTTTTATCCCTGGAATCAATCCGATGACTCTCCAGAATTGCCTCTGGTGTCACCACATTTTTCCTCAAGTAAAGAGATCAAAACTGGACACATTACTCCAGATGTGGTCTCAACAATGCCTTATGTAATAGTAACAACGATTTTACTTTTATAATCCATTCCTTTTGCAATAAATGCCAAGATTCCATTTGCCTTTCTTATTATATGCTGCACCTGCATACCCACTTTCTGTGATTCATGCACAAGGATACCTAGATCTCTCTACACTGACACACTTTGAATCTTTTCCCCATTTAAATAATAATTTGCCTTTTTATTTTTCTGGCCAACATGGATAATCTAACTCTTATCCACATTAAACTACATCTGCCAGATTCTGGCCTATTCTCCCCGTCTATCAATATCCATTTGTAAACTCTATTTCCTCATCAGAGCCTGTTTTCCTACCTACATGCACTTTACAGTCGGTATCATTGGAAAAATATGAAATGTAGGAATGTTGGGATATTATTTTCTGCCTAGCTCAGGTGCCTGTTGCAGCACTCACTATTACTAATATTTTTTAAAAAGTTAGTGAAGAATCTGTGTCTCTGCGCTGTTGTTTCAAGTTAGATATCTCAGCACAGACTTGAGAATTGAGCCAAACCCCCCTTGATGTTGATCAATCCTTGAACCACTAAGGCAACCAGAAAAATTTATATTTAACAGTTTAGTGGAATACTCCTAGAAAAGACATTAAATTCTATGAAATTTCAATGAAAGATTATTAAACTGAAATGTTAATTCAGATTCATTTTCCATGATAATGCTAGACCTAAGTATTTCCCATCATTTTCATGTTTTATTCCAGCATTCCAGTATCTGAAGCATTTTGCTTTAGTCTAGGTTTTAGCTATGAACTAAAAACCCAGGCTACAGGGTACTTTGAAAAAAATACCCTGAAGTTAACATCAATGTCATGAATTATAAATAAGTGTGAAAATCTTATTTCAAACTTTATTTTTCAGATAACATTTTTATTCAATTTATTCACGGAATGAAGGCATCACTAGCTAGGCCAGCTTTTATACCCATCCCCAAATGCTCTGAGAGCAGTTTAGAGTCAACTACATTGCTATGGGTCACATGTGCTGTGAGTCACATGGCAGTTTCCTTCCCCTTCCCTACCTAGATGTGTTTTTCCTGACAATCTACAATGAATTTGTGGCTATCATTAAACTCGTAAATCCAAATTTTTATTGAATTCAAATTCCCCCATCTGCCTTGGTAGGATTCAAACCCAGGACCCAAAATATTACCTGGGTCTCTGGATTAAGAATCCAGCAATAATACCACTAGGCTGTCACTTCCCCATACTTTTAAACCGGATGATTTAATTATTGAGATTCAACCAGAGACCTGAGATGGCTGCCTTCAGACTGAAGCTAATTATATTTCTCATTGGTAAAAATCTATTTCTAGAGCTGATTAAAATGTACTCCAGATACTAAACAAATACAAAACAAATTAATCCTGAAAATGACTCATAATTGGATGCTGATGGGCAAACCTGTTTTTTTTAAAAAAGGATAGGAGGGTAGGAAGGAGGATATTTCAAGGGGACGGTGAAGGAGAGAGTTGTAAAGTGAGATGAGGAAGGAGGCAACAAGGAGGGGAAGGAGGAGACTCTAAGTGGTGGGGGGCAAGAAGAAGGTTGCAGTTTGTAGGAGAAAGGAGGAGGCTGCAAAGGATATGGAGAAAGGAAAGGCTGTTGAGGATTGGAGAAAGGATGTGGGAAGGATGTAACAAAGGGTGTGGGAAGGAGTAAGTTGTAAAGGAAGAAGTTGGAGGCTGCAATGGGTCAGTTGCAATTGAAAGGACCGCAAGGAGATAGCAAAGAAGGAGGCTGCAAGCTGTGAATGGGAGAAGGAGGAGGCTGGAAAGTGGTGGATGGAGAAGAAAGCTTCAAACGACAGAGAATAAATCCGACAACAATCAAATACTCAACCACTTAGGTGCCATGGAAATTTGAAATCACAGTGCCACCCCTATCTCACAGCAGTCTTTCCATAAACATTGATCAATAAGCAGTTCAGATATCTGTATTAAGCTCCATCTTTCCATCAGGACTCACTGACTAATTAGATAACTTTAAGCAAGATAAAGGGGCTAGTCCCATGTAAGTTAATAGTGTAGTAAGGACCCTGTGCATAATGGGGTTGGATGAGCAGATTTTAATACTCATTTTGCCGTCAATGTCTGTACAACAGTCCAGGCAGGAGTTTAGCAGCTGCACTCTTTATATATTTGTTTAACATATGCAATGACCTGGCTAATCTGCATTCAATGACTCCACATCAGCAGATGCCTGCCCTGCTGTTAGTCCCTTCCGTCACAGAAACAGGTATCAGCATGACAATGGCGATGCCCCTCTGTCTGCAGCTGTCAACAGGATTCCAAAAGAAAGTCACTCTGTGGTGGAATTACTAGAGATTCTCTAGGGCTGTGTTCTGACGTCAGTTCCAATAAAGGCAAATTTATGGAAGTGTTTTCAGAGTCGGGGAGGAGTGGAAAACAAATTTTAGTTTACGCAGTCTGAGACTATTACCACTTCATAAGATGGAGGGGAAATAAGAACATTCAAAAGCTGCTCTTACACTGGCCCTGGCAAAAACACCACACACTGTGATACTGTGCAGCAATAACAAGTGAACAACACATCGTCCATGTTACATGGCATCTTGACTTGGCCATATATGAGCACTCCTTTGTTGTCACTGTATCAAAAATCCAGAAATGAAGCTTCTCCTCTATCATTGCAGGATTAAAATCCTGAAAATGTCTAAAACCGCCACCGAATTCCATCACTACCTGGATTGAATAAAGTAGAGAACATCCACCACCATCTTGCAGCGGAACAAGGGGTATGCAATAAATGTGGCCTTGCCAGCTTTGCCCATATCTCAAGAATGAAATATATTTTTAAAAATACAAATCAGGAATATTTCCAGGTTTAGTCCACGTTTCTATGTTTAGCACCTTTGAATTGGATGGTAATGAGTGCCACACAGCTGGCAAATATTCATTTTGAAATAGAGTTGAAAATTCAGATTTACGTTTAGATTTAGATTTTATTGTCATGTACTCAAGTACAGAAATACACGAGTACAGTGACAAGCGTATAATGTCACCAAACACAGCACCATGTTAGGTACAAACTAGGTTCAAAAAACTTAGATACAAAGTAGTAAGACAAACAGAGTTAAAAAGTTAAGCATTACCTTCATAGAATAAGTAGAAAAATAAAGAAAATCATTAAAGTCCTTCTTAATCTAAACCAGAAAAATAAAGGAATTAAGTTAAAAATTCAGCAGTCTTTGATGAGTCTCACTCTCCAGGAGACCTGATGCATTAGGTGTTTATAGGGTCTCAAAAGAAATGTCTTGATATAAGTAATCTTAATAATGGTAAAACACTATCAGCTGTCACTATCAGAATCATCCAAGTTCCAAACACGCTTCTTCACTACAATTTTTAAAAAAGTGTTAATGGGAATTGGGCTGTACTACACCCCTCTAAATAGGCTAGAATTTATTGTCTATCTCTAATTTTTTGGAATATTCAAGCAGTGGGATAAGAGTCCTCATTTCAAACTTGAAAGGTGGCCTGCTTTGATTCCAGGCAACTGCCATGGCCTGCTTAAAAATAGCTCTGCTGATTCTAGTAATAGTCCAGCTTTTCTAATGCAAAATTTGTCTTTGTTGAACTCCTTTTACTTTTCTCCATGTGATCCGTCACTTCAACAACGGCAAATGGTAAAAAAGCATTTACCGATATTTAAGAATTATTATATCACATCAGATTAGTGTTTCTTTATTTTACAAGCAACTTGACCCAGTATATTTATTCACTTATATGCATGTTACTATTGTTATTCTAGAAATGAATATCTCCTGTAATTGTGAGGAGTTTAAACCAGTGTAGCTCACTGAAGGAAGAAATGTCATTCATTTCAGGATCACATATTTGGGTAAGATTTTTGGTAGGATAACTGAGAAGAGTCAAAAGATAATCTCTTATTCTTTAAGAGTCTTTATTGCTGATAAAGAAAAATTGAGTTAGTTAATGTTTTGGTTTCTGATAAGATTGCTAAATGCAGTACTGAATGTCCCCCAATCTTGGCATTAATTTCTTGTAGAGAATTTCAAATAGTGTTTGTAATACATAACTTGAGTATTTCTGAAAAAAAATGTTGACGAAGATTTTCATCTTTCTCTCATCAGGATATTTTGCAAGAATGCTCATTTAAAGGAAAGAAACATTTATATTGCTTGACAGGACTGCTTGACAGCACAGTGCTGATTGGTTGGCAAGTGAACTCTGACTGGTAAAGATGTTACTATGGACAATACATCCATTAATGCTGATTTACGGTTGACAGCAATTTCCTCAGCAATCAGAGTCAACTTGCCAAGTTTAAAAATTAAACAAAGCTTGGCTGTTAACTGTCAATCAACATTAAAGGGTACATTCAACATAGCCTCTATCAATCAGAATCCATTTGCTAACCAATTAGCAGTCTCAACCCACACTGTGTGATTGTTTGTTTTCCCCTTTGATTGGCATTCTTGCAAAATGTCCTAATGTGTGCAAGCTGAAAACCTTTGACAAGATGAGTGGAATTTTCCCATGTCCTGAATGATGCGGGCTGTGACAAGAAACTTGGGAGATTTGCATGTGATGTCAAGTGAAACCATGTTTTCCAAACAAGTCCTAGACATCGAGACAAAAATTCTCCCAAGTGGATGGTTAGAGTCCTATTAACTGGGATTATTTCACATTATTATTACTATCTAATTTTTCCTCATTAACATGCACCTACTGTGTAGAAACTAGAATCTAGGAATTCCTAACATGAAAGTGTTATGGACTAGACTAAACCCCCTCAAAATACATTAAGAAAATAACCTAGGCCTTAACATTTTTTTTATTTTAGACGTAAGTGTAAGGCATTACATTCTAGAGGCAATTCGATTTGTCAAACGTCTTGACATTAAGCAAAATACACTTTATTTTTATACTACAGTTAAAATACACCCAAATAAAAATAGAAGAATTGGCTTAACTATAACTCTATTGAAATGCTTAATAAAATAATAGATAAATTAACCAGTACTAATTAACTATTCCTATATAGTAACTTCCTATAAATACACCCTTGACAAAGGCAAATTCAGTAAAATAGATTGTCTCACATGCAATTCTAGCAGCAGGAAGAGAACTCCAGCTTTTAGTTGTAACAAAGAGAGGCATAAGAGCTTCCACATCCAGCTTCAAGACTTCAGGAACTGCTGAAAGCTAAAACTAAATACCCTGGTTCTGTGGGAGCTTGACCCCACCCGTTCAGGCTGCTTTTATTGTTCCAACTTTAAAAAAAAACCCAAGGTGCTACAGGCTCTGTCTCAACCTTGGTTTGTTTCTAAAAAAAAGGGACAAATACACCTCTTAAAGTCACTGTATTGCCACAAAAGCTTGAGCAGACATATGGCAAGTCTAGCTTGCTGCTGGCTTACCAGGACCTTCAAATCAGACACCCTGCAGCCATATGCACGCTATATCCATGGACACTGGCATGTGACACATGCCAGCCTTTCTGCATCATCATGTCATCTCCCTGATACACTTAACACTTCTGCACCTCCATACTGCATTTTGGAGAGCACTGGCACTTTTCTTTGGAATGCTGCCATAAGAACACCATGTACAGAGACAGGCACCCAACTCACAGGCTGGATCAGGCTGCACCTAAGGGGTGCTTGCTAGCTTTCTTAGCACTGAGTCACATAGTACTTTTAGCATGGACAGGAGGCCAGTCTGGATGGTGTTGGCCAGCTAGTCTGTACTAAGATCCCTCTGGTTTTTGCTGCTGACACAACTCTGAGATCCGGAACTAGTCATGTGTCTGTACATCAATCGGTGTGCATAGATCCCAAGCAGCTGTGTGGCTGTGCAGCTTAGAGTTGGCATTGGGACTTCTTCAGTGCAGAGAGTCTGTCATGGTCAGCCCTGTGGATCTGGAGCAATCCATTCAGGGAGTTGCAGGAACCCAGTAGGAGAGCTATACAGATATCAGATGGGGGTCTGGTCACTTGTTGCTCAGGGCTGTCTGGCTAAGTCTCTCAAGAATGCAGGCCATGATCAATCTTGTAGGTCTGCCCATTAAAATTCAATGGTGGGAGGTGGGGTGTGTAGTCAGGGGTCACTGTGACAGGAGAGAGACTGTGGAACTTCATGGGGACTGGAGTCAGATGCTGGGATGCGGTGGGGATAACAATATTGAAGAAGGGCAACTCAATACATAAGTGGAGGGAGAACAATGCAGCATGGAAGGGAAAGCGTTCACTTGTATTCAGTGTATTATTTAAGCACTAGGGCAGTTTTATAATATTGTTCGCCTTTCGTATATATGGTACTTTTCTTTAGGCAACAATAAACTGGATGTACCGTATGGTGTGCAGTGAGACACTACAATACCATCTGTCCATTGCAGCTGTGCAATTGCAGTTGAAAGGTCTGAGGTCTGGTGAAGCGCAATGCATCATGTCTAACATGTCAGCAGGCCTCTCAGCAAGATGTCTTGTGAGTGCAGTAACAAATGAATAAAAAGATTTCACAACAGATGCATGCCTTCAGAACCATACTGGTGAATACCTGCTAAATTTTGCATACTACCGCAGAATTCCACATAATATTTGATTATGATTCTAGATTCTCATCTTTATCTAACTAATTTCTTCTCCTTTCTTCTCCAGAGTGTTCTTACCAAGGCTAAATTTAAGTCACTCTCTGGTACTGATTCTTAACTCTGAACCTCAACAGTGAGAATTGCAAGTCACTCAGTTGCAAGAATATATCACATGAACATAGAAACAGATGTAGGCCATCTAGTCCCTCAATTCTGTTCCACCAATTGATTAGATCATGCCTGATTGGCAACTCAACTTCATGTACCCATCTTGGTACTAAATTCCTTGACATCATTCCTTAACAAGAGTCGACTTCAGCTTTGGAAGGTCCAATTGTTTCTTAGCCTTATGGGAGAACATTTCAATTTTGCCTACCTTTTATAAGGGAGATCAAGTGTTATTTTTCCACAAGACTCTGATGAGGTTATACAACTATCCCTGCCACCTATCATTCCCCCATCAGAAGGAACTAGTTTTGCTGCATTGACCTTATTGAACATTTTAAGCACTTCTCACTCTTCAATATTCTATCACAGCTAAGCCAGAGCCTCATCTGAGTCCCACAGTTCCCAGGATATCATGCAGAAAAGAGAATCTGAACTGGTTTGCACTTCTTACCCAGGAATCTTTGGTGAATTTCTGCAGTGCATCTTGTGGATAATACACACTGCTGCTACTAAGTGATGATGGATTCTTGTGAATGTGGTGCCAATTAAATGCACTGCTTTATCCTGGATGGTGTTAAGCTTCTTGAGTATTGCACCTGTACACACTCAGATCAACTGCAGCACAGTGTTGTGCCCTGGCTGAAATCAGCTAATTCAATGCAATCTCAGTCATTTAGTAAAACAAAGAACTGCGGGTGCTGGAAATCCGAAACAAAAACAGAAATTTCTGGAGGAACTCAGTAGGTCTGGTAGCATAGTTCTGAAGGGCCATTGGAACTGAAATGTTACCTCTGCTTTCTCTCCACTGGTGCTGCCAGCCCTGCTGATAATCTGTCATTCCTGGGATGAACTTTTAACCCAAAAGGGTGCTCATACTGGAAGTGCTTTATTACACAGCCTTTATTGTGTCAGCTATTTGCAATTATTTTCATTACACATACTTGTTTTAACAAATTAATATTAGCAACATAGAGAAATGAACATTCAAGTTTATTTTCAATGACCTTGTTAGATATGCTTTCTGCTATGGTAAAAATGAGAAAATGATCACTTTGGATCGGTTTCCTCTTGCAGGATGTTATATGGATCTTAGATGAGGACAAGGCAGGGCTCAACTCTGATACCTTCTAATATTTGATTTGGCTACCAATATACCCTGTTCAAATTCACACATTGGATAGGATTTACTGCTTTTCCCAGTAGTGGGTTTGGTGGTTGATGAGTCCTGGTGGGTAGGAACTCCACCACCTTCTCACCCCACAGGAAGACCAATCAAAGGCCATCCCATCCCACCTTAAATGAGACCCTTAAGAGGACAATAAATGCCCAATTGAGGAAACAGGTATCAAAAAGAAGGCAGGGTCCACTGACAGGCTCCTTGATCATTGCTGCTAAACCTTTGTTCAGCAGCCCTCACTCCAGACACCTCGCCCACTATCATTCACTTGTGATCTGGGATCTAGTGATGATACTAGGCCTTAAATACATGTTGTAGGTTAAAGGATAGATAATAGATATGCAGTGGAGACATTTAAGGAAATTTCAGAATAATTAGAAATATATACGTCCCAACGAGAAAGAAAAACTCCAAGAGGTGGACTAAAGAAGTTAACTTAAGAAATTAAAGATAGTGTCAAAGCAAAAACATATAATTATACAAATATGGTCATAAGACTGGAGAGAGAATATAAGGATAATGCAAAAATTAATAAGGGAAAAGTTACAATACAAGAGAAAGCCAACGAGTAATATGAAAACTGTAGGGTTTTTGTTTATTCTCTCGTGGGACGTGGGTGTCATTGGCTGGGTCAACATTTATTGCCCATCCCTAATTGCCTTTGAGAAGGTGATGGTGAGCTACCTTCTTGAACTATTGCAGTCCATGTTTTGTGGGTTACTTACGATGCCATTAGGGAGGGAATTCCAGGATTTTGACCTAGTGACTCTAAAGGAACAGCGTATTCCCAAGTCAGGATGGTGAGTGGCTTGGAAGGGAACTTGAAGGTGATGGTACTTGTAGCCCTTGTCCTTCTAGGTAGAAGTGGTCGTGGGTTTGGAAGGTGCTGTCTAAAGTTCTTTGGTGAATTTCTGCAGTGCACATTGTATATAGTATACACTGCTGCTACCAAGTGTTGGTGGTGGAGGGTATGGATACTTATGAACGTGGTGCAAATTAAATGAGCTGCTGTGACTTGGATGGTGTCAAGCTTCTTGAGTGTTGCTGGAATTGCAGAGGGTGGTTAAGCTTTGGGGAATTAGGAGGGGAGTTACTCACTACAGTTTTCCTGGCTTCTGACTTGCTTTTTTAGGCATTGTATTTATGTGGCAAGTCCAGTTGAGTTTCTGATCAATAGTAACCCCCAGAATTTTGCTAGTGGGGGATTCAGTGATGCTAATGCCATTGAATATCAAGGGGCAGCAGTTAAGTTGCCTCTTTTTGGAGATGGTCATTGCCTGGCCATTTGTATGGCAAGAATATTACTTCCACTTGTCAACCCAAGCCTGGATAATGTCCAAGTCTTGTTGCGTTTGAACATGTGTCAGATCAGTTGCGAATGGTACTGAACATTGTGCAATCATTGACGAACATCCCCACTTCTGATGGAGGGAAGACCATTGATAAAGCAGCTGAAAATGGTTGGGCCTAGGTCACCACCCTGAGGGACTTCTGCAGAGATGACCTGGAACTGAGATGAGTGTCCTCCAACTATCAAAACCATCTTCCTAAGCGCCAGATATGACTCCAACTAGTGGAGAGTTTTCTCCATAATTCTGAATGGCTCTAGTTTTGCTAGGGCTCCTTGATGCCACACACTTGAATGTGACCTTGTGTCAAAAGCTGTCACTCTCACCACTCCTCTGGAATTCAAATCTTTTGTCCATGTTTTGAACCAAGGCTGTAATGAGGTCGGGAGCTGAGTGGCCTTAGTGGAACTCTCACTGAGCAATGAGTAGATAATTGCAAAGCAAGTGCTGCTTGATAGCACTGTAGATGATACCTTCCATCACTCTACTGATGATTGAGAGTAGACCAATAGGGCAGTCATTGGCTGGGTTGGATTGTCCTTCTTCTTAGTTCCCTCACCACCTGCTGCAGACCCAGGCTAGCAGCTCTGTATTTTAAGAACTGCCCAGCTCGAGCAATAGTGCTGCTGCTAAGCCCCTCTTGGTGGTGGTCATTGAAATCCCCAACCCAGAGTACATTTTGTACCCCTGCCACCTTCAGTGCTTTCTCCAAGTGCCGTTTAACATGGAGGAGTATTGATTCATCAGCTGAATGAGGACAGTATGTGGTAATCAGTAGGAGGTTTCCATGCCCATGTTTCACCTGATGTCATGAGACATCATAGGGTCTGGAGTCAATGTTGAGGCTCCCAGGGCAACTGCACGTCACTGTGCTGGGTTTGGCCAGCTGAAGGTGACATCTTGGCTGTTGCCTGTAAGGTATGATTCCATGAATATGACTATGTCAGGCTGTTGCTCCCCCAGTTTTAGGACTAGAAGGAGGATTATCAATGTTTTTTGCCATTGTTTCTGGTGCCTGGGTTGATGCCAAGTGGTTCAACCAGTTCCATTTCTTTGTTGAGACTTTGTAACAATTGATACAATGGACTGGCTTTCTTAGGCCATTTCAGAGGGCGGTTAAGAGTCAACAACATTGCTATGGGTCTACAGTCACATGTAGGCCTGATCAAGTGAAGATGGCAGATTTCCTCCTCCTGAAGGATAGTAATGAACTCCGGGTTTTTCTGACACACAGCACTGGTTTCTTGCTTATCATTAGATTCTTAACTCCAGATTTTTTAAAAAATTGAATTCAAATTTTACGATTAGGGTTCCACCATGGCAGGGTTTGAATCTAGGTCCCCAAAACATTAACAGTGTTTCTGGAGATAGAACAACTAGACTGTCACCTTCCTCACTGTAGATATTTTAACTAAGTCAATGTTGGGCTTACAGAAAGTAAGAACTAAGGAGATTGAAGATGAATTCAACAGGTATCTTACAGTTTTCACTAGAGAAGATGCCAACAACATCCCACAACATTTGTAAATTTGGAAATGGAAAG
This sequence comes from Ginglymostoma cirratum, assembly GCA_024137785.1. Classification (NCBI taxonomy): domain Eukaryota; kingdom Metazoa; phylum Chordata; class Chondrichthyes; order Orectolobiformes; family Ginglymostomatidae; genus Ginglymostoma; species Ginglymostoma cirratum. Next base: position 30,328,561 of record JAHRHZ010000035.1, read on the forward strand.
GAGGGAAGAATTCAAGAAAATTACAATTCACATTGAAGTGGTACTGAACAAATTGTTGTACCTGTAAGGTTGACAAGTTCTCAGGTACTGACGAACATCTTAGGATATTAAAAGAATTAGCTAATGAGATAGTTGATGCTTTGGTTTTAAATTTCCAAAATTCCCTAGAATTGGGGAAGGTTTCATTAGATTGGAAAGTATTGAATGTAACTCCGTTATTCAAAAAAGGGAGGGCATGGAAAGCAGGAAACTACAGGCCAGTTAGATTAATATCTGTCCTAGAGAAGATGTTAGAAGCTGTTATTAAAGATGTCATAAAAGGGCATTTAACGAAGTTTCACATAATCGTGCAAGGTCACAAATGCTTCCTGAGAGGATAATAAGGTTAAACAATGTTGTGGTTTGTTTGTTGTGGTTCTTTGATGAAGTGATACATGCTGCGGACAAAGTGGAACCAGTGAATGCACTGCTCCACAGGGTATTTGAGAAGGTGCCACATCAAAGGTCATTGCAGAAAATAAAAGTTCATGGTGTAGCGGTGACATATTGACATAGAAAAAGTTATGACATAGAAAAAAACTGGAAACAGAGAATAGGCATAAATGGGTCATTTGGCAAGATGTAGTGATTTGGGTGCCACAGGATCATTGCTGGAGCTTCAACTTTCTACAATTTATATAAATGACTTGGATGAAGGGAGTGACTGTATGACAGCTAGATTTGCTAATAATACAAATATAGAGAGGAAAGTGACTTGCAAATAGGACATAATCTATCTATATTAATTTGTAGCTGCCTTAAGTGAGTAAACAAAGGCCTGGTAAATAGAGTGTAATGCGAGAAAAATGTGGAATTGTTCATTTTGGCAGGAAGAATAGAAAAGCATATTATCTAAATAGTAAGAGTTTGCAGAGCTCTAAGATGCAAAGGAATCTGGGTGCCTTTGTGTGAGAATTGCAACAGGTTATTAACTAAGTGCAACAGATAATTAAGGAAGCTAACAGAATATTTATTTTGAGGAGTTCTGAGGAAGGGTCAGCGGACCCGAAACGTTAACGCTGTTTTCTCCTCCACAGATGCTGCCAGACCTGCTGAGCTTTTCCAGCAACTTTGTTTTTGTTCCTGATTTACAGCATCCGCAGTTCTTTTGGTTTTTTATTTTATAGAATATTTATTTTATTGTAAGGAGAATTGAATACTAGAAGTAGAAACATAATGCTTCATTCTTCAGGTCAGAGTATTGGTGAGACCATCTAGAATATTGTGCATAATATTGATCTCATCATTGTTCTTTCAATGCCAATGTGCTGAAAATAATTCAGAGAAGGTTTACTAGACTATACATGCAATGGGTGGGTTGTCTTCTGAGGAAAGGTTGGACAGGCTATGCTGAAGTTTATCAGTAAAAAGCGACTTGATTCATACATAAAACTAGGGATCACTGCTTCAAAATAAGAGGTCATTCTTTTACGATAGAGATAAGGAGAATTCATTTTCCTCACAGAGTATCGAGTGTCTTTGGAACTCTCACTCTCAAATGTGGTGTAAACAGAGATCTCGCCTATTTTGAAAGTAAGCTAGATTGTTGATATGCAAAAGATGAAGGGTTATCAGGGATTGATGGAAATGTGCTGTAATCAGATCAGCCATGATCTAATTGAATGGTGGAGAAGGCTCAAGCAGCCAAGTTGCCAACATCGGCTCCTAATTCATATGTTCATTTGTACTGGCAGCAGCTGCACCACTCTGGTGGTGCTGCTATTCAATGTACCAACATGGTTGACTTATTACTGCCCTCTGATATTGCACCGACTTAAAAGGGTAGTAGAATCACATTAAATCACAGCTTTCAAAAGAGGATTGAATAAGCTCTTGAAAAGGGAAAATACACGAGGCTGCAGAGAAAAGGCTGGAGAGCGGAACTAGCTCAATTGACCTTGCAAAGAAAGCATGGGCTCAATAGCCCATCTCTGCACTGACATCTATTTCAAACCCATCGACTCCCACCGCTCATGAGGAGCTTGAACAGTTCATCAACTTTACTAATACCTTTCACCCCAACTTCAAATTCGCCTGGACCATCTCCAATACCTCCTACTCCCTTCCTGGACATTTCTCTCTCCATATCCGGTGACTGTCTCTGAACTGAAATCTATCTCAAACCCACCAACTTCCACAGCCACTTGACTACACATTCTCACCCACCTCCTGCAAGAATGTGATCCCTTACTCCCAATTCCTCTGCCTCCGCCACATCTGCTCCCAAGATGGAACGGTCCACTCACAGACATCCCAGGTGTTCTCCTACTTCAAGGACTGCAACTTTCCCCCTCCATTGATCGAAAATGCCCTCAACTGCAAGTCTTACATTTCCTGCACTTCTGCCCTCAAACACCCTATCCCCAACAAAAATAGAGTCCCCCGGTCCTCACATCAACCCCACCAACCTTCACATCCAGCGCATCATCCTCTGCCATTTCCACTACCTCTAATCCAACCCCACCACCAAAGAGACATTTCCTTCCCCACCCCTGTAAGCCTTTCGTTGGGAGTGCTCACTCCACAACTCCCTCATCCATTCCACAGTCCCCACCAACTCCACCACATGGGGCACCTTTCCCTGCAGCTGTAGGAAGTTTACACATGCTCCTACACCTCCCCTGTAATCTCCAACTGAGGCCCAAGACGAACTTTCTATATCTGACAGGGGTTCACCTGTACATACTCCAACCCAGTCTACTGTATCCGTTGCTCCCAATGTGGCCTCTCCTACATCGCTGAGGCCAAACGTAGACTCAATGACCAATTCGTGGAGCACCTGCATTCCATACGCTCTAATCAACAATGCCTTCCGGTCGCTAACCATTTTAACACACCCTCCCATTCCTGGGCGACAGGTCCATCCCGGGCCTCGTCCAGTGCCAGTGAGGCCACACACAAATCTGGAAGAACAATCTGCCTCAGGAGTCTAAACATAGAATTCACCAGTTTCAAAATCTTCCCACCCCTGGCCTCATCCAATGCCCAATCCTCCCTTTCATCACCCCCTCCTTGACCTGACACTACCTGTCCATCTTGTTCCCCACCTATCCACCCCACCTTTCCCACTGATCAATCCCCACTACTCCTACCTGTATCCACCTATCACCATCCCATCTACCTTTCCCCAGCCCCACCCTTCTTCCCTCTATTTATTTCCCAGCTCCCTTCCCCCTCCCCAGTCCTGATTAAGGGTCTAGGCCTGAAATGTTGACTCTCCTACTCTTCTGATGCTGCCTGACCTGTTGTGTTCCTCCAGCTCCACGCTGTATTGCCCCTGACTCCAGCATGTGCAGTTCTTGCTATCTCCGGCTCAAAAAGCTAAACGGTTCCCTCCGTGTTATATCATTCTATAAATGTGATAAATAAAAGCTGAAAATTGATATTGAAGGACTTCAAAAACAGCACTTGGGTATGATAACAAAGAATTACCAGCACTTAGGGAACCATATCCCTTGAAAATGTCACCTCGTATGGAATAAAATTACTTAAATGACAATTTTACATGTTCAGTTGTCCTTCTTCAGTAATTTCTATAAAATTCATTTGATGAAATGGGTGAAATGTAGAGGTAGTACCTAATATGACAAAATAGATAATTGAATGCAGTAAAACAAGAGGTAACCATGGGACAAGATTGGGAGAGAGGACTGCGAATTATTTAGAAATTGCAGGAAAAGCTCAGCAGGTCTGCCAGCATATGTGGAAAGAGATCAGAATTAACGTTTTGGGTCCAGTGACCCTTCTTCAGAAACCTGAACCCGAAACGTTAGCTCTGATTTCTCTTCACAGATGCCGCCTGACCTGCTGAGTTTTTCCTGCAATTTCTATTTTTGTTTCTGATTCTCAGCATCCGCAGTTCTTTCGGGCTTTTTTAGAGTGAATTATTTGACTGTTTGCATTTTGTAATATGCAGTTATGTTACATTAAAAAATACTTCCTAAACCAACACAAACACAGAAAGTAACCTGGGAATTAAATACTGCAATTGGAAAAAGCCTGAGAATATTTGCCATCCTTCCTCTGCTGTACCATCATTGCTGCTGCACTATAGCTCCAAACGTTCTCACTCACTTTTATCTTCGTCATCACCTACAATTAGTGCTTGTCTAAGTATAAGAAGTTGCTAAAATACAAAAAATAATGATCAAAGCTACGTAATACCTAAGGCTTACAGTGCAATCTTGAGACTCAATTCTGTACAGGTCAATACTGCTATCTGCTGGTAATAACAAGTCATCGCTGCAGCAATCTACTGGTGTAGGTTCTTCAGGGTGTTCAGAAAGTGAGAGAGAGAGATGGGTGGAATTGTCCCAATACCAGAAAGGCTGCAGAATCTGCTCCTGCTGCAGACGTCAGGAGTCAACGTCATGGAGGATCTCCAAGATGTGAAGAACCAGCAAGCCTTGCTATTTGCCTAGGAGACCTCCAAGATAATTTTTCCAGTCCAGGGTTTGCTCTGTGGAACAAGATGAGACACACTTGCATTGCTTTTTTCCCTAAAGTGCACAGGGAGAGCTCTGTCATTTGCAGCCAGAAGGAAGATGGCTTAGTAATGCCATTTCAGCCTGACATGAGGATCAGCAAATCTTTTATGCCACAATGTATGTCGTGAAGGTCACAGAGCACATCCTACCAGTCATTCCAGCTATCTCGGAGATCTTAGGTAACAGTAAGTGGGAGAGTCTGGACATACTGCTATGTTTGGACAAACTAAAGCTGTCAAGTCTTTCGAGAAAAGCCAAAACTCCCAGAAACAATTGGTTACAAGCCAAGTTGTATGTGCGTCTGTGGGATTTGATTGGCTGGGGCTTGCTGGAGTATGCTTCAGGTTGGTAGCATGTGCAAGTCCATGAAAAAGGGCATCATTACCCTCACCTACAAATGGAAGAGGGAGAGGGAGGGGGAGGTTGAAAGTTAGGAACTGGCAAACAACACTGCTGAATGCAGACTACAAAATTCTGTCCAAGGTCATCACCAACTGGGTCAAATCTGCCCCGGGGTCAGTGATTCACCCTGACCTGACCTGTGTTGTACCAGGCAGGAAAGTCTTGGAGGACGTCATTCTACTCATGGATATGATTGTCTACATGCAGGATAGGGGTGTGGACTCCTGCATCATCAGTCTGAAACAGGGGAAGACATTTGACAGAATACCGCATCCTCAAATGATGGATGGCTCTCCAAAATGGGCTTTGGGAAGGAATCCACAATTGGTTCCAACTGGTCTACACAAACATCAATAGTGCAGTCTCAATCAATGAATGGGTATAGCAAGCTTACCGATCAAATGTGGAGTCAGACAAGGCTAGTCACTCTCCTGCCTTGTTTGTGTGTCGCACACAATTTTGCCAAGTCTATCAGGCAGGATGAGGACTTGAGAGGGCTAACTATCCCAGGCAGAAGAGTCCTGCAGGTCAAGATCTCCCTGCACATAGATAACACAGCCGTTTTCTGCACGGATCTGCTGTCAATAGGCAGATTCATGCGCATCTGCAACCAGCTCAAACTGGTCTTGGGAACCAGTGTAAATCGAAGGAAGAGCAAGGCTTTGTCCTTTTGGAACTGGGGTAATTGTTCCTTTATCCCTGTCACTTTCAGATCAAATTATCTGAAGGTGCTGGGCATATGGTTCAGAAGGCCCAAAGTGTGCAGTAAAACTTGGAAGGAGCTTATCACCAATGTGAGACAGAAATTGGTCATATGGGAGCACCAATCCCTCTCCATTGCAGGTAAAAACCTGGTCATCGGTGTAGGTGTGGGTTGCTCTTGATGTTGCTGTTCATGGCAAAGGTCCCTGAGCCATCTTCTACATCATCTGGACATTAAAGATGGATCGTGTTCAGAGGGGCACCATGTAAAATCTCTGGATAGAAGGAGGAAGAAAATACCCAAAGTCAGCCTCATCCCGATGGCACCTTTATTTCTGGCTGCAACAGGGCACATGTGTATGCAAACACCAAGTGTAATTATATGCTGAGCTTCTACCTGTCCCTGGTGCTGCAAAAGATGGATCTGGCCTTGTTACCACGGAACTCTCACATTGTTGGACTGTACTGTACCACTTGCCCCTCATGGAAAAGTTTTACAAGAAAACATCTTTGACTGCAAATCCATTAGGGTGTTCAGCACATGTCCTCAAGTCCTGTGGGGAAAGGGGACGTTTGATGCTGTCAGACGGTTCACCAAGATGACTGTACGAATCTTCAAAATTTTTCAACAAGCACCAAGTTGTAGCTTAGCTGGTGGCGAGATGAGCTGTACCCGTCAGATTTTTCATGTACACCCCAAGTCTCTGTACCACCATACACTGCCCTCAAAATAGCTGCGGTGGTGAACAGACTGTTGCTCATCACTTTCTGCAATGTGCCCTTACTAAGGAGGTCTGTGACACAGCACACTTTGCTCCATGGGTTATTCCTTGATGCTCATCTCGGAATGCATCCCAACTGCGCCTGGACGACCACCAACGTAGTGAAAGATTGCAAACTAGCAAATTCTAAAGATCCTAGACTGCATACTGAGGGATGTACTAAAACGTGAGGCAGCTGCCATGAAGGTGAAGTGAGGGAAAGCACTCTCTGTGATTTTTGTCATAAGTTATAGAATCCCTCACATCTTTGATTGGAATGTATAGGGTTTCTGGTCATACTTAGTAAAGGTTTCATTTTTGAATTTGATCTGAGGTACCTGAGTGCAAAGTACTCAACTGAGAAATGTAGCTTATTTTAAAAAAATACTGTAACGACTGGCTCAAATTATTTTGTAATCTATTTAAAATTTATGAATAAAGCATATTTTGTAAAAAAAAAACTGTGCAGCTCATTTCTGTGACATTCTGAATTCATAGCATTGTCAAGGGCAGCTTCCATCACTTTGTTGATGATTGAGAGTAGACTGATGTGATGGTAATTGGCTGGATTGGATTTGTTCTCCATTTTATGGACAGGACCATTGATGGGTAATTTCCATGTGAAGCAAATATGAGTACTATAATTACAGAGGAACAAATTGGCAAGGGTCATGGCTAGTCTTGAACATACACTTTCAGTACTAATGCTAGGATATGGTCAGGGCTCTTTTCAGTATCCAGGCCTTTAATGATTCCTTGTCATCATGTAAAAGAACCAAAATGCACAAAGACTGGCATCTGTGATGCTGGAGGCCTCAAGAAGAGTGAGATGGATCATCCACTCACCCCAATTCTGGTTGAAGATGGTTGAAAATGCTTCAGCTTTGTCCTTTCACTGTGTTAAGCAGCCCCTCACGCCCCCAAACATCATTGAGATTGGGGACAGTTGTGAGGTGTCTCTTCTAGTTAGTTGTTTAACTGACTACTGATATTCTCTTGTCATGGCAATGCTGCAATGCTTTGATCTGAATTGTTGTTTGTGGGATGGCCTACTTTTGGGATGTACATAATCCTTCAAGTTGACCTTCAATTTTGGGATTGGCTGGTGCTGCTCTTAGTATGCACTTCTCACTCTACATTAGTCAAGGGACAGAAACATAGAAAATAGGAGCAAGAGTATGCCTTGCAGCCCTTTAACCTGCTCCATAATTCATTATGATCATGGTTGATCATCCAACTCAATGGCCTGTTCCTACTTTACCCCCATATCCTTTGATTCCTATAGCCCCAAGTGCAATACTGTTACCTCCTTGAAATCATACAATGTTTTGGCCTCAACTTTCTGTGGCAGAGAATTCCACAGGTTCTCTAATACCTGAGTGAAGAGATTTCACCTCATCTCCGTGCTAAATCACTTACCCTGTATCCTTAAGACTATGACCTCTAGGATCCTCTGTCAGGAACATCCTTCCTGCATCCACTTTGTCTAGTCCTGTTACAATTTCATAGGCTTTTATGAGCTTACCCCTCATTCTTCTGAACTCCAGAAAATATAATCCTAACCAATTCAACCTTTCCTCTTATACCAATTCTACCATTCCATGAATCAGTCTGGTAAATCTTCACTGCACGACCTCAACAGCAAGAACATCCCTTCTCAGATAAGGAACCCAAACTGTACACAATATTCCAGGTGTGGTCGCACCAAGACCCTGTATAACTGCAGCAAACATCCCTACTCTTGTACACAAATCCTCTCGCTATGAAGGCCAACATAGCATTTGCCTTCTTAACTGCCTACTGCACCTGTATGCTTACCTTCGGTAACAAGTGACATCCAGGTCTGGTTGCACATTCCCTTCTCACAATCTCTACAGTGTGGAAACAGGCCCTTTGGCCCAACAAGTCCACATCGACCCTTGAAGCATCCCACCCAGACCCATCCCCCTATAACCCACACATCCCTGAACACTACGGGCAATTTAGCATGGCCAATCCACCTAGCCTGCACATCTTTGGACTGGGGGAGGAAACCGGAGCACCCGGAGGAAACCCAAGCAGACACGGGGAGAATGTGCAAACTCCACACAGACAGTCGCCCGAGGCTGGAATCGAACCCGGGTCCCTGGCGCTGAGAGGCTGCAGTGCCAACCACTGAGCCACCGTGCCGCCCCTGACTGGCTACAGCTCCTCACAGCCCGTGTCGTTTCGCTGGAGCAGCGGTTGGACATACTGAGGGGCAGGGAGCATGAAAGACATTAGTTACAGGGAGATGGTCACATAACAGTTTCAGTCAGGCAGATGGGTGACCGCCAGGAGAGGCAAGCAGGTAGTGCAGGAGTGTCCTATGGCCAATCCCCTCTCTAACAGGTATACCATTTTGCATACTGTTGGGGGAAATTGCCTCTGAGGGGAATATAACAGCAGCAGTCAGGCCTGTGGCACAACAGGCTCTGCTGCAGAGCAGGGTTGGGTAAGATCCAAGTAAGCAATAATGGTAGGAGATTTGCTGGTTAGGGAGGGGTTGGTTAGGTTTGAGATTCCAGGATGGTGTGTTGCCTCCATGGTGCCAGGGTCAAGGAAGTCTCAGAGTGGTTCCACGAAATGCTTAGGAGGGTGGGTGAGCAGCCAGAAGTTGCTGTGCACATTGGTAGCAATGACATAGGTAGAAAGAGGGATGAGCTCATGCAGAGTGAGTACAGGGAGTTAGGAAAGAGACTGAGAAGTAGGACCTCAAGAATAGTAATCCATCGGTTCCTATCAGTACCATGTGCTGGTGAAGTAAGAAATAGAAAGATAGGACAGATGATAGCATGGCTGAGGAGCTGGTGCAGGGTTTCAGGTTCTTGGATCATTGGGACCTCTTCTGGCGCAGATGTGACCTATACTGGGGGACAGGTTGCATGTAAATCAGAGGAGAACAAATATCCTCCCAGGTAGGTTTGCTAGAGCTACTCGGGAGGGTTTAATCTAGAGTGGCATGGGGCTGGGAACCAGAGCAGCAGATCATAGAACATAGAACAATACAGCGCAGAACAGGCCCTTCGGCCCTCGATGTTGCGCCGACCTGTGAACTAATCTAAGCCCACCTCCTACACTATCCCATCATCATCCATATGCTTATCCAAGGACTGTTTAAATGCCCCTAATGTGGCTGAGTTAACTACATTGGCAGGCAGGGCATTCCACACCCTTACCACTCTCGGAGTAAAGAACCTGCCTCTAACATCTGTCTTAAATCTATCACCCCTCAATTTGCAGCTATGCCCCCTCGTACTAGCCGACGTCATCATCCTAGGAAAAAGACTCTCACTGTCCACCCTATCTAATCCTCTGATCATTTTGTATGTCTCTATTAAATCCCCTCTTAGCCTTCTTCTCTCCAATGAGAACAGACCCAAGTCCCTCAGCCTTTCCTCATAAGACCTTCGCTCCAGACCAGGCAACATCCTGGTAAATCTCCTCTGCACCTTTTCCAATGCTTCCACATCCTTCCTGTAATGGGGCGACCAGAACTGTACGCAATATTCCAAGTGAGGCCGCACTAGCGTTTTGTACAGTTGCAGCATGACATCACGGCTCTGGAACTCAATCCCTCTACCAATGAAACCTAACACACCGTATGCTTTCTTAACAGCACTATCAACCTGGGTGGCAACTTTCAGGGATCTATGTACCTGGACACCAAGATCCCTCTGCACATCCACACTACCAAGAATCTTTCCATTGACCCAGTATTCTGCCTTCCTATTATTCTTCCCAAAGTGAACCACCTCACATTTATCTGCATTGAACTCCATTTGCCACCTTTCAGCCCAATTCTGCAGTTTATCCAAGTCTCCCTGCAACCTGCAACATTCTTCCACACTGTCCACCACTCCACCGACTTTAGTGTCATCTGCAAACTTACTAACCCATCCACCTATGTCTGCGTCCAAGTCATTTATAAAAATGACAAACAGCAGTGGTCCCAAAACAGATCCTTGTGGCACACCACTAGTAACCGGACTCCAGGCTGAATATTTTCCAACCACCACTCTTTGCCTTCTTTCAGAAAGCCAGTTTCTAATCCAAACTGCTAAATCTCCCTCAATCCCATGCCTCCGCATTTTCTCCAATAGCCTACCATGTCGAACCTTATCAAAGGCTTTACTGAAGTCCATGTACACCACGTCAACTGCCCTACCCTCATCCACATGCTTGGTCACCTTCTCAAAAAACTCAATGAGGTTTGTGAGGAAAACTTTTCTTACAACAGATGTAAGGCTCACTGGTCTATAATCAAGTGGAAGGATTGAGGGGAATGTTAGGACCAGTAAAACAGAAAAGAAGGGCAGGCAGAAACAGGTATATGAACACGATGGTACTGATGGGCATAAGTGTGTTTACTTCAGTGCAAGGAATATTATAGGTAAGGTAGATGAGCTTAGAGCCTGGATCAGTACACGGGACTATGATGTTATAAGCATTACAGAGACTTGGTTGAGAGCAGGGCAGGACTGGCTATTCAACGTTCCAGGGTTTCATTGTGTTAGATGAGATAGAGGGGAATGTAAAAGAGGTGGAGGAGCCGCATTACGAATCAGGAAGAGTGTCATATCTGCACTCAGAGAGGGCGTACTGGAGGGTTCACACACTGAGGCAATATGGGCAGACAGGAATGGTTTAATTTGGTGCTATGTTCAGCACAACATCATGGGCTGAACGGCCCATTCCTGTGCTGTACAGTTCTATGTTCATTGTCTCCCCTCATCAATTCTGTGAGTTACATCCTTGAAGAATTCTACTAGATTAGTCCAGCATGATTTTCCAGCCATAAATCCAAGCTGACTTTGCCCAATCCCTTGATTTAACTGTTAGGATATGTTAGGCCACGAGGTTATAGGTGGTAACAAGTTGTGGAGCTGGATGAACACAGCAGGCCAGGGTCTAGGCCCGAAACGTCAAGCTTTCCTGCTCCTATGATGCTTCTTGGCCTGCTGTGTTCATCCAGCTCCACAACTTGTTATCTTGGATTCTCCAGCATCTGCAGTTCCTATTATCTCTGATACAGGTTATAGGTGGTGGTTGAATACAATTCAGCTGATGATGATGATAACAGTGCCTTATCTATCATCAACATCCATAGTTGAGCCACACAATGCAACACACTGAACAGTGTGAAGGCGGCACCAAATACAAAAGTAGGGAAGTACTAATTAATCTGTGCAAAGCATTAATTAGGCCACAGTTGGGGTATTTATTCTTAAAAAAACTCTCAACTGCATAGCTACTCATCAAACCTCAAAGCGCTTCACATACAAGTGAATTTTTTAAAAAAACGACTGACTTGTTATATAGTCCAACAGAAGCAATTTTGCAACGGTAAGGTTCCTTATACAGCAACAAGATGAGAGTGTTTAGATCACAAAGGTTAAGGGAGGAATTTGTTGAAGGATGGATGTTGGCTTATACACACTGAAAGCTCTCTGACCCTCTTCAAATAGAACTGCAGCATCTAAGTCCACATCAAGTATAGAAAGTTAACATTTCAGCCAAGTGCAACAACCCGTTCATTGCAAGATTCTCTCAGTACTGCATTACAAAGTCAGATTAAATTTTGTGCTTTAAATTCTGAAGATAATTTTATACCTTAATCTTCAACAGCAAATGTGTTATCAAACAGCTATGACTCTCCCATTATAAAGAAGATATCTGAGCGACAAAGGATGTGTAATACAGATTTACCACAACAGGCACCACTCTGGAGTCATTTGTGCTAACAGCAGGAAAGCTTTCTCCTCATTTCAGATAAAACAGATGTGTACCACCTGTCCTGGAAACTCTGATGGTCTCAACAGCAGCCAGGGACCATTTGGTGACTCTGCTTTCATAAAGCAATTGATCTTATCACAATTGATAGCAGATAAAAGACAATGTTATAATCTATTTGCTGGATTTTAGATATTAGGGCCATTGTGCAGACTATTGTATCTCAAGGCTTCTTATATCTGAAATCATTAGGACAGTCATTTTGCTAATCCGCAAGCACACAGACAGCCTCTAAAGGAAGGGTAATGACTAGAGTAGACCTGCATGAGAATGGTAGTATTTTGCTAGAAGGCAGTACATGCCCAGCCCATGACCTAAACCTTGATTGGTGGTTTGTGGGAATTGATAGCAGGCTGGCAGAAACTCCAGTAATGCAAATAGCAGCAGCTGCCTCTCAGTAGCAAGCTGCTATGGTAGGAATTACATCTCTTGCCTTTGAAGCCTTTGGAACATGAGAGATGACAACTTCCTTCTGTCAGACTGCCCCTGGGCACCCCTCCCTCCCTGGTTTCACCAAGCAAATCACTAGAAGTAAAAACATTTCGATGATCAAGGGAAGCATAAGGTGGATTGTTTTCTTATGATATTGCTATATTAAAGGTCAATGTATAACTATTTCACACTGAAGTTAGTCATGGAGTTTACACTTACATGAAAAAAAATGCTTTATGCTCAATTATTCAATCACATTATTTGGTTTTGCAGATAATAAAACCTTCAAAGATTTGTAAGTCACAAAAGGATTGGGGAAAGAAGGGATAATGCTCACCATGGCATTGTTAGGCAGTGTTAATTAGATCAGAACACTTCAGTGATAAACTGAGCCCTCCTATTACCACTCTCCTGCACAGCATCCAGTCCCTGTGGCAGCTAAGGTCACCTGTCCAAGAATCTTTGGCCAGAACTTTTGATAGAAAGGTTGTGCAGGCTATAGCAACCAAAGATGTAGGATGCATAAACTGGATCAAATTATTGAGCCTTTAATGCTCTGCCAATGAAATGTAAGCAACTTTAAAACTCCAAGATAACAAGGTATAGAGCTGGATGAACACAGCAGGCCAAGCAGCATCAGAGGAGCAGGAA
>JAHRHZ010000035.1:30342245-30459844 GCA_024137785.1 Ginglymostoma cirratum
GTCAAGCTTTCCTGCTCCTATGATGCTGCTTGGCCTGCTGTGTTCATCCAGCTCCACACCTTGTTATCTCGGATTCTCCAGCATCTGCAGTACCTATTATCTCAGTGGATGGGAGGTTAACTTCTGTGATGGTCTGGGCTGTGCACACTACTTTCTTACAGATCTGGGCAGAGCAGTTGCCATACCAGTCTGTTATGCGCCAAGATAGAATGCTTTCTATGGTGCAACTGTAAAAGTTGGTGAGGGTCTTTATGGACATGCCAAATTTCTTAAGCCTCCTGAGGGAGAAGAGGCATTGTTGTGCCTTCTTGGCCATCACATCTATGTGGGAAGTCCAGGAAAGGTTGTCGGTTATCATCGCTCCTGAGATCTTGACACTCTCAACCCTCTCAACCTCAGCTTTGTTGATGTATATAGAGACGTGTCATGCTCCTTTCTTCCTGAAGTCACTGGGCAGTTTTGCTGACATTGAGAGAGAGATTATTACCATTGCACCATGACACCAAGCACTCTATCTTCTTCCTGTATTCTGACTCATCCTTGTTTGATATCCAGCTTACAACGATGTTCAAAATTTGGCACAGATGTGGGTGTATAAGGAGTACAATAGAGCACTTAGTACGCATCCTTGTGTTGAAGATTATCATAGAGGAGGTGCTGTAGTCTATCTTCACTGATTGCAGCTGTGGGTCAGGAAGCTTAGGATCCAGTTGCAGAGGGTGGAGCTGAGACCTAGGTCTCGGAGTTTTGAGATTGGTCCGGATTATAGTGTTGAAGGTGGAGCTGTAGTTAATGAGTCAATTTGACTTTGCACCACACTAGAACATGATGCCAAATATTCCATTCAGGTCAGAAACCCTAATTCCATCCTTGGTTGAATTTAAACTTTACTCACTCAGCTGTCCACGGTACTGATGATTCCTGGACAGGGACTTCCCATTATGAACCTGTCCAGGTATCCATGGATCCAGCAGCCCAGAGGATCCCCAAAGAAACCAAGATCCTTTCTTTTAGCAAGTCCCATGTATCTTGTTGTGCAATTTAAACATCCAGCAGCCCAGCTGAACACTTTAACAGCTCCTGTGAACGGTTAAGTATGTGAGGTGACGCAGGGTTAGGATGGCAGGATGTTAGAGTGCTTGGTAATTTGTGGAGTGCTGCAAGTGGTGTGTGGGGTGGAATCTGGCCCATGGGGAGGCAGTTCTGTGTCAGGTCACGGGAATCAGGCCAGGAGTATTGGATCTGACGAGGTTATCAAATCTGAAGAAGCTGGAGTGTGGGGTGGTAGTTAGTCCAGCACCCTTAGGGGGTGCAGTGTGTCAGATCAGCAGGGTGTGGGTAAATGCTAGGTAAGTATAATGTGGATGGTGGTGGGTGGGGAGGGGGTAAATGATGGAGAGATGTACTCGAGAGACTTAAGTGTTTTCAATGTATATGATGTGGAGATGCTGGTGTTGGACTGGGTGGACAAGGTCAAAAATCACACAACACCAGATTATAGTCCAGTAGGTTTATTTGAGAATGCAAACTTTCGGAGCTCAGCTCCTTCCTCAGGCATAGTGTGAGACAGAAGGTATAACCTGGTGTCATGTGATTTTCACTGTGTGTGTGGAAACTGATCCATGTCGACAAGCAATGTGGCTATGGAAAAGCATGCGTGAGGAAAGCCAGGGGATAGAAGATAGATCTGGGACTCCAGCGTTAACTGTGTGATGATGGGAATAAACACCATTACTGGAGATACTGTAGTTCCAATCAAAGGAGGTAAGAGGAGCAGCACACCAGGTCAATCCTACTGAAAAGAAAAGTGAAGAGACATTGAAGGAGTTTAGGTGTTAAAGTTACATCAAGTTTGAGGAAAGCAAAGAGCATTAAACAGTGTGAATTAGCTGCCTCAGAGGATCGTGTGTAATTTTGTTAGAAGTCACATTACACCAGGTTTATTTGAAATCACAAGCTTTTGCAACGCTGCCCCTTCATCAGGTGAAGTGAAGAAAGGACCCAGGCACAGACTTTATAATCGGTGAGATCAAAAGATCATATAAATGATGTGAGTGGAGTGACCATAGACCAATAATAGGTCACTGCAGATGATCAAGTGTGTCAGATGGTGTGAGTGAAGTGTCAACAGCTGACTCACAAGTGAAAGGATGCCCTACAATCTGATTACTTGAGACAGAGAGATAATTACAAAAAATTAAAAATAAGGCGGCTCTGGAGACAAACTAAATGACTGAAATAACAGCTAAGTATAAGACTTTCATGCCGAGGGGCTAACCAAAGTAACAAGTAATCCAAAACTGTACAAACTAATTAAGATAGAGAGATCATAACAAGATATCAAGGTAATGGTGGCAAAACAGGACAGTAAGGAAAATTTTATAGATACCGAACAGGATGGTGGGATTGCACGTAGCGTGGCATGAACCCAAGATCATGGTTGAGGCTGTCTTCCTGGTTACGGGACTTGGCTATCAGTTTCTGCTCGGCGATTCTGCGTTGTTGTGTATCTTGAAAACCACCTTGGAAGACGCTTACCCAAAGATCAGAAGCTGAATGTCCTTGACTGCTGAAGTGTTCCCTGACTGGGAGGAAACATTTCCGTCTGGTGATTGTTGAGCGGTGTCCATTCATCCATTGTCTTAGCATCTGCGTGGTCCCGCTGATATGCCATGCCTCGGGGCACCCTTGCCTGCAGCGTATGAGGTAGATAACATTGGCCAAGTCACACTTACATATCTGCCATGTAAGTGGTGTCTGGTGTTCCCACATGTGATGGTAGTATCCATGTCGATGATCTGGCAAGTTTCACTAAGGTTTCTGTGGCAGAGTTGTGTGGTGTTGTGGTCGACGTTGTCCTGAAGACTGGGTAGATTCCTCGCATGTTATTGTAGTCATTTGGTTTGTTTCCAGCACCACTTACTTTTGTTTTTTTGTAATTATTTCTCTGCCTTATTGATCAAATTATAGATCATCCTGCACTTTTTGTTCAGCTGTTGATACTTCACTCACACCCTCTGACACTTTTGATCACCTGCAGAGACTTGTTATTCAGACTGTCAAGACTCCACTCACACCATTTGCATGATCTTTTGATCTCACTGATTATAAATTTGTGCCTAGGTGCTCTCTTCACTTCACCTGACAAAGGGGCAACGGTCCGAAAGCTTGTGTTTTCAAATAAACTGTTGGACTATAACCTGCTGTCGTGTGACTTTTGATTTTGTCCAACCCAGTCCAACACCAGCACCTCCACATCATTTATAACTTTGGTCAGGGTTGTTTCAATACTGTAGGCAGGCAGAAACCTACTTGGGGTCATTCAAACATATTGCTTCAGAGCAGATGGATATCAATTCGGAAAGTGAGACCATGCATAAGGACTTCGCAGTGTTACTATTATCGTAAAATTGAACTATCGTTATCCACCTTTCATAATTTGACTTTAACATGGACTAAAATGGGTACAAATAGGTCACTGTTTCAGAGATAGCAGGAACTGCAGATGCTGGAGAATCTGAGATAACAAGGTGTGGAGCTGGATGAACACAGCAGGCCAAGCAGCATCAGAGGAGCAGGAAGGCTGATGTTTCGGGTCTAGACTCTAGGCCTGAAACGTCAGCGTTCCTGCTCCTCTGATGCTGCTTGGCCTGCTGTGTTCATCCAGCTCTATACCTTGTTATCTCAGATTCTCCAGCATCTGCAGATCCTGCTACCTTTAAAACTCCCAATATTTCTCTATGGCTGTTCTACTTGATAGGTAACTTACGGTTGCATTTCTTGGCTGATGCTCTTGCAACTCTACGATTGGAGATGTGCATGTGTGTGTTAAGGGGTAGGGAAGAGGTGGAGGAGGAAGACAGAGATAAGAGGAAGAGCTGAGGAATCCTTTTCCATGGCAGATGGGGCTGTATCTAAATTCTTACAAGCCATCTGTTCACCTGATTATTTTTTTACGAACAGCTCAAACATGCCAGAATTCCTGATGAGCAAAAGCATCATCACAACCTCCAGCAAATGTGGCATTGACAGATTTTTTTTAAATACTGTCTAAAACAATTTTTAGCATCAAGTGGCCTCTCGTTACATGATGGAAATTGAATGGGTTTAACACTTAGCATTTTCACAGCCAGAGGAATTAATTTTGAGCTGCATCTTAGCCATGGATTTTCATACTGAATCTAACAAGTCTCCTACTGTATTTTTGGTAAAATACAAACAACTCATATAGAGCTTCTCACTAATATCTTCATGGGATCTTCACAGCTTGCAAATTCTTTTTGGGAGGGGCACTATCTTTTACAGAACTTCTTCCACATGTTGCTTCACTCTCATTACCTCTATTTATAAATTGCAGTTATTCCTCCTCCATCCTAATGGAAAACTAAGGTTTGCTCATTGGGATTTCAAACTTGATATTCAGAACCTCTTACTTTGGGACAGGCAAACCTTTCTGTAGCTTTTCAGAGACACAATCAGCTTATGCCTAGGTAAAAAGGAAACACATCATGAAAAAGTTTACTCTATCTCTAGTAATCAAAGTTTACAGATTTGTCATTCTCCAAAGTAAAATCTCAGTTGTTATTAGCAACAAGTACGTTTCATTTAAATAATTTTAAATTAGAATTGGCACTCAGGTGTGAGCTTATAAAGCACTTCTTCACACAAATTCTGTGGAACTCTGGTCTTTCAAAAAATTCAGCATAGTTCAATAGAAAAATTAACCAATGTGTGTAGTTGGAACTAAGATGCAGATCAGCCACAATACAACTAAATTATTGGAAAGGCTTAAGAGACTGAATGGTTTATGGCCTTTTCTATATTCTACTAGACCACTCTGATTTGGAAAATTTATTGGGCACTTTTCCAGAACTCCTACATTCAAGGAGAACCCAAGTAGGATTATTTCCATTAGATTTGTCTTTTTAAGGCAACAACATAATTTGCAATCTCCATGAAGGTTCTAAAGAATCCACCTACTGATTCTCCATTTGCCACTTAAATATATTTGAACTAGGGCCTGTAGAATTGTTACACTGAAATTCCACACGTGAAGATTACACAGCTAATCTCTATTCACTTTTCTTGTTATAATGAGTCAACTTTCACAACATCCAGATTGATGTAACATTGTACAAAGAATCATCTAGCTCAATGCCATGTTTGCTGGCAGGTACCAAGACACCTTTGCCTTCCTGGGGTTTGGGACAATGCAATAGTTTTTCCTTTACATGCAATTAACAGTTTATGGAACTTTATTTCAACCTGTGTGTTAAATAGTTATGCATCTTCTGTTTACTAGTTCCGAACTTGAGTACTGTTGAAAAACAAACATGCTGTCAAAACTTTCTGCTTTGCACTCATGAAGACAATGAAAAAAATGTTGACTTCCTAACACAATAACAATATATCCTGCATGAGAAAAGGGTGCTGATTGGATAGCAAGTCAACTATGATTGGTTGATGTGTTGCTTTGTAGAATGTACCAAGGAGGTTGCTTAATGCCTTAAATTCCACAAAAGGAGTAAAGGAGAAATATTCAGAAGATGACAAAGCATAGGACCCAGTAGCTCCTTGGTGAATTCTCTACAACTACCAGTGGATCTATCAGAACTGACTGACCAATCAATCAACACTCTTTTCTCATACAGTATAAATTGTTGCTCCTTTCAATATGTGGCATTATTGTACAGGTACAATAATGTCATGAGTGCAAGACAAAAATCTTCAGTTGTGAGTCTTCTTTCTCAGCCATTATAAAAGAATTGCTCTTCAAAGGCAATAGAATATGCTTTATATGACTTCAGGATATCCAAAAGGGCTCTGCTGTGAGAGTTTTAAAAATTAAACAATAAAGGAAGACTAGCAGTCAATTGCGAACGAGTAAATTCTACTAATAGAAAAAAAAACAAATGATCTCTTTACACCTAATAGCCAGGATTCAGCCTTTAGCTGACTCAAATTGAATCAGAAGGAAGATAATTTGAACCTGACTCTGCAACCATTGCAAGTGGGGACTGGAGTCCCAGCTGAGATCTAGTGTCTGTCTGTGGGTGCAGCCCTCCCGCATTACCTGATGTCTGACAGTCCATAAAAACCCAACAAGCACATGAAGGTAGCCACTGTGGCAGCTAATATAAAGGAATTTTCAGACATTATCCTGCCAGATTAAGCAACCTTGCCTTAGCTGTGGCCCAACTGGTAGCATTCTCACCTTGAAGTCAAATGGTTCTGAGTTCAAATCCCACTTCAGGACCTGAGAACAAAAATTCAAGGATAACCAGCTAATAGTGTGTCCACTGTTGGAGGAGCAATCCTTTGGACCCTTTTATCTTCTAAGATGGGCCTAAAAGATCTTATGGCACTATTTCAAAGAAAAGGAGAGTTATCCTCGTGACCTGGTCCAAAATTTATCTCTTAAAAGCATTATCTGGTGATTATGTTGAATGTTATCGCTTTGGTGTTTATGGGAGCACATCACACACAAAATTGCTTACATATATCCTACAAAAGAGTCTACACTTCAAAAATATTTAATTGGCAATAAAGTGCTTTCAGATGTCTTATGGCCATGAGAGGTGCTATATAAATGCAAGTTTTTCTTTGTAATAAATAATTTTGCAACTTAACAGGATGCTCCAAAATTAAGTAGGAAGTTACATTAAAAAAAAGCAAATACAACAGGACAGTGGATAATGTAAATGGCAGTTCTGTGAGTAGTGTGTTATTACTAACAAAGGTAGAACTGCTCACATTAGGTTAGAGACAATAATTTGTAACACTAGATGCATTATATCGCCATGATGAATGAGATAAATATATCTAATGTATTGCATTCTGAATGAAGTGCTGCAGAAATCTAATTCTGTCCCACATTTTCAGTATGGTAAAATACTGATCAAGCCATGTCTTGATTTCAAAGTTCTCTTCCTGTGTACAGATTTCTTGATGGCCTTACCCTTCACCATTTCTGTAAGTTACTAAAATCCTCAGATCTCTGTCCTTCTCCCGTTCTGGCCTCTTGCTTGTACACTCTCACCATTGGCACTAACAGCCGACAGTCTCTTGGGACCAATAATATTCAGGGTGAAAACAGCTGGCAATGCAGAATTTGCAAATTGAGAAAAATGAGGGTTTAAGAGGATCAAAATGATCAGCTTGATTGTACAAGGCCATTATACAACTTCAAAATACAATCAAAGATACAATGCAAACATAGCTCCAGGTCTGAACAACATTTCAAGTCAAAGTCATTAACATTGTATCTGATAACTAAAGCTGTAAATAATTTGCGTGCTTACATTTAAACAACAGAAACATAATTAACCTGCTTTGCTTCAGTTAAATGTTTTCAAAATTAAATTGTTTACCTTTGAATACCTTTGCTCTCATGCTAAGCTTTCCCGGTTAAAGAAAATTGATATTTCATAATTAAGTGAAAGTAAAGTCATCATAGTCTTACCAGACCATAGGGCTGCTCTGTCATTAGAGAGAGAGAGACAACTTGTGATGGCTTAATCAGAGGGCCATCATGTCTCAGATCAGGGGAAGAGGTTAAGGAGGAGACTCCTCCATGGTAATCTCAGCTGGTGTGGGAATTGAACCGACATTGTTGTCATTTGTTTGAACTGCAAAGCAGGCAACTGAGCTAACTGAAGAAATCAATTCTGTTTCTTCAATACTCGTTTTTGCTTCGTTCAGCTTAATATGCTACCAAGCTGTGTAATACACATAAATCTCTCACCATGTATCTCTCTCATGGACACAAGCTCCGACCTAAAGCTGATATATTTAATAAAGCCTGACAACCAGCACAAGAATTGAAAGATTGATAGATTCTGATTTGCAAGGGATTTGAAGGGTATCTGGTGAAGCAGGCTAGAATGATGAAACTCCTGAGCCTAAGTAGTACTTGCCTAAATCTCATTAATTCACTTCTCGCATTCAAAAATAGGCAGCTTGTCAACCTTGTGTTGCTTCCTCAATTAAATGATTTCAGTGTGCAACTGGCTCTAAGCACACACAAATATCCTTCCCGTCTCTCAAGGTTTTATCAGCAATTCAATTAGTTGATCTTTCTTCCTTTATTAATGGGTTCCCTAGCATGACAGTTACCAATATTCATGTGTTATGAATAAATGGATATTATTCATAAATGGATAATATATGGATTATATAATGGATATAGCAATTATAATTGCTATAATAAATGGATTATATTTAAATAAATGGATATAGCAAAGGCTAATATGTTCTGACCTCCTAGCTGTTGTATAGATATCAAGGCTTGTGTTGCATAACTAGCGAAGTTATTCCAATATTGGGATCTATCTGGCAATGTGGAGAGCTGCACAGGTCATGTCATGTCTAAAAAAAAGTGACATCAAGGGGCCCTGCAACATTGAAATCAATGGAATCAGGAGAAAGATGTCTGCTGGTTGGAGTCTTAATTGGCACAAAAGAAGATAGCTTTGATTGTTGGAGACTAATAATCTCAGTCCCAGTACACTGCTGCAGGAGCTCCTCAGGGTAGTGTCATGAGGTCAACTGCATTTGGCTGCTTCATCAATTACTTTCCTTCCAATATTAGATCAGAAGCGAGTTTGCAGAAGGTTGCACAGTGTTCAGTGCCATTCAGAACTCCTCAGAACCTGAAGCAATCTGAGACCACAAGTATCAAGATCTAAATGACATTCAGGTTTCAGATGCTGAGGGACAAGTTATAACTGCACCACTAAAGTGCAAGGCAATGACCAGGGCTAAGAAGAAAGAACCTAACCATGTCCACTTCGTGGCCAAATATAGTGCCATCACTGAATTTCCCACTACTAATATATTTGGGGTATCACTGAGAGTAGCTCATCCAATTCATAAAGCTTGTACAAGGCACAAATCAGAAGGGTGACAGAGCATTTTCCACTTACCTTGAGAAGTGGAACTCCTCCAATAATACTCAAGAATTTTGTCATAACTCATAACATAACTCAAGAATTGACATAACAGGCCACTTGAATGGTACCCCATTGACCATGTTAAACATTTGGTCCGTGCACCATCTCAAACAGTAGACTTCTGTTCCATCTATACAATGTACTACAAGAACTTGGCCTTCAATTGTACCTTCTGAAACCATAACATCTACTTGCAAGGAGGGGAAAGACAGAACATGCATGGGAAGACTATCACTTTATATTCCCTCAAATCAAACACTATTCTGATTCCGAATGATATTGACGCTCTTTTAGTATGTGGGTTACACCATGTGTAGTGCAGCAGTTAAAGAAAACTGAGGTAGTGAAATAATTAGAGATGGGCAATAAATGCTGGCCTCACACACGATAGCCCATTCTGTAGGCAAATAAAAATAAGTCATTTAGGATTATTTACTTTAATTAATCCTTGGCAATTTTGCATCCTTGTTTTTCAACAGTTTTTCTTGCTTTTGAGTTGTACATTTCCTACTCCTTTAGTATATCTTTCTTTGAACCAGTCAACCAGAAATGTTATAGGTATTTTGCATGAAACACTTTAATTTTCATGCATGTAAATAAAGTTCAGGTATCTGCCAGGTTGTCTCTCCCATTCTAAGTAGTTTTATCACCAGTTTCTAATTCAACAATAGGAAATGAAGTCCACACTTTACATTTTCAAATTAGCTGCTTAATTAAGCTTTCATTTATTTGTTTTAAGCCAGGATTTGTTCATTTAAACCATTAGAAAGGGAAATGAAAACCAAGTTACATTTATGACAATATTAACTCATTTCATGTTTGGCAAAACTCATTAAAGAATCAAACAAAAACACTTAAATCACAAGCTGAAGTGCAAGCTTTCTACTGTCACAGACTAACACGTAAATATTTTGTATATTTATTTTCACTGAGGATTGCTGATTGCTTAATTTGAAGTTTTGCTCCTTTCTTCTGGACACTCAGGCTCTTTGATCTTCAAATGCCACTTTGCTCCACTTCCTTTACTTGAGTCGACTGCTTCTAGATAGCAGCATTACAATTTTTTCAGCAAATATTCAAAGTAAACTGCGTGTCTTGCACACTTCAAATACTATCTGCAGCTTCACAAGTCCATTTCTAACAAATCACATCAGGCCATCTGCTGTGCCCTATCAGAATGCTACAAGGAGTAGAGTTGTCAAGTATTGGCAAGTCCAAGCCCAAATAGGATGGCAATGTGAAGACAGCTCAATGGCTTTAGCTCTTGTATTTTCTTGCTGATGATGAAAATCATTGACAATTTTTAACAACACCTTTGAAACATAAGTGAGTTGGAAAGAAGAGGTTTCAATTTATAATTTCTTTAGATTTTTGGGAATTAAGTTGATTGCTGATTTTATATCCTGCTCAATGGGGGTAAGTTTAGCCTTTCCTCCATTTAGGAAAATGACTGGATTGGTTCAATATTGATTTTAAACCTTCCTGAATTTTACTCTCCATTGAAACCTATAAGTAATCTTGGGTGGAGTGTCATATCAAGGTTCCATCTGATCTAGTGGGTTTCCTGCCCAGTGAGCTAGAATCAAATTGCCCCTTAATGGCTAGTTGACTGTGAGAAATTTCTAGACAGCTTACTTCAAAACAACACTGGTGACAAAAGTAGTGAACCAGTGCTTTGTAAAGCAGTTAACATTTCAAATATTTTACTGAAAATATTAGATATGTAACTGTTTTCTTAATGTACATTCCCTGTGTGTGAAAATACACCTTTTTTTCACATTTGTTATCAAGTCATGTCTCCCTACTGTCATGGGGTGATCATACGAAGATGTGAACAGAAGAATCTGAAGGCATTCTGTATACTGGGCTGATGACCAAATGTCCACTTCTATGAAAGATTACTGAGAATTTGATTCTCAACTTAATAGATTCAATAATAATCTGGAGTTCTTTTTGGAGGCATTTTTGCATTGTTGCGTTCAATTTTAAAATCCTTTTCAATAACATCCACTTCCTACCAATTCGTGAATTTAAAAAAAAGTGATTTTTATTCCAATTTTAATAAAACACAATTTGGTTCACACGTGGCCTTACATATTTGGAATATTATCATGCTTTTCACACACTGTAACTGCTCACTCTGTACCCCAGATGAGTGTAATGACTTCAGTCAACTTGATGACCTGCCTCTTTATGATAGCAGTTTGCCTAACTTTTCCATTTTTCATATTACTGAGCAATGAGATAAAAGTTCCAAGGCATATTTCTTTAGGTCTGTATGGGCCAATTCCAAATTGGAGATACGTAGAAGTTAGTTTGGGTATCTCCAGAAGAGATTAGTGGTTCATCTTCTATACATTTATCAGCAAAAGTTAATTGTAAGCAAATGCTCAAATCAAATTAAATGCACCCGATTTCTACTCCCTCTACCACCAGTTTAATGTTTTCTACCAATTTGCTCCTTTAAAGACCTGGAACAACACGTTTTCCTGTAAAAATCACATTTAGAACAAAAATAATTCAGATTGAATATCTGTCTGCCTTTCCTATTCAGATATAATCAGCATTTGTTTTTATTTGTGGATTCTGACAGCATGCTTTACATAGGGGATTGTGTATGGAAGCGGGCATTCAACATCATTCCCCAAAATCTAAAGTAAGCACAGCATTTACAGTTGTATAAATTGGAACATTCATGCTGGCACATTGTACTGGGTAAAATGTTTATAAAAACAATATTAACTCAGTGCTCAGAAACAAGGCATAACAAAAGTGCACAATATAGTATTTATATAAAAAATTAAAAAGCCATGTTTAAGGCTCTAAATTGGCTATTTCTGGAGGTCAAAAATGGCTAAGAAGGATTTACATTATCAAAAAACAAATAAAAATTTAACCAACGAATATCTGTAATCTTCAACCCAAAAAGGAAGTAACTTTTTAAAACCAGCTGCTTTTCCATCAAAGTTTTTGTTGAATGATTGACCCTAAAATATTTACATAATGAAAGGGACTAAAAGGTAGTAAACCATTAATCATAACATTACTTTTTTTGGCTCATAACAAGAATCTACAGGGAAGAAAAAACTAAGGAGGGATTCCACAAGTTACCATGGTGTTGCTGTGAGGAAGCACAAACTTAATCAATTTTTGATGCCATCTAATGCACATGCTAAAATAAGATTCCAGAATTCATCAGTAAAAATAACAAAAGTCATTTCGAAAACATTCTGCTTGCTACTGCTCCTCAAATACTACTGCAGTCCATCATGAATACTGTAAATATTCAATAAACTTTGACAATAATATTTTGTCAATCAAGAATTATATTGTGAAATTCAAGACATTCTTAACAGTTATCAATCTAGCCTGAAATTAATCTGAAATTAGAACCTGATCACTGATAGTTGTATAGTGCATTCTAAACATAGTTGATACTGTATCAGTTTGTGAAGAGCAGTTTTCTGTAAACTTGAGCTGGTAGCTAACAGATTCAGTTCTCAATACTTGCCATCTTTTCTAGGTTTCTGCATGTTAAGGTTCGTGAAACATTAACAGTTGAACACTGTTAAAGATCTGATGATCTAATAATTATTTTAAAACTTATAGTCCATGATGACTACCCACATGCATAACGTCCACAACAAGTGTGTATAAAGGCATTAACACATAATCTGAGTGGAACTTTTGTTTGACTTGTATTAAGACAGTTGATTTTAGTCAAAAGATTAAAAGGACCATCAGAGAGCTTCCTTTTGAAAACTGTTTTATTTTCTTGTGACATTAAACGTTTCATCAGACATGGTATAACTGGACATGGTTAGCACTTGTAAAACGCTTTAAACAATAAAATTTATGCCCCTCTACCTAGATGTGTTCATATTATTGTTATTGGTATTTTTGTTTCTGGATGTATTATTAAATTCCTATCGAAACCTGACCACCTGAATAGTATCAACCAGGACTGGGGATTAATTAGCGTTAGAGTCCTTGTAACTTCTGGTAAGAAATGAAACAGAAGTTAGACTTTTAACTCATTTTTTTGAGCAAGATTATTTTGACATGTTAGGCTTCTTTCAGTACCAACATGAAGTTGGAGAAGTCAAGTGAATTTGCCATCCAAAGACTGGCCTTTAAAGAAACTGTTTTGGGTACACACATTTGATCTTTAAAAATGGCAGCTAGGAGTCAGATACAGAAATCCCACCTATTTCCAACAGGTTCAATTCTTACTGCGAGGGGGAAAGGAATGACAGGAATCATGAAGGACAGAAACTTGAACTCAGCAGGACCATTTGTACTCAGCATTGAATTCAACTTGAAAAAATTCTGGCAGTTGCAAAAGTCCGAACTATCATTGTGGGAGACAAAATTGATGGCACAAACACTCGAACGGTGGGTAAGGTCAGTATGATTGTTATAACCTGAAGTTTTTAAAATGCCCCACCCTAAACATTTTTTTAAAAAGGTGCAATTCTCAGAGTCTGACAGGTTTAGATTACATAGCATCAGGTCATGCAGCCTCATACAGTTCTTTGTTGATGTTTCCAAAAAAAAGGTATCGTTATTTCATTACAAATGCTTAGCAGAGTTTTAAAAAGCTACAATTCTCTCAGCAAGCACTCAGTTTCACGGTTTGATTGACAGCTCAAAGAGGGTATAAAAGACTTTGATGCCAGTGAACAGAATTTTGTTTTTAGAGGAGATCAAACACTTGAAGAGACTTTAATGTATCGAATGCATCTTATCAATGGCAGTTGACTCCCCACTATCAAGTATATAAGAGTGAAAGCTGTGTAAGATTGTTTAAAGTTTATTTTTCTTCATTTTAACTCTATCCCCAGCCCAGCAAGTCTTGCCGGGAAATTTTCTAACTTGAGCTATTCTTCTCAGTTGCCAAAAGTCAGACCTAGATTTCAATTGCCAAGTGATTTGAGGAAAAACATAAGACATCTTGGTATCTCCATTGCTGGATTAAAACACAAGTCTTAACATGTTCTAGGAAAGATTGCAAGTATAGATTTGTAGGTCGTGGGGGAGGGCCAATGTGCAAAATAAGTGTACAACGCAAAAAGAGAAAGCTACACACAGTGCCAGTCAGCAAACAGACAACAAAGCAATGTGTGTTTTCATCCACTTTCGATTTGGTTGTCCTGTCCCACAGCGTAATGTGTGAATCTGACTGGGTTCATTCATTAACTCAATGAATGTACAACAGCTTCATTTTCAATAATAAATCTGAATTGTTTCACATAATTTCTGAATGCTTTCTTGATAAGTAACAGCACAACTTGTTTGTTGAAAAACTAATTTTTCACCATAATCAATCAGGGTGTATAAAATTGATGATGCTATAGGGACACAATGTTCCCCTCCACTACTCTCCTTCAGATAAATATCTCTTGATTCAGAGGCCCTTTTGCACAGAGCTCCCCAATTACAAAGGAAACACTATATCTGCAGGAGAGTTCCAATTCTACAAATAAATGACAGTTCCCTTTGTATAATTTCCAAATGCAATTGAAAAATGCATTAATTTTTAAGCAGTTGTTTAAAACAATGCCTCCACATTTCCATGTGAGTGGGACAGATGAAAACCAAAACTGAAATACACAAATCGCAGCAAGCCTAAAGACTAGTGCTAAAGTCATCCAGAGACTAAGTCAGTCAGATAAATAATAAAAATCTTAGCATTTCATTGCAGCTTTCAGTTACAAATAATGATTTCTACGTAAAGGAAAACATTCAGATAATTATAACTCACATTTTTCTCATTGGCCATTCATGTGCATTATTCCTTTCAGACAGTTCATTTGGATTTAGTGCTGCTCTTTGTGATCCATTCTATCTGATGTCATTGCTAGGCTACATTTAAGTTTCAATCTTCATTTGAATGACTGTGCTTTAAAATGACTACTAAATATTTTGCTCGCATTGCTATCTGTAGCTATTTTCCTTTAATTTTGTTGCATTTAATACCCAACTATTATGGGGACATTGTAGATTAGCAAACCAGTTAATTACAACACCTCTTCAATGTTCACTGATAAGGACAGGCTAGAAACAGCAAAACAAGTCAAGTTTATTGAAAGCAATCTCAGGGGTTCTTATAGAAGAAATCTGATGGCTACCATCTTCCGTTAATCAATTTAACAGAAGCTAAATCTCACTTTTATTCATACCTCACCATCATTCCCCCATGACTAAACTCCACAATGCTTACTATTTCCATCTTATACAGATCCATAATTTCCATATTATCTACTTTTAAATCTATTCCACCTAGTGATAATTCATTTTCATTTACCACCATGATCCATTGTGAAATTCTGTAATGTTGTTATTTGGAGTTATTTGGTCAAGTGCTTTTAATAAACAGTACAAAACACACTTAAAACCTGGCAATAAAAACTCGTAAATAAAATTTATCCAAGGCAAGTGGTTACATCATACTAGAATATTATTTTTATTTAAAAACAGGCAATGATGGAGGTTCTTCTGGGTAAATACTTGGCATTTTGATACAAGGCAAAGATATGTTTCTTACTATTCCCAGTCATTGCTCCCACCTAACGCTTGTAGATTATGGTCTGTTCATTTTTAGACCATGTTCCTTATCCCTGCTACACTATTAGAAGAGTTCATGCATCCTTTCTATAGGAATGAGGAAGGAAATGGAGTCAACAAAACAAAAATCACAATGCTTTCACATAACTTCTGTTGGTTCAACTGATGGGACTGCTGTGAGAAACACAGGAAGAGCTTGTCACTTCACATCCCAAAGTTCAAAAGGTTCTTAAGAAGTGACGGGGCTCACATGACACAAAAAGTAGGGATTCTATCATAGTTCTAAATGACCCATACATCTTAGTAGGGTTTCCTGATGTAAGATTATGCCTAAAGTCCCATCAAACAGTTATTGTGATATTCAACCTTAGCTGGTTTAACAAGATGTTACACAACTACTGCCACACTTTCTGGACCATTTAATATTATTGAATTAAAACATGTTAGATCTTCAGTGATGTTTTCTGGGAAACACCATCATATTTAGTGCTAATCTGGTCCAAATTCAATTTACTAATTTTTAAAAAAATGACCAGTAACATGCCACAGGTGACTGTGTGGAGTTTGCACATTCTCCACATGACTGTGAGAGTTTCCTCCGGCTGCTCCAGTTTCCTCCCACAGTCCAAGGTTTGCAGGTTAGGTGGATTGGCCACGCTAAATTACCCAGGGATGTGCAGGCTCGGTAGGTTATCCATTGGAAATGCAGGATTACGGGGATAAGATCGGGTGAGTGGGGGTTGGGGTGGTCTGGGTGGGATGTTCTTTGGAGGGGTGGTGTGGATTTAATAGGCCAAATGGCCTGCTTCCATGCTGTAGGGATTCTATGATAAAGCAAATTATAATTTCCACATTAAACTGGAGCTTTCAAATTTGAACTGTGGCCTCTTCTAGATAAAGTCTTCTTTCCTTATTTGCTTATAGGATGCGAACACCTGTGGCTAGACTAGCCAGAGGGCAGCTAAGGATCAACCACATTTGTGGATCTTGAGTCACATGTAGGCCAGACCATAAAAGGATGGCAGATTTCCTTCCCTAAAGGACAGTAATGAGCCAGTTGCATTTTTATGACAATTAAAACAGGTTACATGATCTCCATTAGGGTAGTTTTTAATTCCAGAATTTTTAAAATATTGAACTCAAATTTCATTATCTACTATGGTGGGATATGAACGGATGTTGCCAGAACATTAAACATTACCACCATGCCATCACCTTCCCAAAATACACTTTATCAAATCTTAATTAGCTTATGCTCTGAGACACCAGACAGTCTGGTACCTCCCCTACACTTTGATACTACGGCTTCCTTAACTTCAATGTAACTAATCACACAAACTCAGAGCAATGACATCAAACAGAAGATTTGCAATAAACATGCATCCATTAAAGAAAAATGGATTTTAGAATAGAAACAATAAATCTTGATGATTACTAATTAGGTCGAAAAATACATATTTGGAAGAAGTAACAAAAGCTTGTGCAACCCAACATGAAGCTGAACTTTTGCTAGAAAATAAATCAATGAGGTATTTGTGTTTTTCTGCAACTGTTGTATTTATAATACTGATGTAAACACAGGGTATCAGCTGAATTTGAAAAAAATACTCCACTGTGGAACTTACTTCAGAGATTTTAATTTATATATTTTTATACTAATTAATTTACAACTACGATTGAGAGCAGTTTCTTGGATAGCTTAATTAGGTTTGATAACTGAATAAATAACAGAACTATTGATCAAATCATTACCTGTGCAGAGAATTCAGAACCATCAATTTGATTGCTCGGATATACACTTAAAAGTAATTTTTTTTTTACTTTGGCCATCAATGGTAACGATTGGTAGCAGCACACTTACTTGAGGAAGGATATAACTGTATTGCAGCCAGTTCTGAGAAGGTTGACTAGACTGATTCCAGAGATGAGCAGTTTGTCTTACTAAGAGACATTGAGCAATTTAGACCTATACTCTCTGGCGTTTAGAAGAAACAGAGGCGATCTAATTGAGGTGTATAAGATGCTAAAGGGGATTGACAAAGTAAACTTAGAGTGAATGTTTTATCATGTGGGGCAATCTGAAAATGACAGGTCTAATTTTAGGATAATGGGTAGTGGATTTAAAACAGAGGTGAGGAGAAATTACTTCTCTCGAAGGGTCGTGAATCTGTGGAATTCACTATCCAGAATATGTTGGATGCCAGGGCATAGGGTACATTTGAAGAGGAGACCGAAACATTTTTGATTAGTAATGGGTTGGAGAATTATGGAGAGTGGGCAAAAAAGTGGAGTTTTGATTTGGTGAAGTTAATATCGATGTCTTGGACCTGCAAATACAGTGTAAAGGAGTGTATAAATATGAATGTACTTGAATACAATCTCCTCCAATAAAACGAGTTTCCAAACTCAGCCATTCACTTATAGGAAGAAACTGAATGGAAATCAGGTTTGTTTCGACAGGAAGGGAAAAAGATTTTGAGCAGCTGTTAGTGGCTGGTTACAAAATACAACTGACCTGAGAGCAGGTTGCATACAGACCTCACGTGGAACAGTACAAGGCTTAGAAGTACAAGGTCATAAAAGTGACCCTATCCCCCTTCACCCTTGACCGGTATTATCAATTCATTTTACTGTGGGCTCATTGGTATTCACTGCATCCTGCAATCAAGGGACAACAATGTAAAGTCATTGCTTGAAACTATGACCCTTGAAAGAGAATATTAAACATTTGCTCTCTATTCTGGATTATCTTTTAAAATGAAAAAAAAACGCTGCCAAAAACATTGTTACAGTAATTTGGTACTAAGTATCCATCATTCCTGGCTGTGTGTGTACTGGGAATGTAAACTATTAACTTTAATTTTTCTGACTTTTTTTCTTGATATGTTGAAGTGGAGTCATAATCAGCTGAAACCCAATTGTGAAATATTTTAGCAGGCAGTGGCTTGGAGACAGCTTTAGGGAATGCAGCTACCATTCAGCAGAAACTCCAACAAACACACAGGTAAACATGCAAGAAAACAAAATAAGCCAAGTGTCACATGACCATAAATTCAATATCATATAGCAAACAAAACAAAAAATAAAGAAAAATGTGCTGTTGAGTCACAAGTAGTGACCCTCAGAAGGTGGGCACAGGTAGAGCAACAGGGCGAGCATGCAGATAAGAAAAAGTAGACTGAAGTTTGATATTGGGCAGTGCTATAAACAAATAATAATAATGTGATGGTAACAGAGAAACCTACCACATACCAGATGTGTGTATTACATGACCACGAATACATTTAGCAAGCCTGATTTGGTTTAATTTCAATTTCTCCATGCTTTGACAAAAACAACATAATTCACACTAAAATGTGAATCAAGTATACTTGTGGTAGATACAAAGATCTAAAAGAATGGTAGCTAATTAAGTGGCTGTGACTAAATAATATGGCATTAATGCATAGGCACAAATGTCTCTGGCATTTTATGTGAAGAATATTAATGGGTACAATTTGAGAAATATACATAATCTTATGGATTGTATCGGCAGGGAATGAATGGAGATTGAGAAGAGGAAGAAAATAAATAACAAATTATTTGGAAATTCAATTTTAGAAAAAATTTAGAATAGGTGAATAGTCACTACAATTCTCTTAAAGGGTAGTTCCAGATGAATTGTTGACAGCTCCCGTACGCTACACACAATTTTATCTCTGACGAAAGGAAATCACATATGGCCTTTGCAGCATGAATTTACCCTGTAACCAAAGGTGACATTTTAAAAAAACCTCAATGTTTCTAAAGTCACATGCATGAGTTAGAAAATCAGAAACTTTGTGGAGAGCAGCATTCAGGTTACCTAAATACATGAAGATAGAAATGGTTTGTGGTGATTCCAGAAGATGCTTCTCTTGTTATATAGTACAATAAATGAATTTAAGAGAGTCATCCTGCTACCCCCCATCTAATCTCAAGAAACACTTTACACTTGAATGTCAATTTTAGGTATGAGTTACCCAAAACAGTACACTGTTGCTGCTGTGGTCATGAAGTACATGTATTCTGGTAAGTTGATTTCAAGATTCACTTTTCTTTTTGTTTCTTTCATTTTAAAAATGGGAAGAAAATTTAACAGTGGCATGCATCATAAAACTGCTTTTGTTTTTAACATGGAAAAGTAGCCAAGTTAATCAGAGCAATGGATGGCATGCCAAAAAATAAATAGCAGGCACTTGCACCTTTTATTCATGTATTTTTGCCCCTCTCTTTTGTGATTTGCATTTTATCATTAAAAACCAAACCAGATCAATAATTCAGCTAATTCAGCTAATCTTCGATTTTTAAAATAGTTAAGCAGAAGAATGTGTCCTTGCATACCAGCTCGCCCCATGTTCTTGGACCAGCACACCACCTTAGGTACCTAGAGTCCAGAGAGAGGTAGAAAAAGACACGTTAGTAACATGATGAACTAAATTAGGAATATTATAGAAATCTTACAGGTCAATACTACTTTAAAAAATTTACATCACAAGAACTTATTCAAAGATGGAAAAAGGTGAACATTGGTCCAACCAGTAACCTCTGGTGTTTTTTGCTCCAGTTAAGAAAAGAGGGAAAAGGTTGAGCAGTGAGTGCTAGAATTCTGAAGTCTTAATACAAAAAACATCTAGGAAAACACAACAAGGACTGCCCGCAGAGGACTGAAAGAGAAAAATGTTAAAACTTTTAGGTATGACAAAGGTGAAAATATGCAATTAAAAGACATTCCAGATGTGTTTTTCTGGAAACAATGACTAATTATGCTTTGTGGTATTTGGCCATTGAGTGGAGAAATCTACCTCCCAAAATGTATAGGTCTGGCAAAAAGCTTAAGGATTAAAAATAATCTACATCTCAACCTCAATTTTACCACAGATATAATGAACCCCACTGCGAAGCCTCTTCTAAGGAACCCCACTGCGAAGCCTCTTCTAAGGACACCTCCCCCATTTCTGATGAAGGGTTTAGGCCCGAAACGTCAAGTTTTCCTGCTCCTATGATGCTGCTTGACCTGCTGTGTTCATCCAGCCCCATGCTTGTTATCTCAATTTTACCACTTTTGCTTTCATTGGGTGTGGGAAGACAGCCAATCTGCTCCTAGGAAGTAGCTTGGCATTTCAAATATCAAACAGAGCTGTGTGCCTCCTTTGTCGGCATCACTTTGAATTTACCTTTCATATAGCCATACTCAGGTGGTTAGAAGACGACGAGGTTTCTCAAATTCAGGAGTCAAGTGTCAGCTCTCTCTAACTGGATCCCTAAACTTTCTGATCTACTTTTCCCCACCACGTGCATGTCCACTCTCATCTTAATTTTCTGGTCTCTTCATCAGCAATCTCTGCCATATTAAAATTCCGCAGTACACAAGGAAATCCTGACCTATATATTTCCATGTGCCACCAGGCCTGTTCTTCATCTGGGTGAGTCAAAAAATGAAACTATGCAACTTGAATATAGCTGAAAGGAGTGGGAGCTTTTCATTATGTATGCATTTGAGAGTGGTAAATTTACAACGATCACAAGAACTAATACTACAGGAGGAAAGGGTGCTGATTGGTTAGCAAGTTAATGTTGATTGGCTGAATGTTGCTGTAGAGAAAAGAACAAGGAACTATGGGATCCACAAAATCTCCTGGTAGTTGAGTGAAGTTTTATCAAAATGGGCAACATCAAGGGCCCTACCAAAAAGTATTACATTTTGTCATCTAAAAACGTTGACAGGTGCATTAAAATCTTCAGTGGTAGTTTGGCTTCTGTTCCCTTGCAAAGGTCATAGATCTCATAACCCACAAAATATGCTCTGTTGGTTCTGAGATCCAATATCATTTGTTGTGTTTTTGTCTTAACTACAATGTCTGGTCTGAAAGATATATTTTTTGAACACAGTCACAGATACAATCTGTGTTGTTGCCAAAGAAAATAAGTCATAGTCCCAACAAGACAAATAAGCTTAAATGATTTTTTTTTAATAAACATTCAAATTTCATAACTGACAATAAAAACAGCTATCAACTTGAGTAGAATGTTGCTTCAAAAGTATGATACTTTCAATTTTGGAAGTTAAAATTCAAAATCATGCAATGTGTTGACACAATCTGACAGTAATAAATGCTTCTTTTCAAACATTTTGATTTTGTATACCTATACACAGATTTTCCTTACTTTCTGATTATTACATTTTCTTATAAATCAAATAATGATTATCTTGACTACTAACTAAGTTTAAATGAATCTTGGCAATTAAATGCTGGCAGGTTTTTGTGAATTGTTCACACCAACTCTGTAAACACTAGGATTCATTAGCTTGGTTACTAACAGCACAATTTGCAATATTTTTATGAGAGCTTTTACTTTATCAATTATCTTCCAAGAAGGTATAAACAGTCCCAGTCCAAAATAACAAAGTTATTTTATTATAATGAAAGTCAAACAGATATAGTAGCAATGTATGATAAGATCCAAATTCAATCCCCCATTCTGTTGAGCTGCCAAACCCACACATGTTGTCGTGAAGTGATGTTCAATAGATATTCCTAAATCTCCCAGAAGACAAGATGAAGGACATAAAAGTCACATAAACAGCAACCTATTAAAGAATTTGCCTCATAGCAGGTTTCTGCACATCTTCTTGATTACACGTGATGCATGATTTGGGAATTAAATGGGTTGGGGTTGAGTGAAACATTTGTTTTAATCGCATCGCCATACTTTCCTGAAAGAAATCGCAAAAGAGAAGCTTTTGCTCAATTTCATTGAAACATAATACTATATTGCAATTTAAACTGCAACACAAGTGCGAAGCACTTTCAGTGACCATTTCTTCAAAGAATTGAGGCATTGACTTGCAATCAGGAACTTTACAAACTGAATACTTTGAAAATAAACACCTTTCCAGGCAATGAATCCTTTACATACACTTGTTATTGTTTCATCAATTCTACATCTGCATAAAGTAGCTGTACTATCGGACCTTTGCGTTGCTTGTCATTCCAAAACAAACAATGAAGCTATTTACCCAGTGAACTGTACTGTTGTGCTACAAAATCTAGAAAATTCATTGGGTAAACTAGATATTTACTGACGAAACATTATACAAGAAACACACACAGAAATTGGCCACAGGAACCTGTTCTGCACTCAACAAAGTAAGACTGATCTTCTACCTCAACTCCAATTTGCCATTCCATCTCCACACCCCTTTATTCCTCTAGTCGCCAATGTGTATTGGCGACTAGAGGACTGAGCATCAAAAGCCTGTAAGGTATACAAGTCCAAAGATTTACAACCCTTACGAAAAAAATATAATTTCATTCTCAAATAGTTGAGTCCTTATCCTATAGCTATGACTCCTATTTCTAGACTCTCCAATTAGGACAACCTCTCCACATTAACCCTTTCAAGTCCTCTAAGAACTCTGCATGTTCTAATGAAATCGCCTCTCATCCTTTTAAACTAGAGAGCAAAGACTCATTCTAGACAATCCTCATACAACGCCCATCTCAAACCAGACAATCTAGTGAATCTTAGCTGCAACCTAAACAATGAAACATTTACATTGGTTAAGTACGAATGCGGCAAAATCAATACTCTTTAGGTTTTGACCAGGACTACCAGCATGTTCAAAAATACAAATCTAAAAATGGATTTGGGCTCTATATTTTCATATAATAAAAAAGTTCAAGT
Source organism: Ginglymostoma cirratum (assembly GCA_024137785.1). Taxonomy (NCBI): domain Eukaryota; kingdom Metazoa; phylum Chordata; class Chondrichthyes; order Orectolobiformes; family Ginglymostomatidae; genus Ginglymostoma; species Ginglymostoma cirratum. The sequence continues at coordinate 30,365,471 of JAHRHZ010000035.1, forward strand.
TTTTGGACATACATTCCGACAGAAAGTAGTTTTCTACCAAACACGTTGACCTCAATGCTTGCTCCGCAATGACATACTGATCAACCATTGTCTGGCACTGTTATACTGCAACTTAAATGCGCTGGAAGGATAATATAGAGAGCATGCAACATGTATATTAAAATATACAAACTTTTACATTAATAACAGGAATGCATTACATGTTGATTTTCTGAAGTACCCAGAGTCAGGCTATACATTAAAATTACATGAAATCGTAAACAATTATTTGCTTAAAATAATGAGCTCTGTATTGCCAGCTGAAGGTCAGCATTCATAACTGGGGTTTGGCATGATCGCAGAATGTCAATTAGTGACATGAAAGCAAAATATGGTAGATGCCACAATTCTGCAACACAAAACTGTGGGCAATACTCAGGAGGTCTGGAAGCATAGAGGGGAGAGCATGAGGTCAGGGGGAGAGAGGGGAAGGAGGGAGGAAAGAAGGAGAAGGTGAGGGGGAAGGGGGAAGATGTGGGGGGAGGGATGAGAGGGGGAAGAGTGGGAGAGAGATAGAGAGAGAAAAAGAGAGGAAGTTAACCCTTTCATGCTTGTGACTTTTCACTTGAAAGTCTGATGAAAGGTCATAAACCTGAAACATTAGCTCTGGTCTAGATTTAACTAGACCCCTGGGGATGAGCCTGGAACCAGACGATCTGGTAAAATGGTGGCAGTATGTATCAGGAGGCTACCAAGCAATATCGGAAGAGGTCAGAATCCCAAAACTGTAGTCACCCATTGACTGGATGCAGGTAGCCAAGTAGTTGGCTGATTATGAGTCACACTAATACAGTGTGACAATACTATGGCTTGAAGAGATATATTTCATCCATTTTTTGGAGGGGTTTTGAGCCATTTGTGATGGGCTGTTAATAAAGTAAACAGCTTGTGAGGCTTTGGGTTTTTTTTTTAAGAAAGTTGAACAACAGAAGTGACACAAATGGGGTGGAGTTAGGCTCCCACAAGACGTTAGTTTAGCTTTCAGTAGTTGCTGGGATCATAAAGCTGGATGTGGAAGCTGTTATTCCTCTCTGTCACAGCTAAAAGCTGGAGTTCTCTCTGCTATGAGAAAATCTATTTTTACTGAATTTGCCTTTGCCAAGGATATGTTTATGGGATGTTAATATATTGGAACAACTGCTGTTTAGTAGTTAAATAATCTATTATTCTGTTAAGTTTTCCAAAACAGGTAAAATCAAACTAATTATTTTCTCTTTTGTTTGGATTTTAACTGTCGAGTAAGGGTAAAGCTAAACAGTGTAATTAATCAAATTAATCTGGAACACATCACCTTACACTTGTCTTTAAATAAAAAAAAGTTAGGTCTTGGCAATCTCCTTGATATATTTGAAGGGGGTGTGGTCTGGTCTATAACAAGAGTGACCCTCCTGTTGGACATGTTTGCCTATGTGACTTCACTGGCACACTTCAGAGTGTACTACTACCACCAGCACCACCTGACCTGAAACAGTCCAGCCTCTGTTGCTCTCTTCACAGAAGCTGCCAGGCTTGTTAAAATTTTTGGTTTAAATTACTCACATCAGAAGGGGTAATTCATAAGGGACAGATCCTGAAATTATTTCTCAGGACCACTTCTACCTCAGATTGCTGGGTCAAACTGGGTGTTTCCGTTTATGCAATTATTTTAGCTTATAAATAGGAATATAACGTGGAATAATTTAAAGATACCAAAAGGACCATTTCCTAACACATTGGTGAACTGTAATTCCTGCTCAGACATTAGGTATAAATTATTTATTTGATGTACATGTTGCTGTGTTGTGAAAATTCCAATACAGGATGCAACTGGGTATGGAGCTTAGTGGTCAGGTAACAATAATTACACTGGAAGTAGTTGTACACTGTTTGATTTGGCAGCAAATCCATTTTCTATCAATATAAGGAGTTAAGACATTGAACATATAAAATTCTTCATTATATTAGAACTGATTAGCATTAAATGTGTACCAAAATTTGTTTTAGAATGTTTTATCTTTTTTTAAAAACAAGTCAAAGTGAAGTAGTGCATTAAGCAAATAGGCAAACTTGTAAAACTAATAAATATACAGATAGTAAAAAGCATTTTCAGCTTGTAGATTTAGTACTGGTACCCATCCTACATAAATATCTCTGGAAAAGTCATCATGCACAACAATTCACTCCCAATGTGGTACTCAGACTCAGAAGAATGACAGTTTGTACATATACAGACTTGATTCGCAAAGCAGTTGCATTCTGTACTCTGACTCACACCTGTTAACCACTTTGCTTAGGCTTTCTTAAACAAGGAAGTGGATTAACTGCTGAAAAAGAACATCAATTAAAGTAAAACATAGTTCGCATGAAGCTGCTGCCTGATGCATAACTGGTGTGCTAAATGAATAATAATTATCATTACCCTTAGCAAATATGAACAGAATCAAATTTAAAAGTAACAGTTTTTAAAAAAAAAATCAGTCAAGTAATAAAGGTATTGAAATTGTAATACAGTGGAGTAACTGAAATGTACAAGTTATGCAATGAGTGCCATGTTTTAATGAGAAAACATCACCTTATTAATAAACATAGATATGCCATTCATTAGCTTACTGACTTAATTCCTGATCGAGAATTTTATGCTGGATACAATTTCAGTGTGGAGAAATTTAGTGCGTAGTAATGACTTTTTTTTCTTAATTGACATTGTTGAATGTTCAATAATAACTAGTTCCTCAAATAAAATGGTTCTCACTGAGAACCATTCGATAAGACAGAAAGTAAGATAGAGAAAAAGTGAAAGAATGAATTTTCATTTATATTGCACCTTTCATTATTCCTGAACATCCCAGAGGTCTTTACAGCTAATGAAATACTTTGGACTGTAATTAATGTTGTAGCATAGCACAATGCCAGTAATGAAGCAGCAAGACAGCAAAAATATCTCCACTGAAAATCATCTACACTACAATTGGGATTTTATTGCAGCACACACCTTATCTTTGCGTAGATAGGAGATTCCGTTGATAAGTAAGCAGTTAAAATTTAGTTTAATAAATAAAAGTGTGTAGTCATTTAATAATTAAGTAAAATATGCATATAAATCAGAACATAATTAATGTAATTGTTTTGAGTATTATGTTCAAATTTTCTAAGATATCATTAAGTGATTTTACTTTTCAAAGTTAAAAATGGGTGTTTGAATGGGTGGGTATGGACCATAGTTATTAATGTTCACAATAAACTAACCCCAGTATTGGCACCGACATAAGCTCATGCCAAATGTAATCTCACTGAGTAGGCAAAAAACATTTGTATATTCTCTCTCCCTACTACATAATTCTTCAAAGAAAAGTTTACATAGTGCACAATGATCCTGTGTATTGCACTTAGTTGCATTTTCATATCTGTGTGTAATACAGAACGCGCCCTTTACGACAAAACGTTCATCTCAAGTTTTCTTAAAATTAGATGTAAGTCATTGCACCTTTGGTATTTCTGTCCAAATATACTTCCACATAGGATGTTGGAACGTATCCTTCCTCGTCTTCATTCCGTCGGACTCTTGTCCAACCGTCTCCTTTATCTTCCTCGATCACGCTCAGTGTTTCTCCTTCTGCCATTGCTATTGTTCCTTCATTTTGACCTGAATTGAAATAAGTGACACAAATGAGATGACAAACACAAACAAACACTTTTGGGCAAAACTCCTTTATGTTTTCGATTATTCTTTTGCATGCTATGATTTGAAACAGTAGAGTTTTCTTGAGACTTGTAGATTAGTTAGTTATCTTCAGTTGGGAAATTTGTGCACAGTTGCTGTTTTTGTTTCTTTGTGATCCCTGATTCCAATTAAATCAAAACACATGAAAAGACTTGGTTTGCATTCTTTTATTATTTGCACAATTTTTCTGTTGATATTGCAGCCATCTCAGCCCTATGCAACGACAATTTCGTTCTGCAAATACTTGTTAGATTCAAACTGTCTTCCGGCTAACTCTTCTGATGGTTTTCCCTGTGATCAGTGTCCACCCTTACCAACCCAAGGTCGTTTAAGTAAAGTTGGACCCTTTTGTTCAATGGCAGACTGGTGTGCATTTTAAACCCTTACCGTCCTGTCAAACAGCATAAGCAAACAATCAAAGATAGCAAGAATTGCTGATGCAGGAGTCAGAGTTAACACAGTGTGGAGTTGGCGGAACACAGCAGGCCAGGCAGCATCAGAGGAGCAGGAAAGTTGACTTTTTGGGTCGGGACCCTTCTTCAGAAATATTTTAAGAAGGGTCCTAACCCGAAACATCAATTTTCCTGCTCCTCTGATGCTGCCTGGCCTGTTGTGTTCTTCCAGCTCCACACTGTTATCAATAAGCAAACAATCATACTGGAATCTCTAAAAAGCGCAACTAAAACTTTGATTCTCATCTTTTCCCTTTCTCTTGACAGTTCGCCACTACATCCAGTTAAAATAAATACTTTCCTAAGAATTCAGTGAGAATGACCCAGTAGGGTTAGAGAGGAGTGATTAATTGATTCATTCTGCTTTTGGGCCGGCATTTCAACAGTACTTAGTCCCCAGCCTCAACAGGCACATGGCAGGGTCAGTGAATTTACTGTGTGGGAAATTGCAGGAGAAAATGTAGCACTCCAAAATAATATTTTGTTGGATCTCTAGGAAACATAACAAATTACAAGAGGTTTCTCAGGAGTAGTTTCCTCTGCAACGTATATATACCTTCAAAAGGATACATGGCTTTGCATGTGCCAATTGCTGCCAGTACTTCTTCATCATCAAATTCATCATCAAACTCGCACTGTGCTGCAACTTTTAATTCAGGATCCTGGTTCTGTTCTTCGGTATAACTACCATCAGGGCTGCTCAAGAAATAATTACACAAAATAACTAAAGAAGAGTGTTACACAAAATATACAAAAACAGATGCAAAAACAATTGTTGAATTAGGTGAACTGGAGATGGTGCAGGAAGGGAACGAAATGTCACATAACAACATAGAGGATTTATTGCACTATATGCATAAATATATCTTCTGTGTTACAGCAATTAATAAATACTTACTCCATATAACAGTGAATCATTTATTTCAAAAATAGCACAGGGAATTCAATGCAGCACAGCATAGCACAACAGAATCCTTACAATCCTCTACATTTGCCATCTGTGCTGCAACTGCTACAGTTATGCAGAGACAGTACTGGAACCAGTAAGAATACAAGCTTTTGAGGTGATCTGATGTATAATGTAGTTTTTACTTTTTCACAGGCTATGGGTTGAAACTACACATATTTATTAGACGTAAAGACAAATGCAAAAATTATCCCATCGGGGTATGACTGGATTTCCAATGCAACAAGAAAGTATGCCTTCCAGTCATGATTCCTTTCTTGACACTTTAAACTGCATCAAAACTTGGACTGAGATAATAGGTACTGCAGATGCTGGAGAATCTGAGATAACAAGGTGTGGAGCTGGATGCACACAGCAGGCCAAGCAGCATCATACGAGCAGAAAAGCTTGACGTTTCGGGCCTAGACCTTCATCAGAAATGGGGGAGGGGAAGAGGGTTCTGTAATAAATAGGGCGAAAGGGGGAGGCGGATAGAAGATGGATAGAGGAGAGGATAGGTGGAGAGGAGACAGACAAGTCAAAGAGGCGGGGATGGAGCCAGTAAAGGTGAGTGTAGGTGGGGAGGTAGGGAGGAGATAGGTCCGTCCAGGGAAACTTGTGAAATCCACATTAATACCATTGGGCTGCAGGGTTCCAGGCATTTCACAAGTTTCAAAATCTCCCCTCCCTCAATCGCATCCCAAAACCAGCCCAGCTCGTCCCCGCCTCCCTAACCTGTTCTTCCTCTCACCTATCCCCTCCTCCCACCTCAAGCCGCACCCCCATCTCCTATCTACTAACCTCATCCCGCCCCCTTGACCTGTCCGTCCTCCCTGGACTGACCTATCTCCTCCCTACCTCCCCACCTACACTCACCTTTACTGGCTCCATCCCCGCCTCTTCGACTTGTCTGCCTCCTCTCCACCTATCCTCTCCTCTATCCATCTTCTATCCACCTCCCCCTCTCGCCCTATTTATTTCAGAACCCTCTTCCCCTCCCCCATTTCTGATGAAGGGTCTAGGCCCGAAATGTCAAGCTTTCCTGCTCCTATGATGCTGCTTCATCCTGCTGTGTTCATCCAGCTCACACCTTGTTATCTCAAAACTTGGACTGGTTGTGTCTATGAAATAACCCTACCAATCATTTGTTTCACTACATTTAATTGGTTGAGGGGAGAGAAAAAGAACCAGCTAGAAAGTGACTCATCAAACCTCTATACAAGAATGGGATTTTTAAAATGCAGTCAGCAAGAGTGCATGATCAGCATAAGGGGGGGCTAAGCTTGAATAAGACAGAGTTCATGTCAGTATATCTGGGAATCTGATTCAAAGTAGAATTTTCATGCAGTGAGGGAAAAGAGATGTTTTGACTAAATTTTACTGCATGAAGTTAAAGTGTACTGAGTGGGGGATTTGGTGAATGGTGGGAAGAAGATGCTTTCCCTTTCATCTACTCTCTTCCCAGGTTCATTGGTTGTAGGAAACCACTATTAGGGGCTGTCTTCAAATTACTGTAAATTAGCATAACATTTATCAAGTGGCTATACTTGTATTTAACTGAGGAATACCAGAAATGACTTTCCCTTACTGGCCTTCTTCAAGGCCATTACAATAAAGTAATATAAGTAATGCAAGGCAGAACACAGTTATCATAGGGAAGTAAAGTTAAGACATTGCAGAACAACTAGATTGAGTGGAATGCATTGCCAGTAATATATGGGAACTCATGGACCCCACCAGAGTTCTAAATGACTGTATGTGTAGGATGTGCTGTCGACTGCAGAACCTTGAGCTCTGGGTTTCAGAGCTTGAACGGCAGTGAGGTCCCTGTGACATATCAAGTCTGAGAGTTATGCGAACAGCATGATGAGAAAGGTGATCACCTAGTAGCTTAAGGGTCTGGCAACAGTAAGGGAATGGATGTCTGCCAAGCAGCCAAGATGAGCAGGAAGTAGTGCAGGAGTCTCCTGGGATGCCACTCACAATTATGTTTTCTGCTCAATAAGTGACAAGGGTGTAGTTCCCCAAGTGATTGCTGTCGGAGCCACTGTTTTGGCACCACAAACAGCTTAGCTGTACAAAAAAGGAGGCTGAAGAAAGGAAGAGGAATACTGATAGGAATTAATTAGTTCAGGGAACAGACAGGTTGTATGTAGCTATAAAAGTAATTCCAGGATGGTGTGCTGCTGTCTCCTAGGCATCAGATTCAAGGATGTCACAAAACTTCTACCTCTGGGATTGCTAGAGGTTGTGTCAACATTAGTACCAATGACTTAAGTAGAAAGGGGGATGCTATTCTGAAATCAGAATTTAGGAAGTTAAGTAGGAAATTAGCAAGCAGGACCTGATAAGTCAAGTGCCTTGTGCAAGTGAGTACAGAAATAGGGGGATAAGGCAGGTGAAGGTGTAGCTGGAAAGATGGCACAGGAGGGTAGGCTTTAGATTTCTGTGACACTGGGACTGGGTCTGAGGAAGAAGGCACCTGTACAAGTCAGATAGGTTGCACCTGAACATAGCTGGGTTGGAATTCCTTGCAAGACATTTTGCTAGTGCTGTTGGGAGGGCTTTAAATTTATTTGGTAGCGATGAGGAAACCACAAGGGAATATTAGAATGCCGGATTTCATAAAATGCTACAGACAAAAGTACCATCGAGAGTAAGTTAATAGGTGAAGTCAGAATAAGGGAGAAGGTAACATTGTCTAAATCAGGGTTATTGTGCATGCACATGAATGCACAGAGTGTAGTAAATAAGATTAGGAGTTACAGTCAGTTTGCCATCTGGAGATATGATGTTATGGCGGTAACAGAGACCTGGGTACAAAGTGTTCAGAAAAGACAGAAATGGAAGGGTGGCAATATTGATCAAGGAGAGAATTATCATGCTGGAGAAAGAAGACGTCTCAGAAGGTTCAAGCACAGAATCAATATGGTCAGAGTCAAGCAGCAAAAAACAGTATAATTGTATTGTTTGGTGTTGTCGATAAACCACCAACCAGTAGGTAGTATATAAAGGTACAAATCTGTACAGACATTACAGAGAGATGTTAGCATATAGAGCAATTATAATGTGGTACTTAAATGACCCAAATGCAGGTGGGGATTGTGATAGTGCAAGGAACAAGTGTTCCTGGATTGTTGTCTGGAGAATTGCCAAGAGCAGAATGTGACCCCCGTCAAAAGAGGATAGACTGTTGGTTGGAAGCGCTTCTCCCTGCGACTCCTGAAACACACACTTGCAGCAATGCGCAGGCACCTCCAGGCACTACAATCAAGACTCCCCCAGCTCAGAGCCTCCCTCTCCCAGACCTGCAAAGGACCTCTTCTGTTTTTTATTCTCCGTAGGATCCACAGCTTGAATTCACAATTCTACTCAGCTTTATTGGACACCAAAAACTGTAAGTACAGTAAACTTACTGATGCCCACCACCCAAAACGGGCTTCCACCATTCCCCAAATCCCCACCCGTACCCAGGACCTCCCCCACAATGTACCCGCCGCCATTGGCCACGAGGCTACTGTCGGAGAACCCACTGATGAAGTCACATCCGCCACCGCCGGGCACCCCACTTCCGGGACAGCGAACGCCGCCGCCGCTGCTGAAACCACCGCCTCCATCACCGAAACCAACACCGTCATCGCTGTTGCCGCCGCCGCCACTCCGCCCACCGCCGAAGCCGACACAACACCCACCGCTGACGTACCTCCGCCCACGCCAACGCAACTCCGCCCACTGCCGACGTAACTCTGCCCACAGCCGATGCAGACGTAACTCCGCCCAGAGCCGACGCCGACAACGCTCCGCCCACAGCCTCCACAGCCAGCAGCTCCAGAGGAGACAGCAACACTAAGCCCTGCCGAGTCTTCACCATCCCCCCAGACCTCCCCCTTACTGAGGACGAAAGGTCAGTCCTCAGTAAAGGGCTCACCTTTGTCCCCCTCCACCCACATATCAACGAATACCGCTCACGCTTGGATATTGAGCAGTTTTTCCGCCGCCTCCGCCTCCACGCTTACTTCTCCAACCGCGAAACTAACCCTCCCTCTACTGACCCCTTCTCCCGCCTCCAACACAAGCCCTCCTCCTGGACACCACCCCAAGGCCTCCTACCCTCCCTCGACCTCTTCATCTCCAACTGCCGTCGAGACATCAATCGCCTCAACCTCTCTACCCCTCTCAAACACTCCAACCTCTCCCCCGCAGAACGTGCAGCCCTCCACTCCCTCCGCTCCAATCCCAACCTCACCATAAAACCCGCGGACAAGGGAGGCGCAGTCGTAGTATGGCGCATTGACCTCTACGTTGCTGAGGCCAGGCGCCAACTCTCTGACACCTCCTCCTACCGCCCCCTGGATCATGACCCCACCCTCGAGCACCAAACCATCATCTCCCAAACCATCCACAACCTCATCACCTCAGGTGACCTCCCACCCACCGCCTCCAACCTCATCGTTCCCCAACCCCGCACCGCCCGCTTCTATCTCCTTCCCAAAATCCACAAACCTGAATGCCCTGGTCGACCCATTGTCTCCGCCTGCTCATGCCCCACCGAACTCATCTCTACCTACCTCGACTCCATTTTCACCCCCTTGGTCCAGGAACTCCCTACCTACGTCCGTGACACCACCCACGCCCTCCACCTCCTCCAGAACTTCCAATTCCCAGGTCCCCAACACCTCATTTTTACTATGGACATCCAGTCCCTATACACCTGTATTCCCCATGCTGATGGCCTAAAGGCCCTCCGCTTCTTCCTGTCCCGCAGAACGGACCAATCCCCCTCCACCGACACCCTCATCCGCCTAGCTGAACTCGTCCTCACCCTCAACAACCTTTCTTTCAATTCCTCCCACTTCCTACAGACAAAGGGGGTGGCCATGGGTACCCGCATGGGCCCAAGCGATGCCTGCCTCTTTGTAGGTTATGTGGAACAATCCCTCTCCTGCACCCACACTGGCCCTAAACCCCACCTCTTCCTCCGTTACATTGATGACTGCATCGGCGCCGCCTCGTGCTCCCACGAGGAGCTCGAACAGTTCATCCAATTCACCAACACCTTCCACCCCAACCTGAAGTTCACCTGGACCATCTCCAACACTTCTCTCTCCTTCCTGGACCTCTCTGTCTCCATCTCGGGCAACCACCCAGAGACAGATGTCCATTTCAAGCCCACTGACTCCCACAACTACCTGGAATACACCTCCTCCCACCCACCCTCCTGCAAAAATGCCATCCCCTATTCCCAATTCCTTCGCCTCTGCCGCATCTGCTCCCAGGATGAGACATTCCAATCCCGCACATCTCAAATGTCCTCATTCTTCAAGGACCGCAACTTCCCCCCCACAGTGGTCGAGAACGCCCTCGACCGTGTCTCCCGCATTTCCCGGAACACATCCCTCACGCCCCGTCCCCGCAACAATAACCAAAAAAGAATCCCCCTCGTCCTCACATACCACCCCACCAACCTCCGGATCCAACGCATCATCCTCCGACACTTCCGCCATCTGCAATCAGACCCCACCACCAAAGACATTTTTCCCTCCCCACCCTTATTTGCCTTCCGGAGAGACCACTCCCTCCGCGACTCCCTTGTCTGCTCCACACTCCCCTCCAGCCCCACCACACCCGGCACTTTTCCTCATAACCGCAGGAAGTGCTACACCTGCCCCCACACCTCCTCCCTCACCCCAATCCCAGGCCCCAAGAAGACTTTCCACATCAGGCAGAGGTTCACCTGCACATCTGCCAATGTGGTATACTGCATCCGCTGTACCCGTTGTGGCTTCCTCTACATCGGGGAAACCAAGTGGAGGCTTGGGGACCGCTTTGCAGAACACCTGTGCTCAGTTCACAACAAATGACTGCACCTCCCAGTCGCGAACCATTTCAACTCCCCCTCCCATTCCTCAGATGACATGTCCATCCTTGGCCTCCTGCAATGCCACAGTGATGCCACCCGAAGGCTGCAGAAACAGCAAATCATATTCAGCCTGGGAACCCTGCAGCCCAATGGCATCAATGTGGATTTCACAAGCTTCACAAGCTTCAAAATCTCCCCTCCCCAAAACCAGCCCAGCTCATCTCCACCTCCCTAACCTGTTTTTCCTCTCACCTCAAGCCACACCCCCATCTCCTATCTACTAACCTCATCCCGCCCCCTTGACCTGTCCGTCCTCCCTGGACTGACCTATCTCCTCCCTAGCCCTCTACCTACACTCACCTTTACTGGCTCCATCCCCGCCTCTTCGACTTGTCTGCCTCCTCTCCACCTATCCTCTCCTCTATCCATCCTCTACCCACCTCCCCCTCTCTCCCTATTTATTTCAGAACCCTCTTCCCCTCCCCCATTTCTGATGAAGGGTTTAGGCCCGAAACGTCAAGTTTTCCTGCTCCTGTGATGCTGCTTGACCTGCTGTGTTCATCCAGCCCCATGCTTGTTATCTCAGATTCTCCAGCATCTGCAGTACCTTTTATCTCTAGACTGTTGGACCTAGTTTTTGGAAACAAAGAAGGCTAATCAGATCAAGTGCCAGTGGGAAACATTTAGGAGACAGTGATTATTATATTGTAACATATTAGGATAAATGTGGAGAATGACAATGGTCAGTTCAAAGTAAGAAAAACATCAACTGGCAGAGAGTTGACTTCAGTGGGGCAAAATGGTACCTGGAATGAAAGGTTGGCAATAAAATAATTTAGCAATGGGCTATCTTCAAAGAAATGATGGTTCGATACACTGAAGGTATTCTCCCTCAAAAGGTAAGTTTGGACAATCAAATACCGGGCACCCTGGATGACAAAGGAAATAGAAATTATGATAAAGAAGAAATGTGCTTATGATAAGTGTCAGGTAGAAAATATAATTGAGAACCAGGAGGAATGCAGAACATTCACAGGAGTGAAAAAGCATATTACAGAAGCAAGTAAGAATTAAGAAAATAAAAACTGTAACCAACATAAAGGGGAATTCAAAAGTTTTCTATTGATACATACATCGTGAACAAGTGGTAAAGGGAAGACAAGAACTGATTAGGTACCAAAGAAGGGATTTACACATTGAGGCTGGAGGTATGGCTGCTATATTAAGTGAATACTTTGTATCTGTCTTCAGAAAGGAAAGAGATGCTGACCAAGCTTTGATGACAGAGAAGGAAACTCTGTCACTAGAAGTGTGCAAAATTGATAAGGTGGTAGATTTGGATAGACTGTCTGGGCTTACAAGTTGAAAAGGGGCCAGGTCCCGATAAAACGTATCCAAGGATACTGAAGGAAGTCAAAGTGGAAATTACAGAGGTACTGGCAATAATTCTTCAATTTTCATTAGACTCAGGAGAGGTGTCAGAAGACTGGTCAGAAAACATCATGATCCTATTCAAAAAAGGTTGTAATGATAAGCCCAGCAATTACAGACCTATCAGTTTGATTTCAGTGGGCAATGTTGTTAATGTGGTGGATATGGACTTCCAGGGGCATTTGATATAGTGTCACACAACAGACTTGTAAGAAAAATAGTAGCTCACGAAATAAAAGGGACAGTAGCAACATGGATACAAATTTGGTTGAGTCAATGGATCTTTTTCAGGTGCAAGGAGGGTTTGTAGTGGAATTCCCTGGGGTAGGTATTGTGATCCCTGCTTTTCCTGATATATATTAATGATCTAAATCCTAATGCTCAGAGGACGATTTCAGAATTTGTAGATGATATGTAACTTGGAAGCATTGTAAACTATGAGGAGGACACTGTCGAACTTTAAAAGGGTATAGACACACTGATGGAGCAGGGGAACAGGTCCAATGAAAGTCAATGCAAAGAAATATCAGGCAATGCATTTTGGTAGGAGGAACATTGGAAGGAAGATGATATAAAGGGGATGCAGGAGCAAAAGGAACCTGATGTAGAAATGCACAGATTATTGAAGCTGCCAGGACAGGTTGAGAGAGCAATTAATAATATATGCAGTATCCTGGGGTTTATTAATAGGGGAATAGAATACACAGCGTACAGATCTGGGTGTCACACTATAAAAATGATGTGAGTGCTTGGAGAGACTGCAGAAAAGATTTAGAAGAATGAGTCTAGGCATGAAAGACTTTAGTTATGAGGATAGTTGGAGAGGTTAGGACTGTTTTCTGTGGAAAGAAAAGCTAGGAGGAAATCTGATGGCGTTTTCAGTCATGAGAGGGTTGGATCGAATAAATAGAGAGGAACCATTCCCTTTTGTAAAAGGATCAAGAATGAAAGGGCACAGATTTAAAAGAAGCAATTTAATTTTCAAAAGAAGCATAATGCCAGGAAAAAAAAACCTTTGCACTCAATGATTGGTTCAGATCTGGAATCCACTACCCCGAAATGTGGTGGAAGCAGGAGCAATTGAGGTATTCAAGAAGGCGTCTGTTAATTATCTGAAAAGAAATGATGTGCCAAGCATAGGGAAAAGGAAGAAGAATAGCATTAGGTCATAATGCTCATTTGGAGAGCTGGTGCAGACATGATGGACTGAACAGCCTCCTTCTGTGCTGTAACACTTCTGTGATTCTGCAAATCCATTTGAAGTACACAGTACACATGGTTTTGAGGTACAAGCAGATACACTTCTGTGGGAAAAAGTGCTAGAATATTACGGCAAGAGGACAGATTTAGTTCCATCTAAAACATTATTGCATCAACCTCACCTGTTCCAAAATTTTCAATGTTTCTGATTTATTGATCAGATTCAAACTTCGATCTTACATGACAAAATGCAGCATCACCTTTGGAACTTCATTCTTTTTCAATGTACTTATCATTTCTCACCTCACATTTTACTCTAGAAGCTTTTAATGCAATTAGCAACGATACTGTACCTCTCTCGGTCTTGTGCACAATTGTTTACAGTAGTGCTCTGCAACTCGTGCATCTCACTTGATCGTTTTGGTTGATCTGTTCTGACTGGTAAACGACCTTCTACCTCAGCAAGCCAAGCCTGAAAATAGGAGTTTAAAAGAAAAAGAAATTAAAGAACAAGTTAATTCTAACATGGTGACCAAAACTAGTTACACAAAGCTGGAAGTTTACATCAGTAGCTATGTCTCCCCTCCTGCACACCAGGCTAGGAGGTGGCACAAAATCAATGAGGGTGGTTGTGGGAGGGGTGCCATGTCGATCAGCTTCCCGTCGTTGTTATTTGCCAGTGGCCAATTAGGTTGCTTGTAGCCTGTTCTGTTAAATCAGTTGAGGTCCTTAAGTTACCATTTAATGGATCTGTTCCCTTTGCCATTGAAATTTTACCACTGGAAGATGAATACCATGCAATTTGAGGACAGATTCCCCCACCCCCCACTAAAAGCTGGTGCTCACTGCAGGCTTGAAAGTAGTGGTGCAATGCTCATCAGGCACTCTGTGGGCCTAAGTAAAGCACCTTGCACTCCCCTCTCACCCACCACTCTCCAAAGAGTAGCTAGGTCTGTGCACCCTGAAAGAAATCTCCGCTGCCTTTGCAAGCCACCCTTTACTTCTCTCAGCCCCCATCTTGGCTGGGCATGACTGATTGATTCTTGCCAACCCTGACCTCAACTATTTTCACTCTGGGCTTGCTGCACTCCCAGCAGCAGTTACCCACTCCAAATTGAGGTACCTGCACTCTAATTATTTGGCAGCCATAGAAGGTCAGGAACCTATAGACAGGTGGAAGCTATAAATGTATGCAACTGACTGCCTGCTCTAAGTGAAGTCTGTTTGTGACTTCTGTGGCTGGTGAAAATGGGTTTGCCGACAAATGAACATAGCTATCAGAAGCAAGAGTAGACCATTCACCTTCTTTAGCTTGCTCTGCTCTTCAATATCATTGCTGATCTGAAGCGGCCTCAACTTTGCTTTGCTACTTATCTTCCATACTTCTAGATTTTTCACTAACAAGGGAGTCAATCTAACTCAGCCTTAAGAATATTTAACGGAACTGTCTCCATCACTCTCTGAGTGGGGCTAACTTCACCCTGTTAACTCCTGGTCTATATTTCTGAAAGGTACATCAGATTTTTGAATTTTGTAAAATTAACCTGATGCAAGGTGCAGCATGCATAACTGTAAAAGCATCAAGTTTATCAAGAAAAAAAACATATATTAGTTTGACATGATGCGTTTGCAAATGTTATAACTCGAACATTATAGTTCATGCCTACCAAGGTTCCCAAACTAAATTAGTCCCACCTACCTGCACTTGGCCCATATCCTTCTAAACTTCTCTTACTCATGCCCTTATGTCTTTTAAATGCTGGAACTGTACCCGCATTCACCACTTCCTCTGGAAGTTCATTCCACACATAAACCACCATGTAAAAAAAAGAGTTGCCTCTCATGTCCTTTTTGAATCTTTGTCCTCTCACCTTCCGTGCTTAAGTTGGTTGACTTCAGCAGTAGGGGAACTACAATTAATACATTTCAGTACTCCTGATTTTTGAAGGATATGGTGTGATAATTTCAGGCAGATTTTGTGCTAAAATGCAATATCCGTTGTACTCAATCTGAATATTCAAGGAGGCAAAAGTTCTTACCATTGAGAAAGTTAACAGAATTGCCTGCAACATTTTGTATAGCAACACAGTTACCAGCTATTGCACCTGGTCCTTAAAGAAAACCTCAGTAAAACCACAGGACTTATGCTGAGACCAAACATTTCAACTCTCCTATAAAGTGAGTCAGTCATTTGACCCATACATATTGTGGAAGTAAGAGAGAAAACAGGGACCTAAGGACTAGTCAGCCTTATATCAGTAGATGGGAATATACTAGAATCCATTATAAAGGATAGGACAAATAGACATCTGGTTGATAGTGATCTGATTGGGCATAGTCAGCATGGATCTGGAAGGGGAAATCATGTTTGATAAACTTGGTGATATTTGAAGATATTACTAAAAAAATGATAAAGAAGAGCTGATGGATGAACTAAACTTATATTTTCAGAAGACATATGATAAAGTCCCCACAGGAAGTTGTTTGGTAAAATTAAAGCACGTGCAATAGGAGGTAATGTACTGGCATGGATGAGTGATTGGCTAATACACAGAAATGACAGAATAGAAATAAATGGGTCATTCTTGCATTGGCAGGCTGTGACAAGTGGGATACCCCAAGGATTTGTACTCGGCACTAGCTGTTTACAATATATGGCAATCATTTGGAATTGGGCACCAAATGTAATATTTCCAAATTTGTGGATGATCAAAGTTAAGTGAGAATGTGTGTTGTGAAAAAGACGTAAAGCAGCTTCACAGAACATAGACGAGTACAGCACAGGAACAGGCCCTTTGGCCTGCTGTGTCTGTATTGATGATGATGTCATTCTAAACTAATTCCGTCTGCTTGCATGTGGTCCATATCCCACTGTATCTGTCTAAATGCACCTTAAACATTGCTGGTGTGTCTATTTCTACCACCTTCTCCAGCAGCACGCTCCAGGCACTTAACAACCTTTGTGTGGAAAAACTTGCCTTGCATATTGCCTTTAAATTTTTCCCCTCTCACCTTGAACCTATGCCCTCTAGTATTTGACATTTCTACCCTCACACTCTGATGCTCTTGTAAGAACAATCCAAGTTTGTCCAACTTCTCCTTATAGCTAATACACCCTAATCCAGGCAATGTCCTGGTAAACCCCCTTTGTACCCTCTCCAATGCCTCTACATCCTTCCTATAGTGTGATGACCAGAACTGCACACATTACTCCAAATGTGATCTAACTGATGCCTTATACAGCTCCAACATGATTTGCCAACTTTTATGTTCAATACCTGATTGTTGAAAGCGGGCATTTTGTACGTCATCTTTACCACCTTACCCACTTGTGTTACCACTTTCCGGGAGCTATGGAATTGCACCCCAAGATCCCTCTGTTTATCAATGCTCCTAAAGGCCCTGGCATTTGCCGTATATTTCCTTCTTGCATCTAGCCTCTCAAATTGCATCACCTCACATTTGAATCATTAGAATCCCTACAGTATGGAAACAGGCCCTTCGGCGGAACAAGTCCACACCGACCCTTGCAGCATCCCACCCAGACCCATCCCCCTATAACCCACACACCCCTGAACACTATGGGCAATTTAGCATGGCCAATCCACCTAGCCTGCACATCTTTGGACTGTGGGAGGAAACAGGAGCACCTGGAGGAAACCCACGCAGACAGGGGGAGAATGTGCAAACTCCGCACAGTCACCTGGGGCTGGAATCGAACCCGGGTCCCTGGCGCTGTGAGGCTGCAGTGCTAACCACTGAGTCACTGTGCCGCCATTTGTGTGGATTAAACTCCATCTGCCATTTCTATGCCCAATTTTCCAACTTTGACAACATTCCTCACTATCCACAATACCACCAACTTTCATGTCATCTGCAAATTTACTAATCAGACCACCTACATTTTCATCTAAATCATTTATACATTACAAAGAGGTCCGAGTGTTTCCTTGCAGATCACTGATCTCCAATTTGAAAAACACCGCTCCACAACTACCCTCTGTTGTCGATCAAGCCAACTTTGTATCTAACTTACTAACTCAAAGCTACTCCCATGTGACTTAAACTTCTGGACCAGCTTACCATGACGGACCTCGAAAAAAATGCTTTAGTGAAGTTCAGGCAGACAACAGCCCTCCCTCGATCGTCTTAGTCACTTCCTCAAAAAGCTCGATTAAATTTGTGAGACAAGACCTCCCTTGCATAAAACCATGATGACTAACCCCAATAAGTCAATTTGTTACCAAATGCGAGTCAATCCTGTCTCTAAGAATCTTCTCCAATAATTTCCCCACCACTGATCTAAAACTCACTGGCCTATAATTTCCGGCATTATTCCTGATACCCTTCTTAAAGAAAGGAACAACCGTGCCTGATATTCTCCAGTCTTCTGAGACCTCATTTTGGCTAAACAGGATACAAAGATATCTGTCATGGCCCATGCAATCTCGTTCCTTGTTTCCCTCAGTATCCTCGGATAGATCCCATAATGCCCGTGTGACTTATCTACATTAATGTTTTTTAAGACACCTAATACCTCCTCCTTCATAATATTGACATGCCCTACAAATATCAACATACTCCTCCCTATTCTTATCATAATCCATGACCTTCTCTTTGGTGCCTACCAATACAAAATACCCATTAAGGATCACACCCACTTCCTGTCTCCATGCATAAATGCCCTCCTTCGTTCATAAGTAGACCTACCCTTCCCTTAGCTGCCCTCAAGCTCCTAACACAGGCATAAAGAGAGGATTTGGGCAGACTTAGTGAATGGGCTAGATCATGTCAGATGGAATACAATGTGGAAAAATGTGAGGTTGTTGACTTTGGTAGGAGAAACTTATGTCCAATATTTCTTAAACAGTAAGAGATTAAAAGACCTAGTTTCCCTTGTTGATAAGCTACAGAAGGTTAACATGTAGGTGCAACAAGCTATTAGGAAGGCTAATAGAATATTAGCCTTAATTGCAAGAGGATTTGAGTACAGGAGCAGTGAAGTTATGCTTTAATTGTATAAAAACTTGGTTAGACTGCAACTGGAGTACTGTATGCAGTTTTGGTTTCCTTCTCTGATGAAAGATATCATCATTTTGTGGCTGCGCAAAGAAGGTTTGCCAGACTTGATCCAGGGATGGCAGGACTATTCTATGGAGAAAAAAACTGGACAAAACTGGGCCTATATTCACTAGGGCTTTGAAGAATGAAAGGTGACCTAATTGAAACTTAAAAAATACTTAAAAGGGATAGATACCACACATATGTAATCCCTTTACACCATCAGGAAGATCCTAGGGGTCTCTGCTTCTTCCTGGAAAAAAAGCCTGAACTGTCCCATCTACCAAAACCCTCCTCCGTCTAGCTGAGCTCATCCTCACTTTCAACAACTTCTCCTTTAAATCCTCTCACTTACTTCAGATGAAACGTGTGGCCATGGGTACCCCCACAGGCCCCAGTTTTGCCTGTCTCTTTGTGCTGTATGTGGAACTCGTTCCAATTCTACTTGGGCCCCCACCCACAACTCTTTCTCTGGTACATCGAGCACATTGTCTGTGCTGCTTCCTTCTCTTGCCCAGAACTGGAAAAGTGCATCAATTTCACTTCCAATTTCCACCTTCACCTGGTCCATCTCTGACTCATCCCAGAGTCTGAAGAAGGGTCACTGGACCTGAAATGTTAACTCTCATTTCTTTCCATAGATGCTGCCGCAGAAGGTGCAACAGGGTCCCAATTACTTTCTCTCTGTTCATTATCTAAGGTCCCAGATTCACCTTCCAGGTGAAGCAGCAATTTACCTGCACTTCACTCAATCTAGACTACTGTATTCAACTGCTCACATTGTGGTCTCCTCTACAATGTGGAGGCAAAACACAGACTGGGTGACTGTTTGCAGAACACCTATGGTCTGTCCAGAAAAGTAACGCTGAGCTTCCTGCTGCCAGCAACAAACACCGTGTTCCCTGGCTAGCATCTCTGGCTTGGGTTTACTGTACTGCTTTAGCAAAGCTCAGCACAAGCCGGAAGAACAGCACCTCATTTTCCGCTTGGGCATCCTGCCACCTCAGGCCTCAAAATTATGTTCAATATTTAGAGGCTGAGTGCCTTCTCCAATGCCCTTATCCCAATGCTCACACACTAGGTCTTGCCATCACATTGCGTGCTACCACAACAACCAGCTGTCAGCTAGTGAGATTCCCCACTGATTCTCCCTTTCCCTTGTCTGGTCAATTGCTGTTCTCTCTCTGGGCTCCATCTCCATCTATCATTTACTCCTGCCCACCTTTTCTTAGCTAAGATCAGTTCTGAAGGATGGTTACTAGATCTAAAAGATTAACTCTGCTTTCTCTCCACAAATGCTGCCAGATCTGCTGAGTTTTTCCAGCAATTTGTGTTTTTGGTGCAAGTAAGGTGCTTCCCCTGGTTGGGGAGTCTAGAACCAGAGAACTCAACTTTAAAATAAGGGGACTGCCACTTAGGTCTGAGATGCAGAGAAATTGTTTTACACAATGTAATGTGAATCTTTGGAATATGCTGCTACTGAGGATCAATGAAGCTCAGTCTTTCAACATGTTCATGGTAGAGATTGATAAATTTATGAATACAGGTGTCAAATGGGGTTACAGGAATGGGATGAGTAAAAGATATTGAGGTATTCAGTTAGGCATAACCTTATTGAATGGTGGGGTCGATGGGCTGAATGGCCTACTCCTGTTCATATGTTCCTATGAAAATAACAGCATAGACTAAAATCAAAGAATTTTAATGTTTGTTAATTATAAATTAATGCGTATGATAATTGATGCAATTCAACCCATGTCAGAATCAAAACATGAGAATGTCTTTTACCTATAGATAATTTAAATCTTGTGTTGGGAATCAGAAATTGTTGATCAAACTAAGGGTTGGGAAAAACAGGGTCACATTACTCGAGCTCTCATGCTTGAAGCCAAATGAACTGGGGGTACTGTGGATGAAGAGGATTTTTCTACGAAACAAGTTCAGTCAATTTTAGGGCAGCACAGTGGCTCAGTGGTTAGCACTGCCGCCTCACAGCGCCAGGGACCCAGGTTCAATTCCAGCCTCAGGTGACTGTGTGGAGTTTGCACATTCTTCCCATGTCTGCGTGGGTTTCCTCTGGGTGCTCCGGTTTCCTCCCACAGTCCAAAGATGTGCAGGTTAAGTGAATTGGCCATGCTAAATTGCCCATAGTGTTCAGGGATGTGTAAATTAGGTTGATTATGGGGGAATGGATCAGTGGTGACTTGTTGGGCTGAAGGGCCTATTTCCACACTGTAGGAATTCTATGATCAATTTTGTAATGCAGACTGTCTGAACACAATATGGAAGATTTGCAGTCCACTTTGGGTACTGTAATCAACATTGTTTCTTTAACTGCCAACTGTGAAATATAGTGTCCCTGCACTTATTATTCAGCTGAGGCCTTGAAATAAGTTTGCAGATGTACTCTATAAAACTTTTGAGAATTTCAATTAACTACACAAGAATTAAAATAGAAACGGAAATACGATTGTTCAATATTTATAACAAGAAACACTGGGTAAAGGTTTCAGCAGCTACCTTTTGTTTCAACCAAGCATTTTCCTGTTTTATCTAATCCCACAAGCTGATTAACCTGCTCTATGTGTATGGTATTTTCTGTTTCAATTTAAGATTGGCATTTTATTTATTTTCTGGCAACCAATCAATATCAGTCTAAATTGATTTAATTTTTAGCCTAAGCTGATCAGTGAGTTGACCTACATCTGGAGTGAATTTTAATGTAATTCTCCTACAATGAAACATTTGTTTAATTCTTCTGCATATATAATTTGGTAGGGCTCTTGTAATGCAGTGGTAATGAGCTCTGTCTCTGAGCTATGAGGTCCAGTTTCAAGTTCCACCTGCCTCAGAAATATGTAATAGCATCACTGAACGGGTTAATGAGAAAATTTCTAGAATAATTTGGTTAGTTTTTTTTCCAATTCTAAATGGAGAGGTTATAATTGCATTTTACAGTCACCATGGGCTACAATAACACAATTAAACACCTGGGGCCTGATTCAGTGTAAAATATGTTTACAGGTCACTTTTTGAGCTTGCTATCTTTCTGCAAATAACTATTTAACTGTTGGTACTTGGTGGCTGACTTAATTCTTAGTACACCCTAAGTTCTTGACTGTGAATCTCAGTACAAGATGTGTAGAACAGCTTGCACCAATGACATAAATTTTGCCTCCCTCCCTCGGGTGAAGCACCTGTCGACGACATATTTTACCTCAGTTGCACAATTAAGACTGTGGAGATAATCCCGGTTTGTTACAAGCTGGCACCAATGTTTGTCAACATGTTATTTTTATGAAATGGAAGTACTCAACTTTCTCCCTGTTTCTACTGAAGATGTGACTTAGGTTGGGATAAGACACTTCCAGTACTTTAAAAAGTTCACATTTGATCTTAATGTGATCTGTTAGCCGGATTTTTGACCATAGAAAGTGTTAGAAACAAGCCTAAATCTGTTCTCAGCCAAAAACCAACCATGAACAGAGATTTTCCCTCCCTCATCTGAAAAAGTGCTGAGGCCAGCTGTATCACTTTCCTGCTGAAGACCAATTTATTCAGCACAAACCTGGGACCTTCTCATTTGTATGGCTTAGTACTACACTGGTTGTTCTATGTTTTAAACTAAAAGTAAGAAAGGGGAGTTTCAGTCCCCTATAAAGTGCTTATAAATCACCTATAAAAACATATATTTGTAAAGTACTGTTTTGTTAAAGTTTGTTACAGGCAAACTTTCACAGTTATTCAGTGCTTTTCCTAATGAGTAGGCAATGATAAGCAATTTTATAATGGTTAAAACTGACAAGACTTGGCAGTATGGGTAATGCCAATTAGTGGTCAGGGGATTATAATGTTTGTTGTGTGTCGTCTAAATTGTAATGTAAGTAGAACTCAGTGTACATAATATTTAATGTCCAGTTGCACCAATAATCTTGATAAAAGTAAATGTTTTCCTTCTAGGATTAAGAATTTCTACACCCTGATGGGCATCTTATCTATTATTTAGTTCTGGTTTGGATTTGAGTCATGTCTCACACAGCTGAAATGTTCATTTTTACTATCAAGTAAAACTAAAATCAAAACTAAATCAAAAACAGTAAGTGAGGGTTCAATTGTGGACAAAGAAAATGCTGTTTGGAACAGAGTCACATAGATCACCAATACCTAGGATTGATGGTTTCTTGTTTGTGCAAAGTTAGCTGATCTTGGCCACTGTTGCACAGGCAGTTCAGCTGACTTCAACATTGAGCTAAGATGGGGAACTAACGAACCAATTGCTACAACATAGAGATTCCTGCTGGAAACTGTGTGCAAGGACAATGACAAATACTAATACAGCACCTCTAAATGTAATAAAATGTTCCAAGGCTCTTCACAGAAGGCATTATAAAACAAAACATAATACTGAGCCATAGAGGAAGATATTAGGTTAGATGATCAAAAGCCTGGTCAAGAGGGTGGTTTTGAGAAATGTCTTAAAGGAGGAAAAAGTGAGGAACAGGCATAGGACATGTAGGAGTGGGATTCCAGACCTTAAGGACTGGGCAACTAGAGATGCAGCCATCAATATAGGAATGATTAAATTTGGGGATGCACAAAAGGCAAGGAATAAATGAGCATAGATATCTGAGTCAGTGAAAAGAGGAATGACAGGGCAAGAGGCTTGGTGCATGTTTGACACAGACAGAGTTCTGGATGACCTCTAATTGATAGAAGGCAGACATGTGAGACCATCCAAGAGTGTGCTGAAATAATAAAGATCAGAGGTAATAAAGTAACAAAGGAACAAACGAGAGTTTCAGTTGTGGGAGAGTGGATGTAACAGTGAAGTCAGGCAATATTATGGAGGTGGGAATAGGTTTTGTGATGACCAGTGCTACAAAGGGAGGAGTAAGCAAGTCCTAGTGATAGCGCAAGTTACTTGAGAGACTCTGCCTCTGTTGTGCCCCATGAACCAACAACTTAAACTAATTTCTATGCTCATGTCAGAATAAAGGTCAACTGATTGAGGTGTTGGGGGATAGTCAGAATCCATAGACTTGGTCTATTTTATGAAATAGGAGGGGAGAAACAGAAAAGCAAATACAAGTAACAAATCAGTCATAAATGTCCTAATAAAAAATCTTTTCTTCTGTATTCTGCATAAAGCAGAAGCATTTTTAGACAGGTGAATATCTTATTAATTAAAAGTTTATTGATGAAGAAGCAATATTATGCTTCAGGGCATTAAATGTGCAGTACCAGCAGCTGATCATGTAGTTCAAAATTTTAGCTTTAGCCAACATTGTTACACTAATTCTAGCCAGAAGGAAGATCAACTGGAAGAACAGTTCAGCTAACAGCCAAATCATTAAAACCTTGAATTGTTCCGCACAGTAAGCAGGCAGCCAATTGGTCTACCGCTAGAAGGAGCTGTACAATTGGGAACATTTGTCTACAGGAAAAGCTGGCAAGACTATCAAATATATTTTCAATTCCTCATTGAATGGGGTTTGTTCTGCAAATCTCCTCTCTCACTTCTGGTTCTTTAGCCAATTTTGTTAAATCCATTTCCAGTTATAAGTAGGCTTAGTATCCAAAGTGATTTTTGGAGTTCTGTTTCCCTAGCTACATTGCTAAGCTTTCAATGTCCCGACCAAAACTGAAACCTCAACCACCGTCATTATGCAGGTTATTCAGTCATGCAACTTGTTATTGGTGGGAACTGTGGCAGGTCCCCTATCTCCGGACCAGGATTCAAGTCTCACCTGCCCCAGAAATAACAATAGTCTTAATGTTGCTAAACAGATTAACTGGAAAATATCTGAGAGAACTTTCTGTATGCAATTTTAAAAAAATCACTTATGGGACATGGACTTCACTGGTTCACTAGCATTTATTGCTCGTCCCTAGTTGTCTTGACGTGGTAGTGGCGAGCTGCCTTCTTGAACTGCTGCAGTCCACATGCTGTAGGATGACCTACAATGCCCTTGGGAAAGGAATTCCAGGATTTTAACCTAGTGACACTGAATGAATGATAATATAATTCCAACTCAGGATGGTGAGTGGCTTGAAGGGGAACTTGCAGTTGGTGGTGTTCTCATGTATCTGCTGTGTCTCATATATCCTTATCCTTCCAGTTGGAAGAAGTGGTAGTGGGTTTGGAAGATCCTAATGATCTTTGGTGTATTTCTGCAATGCATCTTGTGGATAGTACACACTGCTGCCACTGAATATTAGTAGTGGAAGGAGTGGATGTGGTGCCAATCAACTGGACTGCTTTACCTTGGATAGCATCACGCTTCTTGGGTGTTGCTGGAGCTGCACCCACCCAGGTAAATGGGGAGAATTTCATCACACCCCTAACTTGTGCCTTGTAGATTGTGAACAGGCTTTGGGGAGTCAGGAAGTAAGTTACTACAATATTCCTAGCCTCTGACCTGCTCTTGTAGCCATCGTGTTCATGTGGCAAATCCAGTTGAGTTTTTGGTCTGTGGTAACCACCAGGATGTTGATAGGGGGCTCAGTGATGTTAACAGCACTGAATGTCAAGGGGATAGTGGTTAGATTGTCTCTTATTCAAGGTGGTCATTGCATGGCCTTTTTTGGTGTAAATGTTCATTAGAATGTTAATTAGCTGGAATGTTACCAACAGTAACAGCAATAGCTTATTTTTAAAGAAGCCTTTCAGTGGCTACAAAAGTGCTTTGGGGCATTCTGAAATTGTGAAAGATGCTCATATTTGTTCCATTCTTAGGCAGAATAGTATGTAACAAGTGACTCTTTTGTGCTGAAAGAAATATTATTTGGGTGTTAAAAAATAAATAACTATTGGACAGGTTGAATTTTAAACTAAATTGCTGCCCGAGTGTTTGAAACACTCTTGTCTGGATAATCTGCATTGTTTGTTGTATTGTTGTAGCTATGAAAGATTAACACCAAAGCAATCATACTCCATTCTGTTCAATTTCCATTTTATGTTATTTACATCTCAGTTCCAGGTTTTTAACTACACAAAGTAAGCAAATTAAATATGACCTTCCTAAAGGCTCCAAAATTAACATAACTCCCCACAGTGTGTTTCTTGAAGGAGCGATCTTAAGACAGACATCTGCTCTATGAAGGTAAGGTGGCTCTCTAGAGTAAAATTTTACGGCGAGCCTGTAATACTAATCACTTATTTAACTGCATATGCACTAGCTCCCTTAAGGCAGTAAAAACATCCTCAGGTACTTCATAGCTAAGCCTCAGCCAAAGTAGAAAAAATTGGGGAGATGATCAAAAGTTTAACCTTTTGAATGTAGGCAGAAATATGTCATGGTACAGTGGTTTGGGAAGTGAATTCCCGAATTCAAAGTTGTGGTAGCTAAAAGCTTTTATGTTCAATGTAAACCTTATCAGTGTGATTGAGCAAAACAAGGGATAATTTCACAGATTTGGAGGTTTTGTGTGCTTGAATGTGTTATTTTTCAAAAAGCGTAGTTGCTATTGTTAAATCCTGAAGAGGAGTCATATCAGACTCAAAATGTCCTTTTCTCTTTCCACAGATATTGGCAGACTTGCTGAGTTTCTCCAGTATTTCGTTTGTTTCAAATTTCCAACATCCACAGGATTTTGCCTTTATTTATAGCTTAGACTTTTGCTTGAGTTTGGTTTTGCCTGGAATAAACTATAGTGGTTCATTTTTTAATGCATTCTTGGGACGTGGGTGACGCTGGAGTGGCTGTCCTGGAGAAAGTGGTGGTGAGCTACCTCTTGAACCAGTGCGGACCACGTGCTGTAGGTTGACCCACAATACCATTAGGGAGGGAATTCCAGGACTTTATAACAAAATTGAAGGAATGGCAATATGTTTCAAGTCAGGATGGTGAGTGGCTTGAAGGATGATGTTTCTATTTACCTGCTGTCCTTGTCCTTCTAGTTGATCGTGACTGTTGGTTTGGAAGGTGCTGTCTAAAGATCTTTGGTAAACTTCTGTAATGCATCTTGTAGATGGTACAGGCTGTTGCTGGAATGTTGGTGATGGAGGGAGGTGATGTTTATGGATTGGTGCTAATCAAGTCAGCTGCTTTGCCCTGGATGGTGTCAAGAATCTTGAGGTTTGTTGGGGCTGCACTCACTCAGTGGGCAATATTCCATCACACTCCTGACCTGTGCCTTGTAAATAGTGGCCAGGTTTTGGAAGTAGGAGGAGAATTACTTACTACAATATTGATAGCCTCTAACCTGCTCTTGTAGCCACTGTATTTAAATGGCTTGTCCAGTTTAGTTTTCTGGTCAATGGTGACCCCCAGGCTGTTGATAATAGGAAATTTATCGATGGTAACATTATTGAATGACAAGAGGCAATGGTTAGATTGTCTCTTATTGGAGATGGTCATTGCTTGGCATTTGTATCATGTGAATGTTACTCGTCACTCATCAGTCCAAGCCTGGATATTGTCCAAATTTTGGTTACATTTGAGTATGATCTGCTTCAGTATCTGAAGAGTTGCAAAAGGATCTGAACACTGTTCGCTGACAACTGCAAAGTCCAACTTCTGACCTTATGATGGAGGGAAGAATATTGATGAAACAATTGAAGATGGTTGGGCCTATTTCACTATGCTGAGGAGTTCCTGTAGAGATGTCCTGGAATTGAGATGACTGACCTTCAACAACCATCTTCCCATGTGCCAGGTATAACTCCAACCAGTGGAGAGATTCCCGCAATTCCCAATGACTCTAATTTTGCTAGGGCTTCTTGATGCCACACATTGCAGAATGTAGCCTTGATGTCAAAGGCAGTGAATCTCATCTCACTTCTGGAATTCAGCTCATTGGTCCATGTTTGAACAAGGGCTGTAATGAGGTCAGGAGCTGAGTGACCCTGGCGGAACCCAAACTGGGTATTACTGAGCAGGTGCTGATCGATTGTACTATTGATGACACCTTTCAACACTTTACTGATGATTTTAACTTAAGAAACCCAGCTGATACGTTTCTGATAGTGAACATACATATAGTCAATGATTAAGGGCTCTTGTGGTGCAGTGTTAATGTCCTTCCTCTCTGAGCCAGGAGGCCTGGATTCAAATCCCATCTGCTCCACAGGTATGTAATAAAATCTCTGAAAAGGGTGATTAGAAAATAAGTACATAGTTGTATTAATCGGCAACAATCAGCTCTTTTTTTACGTGCAACCTTCAATCACCCTAAAAAAAAGGGGGAGGTGCGAGGGATTTGGGGAGGAACCTGTTTTTATAGCCGCAGTATTTATACTGATCCAGTTCAGTTTTTGCTCAATGATAATAACCAGGAAATTAATACTGGGAAATTCAGTAATGATACTTCCATTTAAAATCCAGAAATGATGTCTAGTTTCTCTCTTGTTGGAGATGATCATTGTCTGGTACTTGTGTGGCATGAATGTTGTTTGCCACTTATCAGCCAAAGCTTGAATGTTCTGCAGGTCTTGCTATATATGGGCGGTGAGTGCTTCAGTAGCTGAGTCATGAATGGGTCAAAATATTGCGCATCATCAGCAAATACTCTGCTTCTGACCCTATGATGAATGGAAGGCCATTGATGAAGTAGCTGAAGCTGATTGGGTTTAGGGTATTACCCTGAGGCAACTCCTGGGAAACGTGGCACGGCTAAGATGATTGACTTCCAACAACCACTTTCTTTTATGCTAGGTATGGCGCGAACCAGTGAAATGTTTCTCCCCAGTTCCCATCAATTCCAATTTTGCTATGATTCCTGGACTTCATACAAAGTTAAATACTGCCTTGATAATGACAGTCACACTCACCTCATCCCTGGAATTCATCTCTTTGGTCCATGCTTGGACCAAGTCTGCAAAGAGATCAAGAGCTAAGAGGTCCTGGTGGAACCAGAGTTGAGCATCATTGACCAGGTTATTTCTGAGCAATCCTACTTGACAGCACTATTAGTAATACCTTCCAACACTTTGCTGATGATTGAGAGTGGACAGAGGAAGCAATAATTGATCAGGACTGATTTGTCCTGCTTTTTGTGCATAGGACATACCTAGTCAATTTTACACATTGTCAGGTAGATATCAATATTATAACTGTTTGAGAATGGCTCTGTTAGGGGTGCAGCTAGATCTGGAGGAAACGTCTTGACTAGTATCAACAGATTATCATCACAGGCTTTGCAGTTTCCAGTATTTTCAGCCATTTTTTTGATTTCATATAGAGAGAATTCCGTTGGCTAAAGATTGGCAATTGCATGCTGGTGGCCTCAAGAAGAGATCAACATGGATTATTAACTGATGAAGAAACTGTCAAATGGTTATCATCGCCATATATATTGAAATTGATTGAATGGATAGTACTGCTGAGATTACGAATAGGAAGACTGCAGGCTCACAAAAAGTAACAAAGCAGCATTGTGAGGAAAAGGTGCTGCAGTAGAGATGCTGGCTCTGTTCTTTCTTTTGTACTTCATTTTTTTCTTAGATTTAAAACAAACATAATTAAAGAATGCTTAGTTTTCTGCATTGAAAGCTTTGACATTACTTATTCATCTCAGAGGCTTTTATATATTTGCAAGTTTAATCAGTGAGTATCAACATGATACTAAAGAACTATTCAAGTATCAGGGACAAGAGTTTTGTAGTGATTTTGTTGGAATATGGGAAATCACAGAAGCTTTTAGATTATGGACAAAGAGAAGGATAAGACTGGGAATCAGAAGCAGTGAGAACTTTTTAAATTAACAGCCAGATCTCAGTGGAGTATATTAAATTTAAAGAATGCCAAGAATCTTAAAATAGATTCAAACAGGTAAGCTTCCTTCAATGACAACAACTGTGTACGGTTTTCTTTCTAATAACAGGTCGATGGCTATAATTTCCTCTATATATTTTTAACATGATTGTTTCACACACATTTAATCACTAAAGGGGAGAATTAGTTTTCAATTATTTTAGAACATGGACCAGCCATTTTTAAAATTTCAGTATGTGTAACTTAACAGGCATGTTCTAAACATGTCAGTTCATATCACAAAAGAAATATTGGTCAGCTGTACTTAAATAATACTGTTCAACATGCCTCATTATAATAATTTAGAACGAAATACTAGTCTAGGTTTAGACTAATTTCTTGCCACAAAGTTATTTATTTTCTTTGGCTAAGAGTCGATCATGCGCAAGATGGACAATTTTGCAAGGTACTTCACTTAATTCACTTCTAACGGTTGACGACTGTATGGCATTCAGAGAACACAGCAATGCCCTTTCAACCTAAGATATACTGACAAGGATGATGATAGTTAAATAAAAGGATTTTACCTGGATTTAATAGAGTTCATGGAGTCTCTGTTATCAGCTGAAGACCCGGTGAGAGCCCCATGTTGCCTCTTTGTGGGAAGGACTGTTGCAAAAAGCATCACTGAGAAACTAGATAGGATAGTGGCAGGCCTTCCCTGCAATGAAGGACCTTGGTGATACAAGACCTGCTCATTCAGAGATCTTCAGAATGGCAGTGTTACAAGGAAAGGTTCATCTTTGGACCTAGGTCAAAGATAAATGATGGTGAAGAGGAGGATTGTGGTTAACAGACGGGACGGAGGTGTCAAGGGCAAGAGGATGATGCTGTGTCTACTCTTCTGATCGGGCAAGAAGTGCCTTTGTATGAAGTAATCTCTTGGGAGTCAGCAAACAACCCTGAACAGGTTTTCTTGTGCTCCCTCCATAAAGACATCTCCTGTCTGCTTGTGTGTTAATATCGATGATGACCCTCAATTAAGCATTAATTTCCCATTTAAGGGGTCAACTGGCAGTTGTGTGGGAAAGCCTTGTTACTTTCAGATTTGTTTAGGGTGAAGATAGGAAGGTGGCAGTTTTCACCCTACTAATTACATGCTCCCAAGCCACCTTATTCACCACAGTGCAGGTCACTAAATTCCATCGTATTTTCTCTAATAACTACACAGTATCACCACATCAATTCAAGTTTACTTGCAAAAAATTAATAGGCAAAACAACGCAGTCATGCCTTTGATTCTCAAGGGATTAAGTACAACATTGCTTAAATCCAATTTAGCTGACTTTGCAACTAAACAAACAGCTAAGTGACAATCAATTGCAATAAATCAGAACAATGACTTTCCTTCTCATTACATCAAATCATAAAATAACTTTGTGCAGTAAAGGCCATTCAAACACCATTCAATTTTAATTAGTGTCAATTTGCTCAACTGATCTTGAGATTATAGAATCTATATAAAGTTTCAATAATGTCGTGGCATGCAGCAAAATATAGAAACATCTTGATCTTATTAACATGATGTTAAAAAGCAGCATGATTCCATTCAGATGGAAAGCCTCATTAATTAAAATAGCAGAAGGTAAACTATTTCCAAAACTTTCAGCAAAGCATTGTTTATCATGTTGACAAATTAATTCAGGAGTGACATTTATTTTAGGATTAATGGCTCAGCAATATGAAGTAGAAAGGATACAGGTAGATTCAGGAAACTATATTAGTTTCTTGTAAGTCTAGAAAATACAAAAAAACTTTTTCATTTCAAGTCAGTTATACATTACCTCAAATTTCTGACTTTCTTGTCGCAGTTTTTCAATGGTTTGCTCAATTTCTGCCAGTCTGGGATCCACAGTCTCCGGCCTACCCAGTTGAGGATTCTTTATGTATACATCCTTCATTTTTATTAAACCATCTCTTGAGGATTAAAAAATATAAATTCAGTATACCAATTTATGCTCGAGTTGGAGTTTACTCGAACAAACCAAATTAAGGTAAAAGTTATCAATTACTAGATGATGATTTGTTTTGCAAGGCAAATTAGGCAAATCAACATCAGAAGCATCACTGGACTCTCTCTCTACAGATGCCGCCAGATCTACTGACTTTCTCCAACATTTTGTTTTTGTTGGATTCTGAACAAGGTTCCATCTACCTAAAGCACTATTTCTTGAAAATACAGACCAGCTTTCTACTAACCTTTTGGATTGATGTTTCTACATGTGTACTGTCTCTCCCCATGCATCTGTCTCAATGGCTTAACAATTTGAACATTTTTTCTTTATTCTTTCATGGGATGTGGGTGTCACTAGCATTGTTGTCAAACCTTAATTGCCCTTGAACCTTGTGGCTTGCTAGGCCTCATCAGAAGGCAGTTAAGAGTCAACTATATTTTGGTCTAACATACTTTGGTCTTCAGGTAAAGAATGGCAGATTTCCTTCCATAAAAGTGATTAGTAAACCAAATGAAAATTGATAATAAATTCATGGTCACCAATTCTGAGGCTTGCTTTCACTTCTGGATTTTACTAATTGAATTTAAATTCTACTATCTGTAGTGGAATTTGAAATGACATCCTGGAACATTAGTTGGGGCTCTGGATCACTTGTCCAGCGACATGACCATTACTCTATCTTCACTTCACTGAACCCCATGTCCATAAATTTATGCAATCATTGGTCTATGGTCCTCTATAACCTTACTCTTCAACAAGCAGAATAACGTCATCTGCAATTTGGATACGTAACATATTTCTTCCTCCTCATCATTAACAGTGGTAACATCACTCGACAAGTAATTCAGAGGTCCAACCTATTAATCTGGGGACAACATCTTGAAATCCTATGTTGATTCAGATATCAAAAAATGTGTATATGCAAGCGACAGTTTCTTAATTGTTGCTATGACAATGTTATATGAACAAAATTTGGGCAATTTGAAAATAATTCAGCAATGACATATTATATTATTATACCTGATAAGGTTGATATAAGAAATTAAATGCCATGCTGGCGCTGTAGAGCTGAATTAACTGTGGTTCAAGTTAAAGCACAAAAATGGACTTTGCTATACCGTATGCCAAAACTGAAAGTATTCCATTTTCAATAACACTAACGTGTGAATCTCTTCAACATCAACGTTTAAAAGAAGTAAAATTATTTAAAATAATTTAAGTAGGCCAAAAGATTTCTTTGCACACCTTATGAATTTTCAAGATGATCCAACATCTCAAGCAGAGATCTCCAAGCAATTGCTTTTATGACATTACTTCAAAAAAAGATCATGCCCAGTTAACACCACGTGCCTCCATCTCATCTAATTCCTTTAAACAACTAGTTTATTTTATTCACGAACAAAAACAAAGTTGCTGGAACAGCTCAGCAGGTCTAGCAGCATCTGTGAAGAAAAAATCAGAGTTAACGTTTTGGGTCCAGTGACCCTCCCCCAGAGTTCTGGGGGAGGGTCTCTGGACCCAAAACGTTAACTCTGATTTTCTCTTCACAGATGCTGCCAGACCTGCTGAGCTTTTCCAGCAACTTTGTTTTTGTTCCTGATTTACAGCATCTGCAGTTCTTTTGGTTTTTAGTTTATTTTATTGATAAAGTGTAAAGTCTCCTTGCCTTCTTCTTTGATGCTGAGAAAACTGAGAAGCTATAACAGAAACTATGCGGAGTTAAAAAATAATCAAATGCCAAAATTCAGTAAGAAGGTTCTTCTTTGTTGACTCATCAAATATTTAATGATTTAATATTTATTTCTCTAACTCTTTTTTTAAACAATCAACTAGCCGGTTAAAATATTTCCTGAGAAACAAATGAAGGGAGATCAACAGTAAAATGATATCATTTGAACTTCAAGTAACTGAGGATGTGAAGCACTCACAAGAAACTTTTAACAGATAATTATTGTTGCCAGTACTGTCATTAGCTTTTAAGTCTTTTTTAAAACGAAAAAAAAAAGACTTGTGGGACGTGGACATCACTGGTTGGGCCAACATCAGAAATGGAAAGTGATGCACTTGGGCTGGAAAACATTGAAAGAGGGTACAGGGACTTGGGTGTATATGTGCACAGCTCATGGATGGTGGCCACATGGACAGTGCAGT
Organism: Ginglymostoma cirratum; assembly: GCA_024137785.1. Taxonomy (NCBI): domain Eukaryota; kingdom Metazoa; phylum Chordata; class Chondrichthyes; order Orectolobiformes; family Ginglymostomatidae; genus Ginglymostoma; species Ginglymostoma cirratum. The sequence goes on from JAHRHZ010000035.1 coordinate 30,399,020, forward strand.
TAAAGGATACAGTATTCTCAGCTTTATTAATAGAGGCATAGAGTACAAGAGAAGGTAGGTGATACTGAACTTGACCAGGACACCTGTTAGACTTCGAGATAACAAGGTGTGGGGCTGGATGAACAAAGCAGGCCAGGCAGCATCATAGGAGCAAGAAAGCTTGACGTTTCAGGCCTAGACCCTTCATCAGAAATGGGGGAGGGGAAGAGGGTTCTGAAATAAATAGGGAGAGAGGGGGAGGCGGATAGAAGATGGAATGACGAGAGGATAGGTGGTTTCAGAACCCTCTTCCCCTCCCCCATTTCTGATGAAGGGTCTAGGCCCGAAACGTCAAGCTTTCCTGCTTCTATGATGCTGCCTGGCCTGCTGTGTTCATCCAGCCCCACACCTTGTTATTTCGGATTCTCCAGCATCTGTAGTACCTTTTATCTCTTATACCTGTTAGACTTCAGCTGGAGTGCTGTGTACAGTTGTGGCCACCCCATTATAGGAAAAATGTGAATGCTTTGGAGACAGTGCAGAAGCAATGTACAAGGATGGTTTTAGGAATGAGAAATTTCAGATCTGAGGGTAGATTAAAGAAGTTGGGAGTGTCGTACTTGGAGAAAAGGCAGCTGACAGAAGATTTAGTGGAGTTTTTTTAAATCATGAGCAGGCTGGATAGGACAGCTATTCCTGCTCATAAAAGGAAGAAGAATGAGAGGACATTGATTTAAAGTGACATGCAAACAAAGCAGGGGTGATATAAGAAAATTTTTTTCACACAACAAGTAGTTAGGGTATGGAATGCACTGCTTGGAAATGTGATACAGGCAAGTTCAATAAAGACAATCAAGGGTTCTGGATGATTATTTGGATAGAAATGGTGTGCAGGGATTTAGGGAAAAGGTGGGAGACTGGCACTAAGTGACAGAACCAGACAGGCACAATGGGCTGAATGGCCTCCTCCTATGCTAAAACAATTGTGATTTATTACCCATCTCTATTTGTTCTTGAGAAGGTGGTGTGAATTGTCTTCTTGAACTGTTGCAGTCTGTATGCTGCAGGTAGTTCCAAAATACCATTAGGGACAGAATTCCAGGATTTTTACCTAGTGACAATGAAGGAAGGCCAGGGTGATGAGTGGCTCAAAGGAGGACTAGTAGGTAGACGTGTTCCCATTTATCTGCTGCCCTTGTCTTTCTAGATGGTAATGATCTCGAGCTTTGAAGGTGCTGAATTTCTACAATGCATCCTGTAGATGGTAAATACTGCTGCTACTGGAGTCAGTGGTAGAGGGAGTGGATGTTTGTGGATGTGGTATCAATCAAGTGGGCTATTTTGACCTTGATGGTGTCAAGCATCAATACTCATCCAGACAAGCTGAGCGTATGCCATCACACTTCCGACTTATGCCTTGTATATAGTGGACAGTCAACGCAACTGCAAAGAAATTCTGTATTATGTGAAGCATCACACTTACTTTTGATCAGATTCTTTCTGGATTTCTTTGTTAATTTCATCAATTTTTTGCTGAAGTTTCTTTCTTCGTTGCTCTGGTGGAAGATTGCTGAAGTCTTCTGGTCCTGAACCCTGTCCAAATTGTAATCACCAAAGTCAGTGTCTCAGCAGGATTTATATTTTTGGAGTCATACTTCTGTCTCGGTGCCAAACTTTAGCAAAGCGACAGTCATTTTAAAAAGAAACCTTTCCTTGCCAGGAGTTCTTGTCTGTCAAAACTAAAATAACTTAGCCTTACGGCCATTATGCAGGCTATTTGCCTGCTTTAATAATCAGTTAACTAACACTAAATACAGACATTCATGCAGTACATTTTTGATTTGACTTGATGTTAGTGTACTGTTTCCTGTAATATTTTGTACTTAGTTCGGAAAATAATTCGTAACACAGTAGAAACTCTCACATATACGGATATTTGCGTGCATTTACTAATAGTATTCCAATTTCTTCATAAAGTATAAATGTCGCTGCCAGTTGAAATTCTTTTGCAATTTTGCCAGTCTCCCACTATCAAAGGATCCCCTGGATACACTAGGGAATTGAAATGTCATTTCTGATGGCTATTTTACAGTACATGCCCCAAGTTTTCAACACTGGATAACGCAATTGGAAGAAATCTTCCAGAACTGGAGGTAGAAAGTGAACATAATGACTGCCTGGGCCACATCTCTTCTGGACTATAGTTATTTCAGCTCTAGACTCTACAACAAAGAGTTGGCCTACTCGACAGCTAAACCAGTGTGGGCAGGTTATCAATTGGAAACAGTGCCCTTGATATTTGCACAACTGAAGGACTAAACCTGGGGCAGGTGGGTGGCCACTGAAAATCACCATTTGCCCTTGCTTACAATCCCCATATCCCATTTTCCCCATAATCCTGAACACTAGAAACAATCTTCTATCCCCTCCATCCCCCACCACCTCAACCCCAAACATCATCATCGCTGGGAGTCTGTATGAAGGAGCGATTTTAGCGCAGCCATTGCTTTGCCATGGGACTGCTGGAGTAGCTGACCTCTGAACTGGCTGCCAACTCTTGGCAACTGGCATTTCCTTAATTCTGGTAGAAAGCCCAGCTGTCTGCTGGAGGTTTAGTGGGCTGTGCCATCTTTGTAGATGGTGGGTTTCCCTCCTCCAAACTCTTCTACTTTTGGACTTACTCACTTTTTTTTGGAAGATTCCAACCACGTTATGGATAAGGGCAAACCATAGAAATGAAAGTTGTTAAAAACATAAGCAGCTGCCGATAATCATCAAACTAAATGTTGCCATAATTGGGAGAAATCAAAATGACCTAACCAGGTGAAGTGATTACTTTAGATTAATATCAGGAGAAATGTAATGTGTTGTTCCATTACTCCCTCATCATGAAGAAAGTACAATCTCAAATTCCAGCTTCATACCAGAAAGATACTTTTGTACTGCCTGAACAGGACAGGATTATATTAAAAGTAATGCTGTCAATTGAATATTTTTTAATGAATCACATTTATGAATATAGATTGAGTGACAATAATTCCAAAAGTAGCATCGACTAATTGATAAGTCTTTATCCTCATCTAACAATGAGTCCATTTTAGATGCTATAAGGCATTCATTTTCCCTTGTTAATCTGCAGGGTTCCCTTTCTGATGCATGCACTTCCACAAAATTTAACTTCGTCATTTAAAACTAATCGGTGATGCACAACATTTTACTTATGTAACTCCATTTTTCCTGCACCTTGGAGAGCAAAAATGTTCTTTCAAACTGCGAGAAATAATATTCCACAGTGTAGATTTAGTTGACAACAATATGCACATTCTGAATAACTGAAGTTTTCTAATCTTGTTCTTGTGTCTCTTTTGTGCAAGTAGTTCAGACTTGATGCATCTTGTGTACACTGTAGCATGCAGTGCTAAAAGGTAACAAGGGCTTTCACAATATCTTTATTGTGGATACCATTCCACATAAAAATTATAAGGAGACAAACTCATACCAAATAATTTAGAAGGGAATACTGATATTACAGATAACTAACTCCTTCATTTATCAGAGATAAATCTTCATCAGATTTCTGATGAAGGGTTTAGGCCCGAAACGTCAAGTTTTCCTGCTCCTACGATGCTGCTTGACCTGCTGTGTTCATCCAGCCCCATGCTTGTTATCCCCTTCATTTATCAGCTTGTATTCTCCCTATATTCCTATTCCAAGAAATTTAAACCACTGGAGCAGTTCTGGTTGACTGCTTCTGATAGAGTTGCAGAATTTCTTCAAAGTGGGCATTCCTGAAAGGGGTGTGGCAGTGGGTTAAATACTAGGCAAAAAAAAAAAATCAAAGAATTGCAGATGCTGGAAATCAGATACAAAAACACAAATTGCAACAGGCTTTGCAACATCTGTGGACAGAGAGCCGGTTTTAAACCTCAGTTCAGAAGAAGGGTCAGTGGACCTGAAACATTAACTCTGCTTTCTCTTCACAGATGCTGCTAGACCTGCTGAGTTTTTTGAGCAATTTCTGTTTGTTTCTGATTTCCAGAATCTATCATTCTTTGGGATTTTTTGCCTGCTTCTGAGTCAGGTAACCAAGCATGTGTTTGACATTCAGGATGGAAAGAAGGCAGCTACTCAAAAATACTCTTCATATAAGCTGGTACGTTTTTCAGAAGTGTTGGTGTGGAGAATTCTAATGATGTCACCACTTTCAAACAGTGGCATTATGTCTGCCTGCTTCTTCATCCCAGCTTTGCTATACTGTTAGCATCTCCTGTGTACAGTTTACGAAAATGACTCATGTAATGTTGAATCCAAACAGGATTTTGGACACAGATGCCTGACTTTAAAAAAGTCTGATAAAGTTTTAGAATCTATTACCACACATACAATGTAGGATGCTGATCATTCAAGTGTACCTCTTGGCATGTTAGCTATTCAAAAGGGTATAATGAGGGTGAAAATACAAAAGGTAGATCCTGGTCAATGTTCCCAAAGTCTTCTTGATGGTTAGCTTTACACATCTGGTAAGTTTGCTCTAAGCTCTGCCAGATATCGATTATATTAACACCTCACTAAACCCACAACATAATTGTAAATGAAGGTCTACATATACCTGAATTAAATTCTCACACATAACAAGTTACTTCTGTGAAGGTTCATTTCTAAGGTTCATTGCTTTCATAATGTTACTGTGTGTATATCAATTCATACAATGCTTTTAAACAAATAAACGTCGGCGACCAAACACTGTTCCAATTTTGAATTAGATTAATTCTAAATTGAATATCCATTCAAAGTGTGTGGCAATTTAAAAAATTTTTGCATAGCAGTTTCATGAATAGGTGAAGTTACCGAAACAGGCATTTCAGTAATGCTGAAATTACCATCAATGATTGTTAGAAAGGTGTGACTGGAATTGCTTTAATGATTTTTCTTGTGTGAATAGAGGTGCATGCATTAGGCTAGTGATAAAACTTCTAACACCTTTGTCTGCACCTTTAAGTGATCTTAATTACCCTAAAGAAGCTAACTCATCTTTTAAAGAAACTGCAGAAATTTTAACACTTTGCATTTTTGTTTGGAGTTTGAATTCTACTATGCAAAACCAAAGTATAGAAACTTTCAGATATCCAGAAGGAGCTTTAAAGCAGAGGTAGCCATGGGTGCCTGGAAGCAGCAAACTTTCAATTCAACGGTTAAATATATTGAGCCGATTAAATTCTTCATCATCTCAAACATGCGCTGCAGTAAGTTCTGCATACTACATTATATATTTCCATTTCAATACACAACATAGTAACTTAATTGTTCTGCGGTGCACTGAAATTTACAATCTGAGCATTCATGAAAATCATTGCAAGTCCTGAGTGATTGATTGTTCAGTGCGGATAAAAGAAATTATTTTGAAAATTTAATAATACTAACATACTATTATTGAACAAGTTAACTAACTTAAATGAACAACATTTTTTACATGGATGTAACTTAAATAGGGTTCCCATATATTTGGCTTCATCTCTACGATATGAAATAGCCTTCCACCAGAGAAAGCATTATGCTAATGTAAAGAATTAACACAAATGTCACAAGGTATAATTTCCAATGTGACATTCTTCAATAAATAAGTATGTACAGATAAAATTCAAAAGTCTGATTTTAAACCTCAAAGGAGGACTGTTAATAAGGCTGTCACACTTTGACGGCAACACAGAATACATTGTACCAAATTCTTTATTTTTACGCTATTACTGCAGTGTATTCCACTATGATTCCCTTTACATCCCTGAGACTCTTCTCAGTGACTCATTCACATAGATTGCTAGTGTATCAATGCAAACATCAGGGCAGGAACGTTTATAACTTCCTACCTGCTATAATGTTTGAAATTTTTTACTTGACCGAAATGTCACTTCTTCAAAGATGTCTTAGTTCTAACTTATTTTTTAACCTCTGTAAAGTAATGCAACTAGTTGTTATTTCTCTTTTATATCCAAGATTTGTACCTAGGTACTTGTACCTAAGATGGCGCCATAACTGGCAGGCATTGTAAAAGCTTTTCACTGTATTTCTACAGTGGAGTACATGTGACAATAAAGAATATTCTGTCTAGGCCAGATTATTAAGAAGCATATTTTAGTGGTGGTGCCCTGCCATTATTCAAAGTTACACTGCCTCTGGCCATTAAAGGCCAACAAGCAGTAATGGGTGGTTACATGGTATGGAGTGGGGAGGGATGAGGAAAAAAGCCTGAAAAAGCATTGGCCAGGAATTGTACAAAACCAAAAGATGCTGCATTTTCTTAAATGTCTTAAGTCTTTTGTAAAGTAAGTGTTTAAAATCCTGCTTTGCATCTATGTAATAACACAAGGGAGAAATAACTTCGAAATCATTTTTGTGTTATTTTGGAACCTACTATTTGTAGATGTCACTTAAATTAGTGCCAAAGGTTCAGCTTTCATAAATTCTAATGGTATGCTCTTATTTAGGAGGATTTGTGTCAGACATAGCCTTCAGATTTGTCCAATCTTGAAATATCTTTGTACAAACATGGAGAGACAGTATAAATGAAAGCGAGTAAAAGCAAAATATTGCTGGAAATTGGAAACAAACGAAGAATGCTGGAGAAACTCAGCAGATCTAGCAGCATTTGTAGAGAGAGAAACTCAGAGTTAATGTTTTGAGTCTGGAATGGTTAGTGGCTAAGTGGTTAGTCCTGCTGCCTCACAGCGCCAGGAACCCGGGTTTGATTCCACCCTTGGGCGACTGTCTGTGTGGAGTTTGCACATTCTTCTCGTGTCTGCCTGGGTTTCCTCCAGGTGCTCTGGTTTACTCCCACAGTCCAAAGATGTGCAGGCTAGGTGGATTGGACATGCTAAATTGCCCATAGTGTTCAGGGATGTGTAAATTAGGTGGGTTATAGGGGGATGGGTCTGACTGGAATTCTCTGAGGGTTGGTGTGGACTTGTTGGGCCGAAGGGCCTGTTTCCACACTGTAGGGATTCTATGATTTAAGTTTCCAAAATCATGACAGGTCTATACAGTAGACTCATAAAAGGATTGGGAATCAGATGGTACAGTTTTGGTTTTTTTGCAAAAGAAGCAAATGCAAGTTGATGCAAAAAAAAAACAAGATCTTTTGGCACAGGCAGTAGTTAGGATCTGGAATACACTGCCTGGAACGGTGCTGAACACAGGTTCAATTGAAGCATTCAAGGCAGCAGTGAATATTTATTTAAATAAAAATAATCTGCAGTATTAAGAGGAAAAGACAGAAGATTGAGACTTAAGTTAAAATGCTTAAAGAGCTGGTGCAGGCACAATGGGCTACATGGCCTCCTCCTGCACTATAATAGCTCTGAGATTCTGGCTGCATGCAAAATTACGATACAGAATTATGGAACACTGAGCGTGAAGAACCTTTTTATTTAGGTTGAGCATTTAGCTTCATGGTTATATATTATACTTCTTTGCTTCACTTGACATTAGAACTTCAGAACTCCAGTATATGTGAAAACCCCAAAGCTACGGCATCCCTTCAAGCTTTCTTAACTTGATCTGAGTGTTAGTTTCACTCTAAAAAACATGTCCCTTCATTACCTGTTCTTTTGCCAAAGAGGAAAAAATATCTCACATTGGAAATATTTCTTTAATATTCTTTTCAATGTACAGATGAAGCAATTGCAAACAAGGTCAATTTAGGATTTATGTGTTTTTGAGTTTGTGAAAAATTGACGAATGCTATCCTTTTTGGATAACCTGATTTTAACTTTGGGAGACAAATTCTCAAATTTCTAAAGAATGCTGTTGTTTTGAGAGCATTGCGTCAAAATATTTTGCTAAGTAATGTTTTGCTAAGTGTTTGGTAGCATTATCGGAAAGAAATAACCAGTTTTAAGCAAATTAACTAAGATTGAACATGAAAGGATAAATTAATTTTTGACATTCAATAACAGAGCAGTTTCTTTCTAAAGTATTTCAGACATGATCCGTAAAACAAACAAGAGACACTTCAAAAAAATGCAGTTAAAATTCTGACAGCTATCCAGATAATATGAATAATACAAGAGTATGACTGAAATTCATGTTATATCAGTTGAATTCATGGAAACGTGTTTTTGCTACCAATTTCTGTTATGTCTGTCACCTTTATCAATGCGGTCTCCTCAAATTTTGACTTTTGCAATTCCATTATTCCTTCTTTGTAGGTTGAGTCCATGGTTTAAACTGCTTAAACTTCAATAACTGATATTACATGAGAAATACTTTCCTTAGTGTATAAGGGAGAAAAATTCTAACCTAGCCTCCTAACCAAGGTTTTAAAATATTTTTTCTTCACCTTTACAAAAACAGGAAAATAAAAGTTACCAGCAATGAATGATGAATATTCTGATTAACATGTAACGGGTATGCAGGGCTTCTCAAGGTCAGTGACAGGCAAAGGGCTTAATTCATTGAGTCACACAGCATGGAAACAGGCCCTTTGGTCCAACTAGTCCACACCGACCATGTTTGCAAACTAAACTAGTCCTATCTGCAAGCATTTGGCCTATATCCCTCTAAAACCTTTTCTGCTCATGTACTTATCCAAATGTCTCTTAAACATTCTGACTATACCTGCGTCCAACACTTCTTCTGGCAGGTCATTCCATACACTAACCACTCTCTGTGCAAAAAAGTATAAAAGTAATTGTAGGCCCAGCTCTGCATTTGTGGAAAGAAATTTTTAAGTCATTAGTAAACTTTCTATTTTCAATATGTGCATGTACTGTGCTCTTTGGAATGCAGAAAATATTCTGTAATGATCTAATCTCAATATAGACCACATGTGAATTATTTGCAGATTGTGTGATTGGACTAATATGCCAGGAGCCTGCACGTGGACAACTAAAATTAACACAACATGTGTAAACTTGCTTCAATACACAAACTTACCACAGAAAATACAGATAAATTATTTAGTTTATTAGCATTACAAATCAGATATATGAAGATCAACAGAAAAAAAGTGCTGTACTTTTAATTGCACATGTTAGTTGCTTAAAGTTTTGATTAAACCAAGATACCACGATCACCTCAATTGCGTTCCAGGCCTGTACAAAGTTTTCTGACAAAACAATACATTGATGGACGAAAGACAAATTCAAGGATTGTCACAATTAACTTCGCAGGTGGTTAACAGGATTGGTAAATCATATTAAAACTTGAACAGACACACAAAATGCCACATTGCTTACCAGTTTGAGAGAAAGCTTCATGTAAAATTGGAGAGGAAAGGTGGAAAGAGAAAAAAAATTGACAAGTCAATAGAAAATGATTACGCATTTGTAAATACTTCTCAAGAATTATCTGTACTGAATGAACATTGTGAACGTTAGTGAACCTGGTTCATAAGGAAGCCATCTTAAAATGATCCATGAAGATGTGAAAATTATACTACTAAAGTACTACTAAAATAAATGTACAATATCAGTGGAAGGTGTGAACAGTGTAATATAAGAACATGAGAGATTGGAACACTTAGGTCATTATGTCTATTCCCACTACACGCTATGTACAATTCACTCTACTGGAAATTGTCCAACCCATTTTACTTTCAAAAACATGATTCTTTAAATCAAAAGACTAAACAAGATCCTAAGACATCAATCTAACTTGCATCCACTGTTATATTTTCATAATTTTAGTGGCTTGGGGTCCATCAGACGCTGCAATGCAAGTATCATCCTTACACCCCAAACTTCTAGTTGCAAAGCAAATGTTCTCTTTGGTCTTTCTGACAGGTGTTTATACAACTGCAAATTTAGTCTAACGCAAGTTTATTAGTGACATTCAAAATGACATCCCAGGTCTCTCATTCTCTCTGTCACAACCACTATTTTCGTCTTTTAGCAGCTCTTCTCATACCATTATTTAATTGAAGTGCCTTCGGAATATGTAATGGAAAATATGCATTAGTTATTTATAGATCACTAATTAGGAAAAGTGCCATTTACTACTTGCTTGTGAACTACAGAGCCATACATCTTAAAGAAAAATAAACATGATGTTCTTTTCTGTTACTCATCCTCTGTTCTATACAGTATTATAAGGACAATGCAACATTGTTTAAATTCCAGACAGCTCAGTTTTCTCATTTTCAATCCTTTCTGTATTTCATCTCAAAGTATAGAATTAAGACATGCCACCTTTCGTAAAGAAGGAAATGTTGATATCTAGTACACCAACAGTGGTCTGATCAATAGCAACGTGTCAAATATATTGTGATTGATTTCGGAGCCTGTAGACTACTGCATTCCAAGGCAAAGTGCTCATGATGAAAGTTTAAACCTGTAAGTACAAATTATTGGAATGAGGATATTATTACATTTTCTACCATGTTATTCAGATAATTTGCAAGCACCACTCATGAGAGTCAAGCAGAGTCTTTTCCACCAATTAAAAAATGTTCAAAAAATGTAAGATTTTCAGTAATGTTCTAACTATTGCTGAAATTCAAGCCCACAGTTATTCCCAATATTACTCTGTGATCAGATTACAATGAATGCCACTTTAACTAAACAAGACAAATAATGATGAAACACTTTGCTTTCAAATGATGCTTTAATCACCAACTTGGCTAAAAGCTCAAGATACTTACTAAACAAAATTGAGTAATTTTCAGTGATAGGCAACTCTGAGTTAAAACCTACATCAAACTTTGATTTTTTACAGTCAAGTGCTTAACTTCTATGGTTGCATTCTATCAGTACTATGGTTTCTAAATAAACCAGCAACCATCAAAGGGGAATTTAAGTATCTTTTCCCCCACTGTGCTTTATAAACACAAGTGTTTTAAAAATAGACTCTTAGATTTGAAGAATAAGTGCTGGATGGGCTGAATGGTATTTGTTTCCCATGCCCTTATGGTCACTGATTCATAGTTTTAAACTGAAGAGTCAGTAATGAAAGCCAACGTATAACAATTAAGTACAGCCAAGAATATTGCTCTGCATGTCACAAAACTTACTGCCAAAACCATATTATTTACATTCCAATAACATTACAGAATGGCCACCTTATGAACCTTAGCCCAGAACAATGAAGATGTAACATAAGCTTTTCTAACAGACAAACTACTTGCACAGCACAAACATGAAAGCTTCACATTTAATGTACTACTTATCTCGCACCCTGTGGAAAAACTAAATGGGATTTTAAAATCAAAATTTAGCTAAACTGAAATCTAGTACTATTAATAATGCTTTTAAATTGCTTTTTAAAACTTCCAAATGGAAAAAAAATACCCCTTTGGGGACGGAACATTTAATTAAAAATAAGAAACTAAAATGACAAAATAGAGTTTTTCTGTATCAAACATAAACTATCCTTAAATTAAGTTCAATGGAGTAAAATCCTAAGAAGCCTTTCAAACTGACTCTTAGTTTGTGGATAATTCAAGTGAAATTGAGTCACAATAACAATTGTCAGGTATTTAAAACACAATCAAAAATGAAGGCAAAACAATGTATAACCAAATCAAACAAACAGAACTGAACTGAAATCAAGGAAACTGGGGATAGGCAATAAATTCTAGCCAAGCCAGCGATGCCTATTATTTTAAGAATTAATTAATTTGGAAATGAATGACAAAGCTTCATAAATATCAAAATTCTAAGTAAACAAAAATGTTACTCTACACTGTACATCCTTCTGGTATTAGCTAACTGCACATTAAACACAAAGTATTTATTCTGGATTCAAAACTTAATTTACTTTATTCAAGTATGCAAACTGAAATTATAAATTATCTTATGCAAGATTCAATTATAGCTAACATTACTGTAAAATATTGCAAAGTTAATGCATTACCTCTGAAAAAGGTGTTTACAAAAAGTACCAGGACTAGCTGCAACCCTGATATTAGTTGGATGTGATCTTACATATTACAAATGCTGTTCAATAAGTTAATTCATTATCCAAAATATTTTAACTACAGCTAGAAAATTCAGAAATGTGAATTAATGCCCCAAAAGCAGAATCCATATCAGCATGCCTTCTTAGAAATTACACCATAAATTGTGTATTTGCTGTCATCAATTTCAATTTTTCTTTCATTCCACTACATTTCTCCTGTGGTTGCTCTGCAGCATTATTCCCCTATTGAAAACATGGGTAGGCAGATGCGCTTACATCACTGCTCAGAGATAGCAACAATATAGGTATCCAATATAAGATAGATTAGAAGATCAAAGTACTGACCTATTATTCCAATCCTTCATTAGGCATAGTGAAGGAATCTACATGAAGTGAATGAGTTCCCCAAAGGCAAGGCAAGATAAAAAATTTCTTCTATGCAATCTATGACACCCAGTTTTATCTGTTTGGTATAGTACTTGGGCTGGCTGCATTCAACACTTACTCTTCACAAGTGCTATTCATCACCTTAAATCTGACTGTAATTTATTGTTGGCTGGACTTTTTCAGATTTCTGGCATAATCTATTGTGGATGATCTCAATATTTTCAGAAAGATGACTTCATTCTTTTTCCATAGAAATCAGCAGGAATCCTGCAACTCAAATTAGCTATATCCTTTCAAGAGTCATCTCAATGATTTATATATACCCCAGTAGCAAAGATGGCTCAATATAAACCAAGGACTCAACTGCAATCTGTTTGGAATTATATTGATTTAAATGAAATACTCTTTTCATCTTGGATGCAGCTTCATATCTCACTTTATGCCATTTATGTGGCCGCAGGCAGATTTGAGTAACATGTTGAACTGGTAATGCCAGCAATATAAAAAGAACCCCACTATGAGTTTAGCTCAGCTGTCTGTAGATCATAAATTCTGATCCAAACTCTTATCTCTAACACAACAGCTAAACACTTCTTGACATCCACCTCACAGAGATTTCAGGCAAGACTTCTTCATGAACAATATTTTCCTCATGCCCCCTCTCTCCCACTTAAATTTAAACCCTTAGAATTATTTTCTACTCTCCAAAAATTGGTATATTCACGGTATGAAATTAAACTTTCCATTTTAAGCATACAATGGCAAAATCAATTATTCCCAGGCCAATGCATTAGAAGTTGAATGCAGGGAAAAACACCCATATTGTGCCTTTCTCCAGCCTGACATGTATTAGTGGAGCCCACCTTTTAAAAAGAAATTTAAAATTGGCATTATCCTGGTGGCACTGGACTAATACCTAAAGAATCTAAATATCTGCTCATTAATATATTTTTCAAATCTTGCATCAACTTTTAGGGACTGAATTATTGAAATCTGATGGGAACAATGAGATTGTGGGTGGGCTTGGAATTTCCCACCTCTGGCCAGTCAAAGCAGACCTGCCTCAAGGTCAGTTTCAAAAAAAAAAACTGGACCAGCAGTAATATAGCACAATGCTCATAAGTGGCAGATAACAATTTAAGCAATTAAGGAGTTTATTAAGGCCGCTCTCCTCTGCTGACAAAGATGGTGGTGTGGGGGCAGTGCTCCAATGGCATTTTATGCTCTACCCCACAGCCACAACTTCTAACTTGCCACAGCTCCCTTACACATTCTGATCGGTTGGGGCAATTTTATTTGAAAAATTGCTGGAAATTTTGAGTCAGCGCTTTCACCTTGAGTTGCACTGTGCCCTCATCGGCACTGACAGGATGGCACTTTGTCCGTGCCTCTTAATGACTCTGCAGAGTCAATACCTTTGTATCATCCTTAATTGGACATTGAAAATCTCATTGAGGTCTACTTCTGGCACAGTGTGGGGTTGGATTGGAAATTATTCTCATGCATCTGTCTTGACTGCAGACTGAAAATTCGGTCTATGGTGTCTTCATAAGATTGAGAATTAGTTCTAATTTTTATTGCATTATGGAATAACACCCATTAGCATCTGCAGTGATTTTCAAAACATATTTTGTATTAACTTTGCACCTAAAAGCAGTGAGCTGCAGTGTCCCAGAGGGAAAAAAAAAAACCTGTAGATCTGGTGAGTGCAACATACTAGCCTGACTTATCTTGTGTCCTTCAAAACGGAGGTCCAGTAATAACCATTTGCAAGTATCACTTTTTTTTAAACTTCTGAGTTATGTCATCAAGTATATGGCTGACATCACAGACTGTACAGCTATTTTCAACAGCTGCATGAATATACTTACCATTTGGGGTCTCTGGATAACAATTGTAAGAAAAATTGTGATTAATTTTTCTTGAACTCTTTAGGAGGATGTGCTCAACTGTTGAAATACATTAAATATCCCATTTCAAATACTCATTTGATTTTTAATTTTATTGTTTATGCGTTGTGATAAATTACTCAATTGACATGTTTATATTATTAAATATTATTTACTGTGAATTGAAAATTCACAATCTTCATTCAAAAGCTTTCAGATTTTTTTTATAACAGTCAAATAGGAAAAGCAAATGTGGGATTCAATGCGATTTATGCTAATTAACCTCAACTGGGTAGTAATGTATACTACAATTAGTCTCAGCACCATTTGGTTAAGGTGGATGTTATTTTCAGATTATTGAGAACTGTTTGATAAGTACATGTTTCTAAAGGGTGAGGATAAATTAGGCTCAACTGGGCTGACCTTCATAATAAAACAACTTGTCACTATCCCAGAATCTCCTGATATGATACTTGCTTTTGTGAAACATCTTAGAACGTTCTACTACATTAATGGGGGTACATAAAATCACTATATAGAAGCCAGCAGGTGTTTTTGTTTCTGCATCTTACAATTAGGGCTCAATGTTCAGTTGGTTGAAAAACAGAGGAATAATTGTCATCCTGCAAGGAATCAAAGCCTTGAGAAAATGAGGAAATTACAATCTTACTGTCAGGGTGGAGATCTGCTATTTTCTCTTTTCCTTGCATGAACTGTCTAAAATTTATAATGGTCTTAAAATTATATTTTTAATTAAAAGAGAAAAGTAACTTGATTATTTTTTCCCACTCTGTTGATGCTCCATATTTAGCCCATTTCCCTGTACACAGAATGCAGTCACCGAGTCCTAGCTGTACGTCTGTACCTGTGTTCCAAAGTGACTTGCCTAATTTCCACTCTTGTCTGAGAAAATGAGTGTCCACTTTTCAATAGCACAAAATTTAACACGGTTGAGATGGAGATTTCAAACACACAGATGTTCAAACAGATGAGATCACAGCTATCATATTATAGCACGTATGTTACACTACCAGAACATTGAAATTTTTGAAAATATAGATATTTTCATTATAATACTTTTATCCTATGAAAGCATGCTAATGAGAACCATTACTTGGGAACATTAATTTAGTACAACACTGATTTAGGCTTAGTTTCCTTAAATAGTTTACCTTCTTAGCAATAATGACCTTACAGCTCTTAAAAACCAACAATCAGAAACACAAAATCATAACCTTATGGTTCATTGTATTCAGCCTGCATATGCTTCTCAAAACAGCATTAGCAAGCAACTACTCTGCAGATAGTTATGATGGGATTCAGAGCCACGAGATGCAATAACACATAACAATGAAGCAGCAAGTCCATGTGTTATTGTGAGTTCTAGTTAATAACCCCACTTACACAAATAAGTTAACCTGATTTCAGTGAACAATACATGGCAGAGTTAGAATTAAAAGTTTATTTCAAGATATACGGTTTAGATATAAAGATCTCTTCTTTAAAAGGTACAATATGCTCATGATACATTTTGTTTGCGTGCTGCAACTTTGGCCTTTGAAAGATTTGCCTATTAGCAATAATGATTAGGTTAACAGCCACAAAGGGACTTGTTCTGGTGATACCAAAGAAGAAAGTCATCTCTTCATTTATTGTCAGTACTCTTGTATTACTGGGACTGATCAACAGAATTTCTATTTTGATACTTCCACAAGGAAAATCGTGCAGCTCTGAAATAATTAACAGCTAAACTGTGTCTTCAGTACTGTGCTGTTGCTTTCTGGTCTTTGAGTTTATAGGTTTTATTTATAAAGCATAATATTCTAGGTGTATGGTAAATCTATCACAAGGTAATGCTCTGATTGATCAGCCTTCACTATAACCCCTTTTCTCTTCACTAGTCAGTTAACTACTTGGATTGTGCCTCCTTTCATGCCATAGCCCAACCTCAAATCAGAAGCTTCTAAATACTAGTGGTAATACTCAGCAAGATTAAAATTACCCTACGATAAACTGTGCAGTGTAATTTTACCTCAGCAAAACACAATGTAAGCACTTGCACAATCCCACCTTGAGCATTTTTAAACAATAGTACAAATGTTTGGGGGGAGTTAAAATTTGGGTGAAGATAGGGAACAGAATTAAGAAAGTAAAGTTGTCTTCAAATTGTAACATTTATTCTGTTTAAAATACAATCAATTGTCTTGATTCACAGCAAGGAATTATGTGCTTGATCAAGTCAGGATCTTCAAAACCATGAAGGGGTTTGACAAAGTAATCAGAAATGCTTCTATTAGTGAGTACAAAACAAACGTCATAAGTATAAAAACCAAAAGAACTGCAGATGCTGTAAATTAGGAACAAAAACAAAGTTGCTGGAAAAGCTCAGCAGGTCTGGCAGCATCTGTCGAGGAGAAAACAGAGTTAATGTTTCGGGTCAGGTGACCCTTCCTCAGAAGTGAGAGTCACCGGACCCGAAACATTAACTCTGTTTTCTCCTCCACAGGTGCTGCCAGACCTGCTGAGCTTTTCCGTCATAAGTATAAGATAGCTAGAATTTAGAATCATTAGGTGGTTGTTTCTAACCAGTGTTGACTCAATTGGCTGAAGGGCCTTTTTCCTGTGCTTTAGACCTCTATAACTCTATAGCTATTAAATTCAAGAAGAAACTTAGAAGAAATGTTTTTATCCAGAGAATCCAATAAAGAACTTTCTACCCAATGCAGTTGCAGAAGTGAATATCATATGTATCGAAAAGGAAGGCAGATAAATACAAACCAGAAAAAAGAACAGAAGAATATATTAATAGTGTTAGATGAGGTAAGGGAGGACGTGTTGTGTGTATAAGGTGAATACTGTAAGTAAATTGCCTGTTCTGTGCTGTGTGTTTATCTGATCTGACACTCTTGTTTTTGATCTCCAGACATCATTCCTACTATTCCTACCTTTTCACATCTTGGGACCCAGGTTCCTTCATCTGCTTCAATTTATTTTCTAAGGTACACAAAGTGACTTTTCCTATGTTGATGAACGTAACCATTAGCAGTCCTTATTAAAGGAGATGTGCATTACTAGGTGCGATTACAAGGGGTTCTGCTACAACACGATGGTTGCGTTCCAGTGCAACATGCTATAGAAAATTACGTTATATAAATAACTGGGCCCATGGGAAAAGCAGGGTTAGGGGCAGACCACCAAAAAAGCATAACACGAAAGGATAGCACTACTGTCAGCAGCTGTTCAGCAGGTTGGTCCAACTGTGACTGCGGCTTTGCAGCTCCTTCTCAGTGAGGACAGTTGTGTCAATCCATTTCCAAAAAGTACAGGACGGTTACCCAGGTGTCCTGGTCAATACTTATCCCTTAGTCAGCAACACAATGACAGATTATCTGGTCGGTATCACATTATTGCTTGTGGGAGAGTGTTGTGTGAAAATTAGCTGCTGTATTTTCTACAATGACTGCACTTCAAAAATACTTCAGTGGCTGTCAAACTCTGTAACATCCTGAGGTTGTGAAAGGTATAAGCAAGAACATCTAGGTTC
The DNA here is from genome assembly GCA_024137785.1 of Ginglymostoma cirratum. Taxonomy (NCBI): domain Eukaryota; kingdom Metazoa; phylum Chordata; class Chondrichthyes; order Orectolobiformes; family Ginglymostomatidae; genus Ginglymostoma; species Ginglymostoma cirratum. The sequence continues at coordinate 30,416,708 of JAHRHZ010000035.1, forward strand.
AAATCCTGCCTCAGAACTCAATGGCCAGGAAAGGTGCGTTCACAATATGACTAAAAAGATTGAGTATCAATCAGCAAATTCTTCCAACACTGCCAGTAGCAGACTAAGATTGGAAGAGATTCCTGATCCGCCGTGAGACTAAGAGAACACTGGAGACTCTACCACCACTATCCACAGTTCCAGACTGCGACGTATACGGGGACAGCACGGTAGCACAGTGGTTAGCACTACTGCCTCACAGCACCAGGGACCCAGGTTCAATTCCACCCTCAGGCGACTGTCTGTGTGGAGTTTGCACATTCTCCCAGTGTTTGCTTGGGTTTCCTCCAGGTGCTCTGGTTTCCTCCCACAGTTCAAAAATGGAATGGCCATGCTAAAATGCCCATAGCGTCCAGGGATGTGTAGATTAGGTGGGTTATGCAAAATCAGTCTGGGTGGTATGCTCCGAGGGTCAGTGTGGACTAGTTGGGCCAAAGGGCCTGTTTCCACACTGTAGGGATTCTATGATAATGACTGCTATGATATACACATGTGCATATTGCCATGGCAACTCAGACTCCTTCAGCAATCTTATCAACACACCACAAGGGTATCAAGGGATATGGAGCAAAGGTGGGAAAATCAAGTTGAAACACAAGTCAACCATGATCTGACTAATTACTTAAATAGACTGCTGCAGCCTCCTGTTGTACCCAGGTCCTGTGCCTCACAGTGTTTCCTTTCAAGGTTAAGTTAGACATACTGTTTTCACTCTTCCCTACACCCTACTTTTCCTGATAACAGACCTGCTGGCTTCTTACTTTTCAATTTTAACGAAGGCTAACGGGGGAATTTCTCTGGGACTCTCAGAATCACAGCATTGTATGAGTACACTGTAGGTATCTTTAACAAAGTGCTCCCCATCAGCAAGATGGTGATAGAACTTCATTATAGCCAACACAAGTTTGCATTTTAGAAATGGAAATACGATAGAAATACTATTCATCAATCGTATTTTAGCCAATTTGTGTTGCTGGAACACATGTTTAAGCAGAACCCCTGGATGTGCTTTCACAAGAAGGGCAGAAGGGTAGCAATTGCTCCAATTATGCCCTCATAATCTTCAACAACTGACGCAGAGACGGAATTAATGTCAAACAGTGGTTGTTAGTACTACACATTGCTGAAAGGAGACAAAATTTAAGCTTTTCATTAGGGCTAGGAAACAGCAAAAAGGAACAGCACTTTGTACAGCTCAAGAAGAATATCAACTAGATGGGCCATTATCAGCATGCTATGCAGCTGTAACAGTTAAAACTGTCAATCTTAGTTCTTAGACAGGTAGACTTTGGTCAAATTGTCACCATCGGAATGCAACAAAGATTGAAAGTCTCCACAATCCCTTTATCCCCCCACTGAAAAATGTGCAACATATGTAGGAGTTCCTTCTGTTCCAATGAAATAGGGTCCTATGTGTTCATATATGTAGCTTCCAATATGCACAAATACATCACATTGCAAGCCTGTTTTGACAGTCTTAAATTGATATCCAGTGTAATTCTCAGCACAGACCAAGTAATATTTTTCTAAAATTGTTCAATAGCAGAATCACACCTAATGTTAGACATGGTGTTCTCAGAATTGCAAGCATAAGTTGGTTGAGCCTGATTGGTGTGCTGACCACTATGAATTGTCAATGAAACATGTTGTTTGATACAGTCCACCAATTGGGACGTATGGTCTATATACCTGGCATCATAACGTACTGTAACTCCTACCACATTAATCCTTTCTGTTAAATGTATTTTTTGGCTTTGCACAGGTATCCTGTTAGTGGAGAACATTGACTGCAAAGTAGCAGCATGAGATAGCTAACTTCACCTGTTGTTTGAATTTTTGAGGCACCTTCTTGTTCCAGGGAAATTGGGCACCAATTGGAGCCAGAAGAGGTGGCCGCAGGCTTTTATGAGTATGCATGACAAACAGCAAAATTTCAAATTGCCAATTTCAGCTGCATTCAAATGGCACCTAACCAGAATCTACCTGCCTGGTCTGCGATTGACAGTTAACTATTCCCACTATATCTCATGTCTGCAATGGCCAAACCAATCAACATCTTTTTCTCATCTGTATAAATCATTGTTCCTTTTTCAAGTTTGTTTCTTACTTCCTAGTTCTAATGAAAGCAAGCTGAAAAGCTTAACTTCTTTTTGTTTCAAAACATTTTAAGTCCTGTATTGCTGAGCAATTAGTTATGTTAATATTGTGAAATACTGTTAAAAAACAATACCAAGGCAATGAAGTTATATGGCGCACTTTATATGTATCACTGACATTTCAGCTTTTGTTTTAGTTTCAGCCTGGGATAAACTCAACTGGACCTGTGAGTTTGTCCACTCTTAAGCCTGCCAAAACTTCCAATAGCTGCTCACTCCCTATGTCAAATGCTCAAGAACTTCCAGTTCCTTGTCCTGAACTTTGTACCTACTTCACATTGTAGGAGGAGGATACAATCACTTAACACCCTAGTAATGTCTTCCGGCTCCATGCACAGAATGCCTCCTTGGTCTCTACTCTTTCCCTTGTTACTCTGTTCCTCTTGATGTATTTATAGAATATTATGGGATTCCCTCTAATCTTTCTTGTCAGTGTTTCTTCATGCCCCATCTCCACTCTAATGCTTTATTTTCTCCTTGCACTTTCCATATTCTACTACGGCCACTACTGATTTGCTCACTTTGTATCAATTAAAAACCTCTTTTTCTTCTTACTTAGTCCTGAATATTCCTAGACATTCAGGGTTCTCTGGGCATGTTGCTCCTCGGTTTCACCCTAAAAGAAACATGTTGTGCCTCTATTCTCACCAATTCCATTTTGAATATCCCCCTCTCTACTGCTCTGCTGTAGGTTTACCAAGAAGTAGCCATTTCCTGTATACTTTGGTCAGGTCTTGCCTTATTTAATAAAATCTGCATACCCCAATCCAAAACCTGTTTTTGAAAGCCACCTTTTCCCTTTACCACAACAAATAAACTTTAAACATACAGGGTTATGGTCGCTATCACTAAAATGCTCTCCCATTGCCGCCTCAAACACCTATCTGGCTTCATTCCCCAGAATTAGATCCAGCACTGCTCTGTCCCTTATACATGTTGATATTAAAAGAACTCCTGAATACACTGCAAGAAATCTTACCTCTCCAAAACCTTTAAACTATTACCATCCCAATTAAAGTTGGGGAAGTTGAAATCTCTTAACATAATTACCCTTTTATTGTTTTTACACACCTCATTGAATAGCTGTTCCTCTATTGCTTACTAACTGTTTGTGGCCTATAATACACTCCCAGCAGTGTGGTTGCCCTCTTTTTATTTCTAAGCTCTATCCATAAAGTCTCATTTGAAGACTCTTCCAAGATATTGTCCTTCTTTATTGCAATTACTCCTTTAGTAATACTGTCAGACGACCTCCTCTTTCACACCCTGCCATGTCCTGTCTGATGATCTTATACCCAGAATTTTGAGCTGTCAGCCCTGTCCCTCCCTCAACCACATGTGTGATGGCAACAACATGGCAATTCTACATGACAACCCTAACCCTTAACTCATCTCTCTTACCTATAATATTCCTAGCATTAAAGTAGAGGCCATCCAGCTTCACCTTATTCCCTAAAAACTCAATTTGACTCAACTCCCTGTGTCCTGGTTCCTTTTGTAAAGTATGCTGTGTCTACTCCCCCTGCCAAATTAGCTTAAGTTCCTTCCAACATCACTAGAAAAGCCACTCGCTAGAGTGTTGGTCCTATTCTAGTTAAGATGAAGATTGTCCACTTGTACATGTTTCACCTTCCCCAGAAATAGTCTTAGTGATTCAAGAATCTGAGACCCTCCCTTCTGCACCAACTGTTGAGCCACACATTCATCTGCCCTATTCTCCTATTTCTATACTCAATAGCACATAGGACCAGAAATAATCCAAAGATTACAACATTTAAGGTCCTGCTCTTTTGTCTACTGCCTAGTTCCCCAAGTTCTTGAAGCAAGACCTCATCCCTCACTCTACCTTTATCTACCAATATGTACCACAATCTCCGTCTTATTACCCTCCCCCTTCAGGAAGCCTTGCAGCCAGTGACATCCCTGACCTTGACACCAGTGAGGCAACACATCATCCTGGACCAAGTCTGCAGCTGAAAAAATGCTCATCTTTCTCCTAATTAATCCCTTATCACTATCGCTCCTGCTTTCTCCTTCCTCCCTTCCTATAGAGTCAGGCCACTTGTGGTGCCAGAGCTTGGCTCTGTCTGCATTCCTTTAAAGAGCCAGGACCCACAATTTCCAAAATGGAAAAATCAATTTGTCAGTGGGACCCCTTGGAACTGCTGCACTACCTGCCTGATTCACTTTGACTATCTAATGGTCACCCATTCCCTTAAGTCTGCCAGTCCCTTCAGCTGCAGTGTGACCATCTCTCTAAACATGCTATCATAGTGTCACACAGCATGGAAACACACCCTTCGGTGCAACTCGTCTGCGCTGACCAGACATCCCAATCTGACCTAGTCCCATTTGTCAGCATTTGGCCCATATCTCCTTAAACACTTCCTACTCATATACCCATCCAGATGCCTGTTAACTGTTGTAATTGTACCCGCCTCTGCCACTTCCTCTGGCAGCTCATTCTATACATGCACCATCCTCCGCATGGAAAAGTTACCCCTCAGGTCCTTTCATAAAATCTTTTTCCTTTCACCTTAAACTTGTTCCCTTTAGTTTTGGACTCCCCCACCCTAGGGGAAAGACTTTAGCTACTCACCTTATCTATGACCCTCATGATTTTATAAACCTCTATAAAGGTCATCCATCAGCCTCCAATGTTCCACTGAAAAAAGCTCCAATCTATTTAGCCTCTCTCTATAACTAAAACCCTCCAGTTCCAGAAACATTTTTGTAAATCTTTTCTGCATCCTCTCTCGTTTAACAACATTCTTTGTGTAGAAGGGTGAGCAGAATTGTATGCACTATTCTAAAAGTGGTCTCACCAATATCCTGTACAGCGGTAAAATGTCCCAAGTTATATTGTAAAAGCTTTCAGAACTCTAAGCAACAGGTAAAGCTAGCCATTTTACACCGCTGTGCAGTAGCTACATGAGTTATCCACAACACCAGCCCTGCAAATGTGCCACTTAGTCTCCAGCCACTGCTCTACCTCTGAAACATGGAGCTCAAGGTTCTGCAGTTGGAAGCATTTCATGCACACATGGTCATCAAGGATGTCAGTCAGGTCCTTGACTTCCCATATACGACAAGCCACACATTCCACTTGGCTGATCTCAGCTGCCATTACATAAACTTGAACTTACTTTGTTTTATAAACTCATTTCAACCAATAAACCACAGAATAACCTAATAAACTACAAACCACAAAAAAAAGCAAAAGGCACTTCTACCCCTCCGCACCAAATTCCTACTATGCTCCAAAATCCCAAAAATACACATTCATGCTGGCTGTGTCTCACTCAGCATGTGGTAATCACCCACAAAAAGCCATAGCCTCTAAGAGTTACAGATCAACCTATAGTGAATGTGATAAAAGTAAAGTATCTTTTCTCCTGGCTGCAGACTTTAACATGTCCTTGTTCAATGCTGCTTTATCATCATCCAGCTGGATGGAACTGCACCTGCCAGTACGAATCTTATTTATTGAAATTTAACAACAGAATCACCTACAATGATTTCTATTCCTTTCCTGCATGATTATCTCTGACATTCCACTCCAACGCCAACAACCACCATTCCCCTGCCCTGCCCTGCCCAACGCGCGCGCACACGCACACGCACACCCATTCTAGGTCTCTTCCAATTTATTATTTGATTCAGTCATCAGTGATTTCATCCAAACACACTGGTAGTTTCCAAATGTATGTTGATAACACTGATGTCTACCTCACCATCAGCACATCTCTTGACCCCTCCCCATCTCTAAATTAACAAACCATCCAGTACTGGGCAAACAGAAATTTAATTCAATTCAATGAAAAAATCAAGCTAACAACTTCAGTCCTCACACCAAACACTATTCCCTCGCTACTGACACCAGTTTTGAGGTAGAAAGCTATCTGAACCAGACTGTTTGCAACCGTTATGCTATTTTTATTTCTAAGATAAGCCGCCAATCAGATTATTACGAACCATACAGTACAGAAGAGGCCCTTCGGCCCATTGAGTCTGTACTGCCAAAACACACGACCTACGCAAATTCTGCAGCCTTGAATGATGTGGCTCTTCAGGTACTTTTTAAAACTAGGAAGGTTACTCACCTCAACTACCTTCCCAGGCACTTACAATTTCCATTTCTACCTTGCTGACACTGTTTTAGTTTGCCCCTGCTTTAGCTCATTTGCTGAAATCCCCCATTCATGCCTTTGCTTCTTCTCGACTTGATTATTTCAACACGGTCCAATCAGACTCCTTTTTTTTATTTATCCTCCATCATCCAAAATTCCTGCTATCTGTGTGTCCTAATTTCAAGACCCAGTCAGCTCATCTGAGCTACTCGGGTTGCCAATGACACAATGTTCAAATTTAAAATTCACATCCTTGCTTTCAAATCCCTCCATGGCACCTTCCTATGTTTATAATCCTATTTGGTCTCATAACCTACGAGATACTTACAATCCTTTCAAAAGGTCAGAATTAACAGTTCTGATTTTAATTGCTTTATAAAATTAATGGCAAAGCCTTCAATTCTTGAGACCATAAGCTCTGGATTTTCCTCCCTTAACCTTTCCACCTCTCCTTTTTCCTTAAAATTCTTCCTTAAAAATCTAAGGTTTGGGTCATATGTCATGAACTCTTGTGGTATTGTCAAACTTTGTTTGTTGGTGCCACTGGATATTTTATTACATTCAAAAGTGCTACATAAATACAATTTGTTGTTTTTGCTCCAGCTGATATGCCTCATTAATATGTTCAAAACAGTTTATTATTGTTTGATTTAAGCAGCTGGATCATTCTAATGGTTGATATTGTTTCAGCAACAATCAAATCTAACATAAAGAATTAACATATTTTTGAGTTAGTTTGCTCATTTTTCTTTGTTGTGTTTCCACATGTTAACCTGATCGGAGAAGATACTCATTCCTATTATTTGTACATTATGGAGACGATGGTCTAGGCTGTTAGGTTGCTAGACTGTTAATCCAGAAACTCAGCTTACGGTCTGAGGACCCGGGTTCAAATCCCACAGTGGCAGATGGTGAAATTGGAATTCAGAATTCGAATAAAAAGTCTGGAATTAAGGGTCTAGTGATGACCATGAAATCATATAGATTGTCGGAAAAACCATCGAATGTCTAAGGTAAGGAAATCTGTCATCCTCACCTGGTCTGGCCTACATGTGACTCCACACACATAGCAATGTGGTTGACTCTTAACTGCCCTCTGGACAATTAGGGATAGTCAATAAATGCTGGCCTAGCAAGAGATGCCCACTTTTCATGAGTGATTAAAGAAAAATTTTTGAGATTGGTTTCTGAAAAGGGAACAACAAGGCAGCAATTTCTCTGAAGTTTCTCTCTGTGGGAAAGCACTTGTTTTGTAGAGACCAAGAACTCTGTTTGGGAAAGATCACAGGCATAAACTCTTTTACCTTACAACAAGAGGGCTACTGATGACCTTCCAATGCATTATGTCAAAATGAAGCAATTTTAGCATGATACCTTAAATTGACAAACAGATGAGATTGTTAGCTAGTTAGATTTTCGAATTTGATCTCAAATCAACTATATTTCAGTCATACCTCTGTAACTTTACCTAATACTGCATTACACAAGCAGTTTCAATCGATTATCAATATCCAGTCAGAGAAATAAAAACATTTTACTTTAACTCAAAAGCACATCCACAATGTAATATTTTAGTCCATTAACTTTTCTAACAACAAAATTAAACTTTCACTAAAATTGTTTTCAATAAATAAAAATTAGACGAATTATTATACAGTAGTGCTCAACACAGCTAAGCACCTTCCTCGAGGTCAGGTTTCTTCTAAGAGATTTGATGGGTATAATTCCTAATGCTTTCTGCATTATAACTGGTGCAGGGCATAGAAGCTTTTGTAGCTTTAACAGATTGAAAATGCTATTTTATACTTCATTGTAACATACCTAACACTGACGATGCAGAATGTATTTTGAACATTTATAATTAAACAGATTTCTAATAGTGTGAAAAGAGATCAATATATGATTAATTCCTTGTGTAAGTGGGGCTAGTAACTGTGGGTGGGTGTATGGCAAGTCACCATACATAGACTTACAACAAACTCTCTCGCCTCATAGGCATAAGTAGGTTTCCCTAATGTCCTCTTCATCAGCTCTTTGTGAAAATAGAAAGACCGAGTCTGAGGTGCACGTTTGTGGGAAAGAACACATCTATGTTAAGAGCCAGCAATTCAAAACTAGCTTTTACCTGCTATATTCAATAAAATACAGGGCAGTCCTTAAATACAGGAATTCCTCAATCAAGGATGGAGATTTTACAGGTTCTGCTCACATCACGGGGATGTTCTATGGTCTAAATTTATCCAATTTTGCAGAAATCTGAATCAAAACAGGAGCTTCACTTTTCGTTCTCCTTTCCTCTTGAATGTGAAAGGAAAACATGGAAATGAAAAACATTTTAATCTTCCAATTAAACTACAGGACAGATAGTAATTTAATGTTTTACATTTAACCCAGTGTAACAGAAGGTTAATCATCCATTGATGGCTTGTATAAATGAACAACAGAATTAGAATCTGTAAACATTTAGAACCAAATATTTGCGCAGCAATTTCCCTAGTTGGATAAATTTTTTTTTGGACAAAGGCTTCTTAACATGGCATTTATTAGTCAAAAATACTCAGAGCTTTTTACATCAATTAACTGTTACAAGAAACAGTTGCAGTTAATGGTGCTTTCTGGCCTGATGAAAGATTTGCATGGAGTTCTTCAGGGGTCAGTGTTGGGACTCTTGCTTTTCCTAATACATATTCATGACTGAGACCTTAGTGTTACAGGTACAATTTCAATATATAAAGATTACATAAAATTTGGAAGCATTATAAACGGTGAGGAGGTTCATGTAGAATGTCAAAAGGACACAGACAATTTTGTGGAAAGGGTAGATAGTTGGCAGATGAAATTCAATGCAGAGAAATATGAAGTGATATATTTTGATAGGAAGAAATAGACACAACATAAAATAAGGAGACTAACTCTAAAGGGAGTGCAGGAGCAGAAGGACCTATAAATACGTGTCCTGAAGATAGTAAAGGTGGCAGGACAGGTTGTGAGCACAACTAATAATGCATACAGTATCCCTGGCTTTATTAATAGGGGCACAGAGTACAAAGCAAAGAAGTTATGTTGAGCTTGCATAAAACAATAGTTCAGCTTCAGCTGACATATTGTGTCTAGTGTTGAATGCCACACTTTGGGAAGGATGTACAAGCATTCAAGAGAGTACAAAAAGTATCTGCAAGAATGATTCCAGTATGAGGAACTCCAGTTATGACAAGCCATTGGTGAGATTAGGACTGTTTTCCATAGAAGATAACATAGGAGATTTGTAGAGGTATTCAAAATCATGAGGGGTCTGGACAGAGTAGATCAGGAGAAAGTGCTCCCACTCATGAAAGGATTGAGAATAAGGGGTCTCATATTTGAAGTAACAGGTGAAAGAAGCAAAAACAATACAAAAAAAATCATTTTCAATCAGCAAGTGGTTTAAGTCTGGAATGCACTGCCTGAACGTATGGGGGAGGCAGGTTCAATCAAGCCACTCAAGAGGGAATTAGGCTGCTATTTGAAACGGAATAATGTGCAGGGTTACTGGTAGAAAGCACAGAATACTAGTAAGTGAAATGGTAAACGGGCTCCTTCTGCACTGTAACAATTCTGTGGTTCTGTGAATTACTATCCATACACAAAACGTATTACGTAGGCAAATTACTTGCCTGTACAAGCAACGCAGAATAAAGTTCAGATGCATTTGGTCACAAATTTTTCACAGGCTTCATGTTGCTAAGATCCTACTATAATATCTACTGGCATGCAGAGCTTCTATATAAGCCATATTACTTGGTCTGATTGCAACTTTAACTGATCAATTCTGTAAAACAAGCTAAGTGCAGGGGAGGCAATTATTCCTATGCTCCCTGCTCGAGGCATATATATTTCACTGTGCAAGAACTTTGAATAATTTAACAGTCTGGAATATATAAGATATAAGATACTTATTCATATAAGTAGAAGGTTAAGATCTTTGGATGATATTGCTTCATTTGCAGCAGCACAGGGAGAGGCGACAGCGAGGACCAGGGGGCTGTCGGGAAGGTAATTTTCCCTCTTAAAGGGCTTACCTCGAGCGTCAGCGGCCTTCATTTGCAGCAGCACAGGGAGAGGTGACAGCGAGGACCAGGGGGCTGTCAGGAAGATATTTGGGCAGTGGCTGAACCCGAGACACTACACGTGTAGTGTCTCCCACCCACCCTCCTCCTCTAACCTAAAAAAAGGACTCTGTGGTGTGTTGGTAAGGTAAGGTTTTTCTATTTTTTTTCTATTTCTTCTGTATCGTGTAATTGGTTAAAAATTTACTTTCTTTTTTTATTTATCTATTAATTGGTATTTGAAAAAGACCATAGCAGAGAAGTATTAGAAAGTATTTAATTCTTAAATTTATATAAAGTAACAAACTAAGTAGAGATGGCTGGGCAGGTGATGTGCTGTAGCTATATGATGTGGGAGCTGGCTGATCCCATTGTGAACGGCAGTGACCACATCTGCAGCAAGTGCTGGTTGCTGGAAGAACGCCGGCTTAGAGTTGAAGATCTGGAATCTGAGCTTCAAACACTGCGGCACATCTGGGAAGGGGAGAGTTACCTGGACGCTTTGTTTCAGGAGGCAGTCACACCTGGTAGATTAGGTAATTCACATTCAGTAAGTGATCAGGGACAACAGGGTGTAACTGCAAGTGAGGCAGGTAGGGGGATCCTGAGTTCAGGAGTGGAGGAGCCTCAGCTTTTGACCTTATCCAACAGGTACGAGATACTTGCTCCTAGCGTGGATGAGGAAAAGGGCTGTGGGGAGGATGAGCCAGCTCACGACAGCACCATGGTGCAGAAGGCCATTCATGAGGGGGGAGCAAAAAGATAAGTGGTAGTTATAGGGGATTCTATAGTTAGGAGGATAGATAGTATCCTTTGCAAGCCGGATCGGGAGTCCCGCATGGTGTGTTGCCTGCCTGGTGCCAGGGTGCAGGACATCTCTGACCAGCTTGAAAGGATATTGGAGCGGGAGGGGGAGGGGGAGGATCCAGTTGTTGTGGTCCACGTTGGGACTAGCAACATAGGCAAGGCTAGGATGGTGGACCTGTTTGGGGATTATCAAGCACTAGGAACGAAATTAAGGAACAGGTCCTCGAGGGTCATAATCTCCGGATTACTGCCCCAGCCACATGCAAATTGGCTTAGGGATAAGAAAATAAGGGAAGTAAACACGTGGCTAAGGGAGTGGTGTGGGAAAGAGGGGTTCCATTTCATGGGGCATTGGCATCAGTTTTGGAACCGGGGGGATCTGAACCGATGGGACGGTCTCCACCTGAACTGATCTGGAACCAGTGTTCCGGCGAAAAGGATAAATAGGGTGGTCGCTAGGACTTTAAACTAGTGGGTCGGGGGGAAAGGAAAGGGAAAACGACAGGGAGTATGATGGTAAATAAAGAAGTGAGCAGCAGGTTAGCATGTGTGCAGGAGGGTTTAAGTTCAAGGCAGACTATGAAAGAAGCAAAAAGGAAGGTTAACTCAGGAGATATTATTAGAGATGTTGGAAATCATGAGGGTAAGAAAGCTAGGATAAAGGCACTTTACCTGAATGCTCGCAGCGTTCGTAACAAGGTTGATGAGTTAACGGCACAAATCATCGCGAATGAATATGATTTGGTAGCCATTATGGAGACATGGTTACAGGATGGTCACAACTGGGAGTTAAGTATCCAGGGGTACCAGACTATTCGGAAGGACAGACAGGAAGGTAAGAGAGGTGGTGTACCTCTGATATTCAAGGACGATATCAGGGCAGTGCTGAGAGACGATATAGGTTCTATGAGAATGAGGTTGAATCGATTTGGGTTGAAATTAGAAATTCTAAGAGGAAAAAGTCACTGATAGGCGTAGTCTATAGGCCACCAAATAATAACATCACATTGGGGCAGGCAATAAACGAAGAAATAACTAATGCCTGTAAAAATGGTACGTCAATTATCATGGGGGATTTTAATCTACATGTAGATTGGTCGAACCAGCTCAATCAGGGTAGCCTTGAGGAGGAGTTCGTTGAGTGTATACGTGATAGTTTTCTTGAACAATATGTAATGGAACCGACGAGGGAGCAAGCTATCCTAGATCTGGTCCTGTGTAATGAGACAGGAATAATTAATGACCCTCATAATTAGGAATCCTCTTGGAAGGAGTGATCACAGTATGGTTGAATTTAGAATACAGATGGAGAGTGTGAAGACAAAATCCAATACCAGGGTCCTGTGCTTGAACAAGGGGGACTACAATAGAATGAGGGAGGACTTGGCTAAAGTAGACTGGAAACAAAGATTTTATAGTGGGACAGTTGATGAGCAATGGAGGACTTTCAAGGCAATTTTTCAAAGTGCTCAGCAAAAGTATATTCCAGTGAAAAGGAAGGACTGTAAGAAAAGGGGTAATCTGCCATGCGTGTCTAAGGAAATAAGGGAGGCTATCAAATTGAAAGAGAAGGCATACAAAGTGGCCAAAAACAGCATGAAACTAGAAGAGTGGGAAAACTTTAAAGGTCAACAGAAAGCCACAAAAAGAGCTATGAAGAAAAGAAAGATAGAACATGAGAAAAAACTAGCACAGAATATAAAGACAGATAGCAAAGGTTTCTATAAATATATAAAACGAAAAAGAGTGGCCAGAGGAAACGTTGGCCCTTTAGAGGATGAGAAGTGGAATTTAGTTGTGGGATATGATGAAATGGCCAAGGCATCGAACAGGTATTTTGTATCGGTCTTCACAGTGGAGGACACTAATAACATGCCAGTAATTGACAAAGAGACGAAGGTAGGTGAGGACCTGGAAACAATCATTATTATAGAAGAGGTAGTGTTGGGCAAGCTAATGGAGCTAAGGATTGATAAGTCTCCTGGCCCTGATGGAATGTATCCCAGGGTACTAAAAGAGATGGCGGGAGAAATAGCAGGTGCACTGGCGGTAATTTTCCAAAATTCGCTGGACTCTGGGGTAGATTGGAAAATCCAGCAGATTGGAAAACAGCAAATGTGACGCCACTGTTTAAAAAAGGAGGTAGATAAAAGATGGGGAATTATAGACCAGTTAGCTTAATCTCTTCAGTGGGGAAGATGCTTGAGTCTATTATCAAGGAAGAAATAGCAAGGCATCTCCATAGAAATCGTCCCGTTGGGCAGACGCAGCATGGGTTCATGAAGGGCAGGTCATGCTTGACAAATCTTTTGGAATTCTATGAAGACATTACGAGCAAGGTGGACAAGGTGGATGTGGTGTACCTGGATTTCCAAAAGGCCTTTGACAAGGTGCCGCACAAGAGGCTGCTGCATAAGATAAGGGTGCATGGCATTAGGGGTAAAGTGTTAGCATGGATAGAGGATTGGTTGACTAACAGGAAGCAAAGAGTGGGGATAAATGAGTGCTATCCTGGCTGGCAATCAGTGACTAGTGGTGTGCCTCAGGGATTGGTGTTGGGACCGCAATTATTTGCAATCTATATAGATGATTTGGAGTTGGGGACCACGCGTAGGGTGTCAAAGTTTGTAGATGACACTCAGATGAGTGGCAGAGCAAAGTGTGCAGAGGACTGTGAAACTTTGCACAGGAACATAGATACATTGAGTGAGTGGTCAAAGATCTGGCAGATAGAATACAATGTAAATAAATGTGAAGTCATACATTTTGGTAGGAGTAATAGTAAAAAGATTTATTACTTGAATGGTAAAAAATTGCAGCATGCTGCAATGCAGAGGGACCTGGGTGTCCTTGTGCATGAATCACAGAAGGTTGGTCTGCAGGTACAACAAGTAATTAGGAAGGCAGATGGAATTTTGTCTGTCATTGCTAAAGGGATTGAGTTTAAAAGCAGAGAGGTTATGTTGCAGCTGTACAAGGTGCTGGTGAGGCCACACCTGGAGTGCTGTGTGCAGTTTTGGTCTCCTTACTTGAAAAAGGATATACTGGCACTGGAGGGGGTGCAGAGGATGTTCACTAGGTTGACTCTGGAGTTGAGGGGTCTGGCTTATGAGGAGAGACTGAGTGGATTGGGACTGTATTCATTGGAATTCAGAAGATTGAGGGGGAATCTTATAGAAACATATAAAATTATGAAGGGAATAGATAAGATAGAAGTAGAGAGGATGTTTCCACTGGCAGGTGAAGCTAGGACAAGAGGGCATAGCCTCAAGATTAGAGAGAGCAGATTTAGGACTGAATTGAGAAGGAACTTCTTCACCCAGAGGGTTGTTAATCTATGGAATTCCTTGCCCAGTGAAGTAGTTGACGCTACTTCAGTAAACGTTTTTAAAGCTAAGGTAGTTTTTTTTTTGAACAATAAAGGAATTAAGGGATATGGTGAGAGCACAGGTAAGTGAATCTGAGTCCACAAAAAGATCAGCCATGATCTTATTGGATGGCGGAGCAGGCTGGAAGGGCCAGATGGCCTACTCCTGCTCCTCGTTCTTATGTTCTTGTATTTAGTAAGGCAAGTCAGTTTTGGTTCAAGAATACCTTTAGCCAAAATGAGCAACTTGTGTCAACTAGGAGTGCAATTAGATTGGCATTCTCCACTTAGCTAATGCCAGAGGATAATATACATGAGCACATTTATCCTTGATATCTCTTATTTCACTAGTATGGTTCCTTCTTTAACTTGGTTCCTGCCAGAAGGCTTAAATCCGTAGAAAGATTTAGGACTTGTAAATTTCAAGCGTACTATTTTTATAGGGATTAATCAACAAAAACACTACACCTAACAATTTGGTCAATTCAAATTTCCAATATGTTGTTACACTTATACAGTTAGTGTAAATGATTGTAAGAGTATTCAGGATGGAATTCAGATATAATCACCTTTGATTTCTGTACACTTTGTAATTATACTAAGGTTTTTTGCTGCATTGTGTTATGCAGTGGATTATTTTATCTTGGTTAACTATCAATTTTGCTATCATGCACCATCTGAAAATAATGGCACTTGTACATCATTATTTGCAATTTGGAAATACACTGGAGGATTTTCCTGATAAAGAAATTTTGCAGTAACTTTTGAAAATGCTGTGCAGACCCTTGATTGAGGAAATATATTTTGAAATTCTTAACTTTCATCTTTTGTTTTCTTTACAGGTTAGATATTGTGGACATTATGAAGAGCACTAATCAAACATATTGAAAATGTCTGTTTCAAACTAAAATTCCCATCATAGAATGCTATGTAGAATGTGTACAAAGAAAACGCAAAATAAACAAAATATAAAAATAAATAAGCACATACTTTTAAGTTTTCATACAAAGAAAATTCCAGACATTGGTTTCCATTCAGATACACCAGGCACATAAAAGTTCATACCTTTAAAACATCAGTGATAGAAAGGTAGTTTAGGACACAAATGTCAAAGAAGTGACCATTTTAGTCAATTGTGTCCTTTAATTGTCAGTTAAAAGTAGCTATTCTCAATCAATTTTCAAATTCCCTTTATTTCTAATGAAGTAGATACCCAAGACTTTTTTGCCCAGTTAAAGTCACGCATAATTTTAGACCATTGTTCTTGTAAAAACACAAACAACAATTCAAGCTGTTCTTGAAAATATACTGACATTGAGTGAAAGAGGTGCATTGTTCAGCAACATCTGCAACTTCTTGGAGTTCTATATTTTTTGAGGTGCTGGAAGATAGGAGAACCCATCAATTTTGTTTTAATTTTCTAACAAATTTTTGCTACGAAGTGCGAATTACTTACATATTTTCCTACTCAAAAATGATTTGTTAGCTAAATAATGTGTCTAATTAGAAAGAGACTCCAGAGTTTTAAACAAATCTCTATGAACAGGAACACTTTTTTTAAAATTAATTTCAATCCTCTCCACATGAAAGTGGGGACAACTTACTGGCTATATTTCAGCATACATGCTGCACATTTATGTTTATTTCAAATCCAAGACAACCACCTTTGAATGTGTTCTAAATTTGCGCAGTACAAATGCGTCACAAGAGGATGAATTCTTTTCACAAGCTGCTTAAAATGAACTCCTCCATTTTACTGGCTATACACTCCTTACTTGTGCTGCATTCCAGTGTTATGTAACAAATGGACATTGAGGCAGTTTAGGATAATATTAAAATTGAATGCTGAATCAGCCTGCTAACTGTGACGGAGACAAACTAGAATTTTGCTAGACTTAAGTTCTTGATGTAATCGATAGAAAAATACGAAGTTCGTAAATCTAATTCTTTGTCTGTTAGCCTTCATTACAGTATAAAGTAAAACTAACTGCCCTTTCAGAATGGTGGTGAAACAGCAATTTTCGCACTAGGTAATAAATAAAAGTAGACATTTAATAAACAATTAATTTCCGGTATTGTCAAAATGTAACTTGAAAGCTGCATAATACGGAATTCACAAAAACCCAGAGTTTGTTTTTCAAGTACTGAGTATGAATAAAAGATTATTTTTAAATCACTTATCATCCAAAGTTCAGCATTCTGGTAAGCAAAGGTTCTGCAAGTATAAATTGAGATGCTAAGCCTGTCGAAAGAGGCCAAATAGAGCAATTAAGTTCACCACAGGGTCAACTAATGATCCAGCTACCATTAGAACCTCTGGTTAACTTGTATTTTTAAAATAGTTCATCCTCCATGTAAAGAAAGCTTTTTCCACATTGTACAAAGGCAATGACATTTGCTAAAACGAAAAGCAAGTAAACATTTGCATTTGTTTTGTCCTAAACTTCCTTGTGGGAGCAATATGAAATGCAACTTAAGCTTTCAATATGTTTCTTATTTATTCCTTCTTTTTAGAATTTCACTCTTCTGGAAGATACCTGTTTAGTGTAAAATTATATAATTTGTGACATGTGGCAGGATGTACAAAAATTAACTAGCAGGAAAATATATAATTTGTAAGAATGTGAATTGCCAATTGTAGCTATTAAAGGAATACTATCAGATCTTAGCCATATTCAAAAAGCCTGATAGGATGGTGAGAAAACAACTTAATCTGACAATACTGTAGGAGAAATAGTGTGTGTATAATAAGTGTTATCTTGGTTGTTTGTGGCAATCCTTTAAATAGAACAGAGCAGATTTAAAATTTTCTATAGCTGGATAATGGAAAAATGTAGCATTGAGATCCTAGGTAATTTAGAAATTGGTTTTGTATTAATTTTTTTTAGATCTCATTTCTAACAATTTACCACAGGATTGAATCAATTACCTTCCACTAAAACATTTCTAATGTGCTTCATAATAATTACTTACTCCATAGTATTCTCCTCTCAAAAGGTACAGCCTAATGCTGGAATATTCCATGAGAGACAGAAGATCTCTTATTTGGCCAACTTATCATTTCTCACTTAAACTTGGAAGTTAGCAATCTGTCTGAGATGCAATGAAGTCAAAGCAAACTGTATTAAATACAGTAATATTCCAACAGAGAATAATTGAAAACCAGCAGGAGTGGGAATCCTGTTTCTTTCGCCCTTCCTAACTCACATTTTACGGCCAGAAATAATTCCCTCCAATGCTTCACACCTACCTTTCAGCACAATGGAGTGGGAGCGCTTCTGATAACAGTTAGTATTCTAAGCAGACTGGAGTAGCACTGCTTCGAAGATTGCCTCAAAGACCGTATCAACTCAATGCAATACCATAATCATAAACATTACAGCACAGATATGCTTTCTGATCCTTTGGACCTCTGCTGCCTCTTTGAAATAGCAACTAGTTAGTTCTATTCTTATCTCCTGGGTCCTACAATTTTCTCCCATGAAAGTAGTTATCTAATTCCTTTTTGAAAGTTACTATTCAATCTGCTTCTATCACCCTTTCAAGCAATCCCTTACAAATCATAATAATTCACCTTATAAAAATGAGATACATCTCACCTCTGGCTTTTTAGGTAATTATTTTAAAAGCATATCCTCTGCTTACTGAAAATACCTTAATGTGATTTTTAAAGCAAATTATTAGAAGTCTTCGAGAAATTCTTCAGAAAGTATTGCAAAACCTAAGCTGCATTTCCATACATTTTAAAGCTATGTAATACACAAGACAGAAATGGAAGTACTTTACTTGCTGCAAATTGCTCTACAATTTAGCCAGGATACATACATACACACGCACACACACGCAAACATACACAAAGACACACACAGAGGCATGCAAAAGTTGAAACAGAATTACAAAGAGATCGAAGCAAACTTACCCCCCGCTTTAGGCTCCTGAAACAGTGGATTTTAGGTTTGGAGGTCATAAATTCATTCAGGCGGTGAGAGAGGGGCTCTTTTTGCTGCTTGGGAGACTGAGGGCCATTTGGAACAGCAGAAGGTGAGGAACAGGAAGGGGGAGGAGGAGGAGGCTGATGAGGAGATGTTAAAAGGGACATAAGCTACAAGTACGAAATGGATAAGTAAAAAGGGTAAAACAAAAGGAGGAAAAATCAAACAGAAATAAGAACCACAAAAGCCTATCAACAAAAATATTTAAGCCATGATATTGCAAACAAAAACACACTGATACAATAAGATGAAAAAGGTTAACAAAAATATTCAAAATAACACAAAAAATGAGGTGAAATAAGAGAAGAATGTTTTGATAGAAAGCTCATGCAAAGTAGTTACAGTTTTGAAAGCATGCACAGTTGAATTTCTGTAAATTAAACTTCAGTAGATATGCCAAGACTTACCATGTTTCAGAACAGAAGGCAATGGTCTAACTTATTACTTGACATGTCATGAGTAAAGTCAACATACTTGTAACCCATGTCCTTATACAACATGTGCTTTATTCTGAAATCTAATTATTTACATACAAGGACTAGCTATGACAGGTATATGTAGAGATTTCTATTCACACAAAAAAAAACTTTCGGGCCAGTTGAAAAATAAGATGCATAGAACAAATGCCTGAGTGGGAGCGACAGAAAAAAATTCTCTTCCAGCTATGATTTTAATCCACCCACATAACCTAGCCAGGAGGGAAAATAAATATGTCTGAAGATTCTTATAATTTGATTCTAGATGACCCAAGAGCGAATGGCTTTCTGAATCATATCCAGGCAAAGGTCTTCTGAAAACACTATTCAGGATCCTGTTTATGAATTTCACTTTGATTTTAAATAAGCACTAATGCGACCTTTGGAGACATTCAGCGTAGAAAGAACAGTTACTACATGCTTATACTATGAACTAAACTCTCAGAGGAGCAGATTCCTCTGGCTAAAGTGAATGGTTTCCAAAACGAATCAAGAATGTAGAAAATTAAAATTCAATGACTTCTGGCTCAGTGTTACAAATGAGAAGCCAAAGAAACTAAATTCAAAAAAAACTCTCTAAGAACTTAATGGTAACAAAATAAAAAAAAAAAAGCGCAGGCCAAGCAGCATCAGAGGAGCAGAAAGGCTGACGTTTCGGGCCTAGACCCTTCTTCAGAAATGTCTAGGCCTGAAATGTCAGCCTTCCTGCTCCTCTGATGCTGCTTGGCCTGCTGTGTTCATCCAGCTCTACGCCTTGTTATCTCAGATTCTCCAGCATCTGCAGTTCCCGCTATCTCCAAAAACCTTTTGGCTATTCAGTCATTTCTTCTCTGCTGCCAGCTCCCTTATAGCTCATTACTGAGACCATCTCCAAATACTTCATCTCCATTCTTCAAGTGCCAGCATAGTTCTTCTCTGGAGTTCTAAGATTTGGAGCTCAAGTGATAAGAGTTTGTGGCATGTCTGACAGACTTATTTGCCTAAGTTGCCCAAAATTTGATGCATGAAACTCCCAAGTCCTGCAGAAATAGCACATCACTAGCCCCTTCATATAAAGCTATGTTGAGTTAATTTAGTTTTTTTTAAAATCTTTGTTTACAATGCTCATTCATTCATTTCCTATTGCCTTAGTGGAGAGGTTGACATTGTTTTTTCCCTTGGCTTTACTGAAGGCTCCCTCAGTTCACATCTCAAAGTTATCCAAATGTCTGTTTTATCTTGATCTATTTTACCTCTATTTCTCCTTGAAATGTTAACAGGAAAAGGCTGTTAAATTTCATTTCCAAAGTCTACACTTAGCCGTCTTTCTGTCTCTAACTGTACTTAGCACTCTTAGTTCCTGATCTTTTCCTGAAGTCTATGTATCTTTCAGATAATTTACTTAACACTGTTCTTCACGCAATTCCAAGGGACACTCGTCCTAAAGTCAAACTATTTCTACCTCACTTGAGTGTACTCTGTGAATTCCAGTTGTGCTCGCATGCAACATCTCCATCTCAATATTTTTCTGGCATGAATTGCCATTTCCAAACAATCCCAATTAATGCCTGTTCACTGGCCTAGTTCACAGAAAGGTAGCTACCAATTGGTTTCAGTTGCATGGAGTGAAAATGCAAACTTAAATTTCAGCTTCATAAAAAGCAGTTGCAGTACCCACACAGCAAACTGCTGCATATCACTGGATTCATTTTCCACCAAATTCCCATTGTTTGAAGCCTTTACAATCACTGCTTCCTCTTGTAAAGGCCGTAATACTTTATTTTCTATATGGACTGAAATGCAAAAAGGTCCATTTTAAAACTGAAGATTGTGAAAGGAATTGCTGTGAAAGGAATTTAGAAACAAGTCACTGAGATTCACTGTATGAGTGTTTACAATGCTGCTTTGTTAAGCACTGAAAGAGGCTGTTTATAGACTGCCTGGCACTAGGGAGTGTACGCAGAGTGAGATTTAGCCAGCAACAAGCAGCTGATTTGTTCCTGGGTAGCTGAACATTTCGTGGGTTTAAGTGATACAGTGAGACCTTTGGACCTCTGGAAAGGCATATTGTGTGTCTCCCCATTGCAGTAAAAATACCTGAAGCCTAAAGAAAGCCAGTTATTTTCTTTCACCAATTGCAGTAAGTTGTTGCCCTTAGTTGGTAATAGAGAGACTTTTCAGTTAGTGTACCAGTAGCCATGTGCCTTCTAGAAAGGTACCTGAAGAAATGAGTTTGAAGAACAGAAAATCCTGGCAAAACAACAGGATCATCTCAGCAAACCTTGTGGACTAATGTTAATTAAGTGTAGTTCCCAGCCTTTTTCCCTTCACCTTCCACCCATAAAACCATTTTTTCTTGTTGCCTCTGGCTTCTGTGCGTGTGTAGGGGTTTTAGATCAGTGTTAGATTTTTTAAACGGATGTTGATAATCCTTAGCTCTTTACTGGTGATTAGAATTTACTTGTTATAAACAGTAGCAATTCTTATTAAGAAGAACCTAGTCAATATTTTTTGTTAACTTGGTTTTGATTAGAATAGTAACTTTTGCGGTGACCCAGATATTGAGACTTGAGAATCAACTCACTTTCCCAGCTGGGTCATAATACTTTTCATTGCATTTAAATGTTCAATGTAGTCCATCATTAGGATATAGTATAACATCGATGGTCAGGATTGTTTAATTATTGCATGTACCTTTTCTGTCTAAGTTTTCTTTTTGCTCTTCCTTGTATTTTGAGACTGTGGTCAAATGATGTTACTCATTTGGCTGAGGCACATGTTAGGGATATTAGCCCACCTTGTCTAATTATACATCATCTGACCGCATACAACCAATAGGAGAGTAGCCTGCTCCTCTTAACAGATCTGTCCCATTAAAAAATAGTCTAAATGGGGCTAAGATGCTGAATCATCTTGACGTATGGGGACATGAATTTCTTGATCACCGGGACTCAGTGCAGTGTCGGACCATAATTTAACCACAGCTACCGCAAGCAATGCAAAAAAAATACAAAGCCATTGTGGTGAGCTGCACATTAATTTATAGAATATAGATTACTATGTCCATCATGATGGTTTATGCCTACATTTTAACATATTCCACACTTAGCTTTTTCATATTACTACAGAAGGTCTTGTGTGTAGTGTTTTGCATAACGAATATATCTAAGAAAAAAATTTTTGCTAAATGCCAGGGTTACACATTATACTGATTTTTCTCATGTTAGTAAATTTTCTTTTGAAATCACATGTTTTAATGATTCACGTAAAATATGAATGCCTCCGATGGCTGAGAAGAATATATTTCTAACAGAAGCTTTTATTTTGTGAACCAAAATCTCTTTGATAATTACCTATACTCTGATCAATTATTAGAACAAATTTTGATGTTAAGCTGGCATACCTACTATGAACTGCTAAATCCTGTGAGGAAAATAAATCAGAGGAAAGTACAAAGTGACTGTCCAATGTTTAAAAAAAAAGTAATGTCAATGGGTGTTTAGTAAGAGAGTGAGAAGAAAAACATGCTGCTGCATATGATGTAGAAAAATATGATCAGTTTGTTAGTCACTAGCATAAGAAACAAAAACATGATTTTTAAAGCAAAATGTAACAAACCATGCTAACACAAATAAACAATATGACAATTTAAAAATTCAAGTAAAATCAAAAAGAATTCAATGTGATGCCACCAAACCCATTACAAAGTCATGGAATATTACATTAGTTACCCAAAACCATGATATATATTAAATGAGGCAAGTCATCTGTAAGATTAATAAGCACAGCTGCTGAATGCTTTTACCTTATTTTTCTTGATGAAAGGCCAGAGTTTGCCCTTGGATTTGCCACCTTTGGATTCTTGTTTACCATCAGATCTACTATTGGACAGACTGCTTTCAGAAACAGTCCGCTTCATAGGCTGACTGAAATCCTCAAATTCAACGTCACCAGGCTGTTCAAATCCAGATTTGAAGGCTTCTATCACCAACTGTGTATCCTAAAATTACACAAAGATAGTGATGCATTATTTTACCTTCTCTCATGTTTTCTGTAGAACTCTATTCAACCACAGCAAAAATAAAAGAGACATTTGCTAGCTTTCCATGAAACTCCTCAATTGTATGGTATATCTTACAAAAAGTATAAACATTTTATTACAGCAACAATGCCAGTTTAGTTAGACCAGAATGGAAAGAAAAATCACCATTTCTAAGACTGCAAAATGAACTACATACGCTAACTAATTTAGAACTCCTGGAATTTAAAATTTTTGAACCTTTGAATGATTGGAAAAAATTCCAGAGTTTAATGTAAGAAAGTGTAAGGTAGGGAGAATCAAAAATCCTACATTGACAGGAAGAATCAAAAGGCAGACTATTACTTAAGTGGAGAAAGTCTCAAAAATAGTGCATGCTGAAGGCACTGGATGTTCGAGTACATTAAACACAAAAAATTAGCAGGTGTAGCAAGAAGGTGACGAGAATTCAGGCCTTTAATACTAGGAGATTGGAGTTTTAAAATACATAAGTCTTATTGCTACTGCACAGGGTTTTGGTAAGGCCTTTCTATTTTTAAAACCGATACACTGGCATTGGAGGCAGTTCCAAAAGAGGTTCACTAGGCTGATGTCTAGGGTGAAGAGATTCACACATCAAAAACAATTGAATAGGTTAGGCCTTTATTCATTAAAGTTTAGAAAAGGAGGGGTGATCTTACTGAAACATACAAGATTCTAAGGGAACTTGACACAGTACATGTTGAGATGATGCTTTCACTGGTGGAGTAAGTCTCAAATTGGGCAACACAGCTACAGAATGAGGAGACATTCAATTAAAACTGAGATGCAAAAGATCTTCTTCTCCAAGAAGGTAGTGAATGATTGGATTTCTCGATCACAGAGAGTTGTGGAGGCTCGATCATTATAGTATTTAAAGAGAAGGGAGACAGATTTTCGAAATAATGGGAATTGTGGGCTATGATGAGCTGGCATGAACAAGGAGTTGAACCCCAAGGCAGATCAGCCGTGATCTTGTTGAATAGTGGGCAGGCTTGAGTGGTTGAATGGTCACTCTGTAGCTATTTCTTATCTTCTTTGTTTTAATGTCAAGTTTGTTCAACATCTTTTTCTGTTCACAGTGAAAACCCACACAGATTCATTGGCAGTAATTAACTCACTGCATACTTCGAGAGAGTGTATCATCTGCTTCAAATAGTTCTGTGTATCTAAGGGAAAAATTGAACAGGTCTTTGCCTGTGACAAAGAATTCAATACTCAAACACTCGGGTTCAAATTCATGGGGCATTGCCACCAGTGCTGGGAAAGGAGGGAATTATTTCAAAGCGACAGGCTCCATTTCAATAATTCTGGGACCAGAGCTCTAGCAGATTGCACTACTGGGGCTGTAGATAGTGCTTTAAGTATTGGAAGGAAAGGCTCAGTTTCATGGAAAATTAGAAGATCAAAGTTAAAGAAGGTGGTAAGAGTGCAGGTTAGTGTTGAGTAATTGTTACCAGGAAATAAAAGAGACTGGATGTGTGTATGTCATATTGCATCAGGAAATCATAAAAACGTGGAGAAATTTGATAAAAGAACAAACATAAAGGCTTTGTGTCTGAGTGCATGAAGCATTTGGAATAAAAATAATGAGTTAACAGCCTAAATAAAGACAAATGAGTAAGATGTGGTGGTGGTTACAGAGATGTGATTGCAGGGAGATCACATTTGGGAAATGAATACACAAGGGTACTCAGTGTTTCAGAAAGAAAAGAAGATGGTGTAGCTTTGTTAGTCAACGATATGATCAGTGCTGTCGTGAGGATAATGTTGGCACTGCCGACCCAGATATAGAATCAGTCTGAGCAGAAATAAAAACAGCAAGGAAAAGAAGTCCCTGGCAGGAGTAATCTATATGTTCCCAAACAGTGGTTCCTCAGTGGATACCAGTACAAAGCAGGAAACACTGTGAACCTGTAAGAAAGATACAACAATACAGACTAGATTAATCAAATTGGCAAGGGTAGCCTTGAGGGATAGGTCGTTGAATTTATTAGAGATTGCTTCTTGGAGCAAGCTATTGGGCAACCAACCAGGGATCAAGTTAGTCTGCATTTGGTATTGTGTAATGGGGCAGGATGAATGAATGATCTCATAGCAAAGGATCCTCTGGGGGAGAACGATCATAGCAAGCTAGAATTTCAAATTCAGTTTGAGGATGCGATAACCCTCACAATGTCCATTGGAAATCACAAATTAACCTCCTCATGGAGCTCACTGAGCTTGAGTTCCCTCAGTAACAGGCAATGCCTACTCCGTTGGAACTCATCACCACAGCTCCTTATAAAGCAGGGCTTTGGCCCTCTTGTGGCACCATGGTATTGTCCTTAACCCTGAACGAAGAGGTCTGGGTTCAAGTCCCACCTGCTCCAGAGGGGTGTAAAAATATTTCTGAACATGTTGATTAGGGGAAAAAAAGAGTAGGGGTCTGCAAAACTGTCTGTCCCAGCCTGGGACTCGTCCACATATGCTATAAATAGTGGCTCTATTTTGTGTTCACAATTAATATATTCCCTTCCAATCGGGTTTCCTGAGTTATTATATAGCGATAAACCAGAGTTGCACACTTGTGTTCTGGAGTTAAATAAATGTAATTACAAAAATAAATGGTCAAATTTGGTCCTAGTGGACTATGCAGGGAGAATTAAGGGTAGGACAGTTGATGAACAGTGGCTGATGTTTAAGGAGACGTTCAATTCCTCCTAACTGAAATATCTTCCAGAGGGAAGGGAAATTGTAAAAGGAGAAAAAAAAAATCATCCGTGGCTAAACTAGAAAGTTAAAGATAATACAGACAAATACTAAGGCATACCATCTGGAAAATCAACATATGATTACAGAAAAGGAATAAAAACAGCAAAGGTGCATTATAAAGAAAATCCATGAAAGTATAAAAATGGATAGGAAAAGCTTCAGTAAGTAATATAATAGGGAAGAGAGTGTTCAGAGCGAAAGTTTGCCCATTGGAGACTGGGGAGTTAATAGTGGGGACCACAAATGGCAGAGATACTAAATCAATATTTTGCCTCAGTTTTCACTGTGGAGAATTCTAGTATAATCTCAATAATAACAACATCAGTAACAATCCCAATAGTAGTAATAATACAGAAATTATACAAAGGCAGGAACTTGGAACAATCATCATCAGGGAAAAAGGTACTAAGCAAACTACTGGGACTGAAGGTACTCAAGTCCCCTGGGCCTAATGCTTATATACTAGGGCCTTGGATGGAAGTGGCAGAAAAAGTAGCTCATCGACTGCCAACAATATTCCAAATTTTTGCATGCGGAAAAGGTTCCAGAGGATGGGAAACATGCTAATTTAACACCCTTAATGAAGGGTGGAGACAGAAAGTAGGAAAATATCTATGGGAAATCATCAGAATCAATTATTAAGGAAGTTAGAAGAGGTAATTTTGAAAGTCAAAATGCAGTCCAATAGACAGTATGGTTTTACAAAAGGTAAAATGTGTTTGACTGATTTGCTATAGTCCTTTGAAGATGTAACAAGCAAAGTAAATAATGGGAATCTTGTAGATGCAGTATATCTGGACTTTCAGAAGGCATTTGATAAGTTGCTGTACAAAAGATTAATACACAAGCTAAGTTCATATGGGGCTTGGGGTAATTTATTCATTTGGATAGGGGATTGACTAACCAACAGAAAGCAGAGAGTCAGAATAAATGCGTCTTTTTCAGGTTGACAAGATGTATTTAGTGGGGTCCCACAGGGTTTGGTCTTTGAGCTCCAACTTTGTGCAACTTATATTAATTACTTAGACACAGGGATAGAAGCTACTGTAGCCAAATTTTCAGATGACACTAAGATAGGTGAGGAACTACATTGTAATAAAGAAGTAAGAAATTTATAAAGGGATATGAATAAGTTAGGTAAATGGGCCAAAACATGGCAGGTGGAGTTTAACGTGGATAATTGTGAGGTTATCCCTTTTGGTTCAAACAAAAGAAAGGTACCTTGTTATCCAAATTGGAATACCTTCAAAATGCTTTGGTGCAGATGGATAAGTGTCCTTGTGCACGAATCGTAGAAAACTAGTATGACAGCAAATAATAAGGAATGCAATCCACTTCTCTGTACAGATTTTGTGACACGCTCTGGTGTCCACTTCTCTGTACAGATTCCATAACAAGCTCGCACAATTACTTTATCCAAGTCATTACTATAGATTGAGAGTTATGAAAAGTCCATCAGGCTGTGCTGGACACAGACACAGGATTTCAAAGGGAAAGTATTTCAACTGTTAGCAGTAATATATTATTTTACCAAAAAAGTTCATACTCTTTCTTACATCTGGTATACAGCTTTAAACATGTGCACTGGCCAAAATTGATCAGCAAAATAACTGTCAGCTACAGAGTTTTCAGAGGTTCTTCCCCATTTATACTAAAGTTCATTCTAACTGCTTCATGGCTATGTATATTTTGCAAGAGGAGTCCTAAAATAACAAGCATAAAACTTTCAATCTCCTTTACTTTCACGCATTCATGTAAAACAGGCAGATGACAAACCCCGAGATAATACAACTAAACAGAACATCTACTTTCATTATTACAAACTTCAGCTTTCCAAACAACTGCAGGAGCCGATAAATATTTGTTTAGCTGGGTAACATTTCCATCTTGCAATGTGGAAAATGCTGCAGGTGGAAGAGACATACTTCGGAAGATTTGTTTATACTTTCTAAACATAGGTAGTCACTCCACAACTGAAGTAATTTTTAAGTTAACAATTAGTGAATTTGAAAGAGAAAGTATGCCCACAGGGAGTATTTTTAACTCAAAGTTCTCTCACCTTATATGTCTCAAGGATACAATCAGAAAAAATGTTTATTTTTTTCCATTTCTAACTAATAAACTCAAGTTTGGAGGCTCCAGATTGACTCATTAGTCTTGAGGGCGAGAGCCTGGTTGCATCCAGCAAAATTACTGCAAGATATTCCTTGTCCAGTGTGACTGAGTAGCATAGCAACAAGAAGAGGTGCCAGTGGGTAAACATTTGACACTTAAAATAGAGTTCATAACTTTTAAACGTTTGTTAACAGAATAAATTAGAGCATTTTGCAAAAAAAGTGCTTTACTTGAGTTTCCCTTTAAGCATCTCTTTTCAAGAGACAGCACACAAATAAAAAAATCAAATCACAATATCTCACTCTTCCCATGTGCATACAACACCAATGGAACAGATAACAAAGCAACATCTGGAGACAGTACAGCTTTGTTTCATCCATGAATGATGAATGAACCAGAAGCATTACAGAGCTGTTTAGACACACACATGTCAATTGGAAGAAGGAAGCCACCTGCAACAAAGCATAGACTGCACTGTAGATCTAAATACAAGAATTCAGTCAGGCAAAAATAGCTTTCATAATGTACCAACAATCAAGCCCAAATTGACAACATGATATTAAGAAATCAGTTGAGCAGCAGCAAAGGAAAAACAAGAATGGAAATAGAGATTATTTGACTAAGATGGGAAGATGGACTTGAGAACATAAGATGCTAAGAAATAAAAACAAGAACAGCATCTATAGTCTCTCAAACTTCTCCATTCATAGTTGAACTTCTACATCAATTCAATTTTCCCAGACCAATCCTTGACTCACTTAGTGCCCCAAAATATCTATTATTTTCAGTCTTGACTATATAAATTGACTGATTATCCATAGCATAAGATACAGAACTTCAAAGAGTCACAACCTCAGAGTGAAAAGAATTTTCCTCATCTTGGTCCTAAATGACCAGCCATTTGATCATAACATAGTAGACTGTTGCTTTCAGTTTGGAAAGGGAGGAACTTGAGTCACAAACAACTACATGAAGCTTAAATAAGAGTAATTACAAAGGAACAAGGGCACAGCTTGCTGGACTGGACTGGGAAAGGAGTTTAGCAGCAAAGCCTTTTGAAGATAATGGCAGATGTTTAAGAAAACAGTTCACAGCAAATATATGTACCAGTGAGGATGGAGGATTCTAGGATGGTCATAAACTAACTATAGTTAACCAGGGAAATTAAAGATAACATTGAATTGAAAGAAAAAAAAACATACAATGTGGTAAAGATGAATAGTAAACCGCAGGTTTGGGAAAGTTTTAGAAACCAACAAAAGACAACCTAAAAGATAAGAAAGAAGGAGAAAATAAACTTTGAGGGTAAACTTGCAAGCAACTTCAAGATAGCAAGAGTTTATTTAAATAAATGAAAAGGTAAAGAGAAGCTGGGTCACTAAGTATATTCTGAGATAGACAGATTTTAGTCAGTAAGGTAATCAAGGTTATAAAGAAAAAGAAAAAAAAGTTGAAGATTATCAGATCAGTCATGATTTCATTGAATAGTAGAGCAAACCCAATGGCCTGAATTTCCCACCTCTGCTCCTACATCTTTTGGTCTTATTGGCCCAACACAATGGCCCCTAATTCTAGACTCCACTGCTACAGAAACAGTCTTAGCATTTAGCTTGTCAACCCTGTGAAGAATTTTATGTTCCAATGAAATTATCTTATTCTAAATACTTGATCCTCCTTTACTGCCGTCTCATCCCAAAAGTCAATCTAATTAATTAGTTGCACTCTCCCTAAGACAAGTACATCCTTTTTCATGTAAGGCAACCGAAACTACGTCATGCTCACCAAGTCTTTACTTTTACTTTCATATAAATGCAACAAAACTTCATTACTCCTATGCTCAGACCAGAATGTGATATTCAAACTAATAAAGCCATTTGCCTTCCTAGTGCTGTACTAAATGTCAACATTCAACTTTTCCCATCTTGTGTTTCTCACATCATTCATATTTCATATTGAGTAATACACTGCTTCTTGTTGAAGGAATTGTTACTTATTGTTCTCTACATTTTAAGACTGACCAAAGATTCTTAACCATCGCTTTGGACAGGTTGTTCCATAATCAACATATTGAAATAATGCAATAATGTTTGTTTTTCCACCAACTCCACTATCCACAATAGAAACTAAAAAAAAAATTCAAAACAGAAAATATCTCATTCAATTTGTCATTCTTAATTCATCAAGTTTATTGTCTTCTGTTGTCAGGTGTAAGTAGTAACAAGTAACTAAATATATTGGGTTGAATCTTAGGTTTTGTTGGCTAAGTCCAAGTTGCGTTAAGTCTTTTGGAGGGTTGCTTGCCACAAGGTCTAATGAGTTTTCTCACCCTATCTTATCCAACTCATCTCATTAATTGCTTACTGCATTCAATGACGTCTCTCATATCCAATTTCTATCCTATCTTACCAAGTGCCATTTTCAGAACAATTCGGCACTTAGCTGATGACCCGGATTTCACCAGCATTCCTTGGATCCACGCCATTTTTAAAAGCCTGTTCATGCACCCAGATAAGCATGGTCAGTCCAAAGCAGCCTGCAGAATTACCGACATTTGACCTAGACATGGCAGACAGGGGAATGTAGTGTGCTGCTTGACGGGCAAGAACCCGGACATCCTGCTGACCGGGATGATGCTGACACATAACATGCTCTTTCCCAAGGTTGAGCAGTAAAGGCCATGACACCAGACCATGCTGGACTGGTCTAAGTTTGCCAGGTGGGCTAAAGCATACTCAGCCATCTGGAGAAATGCATAATAAGATAGGAAGATGATCAAAAATCAATGTTCCGTCTGATATCTTACATTCACTCTATCTCCACTTCTCAACAAGGCTCATGCCACTCACTTTTGTCTTCCATAACACCTGCTTGTCTCCCATTCTATGAGGAAAACAGAAAAGGGCAGAAAGACTGAAGATGGGTAGTGCTCTGCCTATCACTCCCTCCTGTGCCAGGACCTCCTGAGCACGGGCCAGCAGACAACTGTGACAAGCTTCTTAGGCTTTGTGTATGTGCTGAAAGGCAAGGCATCAGCAATATGAATGTGGTACATCTGACTGAGTGGCAAAGCAAGGCAATTTAATGCAAGGCAGGATGCTGACAGCATCCAGGTGAGATCACAGCGAGCGAGTCCTATGACAGCAAATGAAAACCCCAGAGATGCAGACTGGTCCAATTCATGAGCGCAGTTCACGTCTGAGTGCACAGTACTCCTTCTGTAGCACTAAAATGACAGTTACCAGCGTAGCCTACAATATAGCACTAAAGTGCAGAAGCAACCTGCAAGTAAATCGGAGATGTGCCTTAAGGGATCCTAAAAGTTGGCACATGTCCACAAACATTGGCATTAGACATGAGTGTATGTAGCTAAGTGTGCACAGAGTATGCCCGGAGATGCTGATGCACTGTTCCCAACATGGAGGTGGTTCGGAGCTAGCAGAGAGTTGAAACTGCTAGGTTCATGCTCTAGTTTTCTTGTTGAGTTTTCCAGAAGTCTATATAGTTTATTGAGTTTAGCAAGATGGGAATTTGAATATTAGGGACATGAGTTGTGGCATTAATAAGGCATTTAAAATTTAGCAGTGTCAACTGGCATCTTGCTGCTAACTAGAGAACACCTCATCATGCTACTTGTGAAAAGCAGTGAAGACGGATCAAAATGATCTTTATGTCAAGATGGACCTCACACCACTAGTTGCTGAATTCTGCCATGTATCTTACCAAAGCCCACATTACTCAGACCACCATGAAATTCCAATCAACTTCTGCCAGCCATCTGGATCTAAATTGCAGCATGAGACAGCTGGAATAATACCCAAGAAAACATAAACGCATCTTCTGGATTTTGAAGTTTTTTTTGATAAATACATTTGACTTGCAGAATAAGTTAGGCTGAAATCCTTCAAAATCATTTACGAATTATTTGAGTTCAGCCATTGCAGTTGGTTGGGCAACATAACAGGATAAAGAGAAGGAAAGCCAACCAAAGCTCCCATTGTGATCGACACAGAAACAGGATTAGTCATAGTCCTAGAGTTACACAGCATGGAAACACAGCCTTCAGTCCAATTAGTCCATGCTAACCATAATCACAAACTGAACTAGTTCTCACCTGATGAAGGGTTTCAGCCCAAAACGCTGACTCCTTTGCTTCTTCGATACCGTCTGACCTGTTGCATTTTTCCAGCTCCACATTTATTGACTCTAGCTTCCAGCATCTACAGTCCTTACTGTGTCCTAGTTCTCACCTGCCTGTGCTTAGCCCATATTCCTCCAAACCTTTCCTATTCACGTACTCATTCAAATGTCTTTTGAATGCTTTAACTGTACCTGCATCCACCACTTCTTCTCAAAGTTCATTCCACACACAAACTACTCACTGTATAAAATAATGGCCCCTTAGGTCCCTTTTAAATCTGTCTCCTCTCACCTTAAAAATATGCCCTCTAGTCTTGAAATTCCCCACCCAAAGGAAACGACACTTGCATTCACCTTATCTATACCCCTCATGATTTTATAAACCTCTACAAAGTCGCCTCTCAACTTCCGGCCCTCCGTGATAAAAGTCCCAGCCTATCCAGCCTCTCCCCATAGCTTAAACTGTCCATTCCCAGCAACATCCTGGTAAATCTCTACTGAACGCTCTCCAGCTTAATAGAATATTCCCCACAACAAAGGAGATCAGAACTGGACACAGCATTCCAGAAGAGGCCTCACCAACGTCCTGTACAACCTCAAAATAACGTCCCAACTCTTATACTCAAAAAGGATCTGAGCAATGAAGGCAAGCATGCTAATGCCTTCTTAACCACCCTATCTATATGTGATGCAAACTTCAAAGGATTATGTGCCTGAACCCTTAGGTCTCTCTGCTCCACAACACTATTCAAGGCCATACTTTTAATTTTATAAGTTTTGCCTTAGTTTGTTTTACTAAAATGCAATATCTCACATTTATCCAAATTAAACTCCATCTGCCATTCTTCAGCCCATTGACTCAATTGATCAAGGTCTCTTTGTAATCCTAGATGACATTTTTCACTGTCCACTACACTGCCAATCTTGGTGACATCCGCAAACTTACTAACCATGCTTTCTATATTCTCATCTAAATCATTTATATAAATGACAAACAAAAGTGGACCCAGCACCAATCCCTGTGGGACACCACTGGTCATAGGCCTCCTGTCTGAGAAACAACTCCCCACCATTACTCTGTCTCCTGCTGTTAAGCCAAGTTTGTATAAAATTGCTAAGGTCAGCACGAATCCCATGTGATTTGGCTGATCTGTGCACTCCAAAATTGCTTGTTGCATCACTTTATTCAACTCAAGCCCATCTCCCCTTTCCTCACAGGCTGACTGACTATTGGACATTCCCCATTACGTCCACGCCACCTCCTGCCACCCATCTTCCTACCCCAACCACCTCAATCTTCAAAATCCCACAAAATGCAAATCTGGACTACTCTCAGACTGCTTCTGAAGCTCAGTGTACTCTCTGCAGCATATTCCTTCTTCACAGATCACTTCCCCACAGAGGCTTGTATTATCAAACTTGATATGTTGCACCAGGTCCCATCAACATTGATATAGACTGTAAACAGCTAATGCCCAAGCTCCAATGCATGCATCATTAGTTATAACCTGCTGACCTAAAAATGACTTAACTCCTTCTATTTTCTGATAATTAACCAATCATATTATAGAATTCCGACCATGCAGATAGGGGCCAGGAGACAGTAAGGACAGCAGGTGCCGGAAGCTACAGTAAATAAACGTGGAGCTGGAAAAGCACAGCAGGTCAGGCAGCATCCGAGCAGCAGGAAAGGCAATGTTTTGGCCCAAAATGTTGACTTTCCTGGTCCTTGGATGCTGTCTGACCTGCTGTGTTTTTCCAGCTCCACATCTACTGAGGGCAGATAGTGGTCATTCAGCCCGTTGAGTCTGCACCAACCCTCTGAAGAGCTTACTACCCAGACTTTGTAACCTGTACTAACCATGGCTACTAATCCTAGCCTGCACATCCCTGTACACTATGGGGCAATTTAGCATGGCCAATCCACCTAATCTGTCCATCTTTGGACTGTAGGAGGAAACCAGAGCATCCAGCAGATACCCATGCAGACATCGGGAGAATGTGCCAACTTCACACAGGCAGTCACCCAAGGCTGGAATCAGACGCAGGTCCCTTGAGGCAGCAGTGCTGATCCTCAACCATGCCAATGCAGTATTTCCAATCCCATGAGTTCTAATCTTATGCAACTAACTCTTGCTCGGCACTTATGAAACATCTTCTGAAAATCCTAATCCACTAGTTTCCCCTTACCTACATTACCAAGTACACACTCAAAAACTTGGGTTTTAACTAATCTAAACACAAATTCTCTTTCGTAAAACTATGCACCTTGGTGATGATACATATATGTGATGGCAAATTCATCTTGCAGTGAATGACAACACTATGGTTCAGACTTCATGAAGATATAAGTAAAATAAAAATCACACTGATTCTTTGTAGACAATTTCCAACAAAGCCATCAAAAAGTGACATTAACCATCTTGAAAAATTGCACATGGCCAAGTTGCATTATTTCTTAAAAAGCTTCATTGGACCCGAAACGTTAACTCTGATTTCTTTCCACAGATGCTGCCAGACTTGCTGAGTTCTTTCAGCAATTTCTGTTTTGAGTGGTTTTGTTACCAATTTCGAACATCCAAAGATCTTTCGGATTTTTACGCTATTATTATAACAGTTAAATCAACTACATATAACAATTCAGATCACCTCACATTTATCACACGTCTATTTCAACAAAACAGTAACATTCACTAAGAAATCTAATAAGCTATGAATACACCATCACAACACATTTCTGATATCCAAGGCAGAAGAAATACATTGTATCGCTGGGTTACAGCACAATAGAGCAACTAGAAGAATGTTTTTTCCAGACTTGCTTCCATAAAATGCAAGCAGATTTTCACCTATTTCTTGTCATCCTGATTCATTTTTATTATCTGATTGTATATATCTGCATACCCATGAACTTCCCACTTTCCATGAGTAAGAAACAAACACATTAATGAAGTAGAGAATTTTAGTAGCAGGACATCAATTTGAATTAGAAGTTTGCGATCATTTTGTATTTGGTAGAATGAATTTAAACTAAGCTATCCTTGATGGGTAGCCATCTGTTCCAAGCTATGCTGTCATCTAGCTCCAAAAAAAGCTCCAACAACAAATGAAAAGTTAGGATTTTCACTTGCCTGACAGCCTAGTAGGTAGACATAGTATAGCATTTATTCACAGAAACAGGGGCTCCTGAGCTCACTTTTAAGGTTTGACCAAAGTTATGGATTTCAGCTGGGTCAAGCTTCTGTTCACATTAAAATAGCTATCAGTTTATTGGGCTAAGGGGAAAATCAGATAGAAGCTCTGATTGCTATTCAGCAAACCCTGTTGCTATATAAATGCAAAGTACTGTGGACACTGGAATTCTTGTGTCAGGCAGCATCTGTGGAGACAGAGTTAGTACTTCAGGACGACATGACATTTCCTCAGAAAAGTATATGACTATTTGTTCTACTGTATGATCAAGCAATTGACCTTGTCTCTGTACTCTTCTAATGCTGCATGAGCTGAATAAAGAAGACATAAGACAGCAGAGTGTTAAAAAGAATCATTCATGTCCCTTGGGTCCTGCTCATTACCGTTCTTCTGAAATAAGTGGGATGAGCAATCACAATTGCAACCCTTCACTCCACAGTTTAAAGTGGCAAAGTGTTGCTCCATCAATATAAAATCGTAAGAATGTTTTAATATTAGCTCTAAAACTAATGCATACGTTAAAAGATCAATTTCCATTTTGTTATAACCACCATTTCTTTTCTGTATATCATGCTTTATAATTTTCAGAACTGCAAAAAATTAGATACTTTGTAATGATCATGAGCTTTATGTTTTGTGATATGTTGATAAATTGTTAAATAGTGACTTGTGTCAATCAATGTGCCTTTATTTTGGACTAATGTAACGATTGCAGATGCACTTACATTGCATAAACATGCAAAATATGTCCGGCAAACAAAAACAGGCTAAATTCTGCCAATGAAACTTGATTCTACTGGAACTGTTCAAAATGAATCTGATGAGCGATGAATTAGATTTGGCCGATAATTGGACACAGGAATCATAATGTGCTGCCTGAAAATTCAGCTCTGAAAGGTAAGGTTCTTTTTGGCTGGTGCAACTGACCACAGTCCGTGTCCTAAGGCTCTTTGATGCAAAATTTAAAACATTGGTACAGGTGGTGGACAAGCTAAGAGGTCAAGGTGACACTGTGAAGCTAATAGAAGCAGCAAACAGTGACAAAAACAAAATAAAGTGCTGGAGAAACTCAGCAGGTCTGGCGGCATCTGTAGAGAGAAAAACTGAAGACTCTGGGCAGACAGTGCCAGCGGTCTAGTTCTAGGAACTAGAGGATGTCCTGCAAAATGCTCAATTTTCTCACACATAGTCAAGGTCAATGAATGCAAACACACATTGTACCCTTATAAATAAATCGTTACCTTATTTGCTAGTCCACTTACATATCTCCCAATAGTTTCAATTATTAATTGCCTCTCCACATAGTCTTCTGCAAGCCTCACACATAAACCACAGCTAGCATACTTCAACTATTGAAATGCTACAGACTCACTTTCACTAACAGTTCCTCCTTTTTGCAGGACACACTTCCCTGTCGTCAACAAGAGCATCTAGTTAATGAGGGATAGGGGCATTAATTAGAGACTCCCGCATTTTTATTCATCCCTACAGCAGACACAGCAACCCATGTCTGACAGACATCACATTAGATATTAAAGACAATCAATTTTGTAACGCAGACACAAATACAACATTACAGTGTAACCTAAAAGATATTGGATTAATGGTGTAGGACTTTTAAGTGTATTGAATCTGTCATATAGCACCATAAGTAACAGTGTGCTTGATTCCAACATGACAATTCATCATTCTGCACATTGAGATGCAATCTTGTGGACTTTGAAAAAAGGTCAATCAACAGGACATTTCCCAGTCCTGACTGCACACTGGCTGCCAAGATACTTGCTTGGGAGATCTTAGAGGTGGAAAGTTTGGAGAATGGCTCTGGGTCTGGTGTCTTATATATTAGAATGACAAATCAAGTTCTTGAGCCTGTTGACCAAATCAGAGCACCTTCAACCTTAAAAGGATGGCAGCCCCATTGTCAAGAGTTGTGCACTGCCACTGTTATGGGATAATCTGGCAGCATCTCCATTTTGAAGTACCTTCTAATGAACTATTCATTTGAAGATGACACAAAGCAGGGTGGAAAGGGGAGTTGTGAGATGTTGCCATGTGATTTGGACAGTTCATGGGGAAATGCATGATAGATGCAGTATATAGTGGATAAATGCAAGGTTATCCACTTTGGCAGCAAAAATAGGAAGGCAGATTATTGTTTGAATGGCTGTAAATTTAGGGAGGGGAAGGTTCAATGGGACCTGGGTGTCCTTGTTCACCAGTGGCAGAAAGTAAGCATGCAGGTGCAGCCGGCAATAAAAAAGGTGAACTGCATGTTGACCTTCACAGCGAGATGATTTAAGTACAGGAACAAGGATGTCTAGCTGCAATAATACAGGGCATTGCTGAGACCACAGCTAGAATATCATGTGCAGTTTTGGACTCCTTATCTGAGGTAAGGATGTTCTACCTATAGAGGGAATGCAGCAAAGGTCTACCAAATTGATTTCTCAGTTGGCAGGATTGATTATGAGGAGAGATGGAATCGGTTAGGATTATATTTACTGGAGGTCAGAAGAACAAGGTGGGGGTAGTCTTACAGAAACTAATAAGATCTTAACAGGACAGAACTAGTTACATATCGGAAGGATGTTCCAGATGGTTGGGGAATCCTGAACCACGGTTCATAGTTTAGGGATAAGGGGTAAGCTTTTTAGGACCGAGGAGAAATTTCTTCATCCAGAGAGTGGTGAGCCTGTGGAATTCACGACCAAAGGAAGTGACTGAAGTCAAAGCATTATCTGTTTCCAAGAAGGAGGTGGATATAGCTCTTCTGGCTAAAAGAATCAAGGGATTATGGTGGAGGGCGGGTTTAGGGTATGAAGATCGAAATTCAGTCATGGTCACAATGAGGGCTGAAGCAGGCTTGATAGACCCAATGGCCTACTCCTACTCCTATCTTCTATGTTAGGAAAATAAATAGTGAACCACAGCTGCAACCACCAATGAGCGTATTGCGGCTCCTGGAGACTAGGTGTATGAGGCTTTGGGAGCTCTCAGTTGGAAAATGGCCTTGAGGCACCTGCTGAGCTTGGTTCTCTCAAGGGACCTATCTGCCACTCGAGAAAATCTGGCAGCATCACAATCTCCCCAGAAACAATTCACATTAGCTGCTCTAGTTTTGTAACCCTCTGCTGGTGATGATCCACTTCCTAGGAAACCGCCCGAAAGTGTGAACGCTTTGGTCTGCTGAACCCAAGCTTAAGTTCCATTCTTAAACCATCTCTGTGGAACTGTGAAGATTGTGCCCTGTAACCTTGATTATATACAGGAATTAAAAGAAAACAATAATGACCACAAAGATGGAATTACGGATTAAGGCAATTCGTGAATCAAGAAGGGTTAAAAGGAAGTTCCTTATAAAATGAGTGTAACAGCAAGGGTGATGAAATTCTGCTTTGTGTTATCAAAAAGTCAGATGACACAGATTACAAGGTTTGCCTACTCCCTTAGGCATAACTTCTCTAAAAGTTCACTGTTTTATGTTCTGCCCTTCAGAAACGAAGACAGGCAAACAAAATCAGGGATTTCATCACAATATTTATTGGAGATGAATAAAGTTAGTGGTTCTTTCCAAATGTAAAAATACAACATTTGAGTTAGATAATTCACTCAATAGACCAGCTGAGTGCTGATAAATCTCATTAAAGGCACTGCTAATTAAATTGAGGAAAATCAGTGCAAGTGGATTGAGGCATGAGACAACATGTATAGAAGGTAAAGTTGTCATTGTCCTAGAAGAACATATGACTGGACTCTCATTTGAGAGAGAAGACTGATGGTGGTTTAACTTGAGGGTCACGTTGCCTCAAGTGAGGGGAGAGTTCAGAAAGAAAGTCCTCATGGTAACCTCAGTGGGAAGTGAACCCATGCTGCATCACTCAAACAAATCATCCAGCCAACTGAGCTAACTGACCCCCTATTTGCATTCCAGCTACGACGCTAAAAAAAGTTTCACTTGGAAAATTATGCCCATAATAATATTCACAGCCAAATCAAAAAATTTGAATATTATCTGCAAAAGATCTTGGTAAGACTGGTTGGGACTGATGGAATAGAGGTAAAATAGATATTTCCATTTATGAGGGAGACTAACACAAGAGGTACTAAATATAAGATAATCACCAATAAATCCAATAGGAAATTCAGAACATCCTTCTTTGGAAGAACACAAGAGGATCTGACTCAGACAAAATTCTTCCAGAAATTGACAGGATAGTTTCGGGAAGGACGTTTCCTCTAGCCCAGTGTGGGGGTTTGTTGGTCGCAGTCTAGAACTATGTGCACTATCTCAGAATAAAAGGGGCAAGCCATTTAGATTTACGATGAGGAGACATTTCTTCATTCAGAGGGAGGTGAACCTTTGATATCCTCTATCAGAGAGGTGTGTGAGGACTCAGTTGTTCACTTATGTTCAAAACTGAAGTAAAAAAATGTTTACATAAGATAAACAAAGGAACACAAGGGTAGTTCAGGAATAAGATGTGCCATGACCTCACTGAATGGACTGAATGTCCCACTCCTGTTCCTATTTCTTATGTCCTTTACCACAATTATAAAAACATGGAACTCACTACAAGGAGCAGATGAGACAAATAGCAGAGATGTATTTAAGGAGAAGGTAGGTGAGCACATAAGACAAGGTAAGAATAGAAGGACATGCTGCCTGGCAAGATAAAGTGGGATGATGGGACCTTTCAGAGAAGCATTCATGTTGGTAATGATCACTGGGCAGAATGGCCTGTTTCTGAGTGGTTTTGGAAGGAGTAGCTCCATGGGGGCTTGTAAGAAGGAGAAGGCTGTAAAGAGATTGAATGAGGTGGGATGGTGGAGGAGAAAAGATGGAGGCTACAATGGTGGGGAGAAGGATGTTGCAAGGGAAGAGAACGCTAAGAATCAGGACAGGATGTACACACTTAATGGTAAGGTCCTGGGGAATGTTGCTGATCAGAGAGATTTTGGAGTGCAGCTTCATAGTTCCTTGAAAGTGGAGTTGCAGGTGAAGTTGCAGGGAAGATGGTGTTTGGTATGCTTGTCTTTATTGGTCAGTGCATTGAGTATAGGAGTTGGGAGGTCATATTGCAGCTGCACAGGACATTGGTTAGGCCACTTTTGGAACACTGCGTGCAATTCTGGTCTCCCTTCTACAGGAAGGATGTTGTGAAACTTGAAAGGGTTCAGAAAAGATTTACAATGATGTTGTTACAAGGGTTGGAGGGTTTGAGCTATTGAGAGAGACTAAATGGGGGGGGGGGTCTATTTTCCCTGGAGTGTTGGAGGCTGAGGGGTGACCTTATAGAGGTTTATAAAATCATGAAGGGCATGAACAGGGTGAATAGCCAAGGTCTTCTCCTCAGGGTGGGGGAGTCCATAACTAGAAAGCACAGGTTTAAGGTGAGAGGGAAAAGATATAAAAGGACACATGGGGCAATGTTTACACACAGAGGGTAGTGCGTACATGGAATGAGTTGCCAGGGGAAGTGCTGGAGGCTGGTACAATTACAACATTTAAAAGGCATCTGGCTGGGTATATAAATAGGAAGGATTGAGAGGGATATGGGCCAAATGCTGGCAGATGGGATTAGATTATTTTAGGATGTCTGAGAGGCATGGACAAATTGGACTGAAGGGTCTGTTTCTATGCTGTACAGCTCTATGACTCCAATACTCAACTAACTGGGATCCAGGAAAACTTAAAATCACTGAGATCATCAATTCCTTACAAATGAATGCAGGCCCTATAGGTTATGGCTGCATTTGTTCAGTTGCAAACAGCTGTGGGTAATGTGGTGGATAATCTTATAATGAATGTTTCAAATGCCCCAAATTTAACTTCATATATTGATTGGCAAAAAGCAGAAGTGATAGGAGGAAAAAAGACTTTACATAATGTGTGGTTGGATTTGGAATCCTGATATTGAGATGGGTACAGATTCACACTAGCTGTCAAAAGAAAATTGGAAAAATACTTGAAGAAGAAAAAGAGAAAGAATAGGTGGTAGTGGTGATGCTTATTTGGGTGGGTGGGGGTGGAGTGGGGTTGGGGGTTTGGTTTGCCGCGCGACAAGACTGACTGGATTTTTCCGTAAGAGAACTGTTGCAGACTCAATGACCGAGTTGACCACCTTCTATGCTGCACTATTCCATTCTACAAGAGCCAAAGCATACGTAAAAGGTACTTGACAGAAGCCATAATGGTTACAAGGTGGGGTAGGACAAGGGACTCAGAGACAGGAGAAACACCGGGACTCATGTTTTGGGATGGTGCATGCAATTGGTACTAGAGTGTCCAATGAATAGGGATACTGTAGTAGTAAATAAATGTAATTGGTTGCAATATGGATTATCATTTTAGCTCCAAGTGAGAAGTTATTCAACATGAAAAAACAAATTAGTCGATCAAACACATTTATTGTTCATACAAATTAACTGGAATGCACTATTTTGAACTGTAGATTAAACACAAAATAGGGTTATGTCACAAAGCGGTACAATATTCAAGGACCTCAGTTAATTTCACTGAGGCAGCAAAACCTATTCAGCTTACAATTATCCAAATCTTGAGTTTCACGCAGAATTTAAAAAAAAACAAAATGCTCTGTTTTTAATCTTTTGAAGTCTTATTTTTTTTTATCACCAAGGACCTTGTCACTAATTCAGATATTTTGTTCTGATCTTTATGGTTATTAGGTTTTTTGATGAAGCTCATGACTTTCATTAAGCCAAAATATAATACACAGTCCAAAAAACACAAAAGGAAACAAAATCAGCATGTTAGATTTATACAATCATGTGCAAAGACTTACATGTTTTTCATCAATCGATTCAGCTGCTTTTGTGATTTCATCGAGACACTTTCTAATGATGGGTATGACTTGTCTGTCAACCTCTGAAAAG
The DNA here is from genome assembly GCA_024137785.1 of Ginglymostoma cirratum. Taxonomy (NCBI): domain Eukaryota; kingdom Metazoa; phylum Chordata; class Chondrichthyes; order Orectolobiformes; family Ginglymostomatidae; genus Ginglymostoma; species Ginglymostoma cirratum. Next base: position 30,458,891 of record JAHRHZ010000035.1, read on the forward strand.
GTCTTCATTGATTCACCAATTTTGACTATTCGTCTTTCATCCAGGTCTTGAATTTTCTGAAAGCGACAATTTTATTGTTGAATTTTTGATAGTTAAGGCATGGGAAACTAAAACTCCATGCAGCGTCCCTGGGAAGAGTCAAGAGTATTTGTGTGCTTTGACATTGCTTGGTTGTCTAGTTCTGTTCTCTGATCAGCAGATATTGTGTCTTGAATTATACCAAAATCCTGATCAGAATTTTGATCTAACTGTAATCTGATTCAATAACTTAAGAGCCTCGAAGGCATACCAGTGCTACTATACTTTTACAAAAATATACAGGTGCTAAAGATCATGACAAACATTCTATTGATCCATCTGCTCTAATTACAGTCAGCAGTTTTCTCTGACAATCTACATTAATCATTCTTCTAAATTTGAATGGGATTTTGAAGGAAAGCATCAGGTAGCTGTGATGCAATGATCTAACTACTGAAGCCATTAGTAAAAGAAGATATGTCACTTAAACTAACACTGACTCCAATCCCAGGTTTTCCTGCCCCAAGGATGAAAGAGGTAACTGTTTTGGCTTGGATTTTCATCATGACAGGGTGCCTTGGTAAATCTAGCAGGCCAGCTGCAAACTAGAAGTCTTGCCCTAACCAAGGCGCTTTCGTCTTTCGTGGTGTCAGGAATTATGCAGCTCAGATTTTGCACAAGTGCATTTCATGAAGGCAACCAGCCACTTACATCAGCAGCTGCCTCCTCTCAACTTGGATTTTAGCAGTATGAAGAGTATGAATCCTGAAGCGTGCAGAGTAGACCTGTTAACAATATATTAATTTGGATGAAGAAAGCAAATGTACTACAGCCAATAGAGATAAAAAGGTACTGCAGATGCTGGAGAATCCGAGACAACAAGGTGCGGGGCTGGACGAACACAGCAGGCCAAGCAGCATCACAGGAGCAGGAAAG
>JAHRHZ010000035.1:30460244-30513162 GCA_024137785.1 Ginglymostoma cirratum
CTTTCCTGCTCCTGTGATGCTGCTTGGCCTGCTGTGTTCGTCCAGCCCCGCACCTTGTTGTCTTGTACTACAGTCAAGTTTTTGCATGACACAGAAAAGCTGGAAAGTAAGTGGTGAGGATGACAAAAGGTTTGCAGAAGAAATAGACAGATTAAGTGATTGGGGAGAAAACTTCACAAGTGGAATAATATGGGAAAATGTGAGGTTACGCATTTTACATGAAAAATAGAGGAGCTGAATATTATTTAAATGGAGAAAGACTGCAGAAAAGTTACACCAACGAGATTTTGGAGTCCTTTTGCATAAAAAGCTAGCATAAAGTTTAGCAAGTAATAGGGAAGGCAAATGTATTGTTGGCCTTTATTTCAAAGTGAATGGAATATAAAAATAAGGACGCTTTTCTAAATCTATACAAGGCCACAGGTGGAATACTGTGAACAGTTTTGGGTTCCTTATATGAGGAAAGATATATTCGAGGCAGCTCAGAGGCAGTTCACTTGGTTGGTATGAATAGAGGGACTATTTTATGAGAAGTTAAATAGGTGGGCCTGTACTTTTTGGAATTTAGAAGAATGAGAGGCAGTCTTACTGAAACATGCAAGATTCTTCAGGGAATTGACAGGGTAGATGTGAAAAGGTTGTCTATCCTTGTGGGAGTATCCAAGACCACTGGGCGTAATTTCAGAATAAGGGGTCGCATATTTAAGACAGATATGAGGATCAACTTCTTCTCACATAGGGTAACGAATCTGTGGAATGTTTGCCCATTGAGGGCTTTCAAGGTTGGGTCACTGAGATCTAAAATTTGTCTGAAAATAAAGGGTTATGAGCAAAAGGTGGAAAAGTGGAGTTTGCAAATGATCCTGCAACACCTATGGGGGAGGAATTTGGAATTGTTAAAATGTCAGAATAATTGTGTACAAAAAGTGCACAGCTCATTGAAACCATCAATAAAACTATCAAAGTCTGCTATCAAGATTGTCAAAAGCATCTGTCAAGGGGATCTGTCAAAAGAGCCAAGTTAAAATTCATGACCTTTAAAAATCGAAAACATTACTGGAGTGTTAAAACAAAAATTGCTTACAACTTCATACTATCTTCATGGTTTTCATTACCAAATTAGTGCAGCTCAGTTTTGCAAGTAACCACTATTACTGCAATCTGCTTGCCATTTCAAAGTTAGTTTGGTTCTTTGAAGCAGGCTTAAAAATTCCATTACTCGTGTTAGAATTAATCATGCACTTGAATGAAACGTTTGTTATTTGAAGGCATTATGTATTTGAAGGAATGTTAATATACAAAATAGTTTCTTTTAAATGAGGAGTCTCTTATTCAAGGATTCTGCATCAGATCCTTTGAGCTTTATTTAGTAGAATATTACCTCATTTTTTGAACAGGTCCAGAGTTTTGCCCATGAAGGATACTAGGCGAGTTGGCATAACAGATGCAAAGGCAAAGGGTGTGGGTAGAAGGCATGAATTGGCACTAAGTTGGCTTTTGAACTACAAAGGGCCTTGGGGTGGGTACAGGGTAATAGATAGGCATGAAAGTTGTGTAGGGCTCTGACAGCCTTGCAGGGTATATGCCAGCCTTGAGGGGGCATGGGAATCTGTACTTGCCTGCCCTAATTTTTAATATACCCACTCCCTGGACTGTAAACCTGAGCTTCAGGCAGACACAGTTAAGGTTGGATTTACAATGCCAGGAATTGTCCCAATTCAGTTCAACAACTACACCAAATCCCCAACTCCCAGACAGAAATTCAGGCCTTGCAAATATGTAGTTATTCAATGACATTGCTCTATAAAATTACATACACAGATTTTCAAGCTCATTTGCTCAAGTGTTCGATTAGGCAGTCCATGCTAGTTTTCAGGAAAATCTGGACAACATGTAGCTTGACTTGACAAGTGACAGATACCATACACAGTACACAAGTGCCAGGCAGTGACTGTTTCCAACAAGGGAAAATCTAAAAATGTCCCACTGACATTCAATGGCATGATCATCCTTGAATTATCCACTACCAAAAACCTAGAGTTTGACACTGACCAGACTGAACAGGCCATATAAATGCTGTGGCCACATGCACAGGTCAGAGGCTGGGAGTTTTACAGTAGGTAACTGACCTACTAATTTCTGACCAGCACCTACAAAGTGCAAGTCAGGAGATTGATGGAATGAGAGCAGCTCCATCACCTCTCGAGAAGCTTCCAGGACAAAGCAACCCACTTGACTGGCACCCCAGTGATAACCTCAAAAATTCACTTCCTTAGTCACTGAAGAATATGACAGCAGTGAGTACCATCTCCAAAATGAACTGGAGCAACTTACCAAGCCTCTTTCAAAAGTAGCTCCTAAACCCATGACCTCTATTACCTGGAATAACAAGGGCAGTAGAAGCACGGGAGCAGGAACATATGCAGTTCCCCCCCAAGCCACATACCATCTTGACTTGGAACTAACTTGGTCACACAGTCTAAGGATACTTTAGATCATTTTCATTTAAGACTGAGATGGAGAAATCTCTTCACCCAGAATAGTGAGCCCATGCAATTCGCTACCACAGAAAACGATCAAGACCAAATTATTGTACAATTTCAAGAGGAGTTGCATATAGCACTTGGTGCTAAAGGGATCAAAGAATATGGTGGAAATGTGGTAACAGGCTAATGAGCTGGATGATCAGCCATGATCATCATGAATGTTGGAGCAGTTTCAGAAGGACCAAATGACCAACTCCTGCTCCTATTTTCTATACTTCTACTTAAATTACCATTATTCACTGCTGTTGGGTTAAAACCCTGAAAATTCCTTTTCAACAACACTATAGGTATACCTAAACCACATGGATAGAAGGTGGTTCAGAGTGAAGTTCCCTACCTGCACTAGGGCAATTAGGGATGGGCAGCAAATGCATGCCCACATCCTGTGAATGAAAAAAAAAGACAATGACCTTTGACATTTACAAGAATTGCACCTTTATAATAATAATAAAGCAACCAATTTCTAATTTACCTGGAATATGTTTGGTATGTTTGTGAAATAATGTTCATGCTGTTCCTTATTAAAGTTCTGCAGGACACTGGAATATTCATTCTTGCTATCTGATGCCATCTGATGTCGGGTATGGGCCTGTTGCCGAGCCTGCTCAGAAACACTCACAATCAATAGATTGATCAATAATGCTTTACCTGAAATCAATACCAGCCATTTCGTCATTTTGATTAAAAATACGGTGATTTCATTTCTCAGTGAATAATTATCAAATATATTTTGTACAAGCCAGAAAATGTAGGATGGAAGAAAGAGAAACAAAAATTCTGCATTCAGAAATGCAGGAGTGGTGGCAAACCTGAAATCAAATGTAGGACTGTAAATATAAATAAATTTCAGCTGTGTTTGTAGCCAATGCTACATGCACACATAATAGCTCCACCTTTGGCTCAACATTCATATATTTTTGATTACACCTCCCTGGAGTTTTTTTGGATGTTTTCAGTTTTAGAGGTGGTAAAGTGTTTGCTGTTGTGCAAGGTAATAACAGATTCCTAACTTTTGTTGCAAAGCTGAAAAAAAAGAGCAGGAAGTAAAAACAGTGAACCCCAATCAGTGATTATTTGTGATTATATTTTTATTGTTTGTGCAAGGGCAATGTTTTCCAGTTTCTTATTTGTTGAGCATCTGTGTTTCTGGAGGACAATCTGTCAAAAGTCAGTTTGCCTTGAAATCAATTAAGGAGTTGAAACTACTGACTTAAAAGCTTACATAGGCAAAAAATAGGCAATGGTGTGACATCACAGGTGGATGCACAGATGGATCATGGTGCCATAATTGCATTAGGAATTTGCACTCCCTAAATTTACATAGGCATTTTATGAATAAATATCTGTGGATAAGGCAACATTCTACAGCGATAGGTCTTTCTGGTAATGTCTGTTAGCAATCTGAGAAAAACAATATATTCCGAAAACAATACATTAACCAAAATGAGCTCAATTTATTATGCTGGAATTTAAACAACAGAAAAAGATCATGTTGTCACTTATTACAATTGAGGTTATTTTCTTAACAATTACCACAAGGAAAACAGATTGCGTTGCAACGGGTACCTGTGCTGCACATTTTAGCAGAAATGCAGATTTTTAATCCCTTTGACTTGTTTATTTGTGAGTTCTGCAGATAAAAGGCCATTTTCATTCAGTGGATTTCTTTGATAGATACATTTAGCATAAGATGTCAATTGTAAAAACTAGTTGTTCAGCCCCCTGCCCTCTGCTTGGCAAGCTGATCTAAGTGAGGCAGGCAGTGGGAGTATAAATCATCAGTCTCAATGTTGTAGAGTAGAAAGGAAATTAAAAATTAAAAATTTTAAAAAAAAGAAGTTTTTCTGATTAAGGGTCTAGGCCCGAAACGTCAGCTTTCCTGCTCCTATGATGCTGCTTGGCCTGCTGTGTTTATCCAGCTCTACACGTTGTTATCTCGGATTCTCCAGCATCTGCAGTTCCTATTATCTCTTAAGAATGACAGTTGTAATTTACCATCTAACTATCTGGTGAATGTTGCTGGAAAACGCACGTGCATAACACATGCAAAACAAGGATTGGTCTTGGTTGTGATACCCTACACAGTCCAATAACATGGCATCACTCAGAGTCTAAATTCACAGAAGATAGCTGGTTATTTACGTAAGGCGGCTCCTACTGTTCATGTAAACATATCACAACAAAAGACACGATCAAAAGTTAAGGAGCCAAAAGACACATCCGAAACGTTAAATGGCTGTGGGCACTGATGTATTAAAAACTTCTTACTGTCAAGTAGAAATGGACAATAAATGCCAATCATGGTCATGTCCCAATAATATATAAAGACTACCATACATAGCACCAAAGCACAACAAAACTGTAATAAATACCGATGACTTGTGGAGAAAACTAATTTATTCATTACACACCTCAAGCTTTTAATACACTTTCCTGCCAAGCCAGAGCAAACACAGAAATAAAATTAAGGCATTCAAACCACATTAAAATATATACCCAATAGAAAAGCAACTTCACTGGACATGACAGCTTTCTGGTGATGTTACTGGACTAGCAACGCAGAAATCGGGACTAATGATCTAAAAAGGCATCAGGTTAAGTCTGACCATGGCAGCTGAGAAGTTCAATTCAGCCAGTTCAATGAATCTGGAATAAAAAGTCTCTTAATTATAAGCTCAAATCTACTAGACCAATAAAAAAAATTGGGTCATTTGGGTTCTTTAGGAAGAAAATCCACCTTCCTCACTCAGTCAGGCCTGTTTCCGACTCCAGGTCAAATCTGGGTGACAAAACCTCCGGGAGCTTACCACTTAATGCAATCAGTAGCAGCACAGTCGTAGATCACCAAAATCTGTAACCTCAATGGTAGTGCACCTAGGACGTGCGCTGAAACATTTGTAATCATCTACAGCCAGAAGCACCAGATCTCCTCCTGAGGTTCCCACTATCAAAGGTGCCAATTTTCAGACATTCTACTAATTCAGTACATAATACAATAAGAAACAGGTTAGTGTAGTTGGTGCACTCTTTATCAGTTGCATTTACTTCCAGTGCTGTGATTGTGTTAGCACTCTCATTTCAGCCCCAGAACATCACTGCAGGAGCAATGATGACCTGAAACTGAACTAAACGGTGGCTACAAGACCTTCAAAGACCCTAAAAGTTGACACCAATGTTCATAGCCAGACTCTTTTGAATAATCAATACTAGACAACAGGTTTCTAGCATAAATAAAAGATGTAATTTATTGATCATTCAGTAACTTTAGGACAGCAAAGTTAAACCCCGAGGTAATCTAATTAAAGTCTATGATTTAAACCCAATACTCTTGAATTCTAGCCCCCACTCTCTCAAACACAGACAGAGAAACTGACACAGCTAAGGAATAAATGAAAATGGAAAAATAAATTAGATGTTACTGGCCAGTTCACTAAAGCAGAATGCGTGATCCATAACACAACCAGCGTAAGGGATTATATTTTGTTCATTTTCTGATTACCTCAATGAGTGCAGACAGCCGCCAGTATGGTCTGAGAAATTTCATTTAATTCTTATTAGTGAGATTGTATTCTCTGAATTTACAATAGGCTGATAATGAGAGGACAACCTAGGAGCAAACATACCTCCATCACGTAGATTTTTGCAGGCTCAATCCACTGATGCATAGACCAAAAATTGGTTCAAACTCTGGTGTCCCTTCATTAGACTAGTTATCTCCCTATAAGGCCTTGTAACTATGGAAATATCTGCTGTCATTTGAGCATAATGCTCTCTGGAGTTGAAGGATCAATGTGGCTCGGTGATCAAGAACCAAGCTGCAATTAACTTGTAGGCTTGGCCTCAAAAACAAAAACAGCCCATTTGTCCCTTTTTATTAGCACAAGGTTAGGGTGATAGCCTAGTGGTATTATCATTAGACTATTAATCCAGTGACATAGGTAATGTCCTGGAGACACTGGTTCAAATCTCTCCACGGCCGATGGTGGAATTTGAATCTAATTAGAAAAAAAACAAATTCTGGAATTAAGAATCTACTGATCACCATGAAATCACACTGTCAATTGTCAGGAAAATCCACTTGGTTCACTAATGCCCTAAGGGGAAGGAGATCTGCCATCCTCATCTGGTCTGGCCTACATGACTCCAAACCCATAGCAAGGTGGTTGACTCACAATTTCCCTATTAAATGGCCTAGCAAACCATTCAGTTGTAGCAATCACTGCAAAGTCTCCAAGAAAAAATGAGACCAGACGGATCACCTGGCATCAGAAAAGACAACAACAGAAACATCCCTGTTGACCCTGAAAAGTCCTCCTCACTAACATTTGGGGGCTAGGACCAAAAATTGGGACAGCTGTCTCACTGACTAGTCAAGCAACAGCCTGACAGTCATACTCACAGAATCATAACTTACAGACAATGTCCCAGACACCACCATCACCATCCCTGGATATGTCCTGTCTCACCGGCAGGACAGTCCCAGCAGAAATGGTGGCACAGTGGTATACAGTCGGGAGGGTGTTGCTCTAGGAGTTCTCAACATTGACTGCAGACCCCAGGAAGTCTTATGGCTTCAGGTTAAACATGGGCAAGGAAACCTCCTGCTGATTACCACATACCATCCTCCCTCAGCTGATGAATGTTGCACATTCCCTCAACCCCTCTATGTTGCACAGAGGAAGCACTGAGGATGGCAAGGGCACAAAATGTACTCTGGATGGGGGATTTCAACGTCCACCACCTAGAGTGTCTCAGCAGCAGTACTACTGATCGAGCTGGTTAGGTCCTGAACGACATAGCTGCTAGACTGAGTTGCGGCAGGTGGTGAGAGAACCAAGAAGAGGGGAAAACATACTTAACCTCATCATTACAATCTTCCAGCTGCAGATGCATCTGTCTATGACAGTATCAGTAGGGAGTGACCATCGCACAGTCCTTGTGGAGATGAAGTCCCACCTTCATATTGAGAATAGCCTCCATCATGCTGTGAGGCACTATCACCGTGCTAAATGGGACAGACTTCGCACAGTTCTAACAACTCAAGACCATGCATCCATGAGGTGCTGTGGGTCATCAACAGCAGAATGGTACTCCAGCACAATCTGTGACCTCATGGCCCAGCATATCCCCCACTCAACCATTATAATCAAGCCTGGGGATCAACCCTGGTTCAACGGAGAGTGCAGGAAGGCATGCCTGAAGATGAGGAGTCAACCTGGTGAAGCCACCAAAACAGGACTACTTGCACGCCAAACGGCATAAGCAGCAAGTGACAGAAGAGCTAAGCAATTCCACAACCAACGGGTCAGATCTAAGCTCTGCAGTCCTGCCACATCCAGTCAAGAATGGTGGTGGGCGATTAAACAACTCAGTAGTAGAGGCAGCTTCACAAATATCCCCATCCCCATCCCCAATTATGGAAGAGCCCAGTGCATCAGTGCAAAAGATAAGGCTGAAGCTTTCGCAATAATCTTCAGACAGAAGTGCCGAGTGGATGATCCATCTCGGCCTCCTCCAAAGGTCCCCAGCATTACAGATACCAGTCTTCAACCAAATCTATTTACTCCATGTGATAGGGCTCTGACAACATTCCGGCAATAGTATTGAAGACTATTGAAGACTACTGAAGTGCTTCAGAAATTGCCGCTCCCCTAGCCAGGCTGTTCCAGTGCTGTTACGACACTGACATATATCCGAGAACATGGAAAATTGCCCAAGTATGTTCTGTGCATAAAAAGTGGGATATATCCAACCCAGCCAATTACCGTGCCATCAGTCTACTGTCAATCATTAGTAAAGTAATAGAAGGTGTCATCAACAGTGCTTTCAAGCAGCACCTGTTCAGCAATAACCTGCTCAGTGATGCCCAGTTTGGGTTCTGCCCAGGCCAGTCAGCTTGTGTCTCAAAACATTACAGCCTTGGTTCAAACATGAACAAAAGAGCTGAATTCCAGACGTGAGGTGAGTGTGACAACCCTTGACACCAAGGAGCCCTAGCAAAACTGAAATCAATGGGTAATGGAGGAAACTCAACTGGACACATCACACAAATACATTGGCTAAAACAGCAGGTGAGAGGCTAGGATTACTGTAGCGAGTAACTCACCTCCCGACTCCTCAAAGCCTGTCAACCATCAATAAGGCATAAGTCAGGAGTGTGATGGAATACTGCCCACTTGCCTAGATGAGTGCAGCTCTAACAACACTCAAGAAGCTTGACACCATCTAGGACAAGGCAGCCCGCTTGATTGGCACTACATCCACAAGCATCCATGAGTCAGCGGTCGGAACTTCTACAGTAAGCAATTCACTGCAACTCCCCAGAGTCTGTCCACCATCTAAAATGGCAGCAATTTGTACCATCTACAATGTATGCTTCAATAACACACAAGGCTCCTTATTCAGCATCCTGCAGACACACTACCGTTACCAATGGCAACAAATATATGAAATACTACTATCCAAATTATGATTAGGAGCTAGTTGACTGTTTCTTCACCATCGCTGGGTCAAAATCACAGAACGCCTTCTCTCCTCTCTTTTTCAAATGGTGGTGAATGCTACTTCAACTGTTAACTTTTAAAGTGTTAATCAGTTAAGTTTAAATTTGAGATAGACAGACATTTTATTATACCGGGGTATCAAGGGATATGGGCCAAAGGCAGACATGTGGAGTTAAGCTACAGATCAGCCAAGATCTTATTGAGTTTCAGAGCAGGTTCAAGGGGCTGAATGGCCTACTCCTGTTCCTATGTTCCTAAAGGCAATCCACAAGGGCTTCAGCAGTTTAAAAGAGGCAAAACACAATCCACCACCACGATCTCAAGGGCAATTAGGGATGTGAATGTTGGCCAAGGTAGCAATGCTCATGTCCCAGGAATTGATATAAAAGACGTTATATCCTTTTACTGTATAAAACTAGAACGGTCCTCTACTTAAAGAGAAAAATATGAAAGAACCTCCTACATGCAAAATATCAGCCTGTTTATACATTCACAAGTAAAACATTTTAACATGGCAATACAATGCTTGACAAGTAAACAATCTCCACAATGAACAAAAAACAAAGCTTTCGAGACAACATGGCTGCTAGCCATAAACACCCAATGATTAGGAAGTTCCACCGTAAGTCAGTTTTAAAAGCCTGCTGAAGAATATGATTCTGTTTACCAGTACATTGAAGGAAAGAGCAATTTCTAATGCCCAACTAACGAAGATGGGAATGAAAATGTACATGTCCAAAGCAGATTAACTAGAACACAATTTGTTTAAAACAAACCTCTCTAAAGGCAGTTCAATAAAAGCTGCTGATTTCTTTATGAAGACCAATAGAAATTCATTCAATTTAGTTGGTTTAAAGCAACAACCCAATTTATTCAACGTATACTGACCCTTTCAAATTGTGCAACATGAAAGCCTGTCAACACTATTTTTCAAAGTACATCTCTAGCTTTTACAAATGCCAAATCTAACTTTTGAACATTGAGTTTAATATTTTAATATATTTAACGTGTTATACATCATCAATTTTGTCAAATGTCAATTTCTTTCAGTAAAGACTATGACGAACTGTGTCTGTGATACTTGGGCCTCAATCCAATATTCATGTTGAACAATGTCCTAGAATCTAATATACACGGCGTGACAATGAAAGCGTAATACATCTATTCACTGGCACAAATTTTGATTTCTGAACAAGCAATCCTTTTAAGCAAAGGTACTGAACATTCCTGTGGTCAGATTGTATTTGTTGCACCAGAATTAGTTAAAGTTTGGGGTCTGTAGTCTTTGACACCATGCCTGTGAACCATGACACGCTACATTTATGTTTATATAACAGCACTCTCTCTTCAGTTAAAACTTGAGCAGCATGTATTGCATATTCAAATTGGCTAGCCAGACTGATGAAGATCACTTCATGGATCTTGTGTGCAAGGACCAAGCATCATATTTGATTGACATGTTCTCAATGACACAAACACGAACAGCTAGTCACCCTATGTTTTGTTGAGCAAATTCGAAAAAAATACTGGGAAGAAAAGTTATAGAAAACTACTGTATCAAATACAAAGAATGGTTATGACACAGAAGGATCCCACTCAACTGATCATGTCTATGCCACCTCTTTGTAGGAGAAACTCATAATTCCATTCTTTCCCCATTGTTCTATAACTTTTCTCTACTCAGATTATCAAATTCCCCCTTGAAGCCACAACAGAATCTGCAATCATTACACTAGTTTACTCCAGATCACTGAAACACAGAAACAGGCTTTGGCCATTCAGCCTAACAAACCTGTTCCTTCATTCAATGAGATCATTACCGAACTGTGGTTGACCTCCATATATTCGCTTTGGCCCATATCCCTAAACATCTTTGTTTAAAAATTTATCTCAGATTTCAAATTAACAACTGATCCAGCATCCACTGCCATTTGTGGAACAAAGTTCCAAAGACCCACCATCCTTTGTGTGCAAAAGTGCTTCCTAACATCTCTACTAAATGGTATGGCCCTAATTCTCAGACTATGTCCCCTAGCTCTAGAATCCCCAAATGGTGGAAATAGCTTATCTTTATCTACTAGGTCTTGTCCTGTTAATATCTTGAAGACATTGATCAGATTACCCCGTAACCGTCTAAATTCTGCAGCAAACAGGCCAAGCTTGTATAATCTCTCTTCATAACTTAACTCCTGAAGTTCAGGTATCATTCTTGTAAAGCTATACTGTCCTCCCTTCAAGGCCAATAAATCCTTCCTAAGATGTAGGGCCCAGATCTGCTCACAATATTCCAAGTGGGGTCTAACCAGGGTTTTGTATAACTGCAGCATAACTTCTGCATTCTTGTACTCCAGTCCTACATAAATAAATGCCAACATTCCATTGGCTTCCTTGATTATTTTCTGCATCTGTTCATGACATTTTAAAGATTATGCACCTGAACCCTGAACTACTTGCACCAAAAAAAATCATTATGCTAATTTCGCAACATTCATCATCTTTTACCAATCATCTTAAATCAGTGTCTTCTGGTTCTCAACCCACTTATCAACCCATTTACCAAATCTCTCAACTTTCTCTTCTCTAAGGAGAACAGCCACTGCTTCTCTATTCTCTCCACATAAGTGAAGACCCTCATCACTCGAGTCATTCTGCTTTGCGAAGAAAGACATTACATCTTCTTCGTGTAGTATTCAGAATTGGACATAATAGTCCAATTAATGGTAAACCTGTATTTTATAAAGGTTCGTGATAACGCCGTTGCTTTCATACTCTGCAAATATGATTGAAGAATCCAGAATTTTATATACCTTTTAAATCATTTTCTCAACTTATCCTGCCTCTTGAAAAAAAAGACACACTTTGGTAAACGTGGTGCAAGGATAACAAAGCCATATTTCCTTTTCTAACCTTCGCCTGTAACAGCTCAGAGCCGATGTGCTGTGTCTGATAAATAAATAGAATATTGTTTGATCTCATTCAACTTGAAACTGTCATGGAAAAAATTAAAACTCATCTGCTTAGCAGTGTTTTTTTTTAAAATTCATTTCTGCTGAGCACACCTTAAAAATAGTGAACTGTTGCCATTATTATTCTCAAATTTATTATTCCAATGCTATGCCATTCTGGAATTAAAGGAGGGAAGACCATGGTGAAGATGCACTCCTGCAGGAATTGAGAATCTAACTGTGATAAGTAAGACTTCACTCAAAATTGCAACTATTGATCTATGCCACTCAAGCACTTTTGAATGATAATATTATTCAGTAAAATTCATAGCTATTGAAATCATAGGCAAGAAAAAGGAGTTGTTTCCTTTTCAATCCAAGAACTTTGTAGTATTCATATGATTTCAAAATGCCAAATGTCATTGGTGCAAGCATGTGTTTAATATTTCTTTTGTACTGTTGAACGTAAACAAACATCTATTGATGCTCAGACTCTGATGCCAGAATCCATCTCATCCTACAGAAATTTGGCATGATACATATTTGCGCACAAAACTCTCTTCTGACCAAATTCAGATAACACCAATTGATGAAGGGCAGTAAGAAAAGAGAAGAAAGGAGAGTGGTTTTAAGGTTACTCACTGATAGCAATGGATAGACCTGGATGCATGTGACCTTACGGTTAGTTAGGATATGATATGACAGCAGATAAGAAAAAACCAAAATCTTATTAAAATGAATTGGTCTTACAATACAAAAAATGGTGAATGAGTGGGAACTTTCATATGGAACAAGCTTCTTTTGTTCAGACTTTCAATTAAAGATTTTACACCAAAACAAATTGGAAAATATTGACATTTTCTTCGTTAGGAATCGCCTTTAACAAAGTTGGAATCTAAATGCATACTATTTATGTCTACCATTACAAAACATGTAACATACAAACACCTGGCTTGTAGACAGAATTAAAACTAAAAACTGCTGGAAAAACTCAGGTGTGGTAACATCTATGGAGAAAGAAGCACAAGAGTCTAAACTGACTGACTATGACTAGGTGGCTGCTTTGGAGTCAACATCCGCCCTGTCCATAAGAATGACGCTAACCGTCCAGTTGTTTGACGTTTGAATAAACTACCTTGCTCCCATGCTAACACTTCTGTCCTTGGTCTGCTACAATGTTCTGATGAAGCTCAACACAAGCTGCAGAAACACCACCTATTTTCCGCGTAGGCACCTCACAACTTTCCAGCATCCGTAGTATTTTTCTTTTCTTTGAGGCTTGTAGGTGGACCTGTTCTCAGTCTCAGTTTATTCCTCTCTTTAAATTGGTTCTACTAATGCTACTGTATATACTTGATTAATAATCAATCTTATGCAAAACTTGAGCTCAAGTTTTAGCAAAAAAAACCTCAAATATTTTATATATCTTATGTCCAGGTTACTACCTGAATTCTGGCCAAAAAGCCCTACTCACCACCTACTCACCATATTTCCTGCAACCAGACTCTCTCTTGCCAATTTCCTGTCCAATTCTTTCATTTTTCTCTGCTAAATCTTTGATATGAATGTGGGCATAGGAGGAGGACTGCAAGAGAAACTGAGAATGAGAGAGTCAGACAAGGAACCAGGTGTCGGGCAGGGAATTAGCAAGTAAGTTGAGCAAAAATCTGAGGGTCGACAGGGAGGCAGTGAGTGAAGCATTTTGGCAAGATGGCACACAGCAGGGTAAGGTCTCTGGTAGCAGGAGGAGCTGCTTCAAAACAGCTTTGACTGGTCACACACTTTCTGTCTGCCCTGGCATGAAATAATTTCAAGCATCCAAAACATATAATTCACGCACCAGTCGGCCCTAACTTTTGATGAAAAATTTAGTCTCAATCTTAACTCTAACTTGAGTCTTTATGGCATTTCTATCATCTCACTCATCAATAATCAGTAATTAGATGTGATACCATCCATGGGTAAATAATTGCAAAGTATTCACCGTTCTAATTGCCCACCAACTTGCAGCTGTTATATTCTCTTAGTTAACGCTAGCATTTTTAGCTCCTTTTAGTTTCTGAATATATATCTTATTCATTTCTGAAGTGACAACCACGGTGCATTCTGATAAGTAACAGTTCTTCAGCTGGTCCTAATCAGTTAAACTATGCTGTAGGCATAGGACTGTAAGGCAGAAACTAGTCCTTTGTTTTCTCAGTAAGATAAAGCCTGATGCATCATTCAAGGCTATCAGGCTCCACTCTTCCGTACTAAATGTAATCAGCCAGCAGCAATCACACAGTCAAAGACAACAGTGATTGCAACAGGATTCATTTAAATTTGGAAAACAAATATCAAAGTTACCTGTTTTAAAATCTGCTTGTTTACTCAAAAAAATTGGACCCGGGAATTTAACATGGCTTAAGAATATAAGAACATATGAACTCAAAACAGGAGTAGACTGTACGACCAATCATGCCTGCTTCACCGTTCAATAGGCAATTGCTGACCTCAGTTCTACTCTTCTTCCTGCTTCTCAGATCCTGAGACACCAAAGATCTATCTATCTCAGCCTGAAACAAATTCAGCAAATGAGCATCCACAACACTCTGGAGTAGAGAATTTCAAAGATTTGTTGATCCTTTACATGAGCAATTTTATCTTCATCTTGGTTCTAACTGATCAGCCATTATCCTGAGCCTGCCTCTGTGTCGTAGAGTCATTTGGCATCGAAAAAGGCCCTTCAGTTCAACCAGTCCATCCCATCCATAATCCCGAACTAAATCAGTTCCACCTGCCTGCACTTGGGCCCATATGGGTCCTGGTATCTTGTCAACTTGGAGAAACAACAGTTTCTCCAATAACTTCTCCTCGTCAATTCTTTGTCACCTGCTTTGTCACCATGGCCTGGGTAACATTTGTGCTGTGACAATGCTGAAAGACTTCACTCAGAGGAACCTATGCGTGGGATTGTCACATCAATTTGAGACGGCTGTTACAATAAGTTATTTCCACACGTAATTATTTGATCATCCAGCTTCATAACAGGAAAACAACTCTGTGGATGTCAACGGCGACTGGGCTACCCAGCATTCGCCGAGGTAAAGCAAGTCTTCAATGCAGACAGCCCACAAGGGAAAAATGCACTGGCGCAGACATCAGGGCCGGGCAGAGACACTGCAGCACACACAGCACCGATGCTGATGAGGGGCAGGCAGGGTTTTGTTTCTCTGGAAATATTCTGAGTGAGACAGTAAGGAAGCCTCAAGGGCTTGGGGTGACTGGAGCTACAGGTAAGGTGAAACTTCCTCAACATCTTGTATCCTCTGCAAAGCCACGTGTTCTAGATTCCCCAGCCAAGTTGCAACGTTTAAAAGACATTTGGATAAGTACATGAACAGGATATATTTGGAGGGATATGGGCCAAACACAGGCAATGTGGGACTAGTTTAGTTTGGGAGCATCATCAGCATGGACCAGTTGGACCGAAAGGTCTGTTTCCATGCTGTATGACTATGACACTAAAGTAAACAATCTCTCAGTGTCTGCCCTGTCAAGCTCCTTCAAAATTTCTTGTATTACAATAAGACTTATTCTCATTCTTTTAAATCCATGGAATAGAGGCTCAAATTAGTAGGGTTCTTATCACTGGCACTCTAAATCTCAGGGACCAATCCAATGAACCGTACTCCACGGAAGTACTGTATATCTTTCCTGAAACAAGGTGATCAAAGCTGCACACAATATTTTAGGTGTGTCCTCGTCAAAGCTTACTAAAGCTATTGCAAGACTTCTTTATTTGTATTATTCTAATCCCCTTGCATTACAGGCTAACATGTCATTCAATGACCTGAAGCTTTGCTGTACCTATGCACTAACTTTCTGTCTTACTTGTTTATGAAAACCATCTATCAACATTTGAAATTTCTTGTCTTTTAAAAATAATCTTTTTTCTATCCTCACTACCATATTGAGTCACCACGTAATTCCAAACATTATGTGCCATTTGCCATTTTGTTAGCTACTCACTTAATCTGTCCATAGCCCTTGGTGTCCTACCAAAGTATGCATATCCAACTAAAGCATGCACACTAGTCACATCATGCCACCTTAATAGCCCATTTATCCCTACTCGCCGCTTGTGTCTATTATCCAATCCTCTATGCTATGTATTATTGCCAACTCCACAAGGCCTTATCGTGCATGCTAGCCTTTTGTTTGGCACTATAGTGAGTGCCTTTTGGAAATCCAAGTCTACTGCATCTACTGGTTGGTTCCCCTTCATCTACTCTGCTAGTTACATCCTCAAAAAAAAAACTCTCTTAAATTTGTCAAGCATGATTTCTCTTTTGGAAAACTATGTTGATTTTCTCTGATCAGGTTGCAATTTTTAAGTTCATTAATTATCAAGAAGATTCAATGGCTCCATTGGTAAAAGCCAATTTGTAGGAAAAAATCTACTGGTGGCACAGAAACTTAATTCCATTGTTCTATAAATTATTAAATTTTTCAATCAATATTTTATGCAGCACTGGCTGCGAGATACTCATTTTCTGTTTTAATGGGATGTGGGTGTCACTGTTGCCTAGCCTTAATTGTCCTTGATTGGTTTGCTGCGCCATTTCAGAAGACAGGAGGCAACTCAATCAGATCTGTGGATCTGGAGTCAGTACTGTACTGCTGTATTTTTCAGAAGTAAATCAGAGAACCAGATGGGTTTTTACAACTATCAATGGCAGCTCCAAGAAACTATTAACACAAGCTATACGCTCCAGATTTTATTACTTGAATTTAAATTCCATGGGTTGCAACGGTGAACTTTAAACCCCTGTCCCCAGATCAATGGTCTAGGCCACTGAATTACTAGTGCAGTGACATTACCGCTATACTACCATCTTCTGCTAATAGTAAAATAATGTTATCAGCCCAACAGGTAGTATGTATTTATTTCAGAATTGATTGCTAAAAATGACAATTTATTTTAAATACTGTCCCACTTCAATTTTAAAAGTACACAATATTAACATATAGAAGATTAGGAATTAGATTATTTGTAATCTGCTGATTGAATAACGTTAGTATTAAAAGCTTCAAAATTTTGAATAACTTGGCAGATTTAAAAACAAAATCTATTATTGTTCAAAAGGTGTTTGGCATGAATCAGAAAAAGAATGATTTCCGTAAGGCACCAGCTCTTTGTTGTGCCTCATCATTATTCAGTTTTTAAGATTTAATTTCTTTTCATAAATTATATTATTACAATTTATAATAGTTTGAGTTGAAATTTTTACCATATCTAAAATTCTGTGTAACAAAAACCCCTTAAAAGGAAGTATGTATCCAAAGCTATTAAATATTTTTTGTGCAGATTCAAGACATTCTCTCCAAATTTAAATTAATTCTACATTTTTGTGGTATAATCACATGGGGTTAGCACAAAATAAAAGCATTATTTGAGACAAGGCATAGATGACACATACTAAAACATGTGCGTTTATCAAACACTGTCCACAGTGCTTTGTAATGTTGCTGTACATTCCATGCATTATGATGACCCTTTCAAGACTCACTCAATTTCATGTAACGGTTTAGCTGATACATTGCTTTGATTACATTTTAATGTCCCAAAAAAACTCAGTCTTTTTTCTAGTTTCTTTTACTGACTGGAGCTTCTTAGTCTTGGTATAATCTTAATAAATCACTTCTGTATATTCTTCACAGCCATGAGGCCATTTTGAAAGAAAAGGAACTTGACCCTGGACACAATATTCCAACTTGAGCTGAGCCTAAGCTTGGTATAGTTTTTTTTGATGTTTTACGCTGTGACCATGCTTATCAAATAGAGTCACACAACACAGAAAAGGACCCTTCCATCCAACTTGTTCATGCCGACTAGATATCCTAAATTAGTCTAGTCCCATTTGTTTGCATTTGGCCCATATCCCTCTGAACCATTCCTATTCATGTACCCATTCAAATGTCTTTTAAATGTTATAACGATACCAGCCTCCACCACTTCCTTTGGTAGCTCATTCCATACATGCACCACCCTCTGCGTGAAAAATTTGCTCCATATTCCTTTTCCCCAGTCAGGCACATTTACTTTTTACTGTTTGCTTCCTTTTTAAATTTTAAAACAAACCTAAACTTGTTTTGTACAGAACAAGCTATTATTGCTTCATAGAAAATCCATGTAGCAATTCTGTGCACATAACTTGATGACAAACAATGTGCATGACTGATTTATTTTGTTTTGGTTTAACAAATATTAGACAAGGCATGAGAACTGCCTTCCCTTCCTCCATCAGTGCTACAGAATCTTTCACATCTGAGCAGGCAATTATATCTTTCCATTTGCACTATTTCCATCAACTCAGTACTCCCACAGAACTGCACTTACGTATCAGCCAAGATTATTTGTTCCAGTCCTGGAGTTGGTCTGCAAAACACAATCCTCAGGTGCAGAGTCTGTGGTGTTATCACTGACCCTAAAATGATTCTAAAAGCAATCACAATTTCAGATAACTGGGTCACTGATAGGCTAAGAAATTCATAGTAACATAAGATAGGAGTTTTGGTGAAGAGTCACCAACTTGAAATGTTAACACTGTTTCTGTCTTCACAGATAAAGCTGAGTATTTCTTGTATTTTCTGTTTCTATTTCAGGTTCTCAGTTCCTGCAGTTCTTTTCTCTTTATAAAGCAGAACCAGAGACTACACAAGTGTACTTTGAAAAAGTGGTTTGCCACTTATGGTCTGTTATGGTCTTGTCACTATATTTCAGAACTCATTATGGTCAATTATGGTAGTGCCCAAGGATTATAAAGTAGTAACATAAAACCAACCTTTGCAAAAAAAGCTTAGGGTCATCCCAGGAAATTACAGATCAGTGAGCCTAACAGTCGTCGTTATAGTAAATTATAAACTAAATAATTTTTAAATTATAAGGCATTCTGAAAGAGGATAATCAGACAGCAAGATAGATAAATGAAAAAGGAGTTAGCACCAAATCATAGGTAGAATTACTAGCCTAATAAATCTACCAGAATTCTAGGAAAAGGCAAACCCAGTTAATAAAAGCACTTCTGTGGAAGTGATAAATGTTCATATTTTAGCGAGGCCATTGATACCAGAACACAGAAATAATGAACCTACCAAATTAGGATGTCATAATTAATACACAGCAAGCTTCTGAGGCAAACTCAAAATCAGTTAAATCAGAGAAGGCAGAAAGTGGTTGTGAAAGGAACTGCATCACCATTGTGAGCAATCACTAGTGAGATGCCACAAAAAACAGTGCTCAGTTCAGTGCTATTTAGACTGATTATAAGTGATCTGGAATTGGGACTGAATAAAGTTTAAATCTGCAGAGGACAGCAAAATGGTGAAAGGGAGAACTTGATCAAGAATGAAGGGGAAAGCCACGTAGAGGAAAGTTGAGCTGATAAACAGTACAAGTGCAAGGTAGCGACAGGAAAGAGAAGTAAACAAAATAAATCTAAATAGCTCTAGGCAATAGAACACATCACTGGAAAAGAATCGTGAATAATTCAAAAGAACGCAGAGCTAACTAAAAGCACATTGTGATATGGACAAATTTCGGCAGAAGGCAATGATCCTCTGCAAGGCAATGGTATACACATTACAAATAAACCTAGAAGACTGCATACAGATCTGTTCACTGTACTATAAAAGGAATTTTCAGGATCTAAACTAAACTAATATCACATATAAAAATTGGAGCTGAGTAGAGGTTAAACAGCCTTTACTCTGCATGAGATGTGGAGTATTACTTCAGACCATTATAGATTAGGTGTCTTTAATTTCAAAAAAAATTTGCTATTGTCAATTTCATACTTCTCCACGTTGATATCTAGTCTCCATTTCTCAGTAATTAGAACACACTTTATTGTTCAGCTAAGTATCCAGAAATTATATTGCATTAACCAAGGAGAACCAGAATCCTATTGTTCTACTGTCATTGTATAGAACTGTGCTTAAAATCGTAGCACTGCCACAAGAATTCCATGACTAAGTTCAAGTGTGGCTCAATAGTCAGGTACAATAATAACTGCAGTTCTGTATCTAAAGTTATAATGACCCCCCCCCATAGCTGAAATTGTCAACCAGCCATAAACATACTTAGAATAATGAATGGCTCCAGTTTTGAACTTCTTTGATGCATTGGTTTAAAACTCAATAATGCTTCTCCTGCATTATAATCCATCTGGTTACAAAAGTTTCTAGTAGTCAAATTACCCGATTCATCAGTGCAAACTTTCCTAATCATCTTTCAAGATACCTTTGACTTGAACATGAAGGAACAAGAAAGATGTACGTTTAGATCACATTTTTAATGACTGCTGAACACTTCACAGCAGATTACAGTTAATTCAATACGTTTAAAGTGTAGGCAATTTTGCTTAAGACAAATTTTCAAAGACAGCAATGTGATGCCAATCAGATTATCTGTTTTTGTGATTTGGTTGAGGAACAGATATTGACCAGGACTCTACGGATAAAAGTTGGGTTTGAAATTTTATTAAAAGATAACACTGTTGCAGTGTAGCATTTTCCCAATTCCAAATCAGACTTACAGCCTTGATTTTTGAATTGCTAGTTAAACAGAAATCATCTGACTAGTAGCAGTAGTTTGACGCAATACTTCTGAAGAGTCAAATGCCTGGACATTTTGAATAGCTTTCAACTGAATTTAAAAAAAACAGGAAATTTGATAAGACTGAAGTAGGGAAGGTAAAGGTAGCAATTTTATTCAAACAAAAAGACAAAGTCAGAATAAATCAGATGGATAGCCAGTAAAACAAATAACAAGGAAAATATTAGAACAGCAAAAGCAACAAATGATTAATGCCAAAAACAATGTAATTATAGATTATAAACTACTGTTGGAAAAACTGCATGTGAAGAAATACTATTGAGCTAGTTTATTGCTTGGAAAACCAGGGTGTCATGCCAAAATATTTCAGCATACTAATCAGTTGTAACCTTCAGGCTTAATATTTGGGTATCAAGAATATTTAAAGGCAATTATAAATATGGCTGATAAACCAATAGCGAAGTACCAGAAAATGGCTCAAAACTATGTGCAGAGTAACAACACGCAATATGGACAGTAACAATGTCTAACAAAAATGTGGACAAGTAAAAGATGGAGAAATAGGAGATCTCTGTTCATGTCCATCAGTCAATGAAGGCGAGAAATGGAGAATACCAGTATCATAATTATGTAAAAACAAGATGCTTCTTCAGTCCCCCACATCCCCAGAATGTAAGCTGTCATATTTCATCTGTTACAGATTAAAAGAAAAATAAACATGCAGAACCAAAGGAAATCAATGCAGTTGTCCTATGATTTTATAAAAATGCATCTCATTATCCTTGATCACATGTTTAAAAAGCACATGGGTACCACTTGGCATTTGTAACAGCAGTCCTTCTCTTCCACACTACCTTGCCTCAAACTATTCAGATCTGTCTGTATATAGTTGGTTTACTTCTTACATCTACTCTGTCTGTTGCAACAATTTTTGACAACTTTGATTTTAGCTCTGGTTTCTGGCTTCAAATCTACATATGGTGCTAACACAGACTCCTGGACACTGTTAATTAGCAGTTTCATTCTGATGCAGCTCCACACAGAACAATCCTTTCCTTTAATTGAGTCAACTTTGCTCCACATCAATAGATCTAAGTGAATGTGCAAATGAAGAAGCCCAGCAAATGACGAGAAAAAGTAAACAGGCAAGCAAATAAACAAAAGCAAAGGCTCAGTCCATCTCATCCACGCCAATCAAGTTTTCCAAACTAAACTAGTCCCATTTGCCTGCATTTGGCCCATATCCCTCTGAACCTTTCGTACTCATGTGCTTGTCCACTCTTTTAAATATTATAACTATACCTGCATCTTCCATCTCCTCTAGCAGTTCAGTCCACATACAAACTACCCTCTGTGTGAAAATGTTGCCCCTCAGATCTCTTAAATCTTTCTTCTCTCATCTTAAAAATATGTTCCCTAGTTTTGAACACTGCACCCTCCCCGACCCACCTGAAAGAAAACACCTTTCCTTCCACCTTGTCTATTCCCCTTATGATCTTATAAACCTCTATAATATCATCCCTCCACATCCTACGCTCCAAAGAAAAAAGACCCAGCCTATATAGGCTCTCCCTGTAACTCAAACCCTCCTGTCCAAGCAAAAATCTTATAAATCTTTTCTGCATCCTCTCCAATTTAATAATATCTTTCTTGTAGCAGGGCGACCAGAGCCATACACCGTATCCAAAAGTGGCCTCACCAACATCCTATATAACTGCACTGTGATGTCCCAACTCCTATACTCAACAGTCTAAGCAATAAAGGAAAGCTTGCCAAATGCCTTCTTAACCTCCCTAAATACCTGTAACGTAACTTTCAAAGAATTATGTACCAGAACCCATAGGTCTCTCTGTTGGACAACACTATCCAGGACTGTAGCTCGGGTTTTGGGTGAGGTTGTCGACTTGCTCGCCAAGCTGGCTTGTTCACATTCAGAAGTTTCATCACCATGCTAGGTGACATCATCAGTGGTGCCTCCAAAGAAGCGATATTATTCTACTCCATTTGGTCATTTTGGTCGTTGGGTGATCTAGACTCGAAACGTTAGCTTGCTCTCACTTTATGGATGCTGTCAGACCCATTGTAATTGCCAGCATTTGTTGTTTTCAGGAGTGTCAGACATCTTGTTCACCGAGAGAGCTGGCTCCGAGGGAGCTGGATCAGTTTCAAAAACTCTTCATAGGTAAATAAAGGGTGACTTGGTGATATCGGATACTGGCCTCTGGAGTTATTTCCGTAGCAATGACAGAAAAGCATGTTCCTGAATAAATCTTCTTGCAACAGTTGTCTTTGAGTTGGGGTAAGCATTTCTGGCATCACACCATTATTTGAGAAATTTAACTTGTTCAACCTTGCTGTTAATGACTGGTCCAAGCATATATATTCCAAGCTGTGGAAAGAATGCGTTATTTTTTTCCGGGCAAATTACAGCAGGGGAGATGAAAAGAAAAGAGTAATTCTCCTGAGAGCTTGTGGACCCGCAGCTTTTTCAGTTATAAAGAACCTAACTTCCTCTGAGGCACCAGATACCAAAACCTTTCAAGAGCTGACAGATTTAGTTAAGGAATATTATGACTCCACGCCTTTTCTAATTCTGAGATGCTATCAGTTTTAATCAGCAATTTGAGAACCAGGGGAATCTATACTGCAAGTTTTGGCTTGGCTAAAACAACTGGCAGAGGCATTTGACTTTAGTTTAATTCTTAAGGAGATCCTGAGAGACCACTTGGCATGTGGGTTTAATGATGTAACAATGCAAAAGAGCCCACTAGCTGAAGCCCGACTAGACATCAAACAGGCACTACAACTGGCTTTATCATTGGAAACTGCAGCAAGTAGAGTTATGAGAGTTGCAGGGTATTCCGACGGAAGTGGACACCCTCACCAATCCGACGGAGCTTTGGGAACACCCCTTGAGTGAAGGCAATTGCATAGCCTTACTCAGGATACATCCTGAACAGAGAAATTCTAAGTCAGCCCATAGCAAAATCCCAAAATAAAGCCAACCCTCAGCCAAACAGTTAAAAATTTCCTCAGGATCTGGGCTGGCAAGTTATTGTAGTTGCTGCCAATATGTGGGCTCAAGACAGCAGAAGAGGTCCCCTCTATAGCTAAATTGAGTAAGAGAACTCATAGGCCGGTTTCCAGGAACATATACACCCTGGAAAGACCACCTACATCTGGTTTGGAACAGTTAAATCGCTTATCAACATCCAAATCAGAATCAAAATAAACGTCTGGTTTAATGGATAGATACCAGTGCTGTGGTTTCAGTGATCTCAGAACCAGTTTTTAACGAAATTTGTTAAATACTCCAACCCATCACTTTGTGCAGACTTCAGTTCAACTGAGAACCTGTACCGGGGAACCTTTACAGATTAAGGGTACAACTTCGGTTCCCACCTCTTTTGCGAAGCAGCTGGTTCAATTATCACTGATTATAGTAAAAGGCTTGGGCCCCAGCTTGATGGGGCGAAATTGGTTGACAAAGATTCACCTAGATTGGCTCAAAATTTTCTGATTAGAAAATGGCTGCTTGAGTGAAGTCCTAATTAAATACCTGGAGAGTCCAAGGAGGTCTAGGGACTATCAAAGGAGTCAAGGCCACCTTGCATGTTGACCAGGAAGCAATTCCACGATTCAGCAAAAGTAGAGACAGAAATCAAAAGGCTGGAAAGCAAAGGAATCATCAAACCTGCCCAGTTTGTGGAATGGGCATTACCAATCACACTGACGGTGAAGCCCAATCAGTCAGTTCACCTTTATGGGGATTTTGAACAAACGGTAAACTGCTTCTTGCAGTTAAATAAATACCCAATCCCTGACACAGATGATTTACATGCAAAGTGGGGTGGGGGGGCTGCAGTGGTATGCTCAACTAATACCCATAAGGGTTTGTGCCAATATAGGAGACTTCCATTTGGGGTATCTTCAGCTTTGTAATTTTTCTCCCTGGCGGACATTCACCCTAGAAGGGAAAGGTGCGTGTTCCAGGAACACCAGTGACCTACTTGGGCTACAGAGTCGACAAGACTGGGTTACACCCGCTGAAAGATAAAGTGAGGTGATCAAAGGTGCCCCGGTTCCCACGTCTGTACTGGGGCTTAGGTCTTTCCTTCAGGTTGTGAATTATTGTGGAAAGTTCATACACCTGGCCTCCAGTCTGACACCTTTGCATCAACATTTTATAAAAGGGTCAGCCTTGGAAATAGTCACATAGCTAAGCCATAACCTTCAGGGAAGTGAAGAAACAGTTGTCATCGTCTAAAGGTGTTAGCACACAATGATCCTGACCGAGATCTGATTTTGACATGCAATGCCTCCCCACACAAGGGTAGTACTGGTTCATAGGTGGCCTAATGGAGATGAATGCCCAGTAGTGTATGCATCCAGCACTTTGGCTAATAACGAGTGTAATACATCCAGATAGAGAAGGAAGGTTTGGCGGTCATATTTGGAGTCAGGAAGTTCTACCAATACCTTTATGGACATAAATTTGTAATAATAATGGACAACAAACCCCTGCTAGGTCTACTTAAAGAGGTCAAGGCAGTGCCACCCGTAGCTTTAGGCCAAATTCAGTAGTAGGCTCTAATACCAAGTGCATATAATTACAAGTTGGAACACAGTCCTCGAGGCCAAGTAGCAAATGTAGGTGCACGGACTCACCTTCCACTGGTAGGGTACCACCATTGGAAAAGTCCATAATGATTTAGATTCTCTGGACACACATCCAGTCACAGCTGACAATATCAGACTTTGGACACAAAGATCTGGTCCTGGCAAAACTGAAATAGCTGGTGGTGATGGGGAAACCAAAGGGCTATCACAACCAGAATTGAAACCTTTGGGTACCCAGAGAGACCAGATCAGAGTAGAGGACACAATATTATTATGGTGAGCAAGAGTGATTGTCCTGGTTTCCGCCAGATACTGGCTAAACTCCACCGAGGACATCCAGGGGTTTCCAAGACGAAGATGTCAATGAGGGGTTGGGTCTGGCAGTCTGGATTGGATGCAGACATAGTCGCGTTAGTGGGGCAGTGCTCAGAGTGCCAACAAGGACAAACATTACTGCCAGCAGCTCCCCCACATTCATGGGAATGGCCAGGTAAACTCTGGGCTCAATGGTTTTAGTCATTGTGGATGCCCGCTTAAACTGCCTGGACGTACATAAAATTCATTCAACAAACACAGGGACAATGACAAAAAAAAACTGCATGCATCTTTTGCAATACCTGGGTTCCTGGAAGTGCCAGTCACAGATAACAGGCCATTGTTTACCAGCAGGGAATCTGAATATTTCCTAAAGTCAAATGCTATTCATCATATAAAGACAGCTCTATGCTATCCATCATTCAAAGGTCTAGCAAAGAGCAATCCAAACTTTGAAGGTAGGCTTAAAGAAATAGCCTACAGCTTTACTAGATACCAATCTGTTCCAGTTCTCTTTGATTATAGGACCACCCCTTACGCAACTGCAATGATAGCTCCAGCAGAGGTGCTAACGGGGAGAAAACTCCACACCAGATTAAATCTGATCTTCCTGGACCTGGGGAGTGGAGGGTGAAATGGCATCAAGAACGCCAATGCTGGACATAAGAATCTACTAAGTTTACTTCAGGGGATGAAGTTTGGTGTAGGAACCACGGGAACGGCCCCACATGGGTAACAGGCATGGTCAACATGAGATCAGGTCTAGTGATGTATAATGTTTGGGTAGATGCGGTAGTCCTGAACAAGCACGTGGACCAAATGAAACCTGCAAACTCGCAAGTAGTGCGGGAACAAAACATGTCCAGATCCTCAACAGGCTTTCCAACTGTTCTAGAACCTGTGGTTCTCCCTCTCCATCAAGAGTTGAAGATACCTCGGAATCTGAGATGGACACAGCAGATGTCACCACCTAAATACCTTTGTTGCCTAAAGAAGAGACTGAATTTCTTCTGAGATGGTCCAGGTGCAGAAGGCAAACTACTGTGCATTACTCACTGCCCTTATCAGAGGACATGGTGTAGGAACCTGACCTGGTGCTAAAATCCCCCAGCAAGAGCTACAAAAAAAAGAAGAACCAGCCTATGTCCTCAGATTCAGAGGGGGAGGGATGTAATGATTGTAAAGTGGTCAGCCAGGTGGGCCTCAGAATATGAGTTCCCTGATTAACTTTGTCAATCTGGTCCAGTCACGGAGCACTAGTTGACAGATATAAACAGGAGCATCAGGAGTTCTGCTCACTCTCAGAGCTGGCTCTAAGGGAGCTGGATCAGTGATAAGGGCTGTCCACGTGTAAATAAATGGTGAATTCGTGACAGGAAACCGGCCTCTGTGGAGTTATTTCAGGAACCAAGGGTTATGGGGACCATGAAGAAAAATGGAGCTGAAAATTATCAGATCAGCCATCAACGTACTGAATGGCAAAGCAGACTCAATAAGTTAAAATGGCCTATTTTTGCTCTTACGTCTTATGGTCTTATTAGCATTGCTAAATCTCCAACTATCAACAACCTGGGGGTTAGCACTGACCAGAAAATAAACTAGACCAGCCATTTAAACACTTTGGTCACAAGAGTCAGTCACAGCCTAGGGAATTTCTGGTGAGTAATTCACATCCTGACACTTCAAATCCTGTCCACTACCTAAAAGTCAGAAGTAGGAAGTTTCCACTTGCCTGGATGAGTGCAGCTCCAAATTCATTCAAGAAATTCAACACCACTGACAACAAAGTAGCCAGTTGATTGGCACCCCAAGTAAACCTTCAACGTTTAGTCCATCCACCACCGATGTACAGTAGCAACAGTGTGCTCTTTCCTCTAGTTCTTTCCACTACAGGTACTGCAACAACTCACCAGGACTCTTAGCAACCCTCACCCTCTACCACCTAGAAAGAGGGGGGCCTGGATACATGCCACCATCACCATCTGCAGATTCCCCTCCAAGTCACATGTTATTCTGAGTTGGAACTATATTGACACTCCTTCACTGTCACTGGATTAAAATAGTGAAATTTCCTCCCTAACATTACAATGCACGTAACCCCACCAGCTGGATTTTAGCAGTTCAAGGAGGCAGCTCACCAGCACTATCTTAGGGGAGATACAGGATGGGCAATAAATGCTGACAATGCCGTCAATGCTCACATCTTGTGAATGAATTTTAAAAACTTTCAGACTATTCCTCACACGTGTTTCACTGGCTGACATCTTAAAACGCAATTTAAAAAATCAGAGATAACAAGGTGTAGAGCTGGATGAACACAGCAGGCCAAGCAGCATCAGAGGAGCAGGAAAGCTAATGTTTCGGGTCTGGACCCTTCTTCCGGAGGCAATGACGTAATGGTATTATTGCTAGACTATTAATCCAGAAACTCAGCTAATATTTTGGGGACTTGGGTTCAAATCCCGCCATGGCAGACGGTGGAATCTGAATTCAATAAAGAATCTGAAATTAAGGGTCTAATGATAACCATGAATTCATTGTCAATGGTCAGAAAAATTCACCTGATTCACTAATATCCTTTAGGGAAGGAAATCTGTCATCCATACCTGTCTGACCTACATGTGATTCCAGGCCCACAACAATGTGGTTGACACTTAACTGCCCTTTGGGCAATTAGAGATGAGCAATAAATGCTGGCCTAGCCAGAGACGCCCATCTCCCGTGAGTAAATAAAAGACTGGAAGGCTCAGTAGAGGCGAACTTCTTTCTTTGTAGTGTGGCACATGCTGTTAATGTTTGTAATGCTGGACTGTTACCACGCCCATCACTTACCAATTTCTTCATTCTTATTTTTGTGATACTTTCAGCCTAAAACATATTCTATAAATTCTAAAACCCAAATCTAAAATCATTCCCTATATTAGTACCTGAATCTATAGGCCACAGTTGGTATGTCATTTCAACATATGAATTATTGAGTTAACCTTGCATTATAATTCCAATTTAGAAATGCCATTTTGTAAATTAAGCAATGTCTGTTTCCCTTCCATCTGACCAACTGTTTCAGCTGCATATGAAATGAACCAAAAGCAATTTTGAATGATGTACTTTTATATCAGTTGTTATGAAGAACAGAAACAAATTTTGTCCAGATTCACATCTGCTTTTAAAGAAGTGCCATGTCAAAACAATATCTAAATCACAAGATGGTTAACTGGTCGTGTGACATCAATTTTCAACTGTTCATTAGCTACTTTCAGCTTACCTTTTCCACATCAGCCTTTGTTACATTCAGGTCATTATCCATCTTTTCAAAGTGTTGTTGAGCTCGTTCGGCTTCCTTACAATCTCGCTCAAACCTTCTTTTACTCTATTGGAGAGTAGAACTTAGAATTAAATGGAGCAATCCAAGTTAAATACAGCCCTGCCAACTTTCAATGTACGCAAAGGGTTTTAAAGATAGCAATTTAAATTGAAAACACTTTCCAGTTTTGACAACAGTGCATTTACCAGCCCTGCACAACATTGGTGTAAGGCAGGAGGAGTCTATCAACTACATTGTGACCAACAGGTTTCTCAATTTTCTTCCACTTCTCAATTGGTTAACTTTGTTTTTTCTCATTGTTTCACTCGCTTTCTAAATTATTACTGGCTATTTTTCTCATTCATAAAATATTTAAATAAAACCATTTTCTCCAAACACATTCCAACAAAAAAAATGCCCAACGATATTGCAGCAAAATAAAAACTGCACTGTAATGCAGCAATCATGACAATTCACACACAGCTGCATGGAAAGTTGATTAAATTATCTTTAATTTCGGTTATTTAAGCTGTTGTAACACATGGCTTTTAGCTATTCCACCGCCACCAAATCCTTTGCAATACAAAAGTGTAAAATTAAATAATGAAGGATTCTCAGTTCTTGTGCAAAAATCATTACAGAAAGTATAAATTCCTTTCCAAAACTGGAAATTGACTTTTTAAATACAAGAACTGAAAGACTGCATCAAAATCACTTGCTCATAATCTTAGTAAGAGTGAAAATATTATTATCAAAATCCAAGCACCTTTAGCTGGTGAGCATAGCTTGCTCTGACCAGAGGAATGAGAATCATCAGACATAATCATTAAATTAATAATGAAATGTTAAGTAACTCAAGTCGTTTCTTACTTAAGGTTTCAATCTCTTCTAAAAATCAAAATTTTAAAACTAACTCTTAAGCCAGTAACATAAAAGAAGTACATTTTAGCCAACAATCAGGAGCAACATACTGCCTAATAATTAAGGCAGTTATATGCATTAAATGCAAAATGTGGATCAGACCTACATTCTCAAGTTGTTTCCAACAACTTTCTATATGTTGTTGCGCCCTTCTTCCTTCTTGGAAATGCTGAAAGAAAAAAACCACACATTATTATTTCTGTAAGAAATGCTCTGGTTCCAAACGAACCAATGGATAAATGAACTCTAATGATTCTAAGCTGTATCTCCTTTCAGGAGAACATAAGAGATAGGATTAATTTTAAAAACTAGTTTTAAATAATGCCAATAAGTCTATAGCACATACACTTGCAAAGAAAAACTAATGAACATTTTAGTAGCCAGATGCATTTTTTTTTGAGGTTCCAAAAGTGTTAAGGGATTAAAGCCTGTTTTTCATCATTAAACCTTTGTTCATTTATTACTTTACAAATAATAGTCCGGAAATGATTGCATAATGCAGATCTGAATACATTCTATTCTCAGAATTGTCGGGTTTTGGATCTCAAATGTCAGCAAAATACATTGAGTCAAGCAACAGAGAGAAAAATTTAAAGGTAAAATTGCCACAATCTTACCACATCGTAGGATTACTCTCTCATGAATGACGATTGGTGGTGGTTTAACCTGAGGGTCACCATCTCTCAGGCAAGGGAGGGATTGAGAAGGATAGCCGTCAAAGTAACTTCAGCCATTGATAATTGGTGGGCAAATTTGTCAATGATGGATTTGGAAATGTGTGCATATACAAACATAATAAGTATGAATATGGCAGCAGAAATAGAATACAGTAGACAATATTGGACAAGGTGGTTCATAATTGTTGGCAGACCAGTCAAACTGAATGTTATCTTCTGCACTAGAATGAACTGACCATGGACTAAGCATGCTAACAATTCAATGCAAATGGCAGAAGATATTGTCCATGTCAGTTAACTTTTGGTCAAAGGTAATAACTGATTAGGTCTCAAATTGGAAATTTTCTTTAAGCATTTGAATGCATGTAGGCACAAGGCTTTCATTAAAGCTTAAGTCTCACAGAATCGATCAAGCCTTAAGACATAATATGAGGCCATTTGAAACCAGTTTAATTCAGAGAGGCATGGTTTATTCTAAAAGAGCAGAAAGAACCAGGATAGGTTAATGGTAAAAATGGAAGAATGATAATTGTAGAACATGGTAACCAGACTGTTTGGGTACACGCTTCAAGGGCACTTAGTATGGGTTACAAATTTGTAGATTC
Source organism: Ginglymostoma cirratum (assembly GCA_024137785.1). Lineage (NCBI taxonomy): Eukaryota > Metazoa > Chordata > Chondrichthyes > Orectolobiformes > Ginglymostomatidae > Ginglymostoma > Ginglymostoma cirratum. The sequence continues at coordinate 30,491,280 of JAHRHZ010000035.1, forward strand.
TAAATGAGTTATAGGAAATACTGAGGAACCAGGCACTTCTATTAATCAAATAAAAACCGAAAGAACTGCGGATGCTGTAAATCAGGAACAAAAACAAGTTGCTGGAAAAACTCAGCAGGTCTGGCAGCATCTGTGAAGGTAAAAACAGAGTTAATGTTTAGGGTCCAGTGACCCTTCCTCAGAACATCTGAGGAAGGGTCACTGGACCCGGAATGTTAACTCTACTTCTATTAATCATAGGTCTCACAGCTATGAAGATCAGGCTGTCGCAATTGACACAATGAGGAACTGAACAGTTCTGATGATCAAAATGTGACCGTCAGTCCAAAGGATAACTACCAATAGTAGGTACCAAAGTCAAATATTTAGCAGAAAATGCTAACAAATGGAGAAAATAACTGGTTAAGTACAGTAGCAAAAGCTCTGGACATGAGAATATGACATACAAAGACAGAGGCAAGAAAACACAGTACAAGGCCAGGCAGGGGCTCTGGAAGAGAGCATGTCCCAAGAAAGATGTCATGAACCACTGAAAGAGATCCTATGAATTGGAGGAGAAGATCAAGCAGTAGCAGCGCAGAAAGAGATGGGCAAGATTCAGAACGTAGTTTAACAAGTTCAAAGAACCTCATACAGAGCAGGAGTGCCACCAGATGAAGAGACCAGTGTGACTGGAAAGTCTTAGTAGGCATGAGCAAATTAGAAGAAGTTCATAAAACAAACAATAAGAAATAAAAAGCTGGACAGCATTTAAGGTTGTACACAGAAGTGTCAACCAGTGTCACCACCAAGATGAAAATGCACAGAAAAGGAAGCCAGGGAAGTTTTAAAGAAAACCTAGGTATGGGTGGATATTTCCACAACTGGAAAAGCAATTTGAAGTTTTTTTTTGGCTTTGTTACCAACAAATACTTGGGACTGTAGATCAATTGATAATAAAGCTGTATTTCTGCAAGGTGATCAGCTTAAAGGGAAGTGATTCTTCGGTCTCCAAAACAGGCATCAACTGCAGTGGGACAGACTGATACTTAAATAAGTGCATCAACAGCCTAAATAATACCTCTGGAGTTTGGTACTTTCCAATCAGGTCCTTCCTCCTCAAATTAAGTGAGTTTCAGTTGAAATCAGACCCTGTAGTGTTTTACTGGCAGCTTTTAGGCACTTTTGTGATGTGCATTTTAGGGCTTGTTTTGAAATGGGGTTGGTAGATTTGAAAACATAGTCTAAATATAGTCATAAATGGGCTTAAAGAAAAATTCAAAAATGGAAGTCAAGCTTCTACAGCTTTTCAGTACCTTGGATGGTTATCAGGCAGAATACATTTGAGTGTCCCCTTACATCAATCTTATTTGGAAAATGTTAGTCCCGTTACAATAAGTCAAAGTAGCAGAAGATTCAGTGGCTTCCAAAACAAAGCATATTAACAGTAGAAACGCTTGCTCTTATTGATGGTGCTTTTCTAAATATATTCAAAAATATTTGAAGAAATTCTAAAAAGAAGATTCAGTAGCAACTCCAGTTACTGCACTGACAACGGTTAATAAACACTCAACAAAATGAATGAATGAAAAAAGACTGAAGATTGATATCGCATTTTAAAACTGATAGAAACATAGAAAATAAGAGCAGTAGGCAAATTGGCCTTTGAGCCGCTCTGCCATTCAATTTCATCATGGCTGATCATCCAATTCAGTACTCCGTTTCCACTTTCTCCCCTTATGCTTTGATTCCTTTAGCTCTACGGACCATATCTAACGCCTTTTTTTTTGTTGTAAGCACTTTGCCTCAAAAAGCAAATGAAGCTGAGAATTCCACTGGCTCATCGCTCTTTAGGGGAAGAAACTTCTTTTTATCTCAGTCCTTTATGGCCTACCCATATGTCTATAGGCTATTATCCTGGTTTTGGACTCCCTGGTCATCAGAACATCCTTCCTGCATTTGCCCTCTCTAGTCTTTTTAGCATTTTATAGGTTTCTAGGAGATTCTTCGGAATCTCATAGATTTCATTCTTCTGAAAAAAGAATCAAAAACTAGTTTTAAATAATGCCAATAAGTCTACAGCACATAAAGTTGTAAATAAAAACTAATGAACCTTTTAGTAGCTAGATGCATTTTTTTTGAGGTTCCAAAAGTGTTAAAGGGATTAAAACCTGTTTTTCATCATTAAACCTTTGTTCATTTATTACTTTACAAATAATAGTCTGGAAATGATTGCAGAATGCAAATCTGAATATATTCTACTCTCAGAATTGTCGAGTTTTGGATCTCAAACGTTAGCAAAATACATTGAGTCATGCAAGAGAGAAAAATTTTAAAAATTTCATTCTTCTGAACTCCAGTGAACATAGACCAAACTAATCCAGTCTCACTTCATATGTCAGTCTGGTAAACCTTTGCTACATTCCCTCAAAAGTCAGAATACCCTTCCTCTACTGAAATCTAATGTAAAAGGCGGCGATTTCCTAAACTGATCTTGGATATGTAATAATTGTGAAATAATAATAGTGCAAAAGTGATAAAGTCAGCCTTTAAATGTTTCAACCTTGAAAGTATGATGGCAGGGCTCCCACTGTATATGACCATTAGACAATAATGAACATTTAAGAAGTGCAATAAGTAGTCAGGCTTTTAAGTATAACTATATCATAACAAGGCTCACTGACAGAAGGATACTTGGTGGCAAAGCTACTGGGCCTTGTCTCCTGACTCTAATGTAAAGCTGTGGAACATTGCTCCAATGTGAACTTCATTATAATGTGCAGCTTACTTGATTTGTGGAACATCATTGTTCTTTTACACATTTTATTCCTCCTTTAAATTTTTTTCTTTGCCAATTGTTCCCTTGACTTACAGTTACTGGCATACAGTGCCACTAATGGCAGGCAACAGCATTCCCAAATAGTTACTCTTCAACTGTGAGCCATGACACATATCTTTTGGACAGGACAATAGGGCAGCATAACCCAATCAAATGCTACCTCCAGATGTCACCTATTCAAAGAATCACAAGGGAAGAGCCCATGTTTTAGAAAAATGTGAATATCAATTAAGACCATCTACAGAGTGCTCAAAACAGATTGGGTTTTGATATTATATGTAATCTATTAAAGTTTAAAACTGTAAGGATTTGATAATATTTTGGAGTTGAATTGCCTCAATGGGTACTTTGGTTTTATTTTTGTTAATTTGAAACTTAGCTTTAGATTTTGACAGAGCACTCAATTAGGCTAAAACCTAATCCTATCACTTCATGACAAATTGTATTCTATTCTTGCGTGCTTACACATGTTCAACTGGCGTTGGAAAAATGTCAGAGAAAGAGTAACGTTAAATACTTTTGTTTGTTATATTTGGCTTTTAATTTCAGTGTGAGATGCTCACAGTTGTGTCCAAGCAAGCTACACATAATTCTGATCAACCAAATCCCTTATTTAATGTTCAGGCTAGAGCTCAAGCATGTGATCATTCTGAGAAACTACTTCCTCCTGCTGGAGCCGTTTTATTATCAGTCTAGTGCACAGGAACGAAGTAAGACTTCCCTCTTTCTGGATGACAGCACAAATTGCTAGAAATGTACAGCAGTTCATGGCATGTTTGAAAGAGAACGGCAGATTAACATTTCGCGTGGAGTTTTCCATATTATTGCACCTTAACTTTTTAGGTTTTATATTTCATAATTTCAAGAGGTTTTAATTACGTATATTTCAAACTTATCTTCTGTTGCATCCATATCAAAATCGACAGATAAAATATTTTAAGCTGCAGATGCACCAGATACATGCAAAAGCCAAATTTTTTTTTCTCTGTGTACAAATACCATGTATTGGTTCAGCACAGTCTTTTTAAAACTATATTTTTCTGCATAGTAAAGAAAGAAGCTTTGTTTAAGATTCAAGCTTAGAAACAAATCGAACAACAAAGTGATAAAATGAACAGTTGTCCTCTGATAGCTCAACATAAACCTTGATATTACACCTTGAGGAAGTGTTCAACTGTGGGAAGTTTCACAGCCAAGCCTAAACTTCTCTTCATCCACTGCACGCAGACAAATGTGCAACATGGGTTACTTAAAAGTGATCAGAAGCAGAAATCCCGGTTATTTTCTCCACTCACTATACCGGAAGCAAACTATTGTACTAAATTAGTTCAGTGACGACACAAAGTGGGAAACCGACCTAGAACCTTTTCCTTTGCTTGGCTCAGCTAATCCAATGGACAAATTCATCAGCACTAGGGAAATCTGTGGCAACTGTGCTTCTTTCCAAAAACCTTAAATCTAAAAAAGTGATCATTGCTACAAATATTAAACTCAATTATTTTGTTGACTGAAATATTATTTGAAATATAAGAAAACGCACAATCAAAAATTTTTCAAACAATTGTTCATCATTTAACTGACCATAGTAAAGAGGAAGAAAAGGCAAAAGTCAAAAAAAGTCAATGGCAAAATAAATCCAGCAATTTAAGTTTGGAATTAGGAACCATGTCTCAGTTACCATGGTGCAATCAGTTTTTATGCGATGGAAATTCTACATTAGTTTCTCAATAATGTGTGCATGGCAAAGTGCATATTGCACTTCAGCAAATTATGCATGAGATAACGAGGTGTAGAGCTGGAAGAACACAGCAGGCCAAGCAGCATCAGAGGGGCAGGAAGGCTGACGTTTCGGGCCTAGGCTCTTCTTCAGAAAAAGGACCAGCTCTACACCTCGTTATCTTAGATTCTCCAGCATCTCAGTTCCTGCTATCTCTGAAGCAAATTATACATGGTTGTTTTTCATTGACAAAATGAAAAGCCAAGCTCAAAGAGCTATTCAAAGAAGTATCTCCCAGGTAAGCCACACAATGGCCTTGTTTCTCCTCAAGTATCCATTTAAAACATTCAGTCAATTACTTTTCAGTCCAGACTATTCATTCTGATGTCAAGTTGATCAGTTCTGGGTTTGATACACCGTCCTGCTTCTAAAGCTGTTTCTATAATCTAACATACAACTATAGTTTTCATACTGCTAGATGAATAACATTTCTAACAACAGATCAAGTACCACAATGGCAATCTGAAAAATGATAATATGTGGCTAGCAAAAGAAAAGTTCTCACGAAACCTGACACATTGTCATAATAAGTCAACAGGGTCACTCATAGGTTTCAGGAAGGGAGCTTACGCTCCAACCTGGTCTGGCCTATGTAGATCAACTTATTGGCTTGCTCAGATATGTTGAGTCACTGAATTATAAATAATTATACTGTCCACAAATGCACAATTGTTGGGAGTTTCCATGGCTGACAACTGGGAAGAACTGATTAAAAATACTTCACAATAAGAGATAACTCCGGGAATAATCAACGAGCCAAGTAGCATCTATGGATTCAAAACAACTTTGTTTTCTGTAAAGATGCTAGCAATTTTCTAGGTGAACTTCTATTAAATTAAAGTAATAGGCTATATTTCTAAATGACACACAAAACATGGATTAAATGGCATAGAAAGGGCTGTCTTTTGTATTATCTTTTGTACTGTTGTGGTGCAAGAATTGAACTGTTTGAAGATATTTTTGCTAATTCATTATTCAAACAGGATTTGTAATTGATTCTTATTAGAACTATATAATGTTTCCTAAAAACACTCACTACAATTAATCATATTTGGGACAACAGCCCCTTAAAGGACAAAGGTTGGTTCCAAGGAAACAAAACGAAAATTCTGTGCATACAAACTGTTACATTGTCTCATGTTCACCAAGGTTGTAAGGGTAAGTTTTTGGTCACCACACTTAATTCACCTACGTACTTTGTTTTATTCCTCAGCAAAACATCTTGGGCCATTTATTCCTTGGTTAAGTAAATTTATATGAATACAAGTTATGGTAAAAGCACAAAGTTGGGAACAAATTTATTTGATTCTTTTTATACTCAGTTGTACTTCATGTTATGATCTCAGTTATGAAAATGATAGACCACAATTTCTTTAACAGCAGAATTTGTAGAAAGACAAAGTCTAAGAAAACAAGCAACAGGATTACAGTGTTTAACTGAAGTGTCAACAAAAAAAATCTTTTACTAATTTGAACAAGACCATCATAAGCCATGATAACTACCTTACCTATTCAGGAAATCTATTTATTAATTCTAACTCACACAATATATGGGAGTTAACAAAGTATGGTTAAACAAGCCCACATACTGTACTTTAAATAACCAATGCAATCAAGATTGATGCCAATCAGATATTCTAACAAGGAGTCACCAAAATCTCGAAAGTTCTTTTCCTTTTAAGGAATCCAAATTCTTAATCTTTGAAGATATAGGCTAGGAATGTCCTCAGAGATTCTCAGTCTGCCTTGACAACTGCTCACATCTTGGTAGTTCAAACTCTTCTCCAGAGACAGGAGTTCCCTAGGACTCCTGAGACTACTCCTAAACATCTACTTCATGGCACAATTTCATTTTAAATCAAACAGCTAGTTTTAACAAGTTGCCACCGAATTTCTCCAACTCCAATCAGCAAACTCAGCTTGAGAGCTTCCTTCGTTCCCCTCTCAGCTTTATTGAGCTATTAATGGCTTCTAAGGACTTCTGCCCAACTGCTTGTGCTACCTGAAGTCACTTCTTTCAGTACTTCAAGCCTCTAACTAATTCCTACCCAGATAAACACACAGATGAATTGAAGCCAGATGACCTTCTTAAATTCCACTTATCTCCAAGATAACGTAGCCTGTTATGGGCTATCCTTCACTTGACTTTTAAGTTAAGTAGTCCTAATTTATTTAATTTTTTTGATCTGATGCCATAAATGATTTTATATCCTTTTAGATTTCAATGAATGCTTTTAATTGATTTAGCTTTAACTCTCAACATAAATAATTGCTTTGGTTCATCATTACCACAAGCACTGTAGACACCATGTCTTCAGCTCATAAGCCCACCTGTTGTTTCTAACTGTTAACCTCTCAAAGCAAAATGACCTCAACCTTTTATCGACTTCCATGTGCTTCATTAGCATCTATCTTAATTACTACAACTGAACTTTCATTTCTAAAGTTACATTCTTACAAGACTTGGATCATGAAATAGACATGTGCAATATGCTTATTTACACAAAAGTGATACATAGGGTTGAAAGAAAAGGCATGCAGTTCAAAAGTGTTTTTGATAATTGCCCAACATGTCCTTATACAGGAAACTCTGGTATCATGTGTGCAAATTCACACTTTGATTCATACAAAGTCCACTTGCAAGATCAGTCTTTAAAATCATATTCAAGAAAAAAGCTTTAAAAATACAAGTTAAAAACAGATGCAAATTTAATTCCCCTTTCTTCAGAACCTCTTGAAAGAACATAATCTCTATTTTGTGGAACCTATCAAGTGTATAACAAGCTAAACACAAACATCAAAGACAGGAAACAATATAAATGGAGGGAAAGAAATCATTATAAAATATTTCTCTCAGAATTGTTGAATAACAGATCGCTGCATTTTGCTACTCATAGCCATACATGTAGTATTGTCCTGAAAATTATTGTTCTTCAGAATCGATCAAGTTGTAAAACAGAAGTTAATCTAAAACAAATTAATCACATGGCTCTCCCTCCTTGTGATGTTTCCGAAAACATTATTTTCCCCACTACTGTAGCTCTATGCTTTGTTCCATTATCAGCTTTTTCAACCACGCATTCTTAGATCATTCCTGTCTGAGACATCAGTTCCTTGAGTAAATATTTTGTTTCCTTCTGACAGTTGTTTGTTGCCTGCACTGCCAGCCTCTGAATCCGACAATCAACTGCTGTACCACTTTCGAGAAACCTCAGAAATTTGGAACTGTTCTCTCTCACTAGATAAATATCTGATCATTTTGCTAGGTCAAAAATAAATTTTCCAGCTAACCAATTCAACTTACTTGAAACAATAAGTCACTGGCTTCTCACCTGTACAGTCACCAGATACTTCAGTGAGTTGTCTAATTATTACATCTTCCATTTGGCACAAAACTGTATGCGGTTATGCCTCAATACTCTCAGAGAGTTTCCATTACTGCCTGAACAAGTACAGTAAATGACTGACCATTTGAGAATAGCATGTAAACTGAAGGTGCATTTCTGTAATGTAAAAAGACTGAGATACAGACTTGAGGAGTTTATTTTCTTATGATTGCAGTTTTGTCTCTAAGTTAATGACAGCTGGGGTAAAATGCAAATATTTTTCAATATTTTTGCTCCATTATGTCTTACATTATGAATGGAATTAATCAGCACAATTGTAGGCAACAATAGATACTATTCGTGTTCTTTACATTGCTCTGTTACTCCTCTTCCATTCTTAGCTTATGAAAGCTGTGACCACCAAAAGCAATATGTCAGCAGCTTTGAACAGTGTCATGATCATTTAATCAATTGGTAGGACAATAATCTGTCTACACAATATGCTTGACTGTGAACAGCACAGTTGATAGTTTCTGCAAGTTTGGCAGATATGAGCTTCATAATTTTCTAAGACAAACGTTTGGAGGCCTAAACTTAAGTTTCCCAAGTTTCTACATATAATCTAAAGCAATCATAATTCTGTCATTTAATCATTTGCATTGTGTCAATTTCTGCTGGGATTTGAGGGTATCTGTTGCTGCTCCTTTTAATGAAGTGTCGTTTCTTTATATCTAAGAGGAATATTACACCCAACGGTTGTGCATATTTTAAAGCTGCAGTTTAGGTTACATTAGAATGGGAGACCAGGAGATGAGTATTAATTAAATAATACCTGAAGCAGTCGAAGCAAAATGGAAATCCAAAGATCCTCCTCAGAAAATATAGAAGTACATTCAACATGAGAAGTCATTTCTTTTTATATACTTCGATTTTGTATGCAAAATCTACTTGTTTTATCTACTTATTTCCAAAACAGCATCTCAATGATTGCAAATTTTTCCTGTACCACTTGACTTAAAATCCTCAAAAACGTAACTTTAGCTGCCAATGCTCAGCAGTAGTTTACATCATACAATTTATCGTGCAGTGAAGTGTAACTAACAAAATAGCTTTGTGCAAACATTAAGCACATTTGAATGCAATACCAGATGAAATTGGCCTTCACCTCTTTCTTAAATGGACCACTTCTTATTCCGAGATCATACCTTCCCTATTTTATCCTCTATTGGAAATAAAGGCCAACGATTCAATTTGCCTTTCCTATTACCAACTAACTTGGATGCCAGCTTTTTGCAATTCATGTATGAGGTAACACATCTCTGTTCTGTAGCTTTCTGTAGCCTCTGTTTAAATAAATAACGTTGAGACCCTCTGAACTTTGTCAAAGCGCATAACCTCATGTTTACCCACGTTATATTACATCTGCCAATTTTCTGCTCTACTAAAGTTATTGCATTGTTAATAAATTGCTATTTCTTTTGTTTAAGCTACAAACCAGTGTTGAGAATTGATTATTTGTAAAGTCTAGGATTGGTTATTCAAAAAGTCTGATTAGAAACCATTGAGGTCAATTTTGAGAGTGCTTGAAGGTTTTAATTTTACTCTGTTGTGAACCGAGGTAGAAAGACTGATTTTGTTCAATTGTATGTCTTTGCATCTTAACAGTAGCTACTTCCCTGCATATTCTGGGATGAATCACATCAGCTCCAAGGATCTTATCGACCTTTTAAATGGTGTGAATGTTATTTGACATTTGTCAGCCCAAGGCTGGATACTGTTCAGATCTTGGTGCGTTTTAACATGGAGTGCTGTAGTATCTGCCAACTCACAAATGGTGCTGGACAATGTGCAATCAGCAAACATCTCCTACATTCCTATTTCCTTCCTGCACTTGAATGGCTCCTTACACCAAGGTGCTGCGGTCAGTTCGTTTATCCTCCCTTCAGTCTCCATTTTCGACTACACAGCTTCCAAGACCCTTACAACTATTGCTCCATTGCAGGGACAAATGCTCCTTAATTTTTAACCCCTGGATCTTCATACCTACCTAAACGGCAGGCATACCCACCTGTTTTTACAGCTAATTACTTTTCAAGTATAGTTTTTCAAGTATACTGTTTTAACATTAGGGAATGTGGCAGCTAATACTTGCACTGCATGTTCCTGCAAACAATAATAATGAGTTAAATGATTAGATAAACTATCTTGATATAGAAGTTGAGTGTGACATTTGGGCTAGATAATTTAACTGTTCAACATTCACTGATTTATTACTATTAATTTTAATACATATTTTACAATATCCCCAAATTAGTATGCAATATAAAATTTGTGAATAATAATTGATGGAAAGCATATTAAGGATTGTGTCAGAAATGTACCTTGATAAATAAAAACTAGCCTGCTTATAGATTTCTGAAACAATCAAGCCATTTATTCACAGGCGTTATTACGCAATGTTAAAGATACAAATGTGATTCTTAATCCTACATAATGTACATTATACAATCAAAGCACAAACGTTCTACTACAGTGCCACAATTTTAAACAGAACTGCAAGACTGGCACTTCTGTATATTTGGCTTAGTTACAAATTCAGCTGTTTAAATGATAGTCCACAACAGAACACCTACATAATTAAATGTTTTGCAAGAAGTCACAAGAATAAAAGGACAGAGCTAAAGGCTCTACGTCCAAATGCAGAAATGATTCGAAACAAAACACATGACCTGGAAATGCAAATAGAAATAACTAAGTACAATCTGGAAGCCATTAGAGAGATATGGCTGCAGGATTGCATTGACTAGTACCTGAATATTAAAGGATATAGGACATTTAGGAAGGACGAAAAGGTAAGAAAAGATGGGGGGGGGGGGTTTGGGTCTGTTTAGTAAGGAGGAATAAACTATTCTCAAGAAACCAGGGTACAGAACTGGATTGGTTAGAGATGTGAAGTAACAAAGGAATGAAGCCCCTTGTGGAAGTGGTGTATAAGCTTCCTAACAGTGACTACGAGGTACAATGAAGCATAAAGGATGAAATAATGGGAGCCTGGCAGAAAAGCATGATCATAGAATCCCTACATTGTGGAAACAGGCCCTTCAGCCCAACAAATCCACTCCGACCCTCAGAGCATCCCACCCAGATGCATCACCCAATAATCTACACATCCCTGAACACTACGAGCAATTTTTAGCATGGCCAATCCACCTAATCCACACATCTTTGGACTATGGGAGGAAACCGGAGCACCCGGAGGAAACCCACACAGACATGGGAAGAATGTGCAAACTCCACACAGACAGTTGCACAAGGGTGGAATCGAACCCTGGTCCCTGGCGCTGTGAGACAGCAGTGCTAACCACTGAGCCACTGTGCCACAACATGGCCATCCTTTACCTGGTCTGACCTATATGTGACTCCAGACCTACAGCAATGTGGTTGACTCTTAATTGCCCTCTGGACACTTCGGAATGGGTAATAAATGCTGGTCCAGCCAGCATTGCTGACATCCCATTAATGATTTTTAAAAAATGCTTTACAAAGCTTCCATAAAGCACCCTTGGGATCATTTAATTACATTAAAAAGGCTGTATAAATTTAAGTTGGCGTCGTGTGAAGCACTTGAGATATATCAACATGATGACATCTAACACAATGCTTGCATCACTTTCATTGAATATTGTGAACCTGCAAATAGGCAGGGAGATTTTGCAACAAAAATTTTAAAAAGCAGCTACATGAAGAAGCATACAATAAAATGAAGAATCAGAAAAGATGACAGTGAAGTTATAAGGGAGTTGGCAGTTTGTTTTACATTTCCACGAGCCGCAGGGGAACAAAACTTCAGTTAGCCAAGTAAAATTTTCCAGAACAGCCTATGAAACAATACAAAAACTCTGTACCAGGAATTATTTATATATTGGAACCGTATTGAAACTTCAGATAATTCAATAGATACATTTTCTACTGGTGTAATCTTCTCCAATAATTCTGTTCAAAGCAATGCACACTGATGAAGGGCAGAATCATCCCAGCCCCTTAACGCGGGCAATGGCGAGTCAACAGGAAAGTGCTGGGGGTTGGGTTTGGGAGACAGACACAGAGAGCGAGAGAGACACAGAGAGAGAGAGCGCGAGAGAGAGAGTGCGCGGGAGAGAGAGAGAGAGAGAGCGCGTGCAACAGAGAGAGCGAGAGATCAGCAGCAGTGAGGCTCTTGACCTTGGTTGAGAATCAGATTCTTTTCACACAAAATTTAGACTGAGAAATGAGAACATATTAGTGACTGGTGTAAGACCTATTTGCATGCCTTTAGTACATACTCTCACCTCATCGATACACATTTTCCTATTCTTCATGTGTCAGAGAGAAACTAAACAGCAACAATTCCAAACATGAAAGTCAGAGACATTATATGGCTGATACAGTTTGCCATTACATGCTCCATTAGCAGGAAGGTCCCCCCTTGCCCAAAAAACCCAGTACCTATGGAGGTTGGCACCAGACACAAAACAGATTCTCTACAATTTCAGGGCATATCTCCGACTCAGTCACAGTGCTACTTTCCACCTCATTGCTACACTTTGGAGCACACCAGCACCTTTCATTGTAATGCTGCTACTAAGACATGTTGCATGCAAGAACGAACACCCTTCTCATGGATTCAGTCAGGGTGTACCTCGGGGTTCCTCACTCGCTCCCTCAGCACTCACTCACAATGCATCTAATTGAAAGTAGAATCCTCACAACATCTCTGTCTTGCATTTTTTTCCTATTACCCTCATTCAGAACGTAAAGGTTCACAGTACTACTGTCATACCTTGCTGTTTAGTACAGACACAATGTCAGGCAGCTTGTCATGATTGTCAGTAGTGGGTATGCTGTACTGCACCATCAATGTCACACCAGCATCACGTGCCAGCAGCCCATACAGCAAACATTGTGGATGTGTTTCAACCAAATAGTCTTATCTCAAAGTTTAAAGGAGAAATCCTCACTCCAGTTGAGGGAGACAGCCTTCAGTCAGGGACCACTAGCGCAGTAAATCAAGGGCCTTCTTTGATAATGGGCCAGAGGATTAAACATGACCAGTCCAGGTTTGAATTCTCATTAAAAACTGCAGCACATAATCTCAGCTAATCTTTGGTGCAGTACTGAAGGTATCTGGAACTATCAGAAGTGCTCTCAGGTGAGATTTTATGTTGAGGCCCAACCATCCCATCAGGGATATTCTAATGGCACAATTTTGAGGAAAAAGCTGTTGACCCCAGTGACCTGGCCAATTTTATCCCTTAACCAACATTAAAAAGACAAGGGAATCTTATTATTTATCTCATTCCAGTTTATGAAATCTTATCTGCAAATAGGCTTCTGCATTTTCCTATGTTACAACAGTAACTAAAATGACAGTTGATTAGACAGGTAAAGGAGCAATACATTAATAATAGGATTCCTATTTCCATGGAGTTTTACCCATGCCACTTATGTGCCCTCAGAAGTTTTTTGTTTTGTTTCGCTCCTGTTCCATTTACAATGCAAAACAATACTTCCCATTGCTTCTCGGTACACATGACAATAATAAATCAAGTCAAAAGTGAAGTGCAATTCGCGGCTGACACTTGGATAGCTGGTCTTTAAACATAGCACTTGCAAAAGAAATCCCAAAGACCCTGGCAATGCTGAGTACTTTCGCCAATGCATGCAAGATTGCTTGGGGAGGCACCATACAAGCTTAGTACATACGTAATGAGATGAGCAAAGGATTGCATGAGAGAACTCACTAGAGCTCATGGAGACAAAGACTCCACCAAACTTACAGAATACTGAATGGCCTGGACAGAATGGATGTTGGGAAGATGCTTCCATTGGTAGGAGAGACTAGGACTTGAGGGCACAGCCTTAGAGTAAAGGGAGGACCTTTTAGAACGGAGATAAAGAGAAACTTCTTCAGCCAGAGAGTGGTGAATCTATGGAATTCACCGCCACAGAAGGTGATGGAGGCCAGGTCATTAAGTACATTTAAGACTGAGATAGATAGGTTCTTGAATATCAAGGGTCACGGGGAGAAAGTGGAAGAATGGGGTTGAGAAACTTATCAGCCATGATTGAATGGCGGAGCAGACTCGATGGGACCAATGGCCTAATTTCTGATCCGATGTCTTCTGGTCTTAAATCTCCTACAGCTGACACAGCCAATTTTTTTGTAAAAGACAGCCCATAACTTTATCTCCCCTCTTATTCTGGTTATTAGGTATATATTGTGCTTTCAATTTAAGGTCACAAGTGTGATCCAATGATTGTGCTAAGTTAGTTATCCTACTGTTAAGGATTCTCCAATTGGTGAGAAAGAGGCAAATTTAATTGGTGGTTTAAGTTCTACAACAACTTGAGAGCAGAAAAATATTTCAAGTTTGTTTTAATTGTATTTATCTATTAACCCAGGTTCCCCACAGAATCTGCCCACATGCTCCAAATGCAACAACTCATACTGTATGGTACAGTACTGCTGTAAACCCAACTTAAGCTAGTTAATATGGACTAAAATAATGCCACACCAAAATTTTTGGCATTTAGATAATTTATTAGTTTAATCTTCTAAACAATTTTTGAGACTTCTACATCAGAGTAATAGAACAGAATGCAGAATATGGTGTTACAGCAGCAGGGACATTGCACATACATCAGTTTGCTTTTCTGTGACACATAACACAATGTCATGTTTTTGTTATTACCACTCTCAATAAATTGTATAAAAGCAGAACACGCTGGAAATACATGACTTGTCACTCACCTTTAAGCACTGGCTTAACTGTTATTTTCCAAAGTAACGCACCATCTTTCAGATACTGGTCTTTTTCATTTTTACTACTATATCCTTTTAAGTAGCTGATGTCACTTATAATGCTGTCTTATTCAGTTTAGGAATTGCTTACAATAAACCAATGTTGCAACTAATTGAACTAAGCTTATTACCACTCTCAAAGTCAAGGCTGGTGAGTAGCAAGTTTACACTCTTCTTCACTGCCTCTGAAGATACTAGTTCATGAGGATTTTTGGCTGAAAAACATCTCTCCGACGTTGTCCAAATGCTCTAAGTTTCATACAAAAGTTAAGACTTCATAATGGGAGCCGAGACAACTGGTAACGCAACTAAGACTCATAAGAGCTACCAGAAAGCTGTCAATGCACATCCTAGGTTAAATTCAAACCTCAAACTTTAGGGTTTAAAGCAACATAAGCGACAAAATTAACACCGAATTCATTTGTTAATCGAACTCAGGCTATTAAATCAGTGCCAATGGCATTTTTACTGCTCATTGTCAATTTGCTTACATTACCCTCTAAGAGCTTTCAATACATAGAAATGAAAACAAAATCATTCATTTAATTTTCTAAATAAATTATTTGGATGATTGAGCTTCATGTTTTATATGTGATTACTAGAATGCTGGGAAGATACTCCAAGTGTCTTTAAGCTGATTAGGAATTTATCAGATTCATAATTCACTTTTAATCTTTCTATAAAACCAGCAATCAGTTCTTTAACAAGTCATTCCATCAGTATCAAATGTGGGGTTTTTTTTGGTCATCACACTACACTGAGAAATACCTTTCCCCCTTGGTTATTGGAAATGTTGATAACATCCTATAAACGTCTTCATTCTTGAAAGAAGGTAATTTTTTTTACTCTGACGGGATGTGGACATCTCTGGTAAAGATCGACATGCGTTGTCTGCCCCTAACTGACCTTGAACTTAGTGGCTGGCTTGGCCATTTCAGAGGGCAGTGAACAGTAAACCACATTGTTGTGGGTCTGAAGTCACATGTAAGCCAGACCATGTAACAGCAGATTTTCCTCCCTAAAAAACATCAGTAAAACAGATGGGTCAACAATCAATGATAGCTTTAGTGGTATTATTACAGGCATTATGCTTTCAATTCAATTGCCTTTGTAAATCTGTATTCCAAGATTTCTCAAAAAGGACGCAATGAGGCAAAAATGATGTAGCTGTAAAGAGAATGAGCTAAAGTTCTATCAAAAAATTGGATTTTAAGGAAGGTCTTAAACAGATAGAGGGAGGTAGAGAGACAATATGAAACATTGGGCCTAGTTTATTTTCAACAGGTAGGTGAAGTGAGGAAGATGCATAAAGGATCAGTATTGATAGGGCTGTATAACTGTGTTTATCTGTGCAATTTCTCACAGAAGGCAACTGGAGTTTGCAGGTAGCTTTGAGACAAGCAGCAAGATTATCAGTAAGGAGCTGTACGCAAATTAACTCAAAGGTTTTCTAATTCCAAATACCCTAGAAATTGCAAATTGAAACAAAATATATCAAATCATAATGTCAAAACTGAGAAACATAACATCACTTCTTGCAATTCCTTTAATTTGATTTTTAGAACAGCCGTGCTGAAGTTTTGTAACTCTAAAAGATAATTCTTTGTTGCATGGAAAATGAAATTGTGCATTTTTGTAGCTACAATTTAAATAATTTCACATCAAAAAAAACTATCAACTTGGTCATTTATAATCTGGTGATAGCAACGTGTGTGCGCTAATGTATGTCCGGTATGTTCATGCGCATGCATGCACAGTGCATCAGTACACAACAAACTCATTTCCAGCTCGTTAGATTCTGCCCAGATCATTAAATGGTTACAACACCCCTTTCCCATAGCCCTGTAAAGCATGCCTCTTCAGACAATAAAACAAGTCTCTTTTGAAATCAACAACCGTATCTGCCACTATCGTACTCTCAGGAATGCATTCCATGGACTAACCGCTCACTGCGTAAATAGGTTATTCCTTATTTTATTACTGGCTGTTATTTGTCCGCCAACAATGATGCCTGCTTCTTTTGCCAATTACCTTTAATTGATGTTGTCTGGTTCTTAATCTTTACAATGCAAACCACTTCTTCCAATCTACATTGTCTAGACCCTCATGCTTTTAAATACGTCTACTAAACCTCTTCATACCCTCCAAGGAGGGCAACCCCAGCTTTTTCAATCGAAGTAAATGAAGTTGCTCATCTCCAGAACCATACTCAAATCCTTTCTGCTCCCTTCCTAACAGCTTCAGATGGTTCCAGAAGGTTGGTCCCTAATATGGGATAGAATATTCCAGTTCAGACAAAACTAGTGGTTTACACAGGTATATCATAACTTCCTTGACTTTTTTTGCTCCATTTCCCTATTTATAAGGCTTGAATCCCTCTTGATTTATTAGCTGCACTCTCAATCTGCCCTGCCAGCTTCAAATGAATTATGAATACATGTCCCCAGGTTTCTCTGTTTCTTTACCCCTGAATGAACCACACCTATCATTTTATATTGCCGCTCCCCGTTCTGCTTACCAAAATTAATTTTTTCATATTTCTTACAATTCTTAGAATGCCTACAGTGTGGAAACAGGGCTTTTGGCCCAACAAGTCCACACCAATCTTCTGAAGAGCCATCCCATCCAGACCCACCCTGTCCCTGCAA
This sequence comes from Ginglymostoma cirratum, assembly GCA_024137785.1. NCBI lineage: Eukaryota > Metazoa > Chordata > Chondrichthyes > Orectolobiformes > Ginglymostomatidae > Ginglymostoma > Ginglymostoma cirratum. The sequence continues at coordinate 30,508,690 of JAHRHZ010000035.1, forward strand.
CCCTGCACCTCCCATGGCTAATCCACCAAACCTACACATCCCTGGACACTATGGGCAATTTTTAGCATGGCCAATCCACCTAAACCATACATCTTTGGACTGTGGGAGGAAACCCTCGCAGACACATGGAGAATGTACAAACTCCACACAGACAGTCACCTGCAGTCAAAATCAAACCTGGGTCCCCAGCGCTATATAACGCAGCAGTGTTAGCCACTGAGCCATCATGCTGACCCCCTTCTCTGCATTAAATTTAATCTGTCATTTATCTACCCATTCAGCGGGCATTTCCATGTCCTTAAGTTCAACATCATATTGATCACAATTCAAAATACTCTCAAGAAATAGAACATAATTTCTTTCTCAAGCTAGTCCCAACTGGGTATGGACATGATACTATAAGTGAAATACAAAACTAATTCACAATATGAGATGCTCATGCTCATAGCACATATGAGTGCAGCATAGGAAACAAAAAAGTCTAAGTGGCACAGGAAATGTTACGCATTTCAGTTTGGGGGTTTGCACATATTCTTTTGCTACACCAAAGGCATCCTCACTTTGCATGTAACTATTTTATCATGACATTGAGGGTTTTACTCTTGCAACAAAATCCAACTCTGAACTCACTTTTCACAATTTAAACTGAAGTTACTGATTTCTTATCTGGGTCACAAACATTGATTGCCTTCTTAGTCTCTCTCCCCATGCCAGACAAGGGGCTCTAAAACCAATTAAAATTGCATGAGATTTCCACTTTGACTTCGAATGTCAAACTAAATGCTTGTTGAAGGTCTATAGAGGTTGTAAGTCATACACTTGTAACAGTCACATTATCGGTTCCACACTGACTTTTTTCTGTACAGTTTAGAACACATTTGTGTCAGTTCTAAACGATAGAAGTGATGTGTAAAAGTTTACAAATAGAGCTTTGTTAGGAGCTCAATCCTTGTCAAACTATTTGCATTAACAGCAACAATAAACACAAATGGCCAATATACAGAAGTTACCGATTTCCGTTCTTGCTTGAGTTCCTGGATATAGCGTGACAGCTCAGCAAATATTAGCCCGCTCATGTTCTCAGCAATCACCTCATGCTGGCCTGCATAGTCATTCATTTCATTCAGAATGGCTAGAAATGCTTGACATGATGTGTATCTGTAAAATAATGTATTCAATAATATGCTACTTGCTTTTTCTTAAAGATTCAACTTTAAAATTCTTCAATCAAGAGTCAGATCATTAAGATAGTTCAAATCTAGAAGTAAACAACTTCCAAAATTTATCTTGAACTCCCAAAAACTGGATGCGTTGATTTTGTAAATTTTCTAAAATACAAACAGCGACTATCATAATAAATTCCTCTGACAATACTTTGACAATTGATATTTAAAAGCAATACTTCAAACAGAAACTGGCCTACAACAGATAATGCACTCAGAAAAAAATAGATCAATTTGCAGTGTTGGAGAATTTGCATATTATCCAAATAATACAAGCAATTAATATCAAACAAGAATAAGTGTAACATCTATTTAAAATATTCCTGGGATTATTAGTTTTTAATTTGTGGTGTAAAGAAATGCTAAGTCGTCAACCTTTGTTAATTTTCTTGGTTAACATTAAAGATACATCAGCAGTTTTGCACGAGAAAATATACAGGAACCAAGCAATGGTGAAAGAAATAAACAGTGTTGTTTCATCCCAACGCCTTCATGCATTTTTCCCTGCACCTCTAACCATTTCTCATCAACTTAATCTTCTACTGGTTATTGTTCTTATATTACTAACACCACTACTGTATAACAAGATGTGAAGCAGTGCATTAGATTAATCAGATTTGAATTACCCTATTATTTACCCCATCTCCTCCACTCATCAGAAGGTGTCAACATTATATTTGCCAAATTCTGTAATTTAAAATTGTGTGCTATTTCAGAGGACACAACTAGGTCACAGTAATTAACTTTTCTATCCTGCCAAGGTCCTAATATTTCATTTAAGATTAAAGGAAATGATTAATGCAGGACACACTTCTTCCAGTCACTTTGGCCTAAAAATTCTGAGTTTACATACATCACTATTAATATCCAATGGAAGAAATGAGGAAGGGGATAGACAAAAAAAATGTTAATATGATGCACCACAGGGTAAATTTCTTTCTTTCTCTTATACATCACTCAGTTCGAGTTTAGGAAAGAAAAGACTTTGTATTAAATGTTTTTCACTGAAATTATTTTTACCTCAACATATGAGCAAACTCAGCAGTATTCTTTCCCCAAAAACGAACAACTGATGTGCATCCTTGTCTACTTTCAGTAAAGTCAGTAGTAGGCCTATTTAGATCTTGGTCTCGGTCTACCCCATGGCCTGACCCCAAAATCATTTATTGATGCAAAAGTAGCCTGCTTTGTCTGGATTTGTTGTGGCAACCACAGAAATAAATAATACAAACCAGTTCACCCCCAAAAAAGTTGCCCCAAGTTCCAGGTCTCCTAACATTTCATTTTTGGAAAAAACTTAAGTATCAGTTTCTCCTAATCTGAAAGCATAACTGACTTGCATGATCATTTACAATGACGAAAGATACAGTGCTAAAGAAAAACCTAATAATGAATCTTCCTGAGAAAGGGTCACTCGACCTGAAATGTTAACTGATTTCTCTCCACAAATGCTGCCAGACCTGAGCTTTTCCAGCAATTTCTATTTTTGTGTCTAATTCTAAATCAGGTGTTTTTGCTGCAGTTAAGCATTCATGGATTGTGCTGTTATTTTACTTAATCTAAAAGGACAGTTACCTCTGTTCTTCTTCTTCCCTAGAGTTCTTTTTTGGCTGATACTTCTTCGAAAGATTCCTGAAATGTAATTCAAATAAGGTACATTAATTCAAAGAAGTAATTTTAATTAAACTTTGTATGACATGAGTAGCTGCTTAATTAGTAAATCAATTTGTTCCAAATTGCCTTTCCAACAAGAGGAATGGAGTTGGGGATGGTAGGCTGAAAGCACTGGCTTCTGTCTTCCCAATAGTTTATTACAGGAAGTTTCTGCTCATGCAGTACAAGTTATTAGGTGAGCAGACTTTTAAACTGGCGACAAGAAGAGGCAATGGCCTAATCGTATGATTGCTAGACTTTTAATCCAGAAATTCAATGAATGTTCAGGAATCCTGGGTTTGAACCCACCACAGCAGATGGTGGAATTTTAATTCAAAAATGTATCATTAATTAAGAACTGAGAATCCCACTTCTGACCATGAAACTATTATCATTTGTCAGAAAAACCCATCAGGCTCACAAATATCCTTCAGGGAAGGAAATCTGCTAGTCTTAGCTAGTCTGGTCTAGGTGTGACTCCAGACCCACAACAATGTGGTTGACTCTTACCTGCCCTCTGAAATGGTGTAAGCAAGCCACTCGGTTGTATCGATCACTACAAAGTCTCAACAAACAAATGAAACTGGATGGACTACTTGGCACCAGAACAGTCAGTCAATAGCAGAAACAGCCCTGTCAACCCTGCAAATTCCTCCTTACTAACATCTGGGGCTACTGCCAGAATTGGGAGAGCTCACAGATTGGCTAGCAACAGTCTGATATTGTCAAGTATGATTATGTGAATGACAGAGAGTGTCCCAGAAACAACTATCACCATTCTTGAATAACAAGGTGTAGAGCTGGATGAACGCAGCGGGCCAAGTAGCATCAGAGGAGCAGGAAAGCTGACATTTCGGGCCGAGACCCATCTCCAGAAATGGGGGAGGGGAGGGGAGTTCTGAAATAAATAGGGAGCGACGGGGAGGCGGAAAGAAGATGGATAGAGGAGAAGATAGGTGGAGAGGAGACAACAGGTCAAAGAGGCGGGGATGGAGCCAATAAAGGTGAGTGTAGGTGGGGAGTTGGGAGGAGATAGGTCAGTCCAGGGAGGACGGACAGGTCAAGGGAGCAGGATGAGGTTAGTAGGTAGGAGATGGGGGTGGGGCTTGAGGTGGGAGGAGGGGATAGGTGAGAGGAAGGACAGGTTAGTGAGGCAGGGACAAGCTGGGCTGGTTTTGGGATGCGGTAGGGGGAGGGGAGATTTTGAAGCTTGTGAAGTCCACATTGATACCATTGGGCTGCAGGGTTCCCAAGCGGAATATGAGTTGCTGTACCTGCAACCTTCGGGTGGCATCATTGTGGCACTGCAGGAGACCCAGGATGGACATGTCGTCTGAGGAATGGGAGGGGAAGTTGAAATGGTTCGCGACTGGGAGGTGCAGTTGTTCAGTGCGAACCGAGCGCAGGTGTTCCACAAGTCGGTCCCAAGCCTCCACTTGGTTTCCCCGATGTAGAGGAGGCCACAATATTCCCGTACCCATTACCAATGGGAATGTTGTGGCCTCCTCTACGTCAGGGAAACCAAGCGGAGGCTTGGGGACCGCTTTGCGGAACACCTGCGCTCGGTTCACACTGAACAACTGCACCTCCCAGTCGC